>JAECXP010000051.1:6292500-6947500 GCA_018152965.1 Scaptomyza pallida | reverse complement strand
AGAAACAAATTTAATATCAGTAAAAAAGTTTAAAAAATTATAATACTTAGATTTCAATAAGATTTTTTTGGGATATATTTTCTTTTAAGTGTATATTAAGTATTATACTCAAAAAAATCTTATAAAAATTGCAACAAATATTTTTTAATTCTCAAAGCAATTCCTTACATAGAAAACAAAAAAATAATGCTTCTAATAGTTTAAAGTAGAAATCATTGGGATTTTTTTGAGGCTTCATCTGCAAAAACTCTTCTGCCTTTCAAGATACAGTTGAAATTCTATATATCGAATTTTTCTTTTTCCATATAAGGAATTAACTTGGCAAAGACTGTTTTTAGTTTAGATTTCAGTGAGTTTTGTCCTTTATATAAAGATTTTTCCATTTTGCCATGTAAAGAATTTTTCTACATTACAAAGTTTTTTCCACGTCCTCACGGAATTTTTTATATGGAAGTTCGAAGTATAAGATATAACTAATTATGTTCAATACATTTTTCAACTAAACTATATTAGAACATTAAAGAATTTTTCAACTTCAAACAGTTTCAGTTATTTTATACTCGTTTAAGCTAAGCTTTTGTTGGCCTAATTGCAAAATCAATACGTTTAAATTGAGTCAAAGGCAAAAGTCGCGTCTTCTAACTGAATTCTCTGGCTAATTAGCTTAGACCAAAAACTTGGTGAGTTGCAAATTACAAAGCGAACAACGATTGAGCCAAGTTTGGAGCAAGTTTTAGACCTAAAGTCGATGTTGAAGTTGAAGTTAAAGAGTCGAGTTTGTTGTTGCCTTTGGGGCACGCGTAAACGCAAACGCAAATCACTTGTTTTTATGTAATTAGTTGTTTTTTTGGCTTACTTCAGGGCTAAGCTTAACAACAACAACAACAACAACAAAACCTTAAAGTATAATTAACCGATCGCGTCTTACAACACAACAATAGCAACAACCATGTTTAGCCGCCCCTTTGGGGCACAGCCTACAAAGACGGTTATGGTTACAGTCAACCCCCCCTTTAAGAAATTCGCTTAGAAATCTTCACGTTCAATGACCGATAAAATTACCTTTCGTTCTTTTTCTCTCTCTCTTTCTCTAGGCTTGCCTTTTAGCAGGTTATTGATTATTCATTTTTTTTTCTATGTTCCAAAAAAAAAACTTTAGTTTTGGGTTTTTCCTGACTTTATTTTATACCCTTTACCCATTAAATGGGTTAAAGGGGAATAATGGTTTTGTGCGAAAGCATGTTACAGAAGGAAGCATCTGCGAACTAATATATTCTTGATTTATATATAAATTCTTGATCAGCATCAACAGACGAGTCGATTTAGCCATGTACGTATATATAATCTCACCGAACTCAGAGACTATATAAGCTAGAGAATTAAGATTTCAAACTTAAGCTCTCCTAAGCTCTAGACAGAAAATTTTCATTTCATTAATCGATAACTTCGATACACAAATGTTATCGATAACAGTAAAAACTTCAATTTAAAATTTCTGACAATAAGGTTCAAAACTTTAAATAAAATAAAGAACTTTTGAATTCAAATTGATTAAAATCGGTTAAGTAACACCGCGAAATATCGCAGTTTGAAGTTTAGCCATGATGCAAAAGTCGTAAAAAAAACACACAAAAATAACAGTATGGATTATGTAACGGGTTAAGGGTATTCCCAAGTCGAGCTCTCCCCACTAGAGCCTTCATACTTGTTTTTGTTTTAGCCAAGTCTCTCAGTAATTACAGCAAAGCGTTAATTGTTCGCCTTCTCAGCATTCTTCAGCATTTTGTGGCCAAGTTTTTTTTTTGTCGAGTTTTTTTTTTTCGGAGGTTTTCACTATTTGTATTTGCTTTCGTAAAAACAACATTAAGTCGGGGCGAGAAAACTACACTTACGCAGCACAGAGCACAGAGCACCGAGCATCTTCGAGTATCTATTGTATCTTAACATTGTAGTACATTCCATTCCATTAACTATCATTACCAACACTATCTCTTACTCTTTCCCTCTCTAAACCCATTTCAGACAAATATATGTAAGTAGTATTTACTGACAGTCGTTGGCAATTACTGCAGAGGGTTCAGAGTTGAGTTAATTATTGATTATGAGATCTGCAACGATTTGATTGATGAATGCGAGTGTGTGTGTGTTTGTTGTGTGTGTGCAATCATTTGCAAGCTCATCCCACAAAACTAAACTTGAGCATCTTATGATAAATACACATATGGGAAATAGCTAGAAAAATGTATTGAACTGAAGAAACTAAGATTTTTAGTTCACAATTCCACCCTAAAAACCCAAATTATGATATTGATGTGGGAATTAAACAGTTGGGAATCATATTGAACGCAAAAATCATCATTTATAAGGGTTTTTTTGGCTGAAAACTAAAGCCTGTTTTATTTTTTAGGACAAAAAACATTAAAACAAGAGTTTAAACTAAATTTTAGATAATTTTTAATTTCTTTCAGGGTTTTTAACATAAAAAATAATATTTTTCCTAAACCTTCTGAGCATTTTTTAAAGAGTAAAATTATTTTTTTGAAATGGAAACCATCTATTTTATTCTATTTTGAAATAGTTTCAAAACATTTTTCACAGTTAATTTTTACTGTTCGCTATAATATTTAAAATTTTTAAAGTTTTACGCAAATTTTTTATGAACATTCTTGGAAATTTTCTTTTTAGATCCCAAAAATGATTTTTTAAAACCTATAACCCCTACAAATGGATTCTTAACGTGTTGTTTTGGGTTACAGAATATTTTAAATGGTTCTATTAACGATATTATTTATTTTAGGACAAACGAAATGGCCTTTTATAGAGATAAGTTATATGCGAGATATATCAAATCCCGTCGCTAAAGTCTTATAAAAACTTACCAATGCCGTTATTTTGATATTTTGTCGTTTATTTTTCTTAGGATCGTGTATGTTTTTTTTCTCGTTGGCAAATTTTCTTCTGCTCTTTGACCAATTTTGATCTAATTTGTATTATTTTTTGTCACTTACAGTTCAAACTAGCACACAGAAAATTATTTATGCTGGTTTTGAAACTTAGAAAATTGCACTTCAATTTATATTGCGAGTATATAATGTATAAATATGTTTTTTTGTGCGGATTGGATTTAGAATTTTGATATAACTGTTGATTCCGAGCGTTAAGTTAATGCTTTTGGTTTTTTTTTTTGTTGTTAGGTTAGGGATGCACTGAAACTGAAAACGAAGCCAATCAAAATCAATGAGGGGGCCACACAGTGCAACGAAATCAAAAACAACAACAATAATAATAAGAAGAACTAGCAATGAAAACAGATGAGCAGAAAATGACGCTCAGATTTGTAGTGCATTCTGCGCTGTGATTTTGTTGCTGTTTTGCTTTGAGCATTGCGCTGTGCGCTTTGTGTGATTTTTCGCTTTTATTAATAAAATGCACAACTTCCGTTATTAATTTTGCAAACAACGGCAATTGCAGCCGACAGTCAGCATGTGTGTGTGTATGTGCGAGAGAGTTGACAACAACAACAATAATAACAAGCGATGAGCGCGATGTGTCACCAAGGCATTCCAAGCACACAAACACACACACGCACATTGGGGAAATGGCAATCGATGGAATATTGAGAAACGAGAAACGCAATCGAATTGCATACAAAAGCAATTTTTTGGAGACAGGGCCGTAGCCGAGGGTTCGCCGGCTAGGTTACGATTAACGTTGAGAGCCGCGGGATGGCGCGGATGGCGCTGCTGCTGCGCTCCTGTGCACGCGACGCTGCCGTCGCTGTCGTCACTGCTTCTGCGGCTGCTGCTGCATTCATTCATAAAAATCAGGTTGTAAAAAGGCAAAAACAAAAAAAATAAAAAGCAAAACAGCAAAACGCTGATTTTTTATTTATTTATGCCAATTTGCCGCTGCTGTTTTTTGTTGTCTATTTTTTGTGTGTCTGAGAGAATGATTTTTATTTATTTATTATTGTTGTTGTTGTTGTTGTTTGTGTTGCCCCACAGGAGGCGAATTGTCACTGATTTTGTTGTTGTTGTTGTTTATTTTGATTATTGTTTTCGCTTGCATTAATTTACAAATTGCATATAAATTATCACTTGAACTATGTAGATATGTACATGTATGTGGCGCACAGATAGGGTTTATTATTATTAATAATAAACATTTGATTGTATTGTTGTTGCACTGCAGTTATGGATTTTTTTTTTTTGCTGTTGTTGTTAACGTTCGCGTAATTGGTTTTTGATTTTAATTGAAATGATTATCCAATTGCATGAGCCGCTTGCGGACTTGGCCAAAAAACCAAAACAAATCACAAATGTATAGTATGGCAAGCATTTGCCGCACTTTTACCACGACACCTGCTGCCCGTCTGATTGCTGGAAATGTACTGAGAACACCCGCGTAATTTTTTTTTCACTTACTCTTGCTGGCTGCTTGCTTGTCTCGTCGTCGCAGTCGCGCTGTCGTTGCCGCTGCTAGCGTCGTCGTCGTCGTCTTGTTGGACTTGCTTCGGCTTGTTGGGAACGAAACGAAACGTTTGTTCGTGCTGTGAACGCCGGCCCTCAAACCACGTCCAACCAAAACTAGTTGCAACCGAACGTGCACATGGGTGCTAATGTTTGATGCATAAATATCAAATGAAATTATGAAGTTAACATAAAAAGGTAAATATAAGGCTTTTATTTAATGTTTAAAAGGTGTTGGAAATAATCTAATTAAGCATATTAAGTATTTATAAAGTTTTATAACTAGAAACAAAATGTTATAAATCTTTAGCAGCTCACAATGTTTTGAAAGTGTTAAATAAGGAAATGATAAATTTGTATTATCTGATCATCATTAAAATATTGTTAACATTAATTCATTTAACGTCATTAAAGACACTGTTAGGGCTATGTTAAAATTAATTCAAGCTTGAGCTGCAATGCAACATCAAACATGTTTGATGCTCGACAATTGATGTATGTACTTGACAAGCACTTGGCTCAAACTGATGTACAACCAATTTTACTTTCTATTATCTTTCTTATTGTAAGTTCTATAATTTGTTAAAATCACTTTTCATATTTTTATTATTATTAAAGTATCTAAAAATTAACAAATTTTATTGGGTTTGAAAAAAATTTCTATATGCAAAATGAATACCGTCAACAAAATACTCAAAATTGGCAAAAGTGTTTCAAATAAATTTATAATCACAGAAACTGATGGGTACTAATAAATGGATATAAATGTTTATAAATAAAACAAGTGAGCAAGATGCAGACACGTATGATGTACAAAAATACAAACAAAAAATACAAATACGTAAATATATGTATGTATAATTAAGGTGAATTTTTTGGCATACTAACAAAACTTATTAAAATTAGAAAAATCATGATAAAAAGACATAGAAAATAATTTTAAAGAAATATATTTAAAATTACTTGAATTAAAGTAAATTTTATATTTAAAAAAAAAAACATTTTAGTAATTTGAATTTCTAGTCATAAAATCCCATTTTTAGAGCTTTCTCAAAACCAGGTGGTGAAATCTTTGAAAATCCAGTTCAACTTCCATGTAACAAACTTTCATGAAGCTGTCTACATAACGAATTTATCTCCCAAACGTTTCGATTTGTTTTAAACTTAAAACTATTTTTTTTTAACGAATTTTCCTTATAAGAAATTTTTTCCCCCATTGAGATTCGTTAAAAGGAAGTTCGACTGTTTTAATAAAGTAGTTAAGCCAAAAAGACGATTCTCTTTTAAATAAAATTGTCTTCAAAAAGAAATTAAAAAGTATTATTAGAAAAAATAAGTTTTTGAAGTTAAGAACTGAAAACTTTAAAGTAGTTCAAGTTGTAAATTGATCTTAAACTAAAAACCTATCTTAGATTTGACATTACTTCCATTTAAAAATAATATATTTATTAATATAGTTATAATTAAATCTAAGGAAACTCGAACTATTCGAAGATTCTTTAGATTTTTATCATAATATGCAATATAATCCAAAAAATCTTATAGATTTTATATTGCATGCAATCACCTTAACCAAACCGAAAAACTAACTCCTTAAAACCTTCTAAGATTCTAAAAATTTTCGTTTTCATCCCGACAATTTGCGTTAAAAAACACTGAAACGAAATAATTTTGGTTTCCACCTAAATTTTTTTTCTTGTTTTTTGGTATGCTATAAAAATAAAGCAAAATAAAAACACTTCAAGCAAAACACACGAATATTTTAATTAGAGTATAGATAAAAAATGACAACAACAACAACAACAATGAGCGAGAAAAAAAACGCGTGAAAATGTTTTGAAGGCAGCAACAAATATGAACAATAATTATACCCAAAAATAACAACAACAACAACGACAATAAAGACACACTACATTTTAATATACCCTTAACTTATAAAATTTGGTACAAATAGGGTATAATGATTTTTTGGAAAAGTATGTAACAGACGGAAGGAAGCATCTCCGACTCCATAAAATATATATTTTTAATCAGCATCAACAGGCGAGTCGATATAGCCATGATCTGTATATATGACCTCACCGATCCCAGAGACGATAAGAGTTAGAGGCTTAAGATTTCAAACTTAAGCTCGCATAAGTACTTTTTTCCTTTCATTTATCGATAACTTTTCCAGTTATCGATAAACAGAGGTTATCGATAATAAAAAAGCTGGAATTTTAAAATTCTGAAAATGAAGTTCGCAACTATTGATAAAATTAAGAACATTATCACAAAACTTCTTCAAAATCGGTAAAGAAATAACGAAGATATCGCGAATTAAAGTTGAGTCCTCATGAAAAATGCGTTAAAACATCGAAATGTTTACGTTACGTATGTGGTTAAGGGTATGTTCCAGTCGTGATCTCTCTCCTGGAGCCTTCTTACTTGTTTCAGCTATAGAGGTTCATACATACCTACGTATTCAATATAAAAATTTCGAGCTTTTTTGTTTTTGTTTTGATAAAAATAAAATTCTTCACACACAAAGAAACGAAACGAACTGAAAATTGTGTGGAAAAAAGTTGCTAGGTAGTGGAAGGGGAGCAGTGGGGGCTAGTGGCGCTGATAAAAATAAAAACACCAAATGTCGCCGGCATCAATAAGATATAAATTAAAATGTATCTTCGAGTATGTACTATTCTCTACACTCAAAATGTTAATTAGAAACTCACGTTTTGTTTCTCGATGCTGCTGCATTTCCCCTCCCCCCAGCTACTCCTTGCATCGTTCCCCCTCTTGCTCTTGGTTTCGGTAGCGTTTGACATGCTGTCGTGTATCTATTAGATACATTAGCCGCTCCATGCGATCACTGCAGATACAAACTTGAAATACTTTTCCCTCTACTCGAGTTTAGAATTTTGTATTTGTTTCCCTTGTCACCTTCTAGCTTTTCTCTCCCTCCTTTCCCTGTCTTTCTGTGGGGGGTGAGGGAGGGGTAAACTTTATTTATGCCACCTAATGAGCTTAATGACTTCCTGCAACAGCAAAAATAGCCAAAAATTCTCTTAAGTAGAACAATTATATTGTGTCGAACAAATGCATTTTGAATTCGTTTATTTTTCTGCTTTGTAGAAAGTGCGGTTATGTTTTAGACCTTAGAAGTAGAAATAAGAATATGAAAAATAAATAATTAAAAGGTTTGCACATCTTACCTTTACCGTCAATCCTCTATATAAAGGTCTCGAGGGAACATAAAAAATATCTTCGGCTTATTGGAAATTCGTGAAAAAAGTTAGTTTTTGGATGCAACAATTTCGCAACGATCTGGAAATGAGTTTGTCATAATGAAAACTTCGAAAGATGGAAAATCGACTGTATTATTATGTCTCTTATACGTCTAACCCCAAAAATGGTACCAAAATTGTATAAGGGTTTTGTGCAGAAGGAAACATCTTCGACCCCATAAAATATATATTTAACGCGGAACAAAATTTAAGCTAAGTTTTTATACTTGAAGGTCAAAAAACAAACATTTTTTGTACGACTATTTTAAAATATTTATTTTTTTATGATTAGCTAAATGCATGCCCTTAACAAAAAATATAAGTTAGTTCCAATATACGAATTGATACATTTTCTTATTATTTGATTCTTTCCGAAAAGAGATAAAAATCAGCGATCAAATGCATCTTTTATCTTCTCAGAAAGAAAAGCTTGGTGGTGCTATTATTTTGATCGCAGATTTATGTGTTTTTTTTTTGTATAAAAAGTTATGATTTTTGTTCTTTTCTTCTAACACAGCTAAGAAGGTTAAGTTCTGTAATGTTTTCATAGATAAAGTTTTTAACACCTTTTTGGGATCTTGAAAGTGTGAAGAAATTTTATGGACAATTCAATGAGTGGAAAATTGTAAATAAAATATAATAAGGTTAAATGGAGGAAGAGAAAAAAAATGACATTAGATAATTTAACTAAATCAACTTTTTTACATGTTTTATCATTCCAAAAATCTGTTATTAATAATTATCTCAAAAAAATATTTTTATTATGATTTTCTGTTTAATATTCTTATTTTACTCAGTTGTTATTATTTTTATGATTTTTTTGTTTAATATTCTTATTTTTACTAAGTATCCATCATAATTTCCGGGTTGCCTTACCGATTATATCTTCTTATCCGACTTCCGATTCATCCCATTTTTTTTTTTTTTTTAGTTTCCTTTCAGTAGAAGTCTTTTCCTCCAATCTCTGAAGCCCTAACAAATTATCCAATAAATATTCGGATGCTTTTTATAGAAAAAACTCTTCTTTAGTTCCAAGTGTTAGGATATTTTTTTAAAGCTGAAATAAGGAGATTATCTACACACATACTAGTTCATGCAGACGTACATATATCTCTGAGCTCACTGTTATAATTATGAAGAATGCCACGATCTGTGAATATACCGAAAAAACACGAGCGGCAAATGACATTTCATTTATCTTACAAAGTTAGAAAGTGGAGGCGTTGGTGTTCATTGTGGGGAATTGTGAGTTATTAATGCCACAAAAAGTACATGAATTCAAAAAGATTTACAAGCATGTGGGGGATCCCAAGCAGCAAGAGAGCTTTCAGTTCCGGTGCAATATGACGAAAAAAGCTTATCAGTGTGAAAAATAGAAACATGATTATGAAATTATTGAAAAACATAAGGGGGGAGGGGTGGTGAGAAGAAGTTGTAATGTAAAAAGACGCTGTAGTGTAGTGTAGAAAAATGGGTGGCGCCTTGCGTTAAAGTGAAATTACGCCTCGGCATTAGATTGGATGAAATTATGCTCGTGTAAACGAGTCGCAATTAAGACCAACAAACACATACACAAACATACATACAAGGCAAGCCAACTGCTTCGAGTGCTGCTGCTGCTGCCGCTATCGCTGCTTGTCTACCTACACTTATACTAATGCAAATATACAACAACCTGACGCTGCCTACACACACACAGAGCACAGAGCAACTACGAACCGAACAGCCGAGCAGCTCTCAATTTTTTGTCCGGTACACACATGTGTGATGTGCGCGGACAATAGAAAACGATCGAGCACAAACACTGAAGACGAACATCGACGCACGACGCTCGACGCTCACCTTGCGGCGCACATTGCATGTGTACAAACGCGTAGTACATAGAGAGAAAGAGCGAGAGGGTGAGAGAGATGGACAATAAGCAAACGTAGCAATCGAGCAACAAACTAGCTCAAGTGAAAGAGAGAGAGAAAAGAAGGCAAGCTGCTTTTGATTTGCTCTCATATAAGATGTCGTAGTTGTTGTTGTTGTTTGCTTTTGATACACGAACCATGAATTTAATTATGATTAAAATAAAATTGTGGTATTTTCCAACAAAACGCACGCAAATAGTATATAAGGTACAACATGTACCCATTTGGTACATTGTACATTTGCGTGGAAAGAGACTGGAAAGATATTCGCTAGATATTCAAATGAGTACACGAAGTATGTTTGTGTGTGTGTGTGTGTGTGTTTGTGTAAATGGCTTTTCTATTATGCATACAAAACTAACAACAATGTGCCGCTCGCTCGGTTAAACTCTTCTTTTTAAAATGGTGTCGATCATATTGAACAAGTTTCGTACATACGTAAATGAACACTGAGGTACAGTTGTGTTTGTCACATTTACACAGTCGTAATCATAGATTGCTTTAAACTTGTTCACAGTAGCTAAAAGTTTCTCAACGCATTATTACCAAAAATGGTATTGGCCTGAAATTAGTATTTTTTACATATTTGGGCCTGGAAGACATTTTAGTTTTGTTTAATGGCAATTGGTGAACTTCTTCTTCAGTCTTCTTAACACTTCCAACGGGATGATGACACCAGAGTTGAATGAACTGCTGAACCATTGCTTCAGCTAGCTATCGCTGTCTCTTTCTCTAGTGTCTAAGTTTGTGTTTGTTAATTGTTGGCGAAAAAACGGGGCTCACCTATGCTTAACAACAATACTATATAATGTTTTGCCAACGATAATCAATCATTTTGCAAAGCTGAGCTACTAAAGAAATGATTTGTTAACACAACACGGCTCAAAAACTAAACAAAACTAGTCATTGAATTCGATTAAATATAAGGTTTGGTATGTGAACCAGGTTTGTTTTTAAGGTGTATAAATAAGGGGTTTAGTTAAGACTGTTATAGTTATTATATTAAATACAGTTAAAAGACAGATATAAAAAAAAAAAAAAAAAAAAAATAGTTATTATATAACTCTACGTAGATTGCTATTTTATATATGCTTTAGGATTATGCTCGATTCTGGTTAGGTATTATCTATTTTTAGTCAAATGGTTTATGTTTAAGGTTCGGTTTGTTGCTTAATCAACTTAAAAACTTCAGTTTTTGGTAAGTTTTGAAACTTTACGCTTTCGATTACAACCTTAAATCTTTTATTAAGAATCTAATTATGAAAATATTCCTTTTTTGTCATCAGCTTTGGTTTAAGGATCGGTTTACTGCAGAAACACAGACCAAACTCCATTAACCGGACAGCAATTTGAGGGTGATTCTTGTTTACATAAGAATTAGGTCCTTATGGTGAGGTTTTACTGTTCTAAGTTATTAAAATTGGTTCATGATTGTGGTTGAAAAATATTTTTTATGTTATAAACAGTTCCGGATCCAGTTTCACGTAAAAATATCTTTTTATTCATCAATTGTTCCCTCTAAATGTTTGGTTTATTGAGAAAACAGCTTAAAACCTCTATAAAGATTACGATTAACTTGTTAATTCATCTAACTATTAACTTTTTTAGCCTCACACGTTTTCGAACCTTTTTTTAGTTTTAGAAACTAGTAAAAACCTTATTGTTTGTACCTTCCAATAACTCATTATAGATCAACATCGCCCTCTCCACTTCTCTCACCCTATCTTTCTCTCTCTCTCTTTGCTGCACAGAATGCAGATATTATGGCACTCCAGAGGCGCCATTCGTCATTGGCGAAACACCACCCAAAGGGTCGGCCATTTTGAAGCTGACTCAGCAGCATCGAAAATGTATCAAAAAGATGCAAAAGATACAAAGATACAAGTGTTTGTAAGCAGCTTGAGAACAATGCATTGCTTAGCGCCGCATTAAAATATCTGCAATCATTAAAATTTGCGCACGCTGACATTGTTACCCCCTCTCCCTACCCCATTCGCCATTGTTTAGAAAGGCCCCTCTCTCTGCCCCTCTTTCGCTCTCTCTCTCTTTCTGTTCTGCCGCAGTTGCCTTGTTGTCATCGTCATCTGCCTTTTGTAAGCCCAAAAAAAAACTAACAAATTTTTGGTTCTATGCAGTTTTAGGGAAGCCGCAAAACAATGAACAATCAAACAAATCACACTATATCTCTAATACACAAAATGCACAATAGACAAATATTAAAAGTATAAATATTGCAGTTAACATACATTTACATATACGTATGTATGTGTTGTAATCTGTTTGCATTTTGGATAGAAAAAAAATAGCGATTGAATATATTTCTTTTTTACTTTGTGCTCTCAAAAATGTTTTAGTCGCTTTTATTTGTTAAATAATAAATTTATAGCATTTACAAAACTACAATATTTAAGCTAGATGGTCAAATAAGTATAAATAAAATGTAAAAAATTATTGCGTTAAATATTCAACTTATTAATGTGCTTTAAAAGAATTAAATATTTATACACTCTGTTAAAATATAAAATTTCGAAATAAAAGAAAATCTTGTATAAAAGTTTAAAATTTAATATTTATTCCCATTCAATATACCAATTTTTTAAGTCAAAAAAAAGAAAAAATTAAAATAACGCCAACTCATCCGTTAAGAAGTTTATAGAATTAACAATTTCTAAATGTTTGTGTCCAAATAAAATACTTATATATACGTGGTTTCCATCAACAATCTAAACATTAAAGGTATTCGAATATGGATAGCTCGAAAATCTTTAAGTAAAAAACTTGAAAATTGTTTGAGAAACTATAAAATAATAATAAAGAAAAATATAAATCAAAAAGGCTAAAAAAACTCCAACTTTGATTTTGTTATTTTCAATTCCATAAAAAAAAACAAACTCAAAGATTGTTGTGGCAAAGCAAATCATAAGAACCAAGAGGGCTTCCTTAGGATGAAAAAGCTTTCGGCTCTTGAAACCTCTTTAGAATTAAAGCTCTTTACTCTAAATTCAACTATTTGAATTATTTTGAAAAACTATTTTTATTTAAATAATGCAATCATTTTTTGTAAATTTTAATATTATTTTATAGAATATTCATTTTAGACTTTTTTATTAAAAAAGGATTTCTTAACATTTTTTTTATATATACATATTTATATATATTTTTTTAAATTTTAAGAACAACATTATTGCAAATTTTCTAGTTAATCGAAAAGTTGCATGCGTTTTATAACAACTTTCTTAATTATATCTCTTTCAAAGAAGGTCACATTTTAAGCTAATTAATAAAAGAAGGCTCCATTTTACTCCTAGAACATCTTCATAAACAAATACTCTTGGCTTCGAGTTTCTAGCTGACTTTTTTTTTGTCAATTTAATGCCAATCAATTTGAAAAACGCAAACTAATTATCTGCAGGGGGGGTAAACAAGAAGGGGGTTGGGGCATAGTGAAGGTGCAATTCGAAAAAAAAAAATTATTTGCACTTCGCAATTCAATGCGCAAACAAATCTGACTCACTGTAACATGTACATGTATGTGTGTGTGTGTGTGTGTTAGTGTGTCTTGGTTTGACCCAGAAACCTATTTGTAGTTCTAAAGTCAATAAAGCCAAGCAATGTTGTTGTTGTTGTGGCATGGACTACACGCACAGAGTTCGCTTGCACCGGAGGCAAAGAAGAAGAAGAAGAGGAGCTAAAGTTGTTGCTGTTTGGTGCAAGTGCACCCAAAAAAAAAAGTCAACTAGCTTTGGAAATGGAACCAATGTAGCTTCAAAACAACGCTCTCTCTCTCTCTCTTTCGCCCTTTCCCTCTCTCGCTCTCTCGCTCTCTCTCGCTCGGGAAAGATGACTTTTTGTAGATGGTCAACAACAGATTTGAATAGTTGAGCAGGTGAATTATGTTTGGGGGGGGTTGTGGGGTGGGGGGTGAGGTTAATTGTAGGGACAGCTGAACTGAGCAGCGTGGCACGTGCTGCTGCTGGTGCCACTGCCACTGCTGCATGCCACGCGCACAATCAACACTGCGCAGTGGAATTCTCTGTGTGTGGAAGCCAAGCGCCAAAGGAAAAGCTTTGGGATAGGTCGCGTGCAAGGAAACTAAAGGAAAAGCTTTTCAGCTAAGGGTTGTTAACTTGGCTTAATGGAAATGTGCCTGGAAGTGTGTGGTAGGTGGAACGCAAGACAGCCCAGCAGTGGCAGCTGCGGCTTCAAATGTGGCAAAGCGTCACCCAAATTAGTTGCCAGCGTTTCGCCATCGCGTTTGTATCTTTGCGCTCTGTCTCTGCCACCAATAAATACCGTTGCGTGTGTGTGTGTGTGTGTTGCTTATATTTTCGCCCCCCACCACAAGCCTGCCCGCACAGCCCGCTCTCAGGGTCGAGTTGACCCACAGCAAAACGCAAAAACGCAAAGGCATGAAAATCTATGCGAAAAATTAAATAAAAAAAAGGTGTTAAAGTCGAAGCATAACAAACGGCCCGCGACGCCCCTCTGCCCTACGTCGCTTGCAACAACGTCGCGATCCGCGTCAAGTTGCAAGTTGCACAAGTGTTAGTGTAAGTGTGTTAGTGTGTGTGGCCTCGAAGCTCGGCTCCAGTCGGCTCCAGCTCGGTTTGGCCAAAAAATAATAAGTAAAGTCAAAAAGAAAATAAAATATATATTATAATGTGGTGTTAAGTGAATGTTGCACAAAAAAAAAAAGGAAAAAAAGAAAACCCCGGGGAAATCATAAGCGAGTGGCATGCCACCTTAAAGCATTCTTAAAGCCAAGTTAAGCGCGTGTGTGTGTTAACGTTTAATTATGTAAAAGTCACAGACATAAAGACTGTTTGGGCCAAAAGCAAGTTTTTTCTCGCTCGAACCGAATAGAACTGGGAAAAAATTGATTTTCCTTTTTTGAACAGATTTTGTTTTTTTATTTTCACAATTTGCTGCGCTTTGCAATTTTTTGATTATTTATTTTGTGATTTATGCTGCTGTTGTTGCGGCCCCTCGGGGCGTATACGCAATGTTGCCTTCTCTCTTTCTCTCTCTCTCTCTCTCTCTCTCTCTGTGTGTTTTGTCCTGCAATTAAAATGAAAATTGTTGTTGTTGTGCCGGCGCGTGCTCTTGTTGTTGTTGTTGTTCAGAGTCAGAGCACGCAAAAGCAGACAAAGAACAAATACACAAACACGTACACACACACACACGCACACACACATATGTTGTATCGCCTTTTGCATGCACGTGCTTTGCCAACAAACGTAATTGAAGCTAAGGCAGAAGAAGAGAGCCTAACCCCAGAAAGAAGGAAATGAAAAGCACATAGAACAAAAAAATACAAAAAGAAAAAAAAATGAAAAATCAATGATGCTGTCAAGTAGCCCCCAATGCCTACACATTCACACATTCATACATATGTACATGCCTTCTAGCATATTTCATACATACAAACATACATAAGTACATATGTGCTAAGTCTCGGCGTGTCAATATACTTTACACAAACAATTATTTAATATTTAATTCCTCATTTGCAAAGGCGAAGGCAAAGTTCGAGGGTTAAACACACGGGCAAGGGGGAAAAAAATGCTAGCAAGAAAAGTAGAAAAAGATAGAGAAGCGTGTTGGGAATTGTGTCTAACAAAAACCATAATGTTGGCGCTTTGCAAATTAACAAGCTAACAGAACTTGGCCATATATTTGAAGCTAAGTTCTATAACTAGAAGCAGTGTGTTTAAAGAAGTATTTAAAATAAAAAAATAAATTCTTAAACAAATTGACTTAATTGTTGGCATTACCACAAAGAATGTCTTACTAAAAACATAAATTAAAAGAAATCTTATACTCAAAAACATAATCAAAGCTGGAACATTCGTAAGCTTCTTCTTCTACTTTATTAAAAAATGTTTAGCTTTATGACGAAATGTTCTTTACAGAAAAAATGAGCAAAATGTTTTTAGGAATGTTTAAAAAAATAAACGAGTAATTAATCCTACATTCGGCATAACAAAAATTATATACACTCGAAAGGACTCTTTGATATTTTTTTACTCTAAAATTTTTTTTGAAGATCCCAGCAATTTAATAAATTATTTTATATTATTATTTATATATATTATATTATTTAACTGATTTTGACAAATTATCTTATTGGAACAAACAAATGAACTTGGCCAAAAGCTCAAGTTGATTGCTTCGACAGATGTAGGACTTGTATGCATAGAAAAACACGGAATAAAGGACATACGAACATGTCTATATAGACTTTGTATAGTCGGAGATGTTTACTTTTATACGTTACACATTCCATGAAAAAGTTATTAAGCACGTTTCACAAAAAACTATAATGGATTCAAGGGTTTAAAGTATATATTATCTTAAACTATTTAGAGTTTCTATCTAAGTGTCTATCCTTTTTTGAGATCCATTGAAGATTAAAGTACAGTTCATCATGTATTATGGTACAGGTAATGAGGTCATAATCATTAGTTTAAGGTTTTAGTTTATCTTCTAGCAAAGCTTTATTGTCTAAAACCTTCTTAGCTTTGAACTTTAAGTCCTCTTTTTACAATTTTAGAATTTCCCATGCACCTTTAATTTTAATCAAGATTTAGTCGGGCTTTCTGATAAAACAAATTTTTCTTGATTACAAATTCCCTTCCATGTGGCTCCATAAAATAAAACCCTTCTCTACTCCAAACTTCTCTCTAACGCAGCTTTTTTTCAACCCCTTGGGGTTCGTTACATAAAAGTTTGACTGTAGTTTAAACAGCAAAAAGTTAGAAACAATATATAAAAGCAGTTGAACAAACAATTACCCCAAGGACATAAGAAAATAGTGTTTCTTCAGTCTTTTGCAGCTCGCTATTAATATCTAAAGCTGCTGACCTATAATTTCTATCATAAAGCAGCATCATCTGCCAAGTATATCTAGAGCTACCCTTGACCGTTTTGGACTGTGGGCAACGAGGAAACTAAAACATGATACGTTTGCCAAATAGAACTTTTTTAATGCGGTATTGATATCATAAAATCAAATGTGTATTTGGCACAGTTAAGTCGCGCTTCAAATGGCAGCAGTAGGCAACCCTGGCAACTGGTTGTGGATAAACCAGGCCAAAAGCAAATTTGCATTGCTTTTCCTGCTGCTTCTGCTGTTGCTGTTGCCACAGAACAATGAGAACGCAGTGCAGTCAACGACACCTGACTTGCCAGCAGGCACCTCGCGAGAGAGAGTGAGAGTGAGAGAGAGAGAGCGTGTTGACACGGAGTTCCGAGTAGAGTGTGGACGGACGGACGCCCCTTTGGCAAATTGATGCGGCACAGCAGCTCCTGCAGCCCCAAATACACTGAAAATAATTATAGAGAAAAGTGTTTAGTTTGAATATTTTTATGAGATTGAATGATAGTTGATTGGCTTTGAAGAAAATTTGTATTTAAACATAATGCATTACGTTGAAATAAAGTTTAAAAAACCTTTTACTCGAAAAAATCTTACTTTTTTCAAAGAATTTTTGCTTTATAAATAAATCTAACTAAATTTTTTTTTTTTTTTTTTTTGCAATTCAATATTGTAAATATTTTCGATATATATCTATATCTAGAAATTTCTTGATTAATATTTATATATGTATATAGAAACAATGTAGTTATAAACTACAGTAACCCCTCGATTAACGTAGCTTTGATTTACGGATTTTCAATATACGTCCTCTTTTCACGGAATAAATCAAAACGTAAATCTAGGGATATATGTATTTTCCTTATTAAAAAATGAAGTCGTGTTAATGATTATTTTTTTCTTTAAAAACTGTTTAAACAGAATGCTAAATTATAGAAATATTTTTAAATTTTGAACAAACCAAAAAAAAAACCTTTAAATTCTAAATGTTTAAATCATATTTATTTTTGTAATTTTCTTATAATTGTTAAATTATATATGTATATATTTTTTTTTTGATTTTAATCCACGCTCACGATTCAATTATTTTAATGAAAAGTTGGCAAAATATTTTTAAAAAAAATGTTGAATTATGCCTAAAACTTTGTTCAAAAGCGTAACTTTAAATAAACTCTTTTTTAAATATAAAATTTGCGATTAAAATATATACAATATTTTTCTTGCCCTGAATGATTTTGAACTTTTCAATAAACTTGCTTCTACGAAAAGTTAAAAAATACTTAATTTCTTCATTCATTTTTATGTTAAAATACCAAAAATAAACTTTCATAAATTCCTGAATTTTTGTTTCACTGTGCACAAACCAAAAAAAAAAAAAAACACTATGAGTACACTCCAAAGAGCCTTGGCAACCCCTTTTGCTAGAGTTTTGCGTACGTGTGTTCAAACTTTATTAACCCCGTTTTCACGTGTTGGCTTTTTCCGTAGTACAAGAACAACAACAAAAACAACAACAAGAACAAGCATTGTTTCAACAAGCGGCACCGCAATATGCTCCCGGTCCGGCAGGGCATGTGGCAGATGTGTCGTCGTCTGTGGCCTGCCAAGCCCATAACTACTTACTACTGCAGCTTGGCTCTTGCCTCAAGTGCCACCCCCAACACCCCTTGCGCCCCTTCTAGGCAGGAGCCCTACTTAACCAACATCTAGCAGCAACACCTCTCGCTTGGCTTGGCCCTCTGGCTTTTGCTCTGGCTTTGGCTTTGTGCATGTGTTCCCGAGACGTCGGCTTTTCGTTAAAAACTTTTATAATGTCAAGAGGTGCTACAGAAATCAGGCTAACGTCGCGCCTCTCTGCCTGCCTCTTTGCCCCCTTGAAAAACGGCACTTTGTTGCCGCCCTAACGAATTGCAGCATTGCTGCTTAAATAGCTTCCGCATTTTCTTCAAAGTGCTTTTCCTGTCTACCGAGGAAAGGTGCAGCAACACTTATATATAATTACTTAACACTTCTTTAATATATTTGCTTTGGTGGCAGCAAATAAAATTTAAATATAATTTTTATGGGTATTTTTTATTTATATTTTGTAGAATTATTTGTGAATTTCGTTTCTTTTTTTTAAATTATTACTGGCGCCTAAAAACATTTGGGAATAAAAAAGATTTTGTAGACTAAAGTTATATTGAGAGTCATTTTAGAAAAAAAATTATTTTTGAATTATTAAGTTCTTTTCGATAGCTCTTTTTAGGGATTGGTACTCAGATGGCAAAAGATTTATTTAGGCAGAATCTGTCACAGCTGCTAAAATCGATCACAGAAGCTTCATTGTGACCATTTAACAGAGAACTATTCATTTCTCATTAACAAATCTTAGGAAAACATAATTTTTTGGCAAAATCTGTGTTTCGATTCGGTTGAAAATAAAGTTCAGAAGTATTTTACGGAGAGACAAAAATTAAAATATTAAAATCAAGTGTAAAAAAAAGAAGGAAAATTAATTTGTAATAGTTTCTCCGCAATATTCATCATAAAATCCTGTGTGACCAACCATTGACTTTAAATTGGAACAAACTTCCGACATAACTTTTCAAATAACTTTAAATAATTTACAAACTTATTTTCCTGAAGGACATAGTGAGGAACCCTTTATGGCTTCTTAAACGATTTCTCTAGAGATTAAATCGCTTAATTGGCTAAGTGATATAAGTGTTTTTGGCTCGCTAACGATTTCAACAACATCTCTCTCATGTGTTAACCCAGTTTTGAAACAAACGCAAACAAAAATCAATCGAAATAATCAAATGTGAAGCTAAGAATTGTGTAGCGTGGTGATGAATACGCGTAAATTGCAGGAAAGTTCCCTGTCCCATTTGGATGTGAATTACGTCAGTCTGCCGCATAGCAACGCCTTCGAGAACGACTTACAAGACGAACTGGTAGTACACCAACACCAACAGCAACAACAACAACAACAACAACAACAGCAACAGGTAAGCCAAGATCACATCACTATAAGAACTATTCTCGAAAAGATTTCAATTTCAAGTTTATGTTATAGTTTGTTAGCAATAGCAATAAATTTGATTAAAGTACGCATTTATTAAAGCAAATTCGAAACAAAATTTATGCATGTTGGCTTGAATCTTAATGAAGATGGTCCAATAATCAGTTTTAATAGCGCTCGCTCTCTCACTGAGAGGCTCACCCATCCAGCTCCAGTTCATTGTTTCGACGACCGACCGGACCGCAACAATATTCAAATTTTTATGGCATTTTATTTGTTTGTGTCACTAAATTGGCCAACTAAAGCTCAGTTGAACACTCGGAACACTCAACTCAACTCAAACGCAAACTACTTATTTTTATGTGCCGCCATTTCTAAGTATCTGGCTCTGTCTCTTTCCATTTTTATGTTGTTCTTCTCTTTGTTTGGTAACTAGCTATACGTTGGTTGGTCCATCATGATATCATGATCTATTTTTATATGCAGCCTGCCCCCCAAACTTGGTTTTATAGGCTTGTATTAGTGTTTTAGTCATGATTGTAATTAAATTCAACTAAGTAGTTGATTTAAATCTTAGAACTAGAACTGAAACTAGTTTATTTGATGTTTAAATAAAATATATGATTGATTTTCAAGTGTCACAAAAACTGAAAGAAATAAAAAGCATTAAAATAATATTGCAAATATTTTTTTAAATTATTTTCAAGTCTCTGACTATGCTGATAATATGTAAAAAATATTATAAAAATTGTTTAATAATTTTAAAATGCTAGTTTTTTATTTTTACGTAAATCACACAAAGAATAATGATATTGAATTTATTTTTACGTTGACAAATTATAAAAAATATCTTAAAAATTGTATAATTATTTTTAAATGCTTGCTTTTTATTTTATTTTTACAAAAATCACACAAAGAATAATAATATTGAATATATATATTTTTTTAATTTTTTCTAAGTTTCTGACAACCCAGACAACACATAAAAAATACTTTTAAAATTTTATAATCATTTAAAAATGCCTTTTTTACTAAAATCACACAAAGAATTGTTCCGTTTTTTCACCTCTTTTGTTTTTGTAAATCCCGATGACATCTTTGAGTATTAAAATCATCAACACATGTGATGATCCAAAATGTGGCACTAACTAATGACGTTAACAATGCTGAATGCGAACTGGTTTTACCAATTGGTAATTGTGGAGAAGGCAGGGGCGGGGCGGGGCGGGTCCGGAGGCGTAAACAGCACATAACACTTCCGTAAACTTACGCGCTTTTAACCAAAAAAACCAGTACAAAACTGAGACAATGATCAGTGGCAATATTTAATACTGGCTTTACTTACGGAGGCAAACGAGGTGTATAATTTTGTTTTGTATTTTTTTTTTGTTTTAAGATCGCAACTAAACCAGTTTAATACAGGCCTGCTTGACTGTTTGAATAATGCTCAATGATGATAACTGAATTTAGTGCGGAATGAACAACAATATTTGTCATGATGTGACATGAGAAATCTCCAAAAAAAATAAAAATTAATAAAATATTTCAAAGAGCTTTTACATATATTTATAGATACTATACGAAAAGTATCTTACATTAGTTACAGTCAATTCGAATTTCTTAACTTACAAACTCCAAAATGTATCTGTATCTGCATTTGTATTTGCATCTGTATCTGTAAGTGATTTGAAGCATGCCGCCGGCTTCACATTGGGTAATCAAATTAATAATGGCCCGAAAAAAATTATTACATTTTCAAGTTGTTTTGCATAAATTAACAATTATAATATTATTTTTTTTTATATGGATAAACAAGTAATATGCATAAACAAGTAAAATGGTAAACGTATAGTTTTCGGGTTGAAAACAACCAAACACAGGGCACAATCATTAACGAGGGAAACGGCATTTTACTAATGCGTTTGCTAAGGTTTAATTACTCTTGGCTCTTAAATGTATCTTTAATTTGGCCCGCAGACATTATTGTTGTTAGCTGAAAAAGAAAAAGAAAATAAAAATAAAACTAAAAAAGGTTTTGCATATTTTAAAAGAGTGTATTAAAATAATCTAACCAAAACTAAGAAGGCTTAAGAGGAGCTTACATATTAAAAAAAAAAAATAGAAATTACCCTTAAACTCTAATTAACGATAAAAAAAATAAGATAAATATAAAGGTTCCATAACTTTTGTGTTTTTCAATAGATTCGAAATCAAATTTCACAGACTTTTGTGTTATTGCTAATGAATTTATTAACAAAACAATCTATATTAACTGTAGAAGCTTTCGATTAAATACAATACACTTCTTCTAGGAATATGTACATCATACGAGGGCTTAAACAGTGGACACTCAGTTAACGAGCGACCCTATTAACGTATATTTCGCGTAAGTTTCGCTTTATGAACAAAGTTTCGCAACACGACCAACGAAAGAGGTGGAAACATTAATTTGATGTAAAATTTGTGTCTGTGTTTAGCATCAAAACAGGAAAACCCCAAAATGTACATTTTAGTGCTGTCCAGTGTGACCGTTTTAGCATTGTTTTGGCATTTTTTTGCATGAAATTTAGCAATGGGAATAAAGATTTTGCCTAACTAAAGTTTCGCTTAACAAACTATATGCTTTACCCAAATGTATTCGTTTACCAAGGCTCCACTGTACTACCTTCTACCCGTTGCCAATGCTTCTATAACATTTTTCTACCCTTTTTTTTAATCCATTTAAAATGGTTTCATAGTTTCCAAATAGTTTTTTCGTTTAATTCATTGGAATTGCTACACAAGCATAACAAATTGCAACAGTCCAAAAATATTCAAATTGTATTCCTAGAATAAATTTAAATTGTGTGCCTTCATGACTTCCGTCAGCTGGAGGGATATACACGAATACATATTTATACAGCACAAAATAATAATTTTTTTGAAAATTGCACATGAATACAATGACCCTGAAGCTGGACGTTGTTTTTTTAGCTCGTATTGCAAGTTGTGGCAATTGTGTGTGAGACCGTTAATTATAGAGCGCGATCAATTATTCATTTGCCAGATTACCTGAGAATGAACTTCACTACACTTAAAATGATTCTGCGAAAAAACGAACGAAAAAATCTGAAACATATATATATTTTTTATTATTGTCTGATTGAAGTGTGACGTTGGGGTCCGTGTTGCAGCTGCAGATCGTGCCTGTATAACTTGGACACTGAGTACTAATACTTCTCAGAGCTGTACTCGGTCGGCTTTTAACTCAAAGAGATTAATTGCCGGTTCGTCGCATGATGATGATGATGACGATGAGGATGATCAGCGCGGGGGAGGTCAGATTCGCATGGGTTCACAGAGTGATGTGGCAGAAACGGGAAACTGCATCATACATGCCCAAAACCCATTTCCGAGCTAATTGTTTTGCATGTGTGTGTGTGTACTCCAAAGCTCAAAGGAGCTCATCATCAATCTTGTACCTCAACTTCACCTAGACTTGAGACTTGAGAAGCTCAGCCAATCGTCAATTAAGTCAAGACGCAAAATATAAAAAAATAAAAGACGCCAACGCATAATAAACCACAGCACGCAGCACACAAAAAATTCAACTGAATTTTGTAGAGAGTTGAACATTTAAAATACCCGTAACTACCATGCAATAAGTAATAATTCAGAGGCCCGCACGCAGCCCGAAAACGATTTATAAAACAATTATAAATAATTACTTCAGTGCTTTCAATAATGTTGTTCCTGTTCAACGATTAATTAAAAATCATTTACAAAAAGTTAACAATCGTTTAACGCAAAAACTTTATCAAATTTCAATTCAACTCAAATACTTAAGCTTTAATTTGTTGGCCATAAAATATATATTAATCGATTTGTTAAACTTATTATTAATTTTTTACAAATTAAAGATTTATCTTGTAAAAACAGAATACGACTTGACACAAAATTGTATATAAATAAGTATTAGAAACTAAAGGGTTGGGAAATGCATAAAATCGATAACTGAAAATCGATAAATTCACATTTTTGCCATATCCTTTAGGCTAGAGACCACAAATTTGGTATGGAGATAGCTAATGGCGATTCACAAAGAACTGAATCACAAGTTTTTGAACCAAGTTTACTCTTATTACCCCTGAAGCCCCTACATATTGGAACCAGAAAAGCCCATTTTTTTCGCAGCTTTCTGGTTCCAGTCAAAACGTTTGGTTTGATTAAAGCTATTGAAATCTTCTTAAGCTCTGTATCACACCTTTTGCCTGCCCTTTTATACCAAAAATCCCAATTTTAATCCAATTTGAAAAAATTATCTATTCAAAAAATATACAAATACCAAGTTTTTCCTAAAAGTTCTGACTTTTCTAAAATTCCACATTAATATTATGTAGATATGAGATGTTATATGTGAATATCCTATGATTTGAAACTTTATTATTAATTTTTATATTTTTTCAATAATGTTTTAGGCCAACAAATACCGAAAACTTCTATTACCATCTGTTAAAACTTTCGCTAAGTAATCTGTGATTCTTCAAGTCTACTTAGTTTTTTATCCTACGCAATTTTGCTTAAACCAGTAGCTATAAATCACCTTGGCTCATGACCATGTAAATAGCCTTAAATTGAACGCTTCGTTTGGCGGCGGCATTATTTCTAATCAGCTCTGGCTGGACAATTGGCTGCGGAAAATGGGAAGAACTCACAGAAGGCAGAGCCCAGAACAAATACTCTATGGTGACGCGTTTCACCTGCTTCTCCCTCTACCTCTTCCTCTCTCTCTCTTTGTCTCTTTCTCTCTCTCGTTCTGACTTTGACTTGAACAGACAGCCAAATTCAGTGATGACGTCGCGGCCACCGGCGCAGGTGAAAATCAAGCGACCTCTGTCCCACCTTACCTTAGCCCCTACCCCTCGTTTCGTTCGTGTCTATGTCGAGGCCTAGACCCACGCCTGTCACTATTTGTTTCGTTCCTGTGCGTGTGAATTTTCAGTTGTTCTCAATGTCTGTGTTCAATTTTCGATTTCGATTTCGTGTCTTTTTCTGCTAATAGTTTGACACAGAGAAAAAAAAATTTTAAAAAATTTAAATTATTTAAAAAAATCGTATATAAAAATTAAACAATTTTTAAAACCCTTTTTTGGACATTTAAAAATAATATGTTATTTATATTTACTTTCAAAAATGCTTAAAAAATAATATTTTGAAGTTGTAAAAAAATTTTCTAAACATATTGTATATAATTAAATACATAAGATATAACATTAAAAAAATAAACAATATAATCTATTGCATATATTTTTAAAATTGTGTTTAAAAAAATTCTTTAAAGTCGTAAAAAAAATATTTTTAAATATTAATTATTATTATTAAACTATTGTCAATGGAATTTTACTTGAAAAATTGGTTTTCAAATAGATCGAATGGTTTTTTTTACAATTTTATATAATTCAGACTTAAGAATAAAACCTATTCCCTTAAAAAAAATACATATGATAGTATTTTAAGAAGTTTAAAAATGTGTGTAGATCTTATGAGGTTTTTTCAAGTGTACATTAGAGTGTATCAGCAAAAACTAACACACAGAGAGAAAGAAACTCACACACGTGTTGACAGAAGGAACACGCACGGCAGATAGTGCCAGATAGGCCATAAAAAATAAAACAGGTAGTATGTAGTATTAGTGGTGGTAATAGTAGTGATATCCTTACGGCCTGACCAAGTCCCAAAGTCGAGTGTGGAATACGCGCCTGCAAATGAAATCATCGAGCGATGATGATGATGATGGTTGTGGACATCCGTGTGGTCACGGCCGGGTGACATGAAAGCCACAGGTCTAGACCAACTAGGACAAGCACAATTGAATAAAATCGATTTTGTGGCAAACATGCCCTACTAAAACAACAACAAAAAAGGTCAAAGAGAAATTCGATATCGATAAAGAATCGAAAGCAAAGTCCGAGTCTATGCAAACATCCTGCTGAACATCTTTGTCTCTTAATGTCTCATAATGCAGCTGCACAAGGACATTGCCAACAAGTTAACATGTCCTTTACCCCATCCTCTCCACCCTCCCCCATCCCTCTGCGAACTGGCAGATGTAAATGTGGGCGCCTCATGTGTGTGTGTGTGTGGGAATTGTAATTAGTGGCACTTTCCCAGTTTCTATTGTTTGCTCACACTTGACACAGCCAACAATTGCGGTCAGCAGCAAATGCAGGAAGGACACATGGAAAGGACTTTCAGGGCCCTTCCATACACACACACACGCAAGCTGAATTTACATGTGTATGTGTGTATTATGTATTTAAACTGCAAATATGCAAATAGATTGAGATTGCATTTGTTTGACTGAAGTATTTACATTGATATCAAAGCTGAATCAAATAGAAATAAAATTTAAAAAAATTCAAACTATATTAATAATGGGTTTTTGGTGTCGCTGAAACCGAATACAAGTAGATTTTTCTTCAAAACTGACATGAAAATTAATATAAAGTTTTCTGAATGTTTAGAATTGATTTACAGTCCCAACTTTTGGCTTTGGGAACCCCTTTAGTATTCAAATCGAAAGTAACATAAATATTTCTTAGACTTTTATTATAATTTTTAGTGTCTTATATATATATATAAATACTCCATTATCAGGGGCGTATCTCAAGTAAAAGGTGTCGTGCGGAAGTTTAACACTATTGTCTAATATTTTAATATTTCGTACATTTTAGTGCTTCATTCGGGTCACATCCATCAAAAACATATAGAAATTATGCAAATACAGCACCAGAAAAAAAAACTCAAAAATGAACTTTCCAAAACCCGACTTGACCCTAAATCATCTGCTTGCGAGTGCGCCCAACGGAAAAGGAAAGAGACCCAAAAATAAAACATATTTCGAAAATTATTTGCCATTGTTTGTCGCAATTGTTGTTATTGTTATTAGCTGGTAGTTGTAGCGAAGAGGGTTTCCACCATAATTCTTTTAATTATATGATCTATTACATTAGACAACAACAACAGCAACAACAACTCTGAATGCATAACATATTTCTCGCACACTTGTAACACATTTTAGCATATTTTATTAATTTAAATAATTCAACTCGGACAGATCTGACCCGACCGATAAACAGCCAACATCCCGAGCAAGAAAAGGGGGAAGAAGCAGTCTTAGGAATACGCATTTGCTCAACGATGAGTGACGAAATGTTCGGACAGCCGGTTGAAAGTCGCACAGCCGAAGACAGAGCCAAAGCCGCTCAAGAGAAGAGTAGAGAAAAGTGAGAGAGAATCAGCGAAGCGTCCAAGTGACCGCATCCACCTCCGTTTATTCATTCCATTCGAGGTCGCTAATTAAATTCAGTGGAAAACAGGCGCATTTACCTACAACAACCTACGAACTACTGTTACTACTGTTACATATGCACAAGTGAAACCCACCAAATATCAACTTCAACTGCATGTTTGTAATTTGTTTATTATTTACGTCTGCGTCCACTTACACTGAGCAAAAAAAATTTCTCTGAATGCAGAATGAATAAAAAAAGACAATAAAAAAGACGATTTTTTGACGTGATACCATTATATCACTTAAAAAGCTTGCAAAAATCTTTTTAAAAAATATAAAATAAATCTATTAATATTTTTCAGTTAAAAAAAGATTTTTCAAATATAAAATATTACCAACTACAGGATAGTTCAAATATAAATACTCAAACATTTAACAAATAATGCGAGATAACAAAAAACTCAACTTATTTGAAATAGTTTTTTAAGACTTTTACCGTTTTGTCATAGATATAATCATAAGAACTTGATCAAATTTATATACGACAACACGGAATGCTTCAGCTTTTGAAGAAAAAAAGAACTATCAAAATCGGTAAGCCCAATCGAAAGATCTGGGATAACAAACATACAAAAATTAAAAAATTCTATCGAATTTTTGCAACATTTTTAATTTAGTTGAATATTTTTAAAAATTAACTTGAAAAAAAACTTGTTTAATGAAAACGAAAAAAAAAACTCTCAATAAAATAATAAACCTCTTAATTTTGAAAGGTTTTTTTGGGTAACTTTTTAACTTTATAGCTAAAAAAACGTTTAAAACATATAAAAAATAGTTGAATATTTAAAAATATATATTAAAAAAAATATATAATTAAAAATTAAAAAATATATAAAAATATATATATATACATATAACATTCCATAGCTTTATAGTGTTGATGTTGGGCGAACATTCTTCTCACAAAATAATTTTTTCGAAGTGTATCCCGAATACTTTTAAATTTGAGTCCCCTACAAAATCGCTATGTTCTGTCTGCTTGGTTTATTTTGGTTAATTGTTAACTGTTAATTGTGCTGATGGATTCGTCGACACATGAGTAATGAGTGTCTAAATGACGACTACGCCCTATAACATATAAAAAAAAGGGAAGAAGATGAACTAAGCCAAACGAAGAGATAAGAAATTATAATGATGAACTCTGCAAGTAAAGTTTCGAACAATGTTTTTCAGAATGTTCTAATTACCGTATGAATGCTTTAAGTCAATTTGCAAAGCTATCACAATGGGTTTGCTCTCGTTTTGTTCCCCATTTGTCCAATGCCAACAAAGTGCATGCTCGACTCAGGGGAATTGTTGCGGGTGCAGGTGTTGGCGCTAAACGTCATTGTTTGCCCGAGGGCCACAAGAACAAACACACACACACACATAAAGAGCAGCAGTAGCTCTTTAGGGTTTTTATCAAATGCTTGAATAATCCTTCAATGATGCAGCAGCTTCTGGGTCGTGTGTTAAGTGATCCAATGTCAAGTGGTTTGGCGTTTCTCATTTTGTTTTAAGCTAATTAAGTGATATGCGTGCCAGGGGTTTTTGAATAATGATAGCTGGGCTACCGAAATGAATGAATGAATAGAGGGAAACCCAAAAAAAAACCAAAACAAATCAGAGAACAATGCAACAAGTGGCACTCCTGACTTGTGTTGTGATCCTCATGCGCCGTCATCCGTCACTCACTCAAAATGTTTGTTGATGTTTTGACAACACAACATCATTATCTACTCATTGTCTACTATGTCTAGGTTACTTTTCTCTCCCTCCCCGTCATTATACTAGACAGATGTGCTTCATCATCATCTAAAAAGAGAGAGAGAGAAACTGTTGTAATTAGGGTTCTTAGGTAACTTAACAAAATTGATCAGACCCAATGCCCGGGCAGTAAAGATTTAATCATAACACCCAACGCCAAAAAAGCCCTTAAAAAAAACCCATTCAAACTCAAAGATTCATATCGTTGGTGAACAGAATACATCTTGTTTTACAGCCCCAACGCACAAAAAAAGAAAGTGTGAATCAATTAGGCGCTCAATTGTTTACTTTGCCAAAAACAAAAAATAAAACAGAATTAGAGATTTTTTTTATTGCGTTCAGTTTAACGAGAAAAAAAATAAACCCAAATGTTCATCATGTTCATCAAGTGCTTCTCCGAGTGTTTGCTTGTTTGTTGTCACTGTCGTTAAATTGTTTGCGGGTCGTTGGGGTGAAAGGCCAGGCTATAAAAAAAAAAAGTACACAACGGACCCAAAAAACCAATCCGAGTTGACGATAAGCACATTAATTACTCTCGCACTTGATGGAGGCGCAAATTTGTCATAAAAATTATATGTTGTTTGCCAAACGCTGTGTCATCATTCAAACTCTCTCTATACAGATCGGTTCCGGATCGTCATAGTCATCGTCATCGTCATCGTCACGGTTCTGGGGCTGGAACCACCTCAAAGAACAAAAAAAAACTCAAACTCATGTGTTTGGCACGCGTTTCAACGCGATCTCTACGACAACAACAACAAGAACAGCAACAACAACAACATCAACCAATTGAAATGATTAGTTTGAGTTGTCAGTTTTTGACAAGCGTTGTCATCTAGGCTGTCAAACATTTTGGTTTCGGTTGCTTTGCCCAAATGAAAAATTGACAAGTTCTTACATTTTCGAGTATATATTTTGTGAAAAATGTTAATTTCTTGAATTTTTCAGATCAATAATGCAAATTAAACATAAAATAAACACAATTTAACAAGTTTTGTTATGTTGAATGTTTGATTGATTATAATTGTGATACAAAAAATTGCAGAAAAATTCAAAATTCAATTTCTCTTAAAATATTTAATATTTGTTTTCTATTTATTTTTTTCGAAATATTTAAACATATTCATTTAAAAATAAAATTCAATTATAACCAAAATTTAAACCGCAAATCCTGCTTTATATATAGTTTTAAAAAGCTTTTCTCTTTGTCTCCTGCAGCATCTGCGACCCCATAAAGTATATACATATGTATATATATATTCTTGATCAGCAACAACAGCCGAGTCGATATAGCCATGTCTGTCCGTTCGTTCGTCTAGAGACTCCAGATTCGGATCTTAAGCTAGCTTAAGTCCTTGCTATAACAAGTTTGTTTCCCCAAATCAAAAACTTCTCGTTTTCGATTAACGCTGTTATGTTATCGATAACAGAAAAAAACTTAAATTGCCAATTCGTAAAAATTGGGCTTGAAATTATGGATAAAATAATGAATATTGCGAAAAATTTAATCAAAATCGCTTAAAAATACTAGAGATAAGCGTTAGCGGGTTAAGGATATTGTCTAGTTTGGATTTTTTCGATAAGAGCCTTCTTTTTTTTAATCTACTGTAAGCTAAACTAGTTAGGTTTTTCATATAACGAATCTTAAGACTAAAAAAACTATAAAAACTTCGTAATAGAAAAAAATTCATAGCACGGTTTATTTTTCTAGATGGAACCCAATCGCAGCGTTCTAGAAAGGAATTCGCCATATAGAAGTTCGTTATATACAATTTCGACTGTAATTATATTATATTAATGTTACGTTCGGATAAATGTACACAGTTTTTCACCTTACAGCATTCAAATCTAAGTTATCTTTTTTTCTCTATTAACTTAATTCCTGTGTTGCCTCAAAAGTAAAGAAAAATTATTTGGAAAGCAATCAAACGTAGACACATGTATGTATGTACATAATTTCGAAGCTTGATTTGTGAGTTGAGCCACACAATAACTGGACTTTTAACATAACTGAGCATAATAATTATAGTCCCAAGTCATAAACCCAAAAACACACACACACACACACACACAAACGCGCACACGCATAGAGGAAGAGAGCTTTGAAATTTTGTACTATAAAAGTGCTTTATATATACATACATATATAATTTTCCCATAGGCTCGATTCAATGCACGGAACGAATCTTTATTTATGGCATAATGATCGCTGTCTCTTTTACTTCTACACTGGAAAGGGGCGAAGAGAGGAAGAGAGTGAGCCCCGTCTCATCGCTTTACGATCAATGCGATGCCAATGTGTGTGTGTGTGTGTGTGTGTGTGTGCGTATTGAGCATCATCTGTTTTTGGAGACCCTGTCTGTGGCTGTGTGGCAGCGCTTCGATAATTCTTTATTATTTCTTTAAAACTTCACCTTTAATTAAACACGAAACGAAATTATAAAATTGTACCTGCTTTAGCCCAGCCGCAGTTTTAACTTCTTCTACATTATATGCGTGTTGTTGTTGTTGTTGTTGCTTTTCTTTCGTTTTGTTTCTTTCAGCCCACGGGGGAATTTCTACCTGAATCGAAAACTGCTGCTTGCGACTGTTAGTATTCCCCGCAATCCCTTTACCCCCACCCCTCTTACCCACATCTATAGTTTCATCTGCTTCACCCGTGCTCGCCCCGATTTCTCATGTGCATGTGCATGTGTGTGTGTGTCCCCAAATTCGATCAATTTAGATACAAACACCCATTTATGCATCAGTACCTTTTATTAAACTACGAAACATGCATGCATCTGTATATGTGTGTGTGGGTTTGCCGACAGATCGAGAGCAAGAGAGAGCGAGAGCGCGCACACGATACGTGCTGCCTTAATAAGCCCGTTAATGGAATATTAGGCAATGGGCAAAGAGTTTCAATTCCAAAACACATGCAGACGACACCGACAATCAATATCAATACTATACTACTACATACATATACATTTTTAAGTCGCGTACACTGTCGGCGACGACACACTGAGACCCGACTGATGCTGACCAAGAAAAAAAAAGCCGAGTTTTGCTGTTGCTTCGTATGTGTTTTGTTGTTGTTGTTGTTTGTGGCCCAGCATCGAGCATCACACGATCGAAAGATTTTTAGTGCCGGAATGCAATAAAAATCTTTATATTTGTTTTGTTCGATTTGATACAAGTTTTATAGTTGGACTTGCTCATTGTGTGTAGGAGATACATACATACATACATACACAACAAACAAAATAATTAAAAAAAACAACTACAAAAATTATAAAATAACTTGCGCATATATTTATTATAGTAAAAAAAAAAACATTTGATACATTACAAACGTATAATGCGTATATTCATACACTGAACAAATATTTTAGAAAATGTAAGCTTCTATTTTTACCTTACTTCACTTCTTTTTCTCATCACAACGTTTAAGCTAAAGCTAGAAATTTTTAAGGAATTATTTCCTGTTAATTTTTTTGCTGTTATTAATGTGAAAACCGTGGAAATTCCTTTAAGAAAAAGTATTTAGATGGCTCAAGTCAAGAAATCCCGACAAAGACATATAATTGACCAATTAGGTAACTCGCTCAAGTAGTTTTCGGATACAGTTTCATGTATAGAAAATGCTTCATATCTTCAAGAATTCGTAATAGATTTTTAAAAGTATTCCAGAGATACAAACCTAATTTTCACACTTTCAAAATTTAAATTTATTCGTTCCCATGTGTATATCTGAAACCAGGAAAGAAAATCGATAGTGTTAGACAGAGATGCTTCCTTTTCCAAACCATTATACCAAGGGTTATAAAGGGTTAAACCTTTTAACAATTTTTACTGTCTCATTTGTAAGTTTTAAATCTCTAAATTATAATAATTACTATGAAAGTACAGATATTTTTTATGATCCAACGACAATACGCTTCAAAAAACTTTAAAAAATAAATAAAATTTGAATATACATATTTTCATAACTTTCATAAATAAATTATTTACATGCCAAAATATAGTCTGAAATCTTAAAAAAAAGAATAAAAACCTCGAGTTACATATATTCAAGCTTTCATATTATTTAATATTTTTTATTAAACATTTTTAAATACTGGTTATAAATTCTTATTACCTTTTTCAATTTACCAATAATACTTAAGGCCTTTGAAAGATCCTCATATAAAACTTTATGCAATATCTTAAAAAAAAATCAGTGTATTTTAAAGCTTCCGCCTTCATGTACTTAAAAATGTGAATATACTCATAGATACATACGTGTACATATGTGCATGTTATTCGTGTATGTGACATTTCACAATGCATTCGTATGGGTGCATATAATCTCCCCCTTCTTCTTCGTCTTCTTGTTGTTGGCCATCGTCGTCATTTGTTATGTTCAGTGTAATAAATATTTGATACTCGCAGTAAACCCGAATTAACATAATTTGATCGAACGGTTTTACCGCTGAGGTTGCCGCCGTCGCTGCCGCCGCTGCTGTCCACTTATTTATTTTATGTATTATGGCCCGCTTGGATGTTGCATCAAGAAAAATTATTACATGGAAAACGATACCTTTCTTTCTTTCCCCCAACCCCTTTCCCCCCCTCCCCCTCAGACTTTCTTTCCATCTATCGGTTAGGAGGATCTCTCCTCTATATGTTCTCCTAATGCGACATACAACATTTACACACAAGTATCCCCAACTAGACTAATGTTATTAGCACAAAAGAAGATGATGAAGAAGAAATGAAAGAAAGCCACATAGAGAAAAAGAGATCTGTAACTAAATTTATTCAAAAGCAATTCAAAACCGAAAACGTTGAAGAATATAAGAAAATAACATCACCATCGCTCTCCCTCTCTCTCTCTCTCTCTCTGTCTTTCTCCCCTTTAGTTTTTGATACCACATTCTATAAGAATAGATTCGGTTTGTGTTTTTGGTAATGCGTGTGACTGCCATTAGACTAAAGTACTTTTGGATAGTCGCCGCCGCCGCCGCTGCCGCCGCTGATGCTGTCCCCTATCTTTCTCCCACTTCTCCCAACAACAACAAAAATGTATCTATGTTGTGTTCGTTACCGATACAACATCAGATTCATTACTACTTCTTCTCTTTTTGGACTTTCTTTCACCTACAACACAAGATTTATCGCCTTAGATTTGTATTATTTTTAGTTGGTTTTTATGTCACAAACTCCCGCGACCAACTGTTCGGCGTCTCCTCCTCTTCCTTCTCTCCTCTCTGCTAGGCATATAAGCTTTAGCTTTCTTGGTTTGGCATTGAGTTTTGATTGGGGTGGTATAGGTGGCATTGCCTGGGTGGGGAGGGGGGTAGTGCGGGGGTTTCTGTACACAACACCATGGCGACATTTTATTGATGTTACCCGTATAAGTTTTCTTTATATTTTCTTGTTACAACTTTTGGTTCCAGCTTTCAGTTTTCTAATTGTATCGCTCTTTTTTCTATGGCTGCAGCTATTTTAAGCTAATATTATTGCTAGATTTACATGTTCTGGTGTAAATTGAGGAATATATAATTTTTGGGTTTTTTTTCAGTATTATTAAGAATACTTTTTGGAAAATTATATAGCTTGATGTTCATTAAGAAACTTATTTTAAGTTAGGTATTTGAATATTTTAATAAATTTCCCTTTAAAAATGTTTGTTCCCAATACTTTTTCCTATTTTAACTTTAAGTTAAATTCAATTAAATAAATAATCAACAATTTTTTCAAAACTTATAGTTTTTTTTTAATTTACATTAAATTTTAATTTCGCTTTATTTTAAATATTACGAGAATATTATTTAAAATGTAATATTGATCTATTTCCTTGATTTTTTACAGGAGTTTCTGCTATTATTTTTAAATTTTGTACTCAAAATAAATCTAAACAATAATTAAAATTATTAAGTAATATAACTAGCCAAGTTGAGGAAGCTTTCTTTAACGTCAGGAATATTATTATTTTTAAAACTATAGGGAAGGTATAGTGGTCCGTCCGAACTGGTCGACTTTCACTTTAAGAATGATCTAAAAAAAATAAAACCTTGAGGAAAATTGTACCTCAATAGCTTAAAAACTAAAGGAACTTGTTTGCAATAAACCAGATGAAATCGTGAAAAATAAAAAGAACTTCATCCACATCAATTGTTATACTTTTCATTGCAAATTTCATATTAAAATGTCATAATAAAACGGTCTTTTAACCAAAAACTAATTTCTTAAGCGTCTAAGACAAATATTTATTAATTCTCAGTCAATTGAGGTCAATCACGACAAAAATATTTAAGACCAACGACCTGTAAAATTCTTTTAAATTCAACGCAACATTAATCTGTTTGCTAACAATTTGTATAAAGCAGAAGTATTGTTTTAAGCATAATCATTTAGGAAAGAACCGTAAGAGCTATACCCTACAAACAAAAAAATAAACTATACCTTTCTTGTAATACTTTTTCAAGAGTTTCTAAAACAAAAGAAAAAAGTGTGCAAAAAAATTTGTGCTTCGAATCTATATTATGTAAAGCACACATATTCCAATTCTCGTTTTATTTTTGAAAAAAAAAAAAATTTCCACACTTTCAGTCTAAGAACCAAAGAATAACACCTGAATAAATAATGTCTTTTCGCTAGTTTCAAAAGAAATTATAAATGAATGTGTACGATTTGAAGTTAAGGTTTAAATCTTTGGCTTTAGTTGCTTCTTGCCCCCTTATTTTAGTGATCGAGGCTGATGCTCCGTTCCTGCTTACCCCGTCCCTTTTGGCCTAATGTATCGGTCATTCCCATTTTGTAGATTCCAGTTCATGTTATGTTAATCGTTCGAAGAGAGTGACCAAAGAAGAAGCTGATAGAATAAGATGGCTTTTATATTTTTTGTTGGAGACATGTTCTCTGTATAAAATTAAGTATTAGTATTTGATTGCTTTTGTCGAAATAGCCGCTAAGAATTTTGTTCGTTGTAGTTGTGAGTTACTTTGTATCTATTCGCTTTAGTTAATAAATACTGAACAGAAGAAAAAAATATATAAGAATTTAAATAGAAATTTCGGTCGCTATGAAGAAGAGTTCAATGCACTGTGAATTATTATTGTTGCTGGGGTTTGAATACAAAAAAATTGTATTAAATATTGCTTCATATGAATTCCTGGAAACTAAAAGGATTCAATTCAAAATCCAGGTGTTGGACTGACCCTTAACAAAATAGAAAATGAAACTTCTTGCAATTCTTGCACTAGTTTTCGTACGTGATTTCACACTTAAGATAAGTTGCATGACCTTGTTCTTGTTTCTGGGAATGGAAATGGGATTCGAATTTTTCCAACTCGTTTTGTTTGGTACACGTTCTTTTTACATTTGGCAACAATTTGAAAATGTCAAATTATAGAAAACGTGAGTGCTATAAGGATAAAAGATATTCGGATTATTCAACATATGGTTTGATGCCCTAAATCCATTGTTTTCACCTTAAAAATCGTACCTATGTCAATCGAATGTAATTTGATTGTACAGCGAACAAATGTTTATTGCAATCTCAACTGATTTCTACAAAAAATATATAGAAATTGTTTGGGTTTTGGCACGTAAAATCTAAAAGTAAGAGAGAAAGGGATATGAAATTCTGCAAATTGATAAAATATTATTATTTAATGTATAATATATGTATACAGTGGATATCGGGTAAAAAAAAACGACACGAATAACAAGCATTACGCAAAAAAAAATGGAAAAAATTCTTTTTAGATATAAAGTTTCTCATAACAACTAATGAAATAGGTAAATTTCTGTCGGTGTTTAGCATTGAAACAGGGGAAACCCCTTATACACATTTCGCTTAACGAACAAAGTTTCGCAAAACAAAAATCATAATGAAACCAATTGTCTTCGTTTACCGAGGATCTACTGTACACGAATATCTATCTTTCGGTTTTTATAGTCCTTAAGGATAATATTACAAAATTTCCTAATATTGTTTCCCTTTTTCTTTCAGGGTTCCTCGCCAACACTGACGCTGGTCACATCAAAAGTAAGTAGTTTCTCAAGCGTTCATTAAAAGATGCATGGCTTTAGTAATTACTCAGAATGCATGAATTACATAGTTAGTCATGGCTTAGTTGGCTACAATTAGGTTGAGTCATTTCTTTGAATACAAAAGATGTTGTTAGCCAAAAGCACAACTTTTCTGACTCATCGCACAACAACTGAAAAAACAACAACAACAACACATTAAGGAAATGACCAACGTTGCAAGAATGAACGTTGGGAGCCTGCAGCGCGAAATGTTGCACCATGACATGAGACACGCCTCTCTGCCTCTCACTCTCTTCCTGTCTCTCTCTCTCTCTCTCTCGCTGTATGGGCAGTTTTCAGTACTCGTAAAAATTATATTTTATATGCTTAAATTGGATGCAGTGTCACCGATCTTCGCGTCGCGTTGCATCGCATTGTCGGTGAATCCTTTGCTTGTAATGAGTTGGATATGGGGTTTTGTCTTAAACGATGAAGATTACCTGGCACCAGATTACATATACTATATGTATGTATATATGTATGTATATCGTATTATCTGTAACATTAAGTCTTCGTTAGACCCTGAGAAATGGCCGCACACACACACTCGGCAAAATTCTGCTGAAGAATTGGAGAGAAGGAGAGGAGAGCTTTCAGCGTTGTGACCTTGAATATGGCAAACTATGCCGCGAGGGCGCTACACACAAAATACCACACACAAACATACACACACATATGCGAGGCAGAACGGGAACTTAAGCAAAAAGGGAAGAAGAAATGGTTGTTGTTGTTATTTCTGTTTTGTCCTATGTTGAGATACGAAAAACAAGTTTTGCGCGATCCACTACAAAACTGCATCAGTATCCGTATCTAAGAGATACGCGAAACTGACTTCACATGCAAACCAAAGAACAGAACAACAACAAGAAAAGGAAGAAGAAGAAGGCGGCAAAGCAAAAGTCGGTCTTTGTGCCAATAGAACTTAGAATGCGGTAGGACGAACCATAAGTTCTTGTTGTTGTTATTTGCCCTGATTTCTTATTTCCCCCATCTTTGCTTGTATATTTTCATTCTTTTTTATTTGTCGGTCGCGCCACAGGAAACGCAAAAGAATATTGCCTGAGTCAGACTTTGGATCTTCATCAACTGTTGCAATTTTTGAGAGCGACAAAGGCAAGAGAGTGAGAGTGGGCAAAGTGTTGATTATGTAGAATAGTTGGTGTTGGCAATGCCGCTTCTAAGCAAAAATATGAGTACGTACGTATGTTTATGTGTACATTTGTTTTTTTTTTTTTGGCTTTTGATCCAGTTTAATTCCAGGGCGGCGATATGCAAGATTTAATTTGGTATTCATTGTTTGTGTGTGAATTTTAATTTAAAAATCATTTGACACAAATCAAAACAGTTGATAATGGCTGTTGTTGTTGCTTGGAATCATTGCAAAGTTTCCACAAAAAACATTAAAGATATTCACACAGCTCCACTTATTGGATTTAAAGGTGCTATCTATGTATGTATGTATGTACATACTATAAAGATCAACGTTTTATGCATCCTTTAACTTACACTCTACCTTTAATTGCCAAGAAATGCCACATACATGTACATATGTATGAATGCATTCTCGGTGCCCTGATCTTATGTGCAATTAAACAGCAAGCAGGCTGGATGAAGTGTGTGTATGTGTGTGTGAGGGGGGCCTGGAAGGTTGAGGTACAAAAGTAAATTTACGTTCGCTGTCAAAAGGCAGCGACGTAGCGTATTTAATATTTTTTTTCAGCGTGTTTTACCATTTCATGTTGTGTCATCATCATTGTCAGCCTCCGTCTGAGCTTCTCGATTCTGGCGAGAGCAAGAGCGAGCGAGAGAGAGATAGAGAATACAGAGTGGTCAATCCTGTTCCTGATTTGGGACTTCTGTGCAGGCAGGGGCACATATGGAGCGGTAGAGGGGGGTGGAGGCAGACATACAAATTTGTACGCTCAACTACAAACTAAAAAAAGTCTTAAAAGTCTTAAAAGCATTTGCAGAAACGAAGGCAAAAACCGAAGAGTAAACACAATAAAGGCATAAAAATTGCGAGTGAGCAAACAAATAAAAGGAAACAACAACAACAGCAACAACAAAACTGCGAGGACAGACTGTGACTTCGTTGTGTTGTGGGAGCGGGGTGCAAGGGTAAGAGTTGCAGGCATATGTTGTATCTGTGTGTGCTGCTCATTTGCACTTGGAATACAAAAGATACATTTTCGTAAGACCATTTTGACATGACAAGATAACGACAAGCAATCCAAACCAGTCAGTGGGAGAGACGTAGAGTTGGGGTGTTGTCTTGGGTTAGCTGCGCCTGCTCATTGGCTCCTTTTGGCTGAGCTAAGCTGGCCGAGCCAGCCCGACCTTTTGCCAGAGTGTATATTCGTATTTTAATTTTCATTACGGTGGCCCAAGCGCAAAAGGTTCTTGAGAAGCTGCGCTGCGCGACGACGACGACGACGACGGTCAGCGCATAAAGGCAGCGTCGAGTATTTCTCAGAAATTGCAAATTATTTTTGAGCTGAGCGCCTGCGCCTCGCAATCCGCCTCGTCACAGGTACGAAGCACAGGCAGCAGCAGCAGCCGAAGCCGCCAAAATGAGTTAGCATCGCAATCCCCAATCCGCAATGTGTGTGTGTATGACTTTTGCTGAGTGCCAAGCGAGGCGAGCAAAACAAATGTGCAGAGATACTTTTGCCTCATTGACACACACACACACACACCCGCGCAACCGAACACAAACCAACGACCATCAAGTGCTTCGGCTTTCTTGTCTCACCGCTCGTCTCTCTTGCGCGTACAAGTCGTGTTTATGCACTCTCATAAACATTTTTATTTTAATGATTTTTATTATTGCGCACATTCGTTACTTTTTATGCGGCCGGCAGTGAGAGGATCATTCCAGTGAGAGGATCATATACATATGTGTGTGTGTTTGTTTGTTTGTGTGCTTGACTTAAAGCATTGCCAGACCTTAATCTTAATTCGTATCCTGATCTCTTGCTAAGAGTGCTGAGTGCTTGGAAAGTAACCATTTTGGCAAATTGAATTTGGTTTTTGCTGTTTTATTCCATGAAATGAAGCATCTAGAAAAAGCAAAAAAATAATTGATAAATATTTTTTATAAACTATTATGGGCTTCGGCCAAACTAAAGGCCCGATTAGGGAACTAGTTACAGCATGGGAATAAAAGGATATAAAATTCAGACTTTACAAACAAAAGATTAAATTAGCGCATGAACTTAATTTTTATACGCCTAAGCTTTATTTATATAGTAGAAGAAATTGAAGAACAAAATTAAATTAACAAAGTTAAAAGTTTGTACATTTTTCAAGAACATTATTAACATTTAATAATGGAGTTACAAACAGTCTCCTTATTTATTTATATTAATATAAGAAATTAAAATATTTGAACATTTTTCTGTGTACTTTTGAAAGATTCTTAGCCTTGTACAATGCAAATGTACTCACATAAAAAATACATACATAAAACGATATCTTAAAGTCCTTTTATTCTGAAAGCATTGTGATGCCCTTGTTGTTGCAGCTGTTGTTGTTGCGGCAAGTTACTTTTGCATCGCCTCACCCTACCCTCCTCCAGTCATAAAAATTAATTTACGTTCGATTGCAAAGTTTTTTTTCGCCTCGCGAAGTGGACAACGCGCTGCCGACACAGCGGAGATGACACATAAAATTCCACATTTACGACCCCTTCAAGAAAGGTGTGTGTGTGTGTGTGTGTGCGTATGGCAAAATCTGTGCAAGCGACACGACAGTTTATCCCTTTTTCGGTGGAGAGTGTGATATAAAAGCAAAGAAGAAACAATAGTTGTTACTTGAGCAAGTTTGTGTCTTCTTCTTTATTACGTTTAACAATTATTTTGGCATCGCGTTATTTGAGCGTTTTAAGCGTATTTTGCTAATCACAGTAGCATACTGTATTATTATAATTATGGAATTATCGATTTAGGGAGCTGTACCGCCGTGACGTGCGATATAACTTTTTAATTGTCGTAGTTCAGCTTGCAGTTGTTCAACGGTTTTAGCGCTATCTGGATTTGCATCGGGGGCTAAAGTAGATGCCACAACGGGCGATGGAACAGCTGCTGTTGATGTTGTGATTGAAGCTGGAGTTGCTTGTACTACAGCGGAGGGAGGGGTTGAAGAAAGTAATGCACCTTCGACACTGGCAATGGACAAGTTTGGATGTATTTGAGGTGTAGTTACAGCCGAGGCTAGAGCGGCAGCATGAGCAGCTGTAGCAGAAGGTGCAGATTGTGTTGCAACTCCACGATGCATTGCAGTTAATTTGAGAAGCTTGGAAGCAGCACTATCGCGATGAGATTCAAGCATAATGCGCATCGATTCCTGATCCTCAAACTTGGCCTTCTCCAAGGAGTCGGAACTACTGTCAATGAACACATAGTTCACAATGTGTGCGTGTGTCCCTGGCTTAATGCGATAAATGGGCTGACCAGTGCCGCCAGTTGCGGCCGACAGGGCTGGTATGTCGCTCAATTTGGCCATATCGCCGCGCACTTGGAATATTGATGTCTTGCCATTGACCACCAGCGGCTTTTGCATTATTTGTGGCGTCGTCACAAACTCGGCGCACTTGCGTTTTGTTACTTCCACATATTTGCTCACTTGGCAGCCGCTTGTGCTGCAGGCTCGCAATGCTGATGCGTCCGCTGACGCAGCTGTAGCTGCTGCACTCGTGCTTGACGATGTTTGCATCTGCAATTGGTATTCAAAAGGTCACTCAAAACTTTAAACAAAACACTGATTTGCACTTACTTTAGTTTTGATTTATCTTTGTTTTGTTGCGCGAAACGCGTCTTCGATTTTTACCACAAAAGTTTTCGTACACACTTTGGTCACACCGATTGAGCGTTCAGAGAGCGAGCTATTTTGCTCGCAGCTGTGAACCAGTTCGCTATGCGCGTTATATTGTTAAAGGTATTAATTGTTAACAGCGCTTTGTTTAAGCAAAAAAGTAAAATAATTATTTTTTTTCAGAAACAATTTGAAAGAACTTTAAGTGTATCTTGCACATTGACGACAAAAAGTCGAATTAAATTCAACTCAGTTCTCTGACAAGCAGATTACGCAGTGAGAGCGGCAATGCGCATGCGTGGTTATCGATTGCGGTTGCGTTCGATAAATGTTCAAACAGTTGGCGCTAAATACAAAACATTTTGAATGCCGTCAACTAAGGAAGTGCTTGCAGTTTTTTTAAAAGCAATTTAGCAAAACTAAAAAAAAAGTACACATGCATTTTGTTGAATGTGTTTGTAAGTCCTTTTTTAACATGTTGTACTGTTGCAACATAGAAATTATGCCAAGAGTGCATGTGGCAAGTTTGTTCGGAAAGTGCATTGACCCACAAAAGACCTCGAATATACATTTAAGCAGCCGTAGCGAAGTGTGTCCGCGACAGACACCCGCTTCATTTACATTCCTGAGTACTTAAAAAACAACAACAACAAAACTGAACAAAAAGAGAAAAATGGGCAGGCAACGCCAAAGTTGAGTCGTTAAAAGCACTGAAAATGGTTATCATGTGAGGAGGCATAAGACCTGAAACATGAAACATCAAGCATGAAACATAAGGCATATACAGCGAGGCGGTACAGCGTCCTTCTGCCGCGCTGCCAGCTTCTTTAATTTTCACGTCCATCTCAGCAGCAGTCGCTCAAAGCGTTGTTCAGCGCTGACTTTTGCAGCCTCATTGTTGGCTCAAATGAAATAATTACTTTAGCACACATTGACTGACTGATGGACTGACGGACTGACGGACTCTCTGAATAACTGGCTTTCTGTGAGTGTGTGTGAATGCATCCATCCTTAGTCATATACCCAATATATTGACTCGCATTAAGAACCACAACAACAATACAACTGCGAATGCAATAAAAATCCTCGGACATATCCACGTCGCGCCCAAGCCCCAACACTAATAAGAAATGAAATGCCATTTATTAAGCATTAATAAGTGCAAGAGGCCTCTCCATCGCCATCACCATCTCCACCATCGCCATCTCCACCAGACATCCATCCATTTGCGCTGCACTTGGCTTTAACCGCCGACCGTCTCTGGCTCTGGCTTTAACTCTGACTCAGTTACTTGAAGCCCCATTGCCTTTGGCATTTTATTTTTGCACTCCTTTATCTTTTCGTTTTAGGCTTTATATATGTATGTACTATAAACATATTCGTGTGCTTTTAGCTCTTCCTGTAATTATCATTTGCGTTGTTCCTTTCAAAACTTCTATGGTCAAAAGAAACTATATAGAAACTTATTAAAATTCACAACGAGTAACTGAAAAACAGCCCGAAAAAAGTGTATATATGTAGATATATATATGTTTGCGGCGATCAGTTATTAATTAAATTCCATTGCGTTATGGTCAAAAATGTGCAATTATAAAATATGAAGCGATTGAAATTCAAAATGCAGAATGCGACCAGAAAAACATCGCAACGGAAATGTTTAAAGCTAGACCCTAACCAAAAAAAAAACAGGTTATAAATGAAGGCTCTAATCGCAAAAGGATCGACTTTAAGATACCCTTAACCGTTTATGATCTTACTGTAGAGTTTTAATCTTATATAACTTTAACAACTTTTCAATACTTTGTCCATGTTTCGTTATGAGTTTTGGCTATATCTAGTTGACTGTGAATATATTTTTGTATAAATTCTCAATTAAGTCGAATATGTCAACTTCTCAGCCCATTTCTTTTGTTTCGAATATAAAAACAACCTGTTCGATTTGTTTTCACAACGAAAACAAATTCAAAACACATTCAAGATACGAAAACAAAATACTCGTAAGTAAAGGAATTGTGTGCTTAGAATGAATCATTTATTGAAGATTTAATATTTTTCCTATATGTATTATTCTAGGAGATATCCTAAGCCACTTTCCTATTCCACTTACGGTCAAAAACAATATTTAAGTTTTCCCAACTAATAATTTCATCGATCATTAATGATGGTCATGAACACTCCTCTTTGAATATTGATACTAATCAAGAATATATAAACATATATAGTTTTTAGGATTGATGCTTGCTTATGTCTAAAAACTATGCTTTTGCAAAAACGTAGAAAATATATTGATATACATATATTTCAGGATATTTAATATTGATTTGATTTTAAAATATAGAAATTAACTAAAGAATTAAAAGCATTTGAATCGAAAAAATAATATATTTTCAAATTTATTTTTATTTTTATTTTGATAGATTATTTCAAAGTGATACCGTTAAAAATTTAATAAACTATTTTCAAAATTTTAAATTAGCTTTGTAGAAAAATTTATATTAGTTTCTCTTCGTTTGACTTTAAACAAAGCTTAACATTAATGTAATCTATGTATCATAGAGATTATCCAACATTCATACATTGAAGACAGTTACGAGTCCGTAGTAATAAGTAGACTGCACAAAAATAAGAATTTGTTGAATTTAGACAAAAAATTTGCATGAAATGTTGTCAAACTCATGTTCTTATTTGTGAGCGTCCACTGTATTTCAAAAATTTAAAGTATTTCCTACTTAATCATCATCAAAGTTTTCAATTATAAGCTACAAATACCACACCTTGTTGGACTTTTGTAAGAAGGAATATATTTGGAAACCAGTTTTCTTAACATTTTGTAAGAAAGAAACAAAAAAAATTTGGCTTAAGTGTTAATTTCGTTACGGTACACAGAAGGGGGCAGATAATTGCAATACTGTAACTAATATGCAACTGCATCAAATGAGTGTGGCATGCAACATTGTGTGTGTATGTTGCACGTCTGACAAAGATACTCCCGAATTTTAAAGTCGAGTTGCGTTTTTTCTTAGTGTTTTTGCAGCAGGCTTAAACATTTTGGGCGAAATTGGCATTCCGTGTCTGTGGCAGACACACAACATGCCACATGGCATTCATGGCCAGAGCAACAACAACAACAACAAGGCCCCCTCGAGGGCAGTACTTGTGCTTGATCAAGTGAACTGCCAGACACCAGACACAACAACAACTACAACTCTGCGCATGCTTAGCTGTTAGATACTCGACAACAGACACAGCTGCAGATACAGATACATATCCACAGCCAGAGCCACAGATACAGATACATAAGCACGTGCAGTAGCCGAACGACGACGACGACGAATCAAACCTTAAAAGAGAAACCAAAAAATAAAAGCTGCAAAAAAGTATAAATAAAGGCGTTTTACGAAAAAGGAAGCCAAATGTTTTTGCCTGACCTTGACTTTGAAATTCTTATTGCAAAAGACCAAAAAATACATGCATACAAACACATACATATAGTATCTGTATCTTTGCCCGTTTTGCTGTATTTTTTCTCGAATTTTTATCCAATAGTTATATATTTTCCATAGAAATAATATCCATCGTTTCTTTTCTGTTTATTTTGTTACCTTTTCAGATGATTGCAGCCCCCAAATAATACCCAAAAAAACAAAAAAAAAACACTGAGAATGAAAGCACAGTCAGGCAATTAACTCCCAACAACAACATTGTACATAAAAACAAAAACAATATGAGCACATAGAAGATACTTCCACATACTTTATACCACACATACATACATTTACATATGTATTGTAGACAATAAGAGTACAACTGAGCAACTTCCAGCAGCAGTTTTGTACCATCAAGAGAATTGCGGAACCAACAGGTACGCTCCTTTATTTTTTTCTAAACAAATTACTCTATGTGGGGTTTTTATCTTGTAAAAAATCTATAATTAAGCAAACATAATTTTATCATTCTGGCATTAAAATATATTTTTCAAGCTCAAAATAATTTGATAGAAAGTCATACATATTTTCCTGTTTTTATATCCTTAAACCATTCAATGAAAAAAAATTTAAATCTGAAGAAATCCGATCAAAATCGGCTTAGAAACATCGGAGTTATCTCAGATTAAAATTTAGCCATTAAGCAAAAGACGTAACCACACACAAATAACTGTACGCGTTACGTAACGGCTTAACGTTATATTGTAGTTGCGATTTTTCGGCTAAAGAATTCTCATGTTCCATTTATGAACAATTCAAAATCAAATATGTAATTTCAAGAATATATCCAAATTAAAAAAAGGCAACTTAATAACGGTATCCACCAAACTACATAAACACACACACACATACAAAGTCATTGGCCCGTCCTAAACGTTGTGCCCCACAAAAAAAAAATGTTCGAATCCTGTTGCCCGTTTCCTGTGGCACAACGTAGGCGGTTATTCGTTTGTTGCAGCTGCCACATTTGGGCACACGACAAGAAGTCCTTTTTTCGCTGTTTATCGTTGCTTGTTAGCCGCCGTCGCCTCATTCATTCGCAGCGGAAAGGTGTTGCCTCAGACAATAAACTAATTAAATTTAATTTAAAACATTCGCCTGGCATTTCATCAACCATCCTGCGGCCAACAAAAAAACCTCCAAAAATGTTTTACGCTTAATTGGCTGCTGCTGCTGCTGCCGGCTGCTATTGCAGTTCTTACATGCAGTTGTTGTTGGTAACAATGTTTTAAATTAACAGTAAGTGGCAACGCTGTCACAAATCGTATAATTGACTAGAAATTTCTGTATCGTAAACAAAATGCAAAAAATGATAAAGTGCTTGACTAGAAATATTTATCGTTTACGATAAAGAGAGAGAGTGAGAGACAGATTCTTAGTGAGAAAGAGATTCTGAATGAGAAAGAGAGAGAGAGAGAGATTCTGAGTGAGAAAGAGAGAGAGAGAGAGATTCTAAATGAGAAAGAGAGAGAGAGAGAGATTCTAAATGAGAAAGAGAGAGAGAGAGAGATTCTAAATGAGAAAGAGAGAGAGAGATTCTGAGTGAAAGAGAGAGAGAGAGATTCTGAGTGTGAGAGAGAGAGAGAGATATTCTGAGAGAGAGAGATATTCTGAGAGAGAGAGATATTCTGAGAGAGAGAGAGAGAGATATTCTGAGTGAGAGAGAGAGAGAGAGAGAGGGAGATTCAGAGTGAGAGAGAGAGATTCTGAGTGTGTGTGAGAGAGAGAGAGAGAGATTTTGAGTGAGCGAGAGAGATTCTGAATGCGAGAGAGAGATTCTGAGTGAGAGAGAGAGGGAGAGAGATTCTGAGTGAGAGATAGAAAGAGAGATTCTGAGTGAGAGAGAGATTCTGAGTGAGAGAGAGAGAGAGATTGTGATTAAGAGATTCTGAAACAGAGAGAGACAGAGTCTGAAAAGAAGAAGAGTAAGATTAAACACTAACACTAACACTAATAGCGAGACTGACACAAATAGCAATGGGAAGGCTTAAGGTGCCTTCCATTAGGCTAGAACCAGTTGGGAATTATTAGAGGCTTTTTGCAAAAATATTTAATTTTTTTTATTTTATTTTTATTCATATGGACATGAAATTAAATTGTTGTTTTTCCGACTTTTTTGTAACATATTTGTTACTTTTGCATATCTAAAGCAAATTTTCAAAGCTTTCTAATATTTTAAAAATTATTGCCAGCATTTTTACACACATACACACACAGCTGCAATTTTTTCAAAATTTTAAGCATTTTTTAGCAACTTTTTTTTTACCAAATCTAATCTTGCTGAACTCACGTACAAAATAGTGAAAGTTGCTGGGATAAAACATCCTTATCGTTTACGGTATACAAAATAGTCAATGTTGCTTGAGTAAAAACTGTATCGTATACGACATGAAAAATATGTAATGTGCCTTTGCTATAAATTTTCTGTATCGTATATGATAGAAAAAGATATACATACTTTTAAATTTATCAAAATAAAAAGGAAGAAAATTTAATTCGTTTAAAAAAATGCTACAAGCAAATAATTGAAAAAATTAAGGAAATATTTTAATGTGAATTTTAATAAATATACAAATTGAATGACAATCACAAGTAGGCAGTTTTCAATATTCAAAAGATATCAGTTCTTCTTTGCCAATTGTTCTTTTTTTTTGTGTATTTTGCAACTAACCTTAGCAGCTGTTGCAGCAAATGCGATTTAGTGTGCCTCTAAGCTAAGTTAAATTTTAGGCAGGTGCTAAGCCCCAAATGTATGAGCCGAACTGAAGAATGCAGACTTGGCTTATTGCGCCAGAGGCACGACGAGAAAACTTTAAATTTAACATTTCCCAACATAAATTTATTTTCCCAAAGTCCGACTTTAAACTCCAATCACACAGTCTCAATTACAATCAAGCATCAAACTTGCCTTCAATATACAATGTGCATTTTTTGTTTAAGTATTTGTTTACCGTTAGCAGTCGACAGGCAATCAAAACGGTTACTACCTGTGCCTGTGCCCTACTGCCAAGGCCAACACGCACACACAAATATTGAAACCTATGATTATTTTCGAAAATTAGTCTCGAAATTGGAACGGAACGCATGCCGCATGCCGCTCGTTGCTTGTTGCTGCTTGCCACTGGATTGGATCTGCATGTGGATAATTGCGGGCTCTCTGTAGCCCCAAATCCCCCATCAATACATCGACATCGAAATTAGAATTTTTAGCCGCTGTCTTTAGCCCGAATAGCTTTGGGCCCTTTTATGTTTATGTAGATCAAGAGTTTGGATGCCTTTTTATTTTAAATATAATTTGTTAGGGTAGCCACATCAAATTTACGATCAATTGCTTTATACATATAAAAGTTTGTATATGTATTTTTACTGCTTTGTTTTAGCTTTTTGGGTGTCCAATTAAAGTATCAATCAATATCTTGAATATCTTTATGCATTGCGCTATCTCCTTCTTTCTCTCTCTCTCAAGTAAAATTATTCAAACTGATTGTCAATTATGGACTGACAAATGTGAGTTGCGTTTTGAATACATTTGCATACAACGAAACATAAGTAGATATTTTGAAATTTTTGTATGAAAACGGTAAATGTAGAGTCCAATAAAAAAAGCAGTTAATCAAATCGTTAAATTGATTGATTAAAGGCCTAAGCAAATATATTCACAAAACTGCAAACTGCATTCGAATCTCATCAAAATATTTAAATACTCATAAGCATCGATGCCTTTACGTAAAAATGAATGCGTTACGTTACGGATTTTCAAAATAAATTATGCTGCAGCCTAAGAGTATGCTACATAAATAGTAAAGCCTTAAATAGTGCTGACATTTTTGGCGTTTTTTAATTTAAAAAAATTTAATTAATTATTTGGGCATGAATTTTTTTATTATACCTCAAAAGTCTTGTAATTTTATTTAGAATTTTTCTGCATTCTCAACTTTTTTTTTTTTTTTCGTTTTCGATTTTTTGGCCGGAGTTTTTTTACCATCGCCATCTTCCGGCCATTGGCGGCGAATTCTGCTTACCAGCAAGCAGTTTTTACAAAAAAAACGCTAGTTAGGGCACTGGAGTTGCACTTCAAATGTAGTGTAGACAGCAACCAACAGCCAAACGCGGCAGAATAGAAGAAAAAGAAGAAGAAAAACCAACCAACAACCATCTTCCGGCCATTGGCGGCGAATTCTGCTTACCAGCAAGCAGTTTTCCAAAAAAAGAATGTAGTGTAGACAGCCAACCAATTCTGCTTGCAAGCAGTTTTGCAAAAAACCAAGCAGATGGAGTTGCACTGAACGTAGCAATCAGCAACCAACAGCCAAACGCGGCAGAAGAAGAAAAAGAAGAAGAAAAACCAACCAACAACCATCTTCCGGCCATTGGCGGCGAATTCTGCTTACCAGCAAGCAGTTTTTCCAAAAAAAATGAATGTAGTGTAGACAGCCAACCAATTCTGCTTGCAAGCAGTTTTTGCAAAAAAAACCAAGCAGATGGAGTTGCACTTCGAACGTAGCAATCAGCAACCAACAGCCAAACGCGGCAGAATGAAGAAGAAGAAAAAACCAACAACCAATCAAAAACGCGCGCGACTTTCCCCTGTGAATTTCGCTGACACCCGGCGCTAGATGGCGATGGTAAAAAAAACTCCGGCAAAAAAACGAAAAAAAAAAAAAAAAAGTTGAGAATGCAGAAAAATTCTAAATAAAATTACAAGACTTTTGAGGTATAACAAAAAATTCATGCCCAAATAATTCTACCTTTAATAAATTAATTAAATTTTTTAAATTAAAAAACGCCAAAAATGTCAAAAAAAAAAAAAAAAAATTGAGAATGCAGAAAAATTCTAAATAAAATTACAAGACTTTTTTTTTTTTTTTCATATAAATCGAAAATCGAAAATCACTTTTGCCAAATTGAATTGAAATCAAAAACGATCGCGCGACTTTCGACTGCTGTGCAAAACAATAATCAACTTTTAGCGGAAAAAACACAAATATTTTATAAATATCATTTTAAAAATATGTAAATTGCAATCAGGAACTTAAATTTTAGCGTTTTGCTTGTTTAAGCACATTCAAAAAGACAATTATGGGCTAAACTCTTCATGATTACTAAGCTCATTTTTTTTAACACATAATTTTTAAGTCAAAAGTTAAACAAAAACAAAAAAGCAAATGGTGCAAGAACATGTGTAACATAATTATCACTCCCACACCTACTTAAAAAAGTGCCAATTGTTAAACATACTTGCAAATTGCAAAATAAAAGCAATTTAGCATATTCTCAATCAAAAATGCCTGCTTGCAAATAACTCCAGTTCGAATTTTTGGGTATAAAATGTGGTTAGCTTTTATTGTTGATTGTCAGTTTGTCATTGCTGAAGCCACAATTCAAATCGCTGATCATGAAGTTTATCGCTATTTTCCTCATTGCCGTGTACAGCGTGTGCACCGTCTCTGGCACGTGCTCGAGCTATGGCGGAGATGCAGGTGTTCCATCGCCACCCTGCCCCAAAAACTATTTGTTTAGCTGCCAGCCCAATCTGGTGCCGGTGCCTTGCAGTGCTCCAGCTCCTGCTCCCGCTGCTTACGCTCCCGCTCCAGCTGCTGCTCCCGCTTCATACGCTTCTGCTCCAGCTCCCGCTGCATACGCTTCCGCTGGCTCAGCTGGCGCCTATACGGAGCAGATGCCAACATATGCCTATTTTGCTGATTATCTGAGAAGTTTGGGCTATGAGTTCCAACCCTAAAGAGGAAAAACCATTGACAACCCGGAAATCATGGATATTTTCAACATATATTTGATACACTTTATAATCCAATATTGTATATAATCTATTAAAACTAAGGTAGAATGATGACACACGATAAATAGGAATATACGTACATATGTATATAATATGCAAAAATACATCAAATGTATTCAAATTTACACCACAAAAATCCCTTTCTAAATAATGAGCAGATATGTACATACATACAAATGTACATATGTATGTGCTTAATAGCTTGCCGATCGAACAAATCTTCTCTCCTTGTCTTGCGTCCCCCTTTTAAATGCCGTCGGCTGCCAAAAAATATTGTCGCCTTCCAACTCGGCATCTCACGACATATCAACATCTCTACATCATACACAGTCGAAATTGTTGTCTTTGCGTCTGTGGTCGATCGCAGCTCGTTTGTCGCACGAGCTATGAAATTTATTTGAATTCGCACAGCTGACTGAAAGTGATCCGAAAAACAAAAAAAAACAACAAACCATTCCAAGCAAATGTAACTGTAACCTGTGTCCCGTTTTGAACCAGTTCGGTGAACCTAAAATCGCGCTATTAATTGTTTGGTTTGTTTGCTTTTCAATTTAATGATGGCCATTAACTCGCTGGGCCATTTCGCCAAAGTGTTTGTTTATGTTTGAATTAATTTATTGATGTGTGTGTGTGTGCTCTTCTTCGCGTGCCTTTGGCCGCTAATGATTGCATAATTTGTATGTGATTAATCAGCTGCTGCCTCTACAAAAATATCCATTCACACCTAATTGATAAACGCACACTCGCAAAGCGAATATCCAAAATGAAGAAACTGCATCTGGGGGGCGCCAAACACAAGGCGAAACAATACAAACCCTTTAGGAATAACAACAAAAACCGTCGGGTAAGTTAGTGAAAAAGTACGAATCCCAGATTCGACACAGAAACACACATACATACGTTCACATGTTCGCCCCCTGAATGCCGACCGTGTCCGCGCTCGACCCGGTTCGTTTATTTTTATACACTTGCGCTCTCACCGATCTCGCCGTGTTCTCTTCACGTTTGTGCTCTTATTTAGTATGTTGATAGGCCAGGTTGATTTTCTCTTTACCTTGCACCAGATATTGCCCAGCTATTTCTTGTGCAAATCCACCAGTTGCCAGGCAGTTACAATTCTAGATCAGCTGCTCCCGTTACTTCACACCCACACACGCACACATACAATTAATGAGTTGAATGACTGCATTGAAAAAACGCTGACAGAAAGAAAGTGTGTCAACAGACAAAGTGAGATAGACACCAAGTAAAGAGAAGGAAGGGCGAGAGGCAAATCAATTTTAAAATTGCTGTCGATTGCAATTCGCGCAGGTAAAGGTTAGTAGAGCGCCCCATGGGGGCGGTGTGCCCATTGTTTTGGTGTCTGGTAAGAGACGGCAACAAATTTAGTTGCACACATTTAGAATTAGCGGAAAATGTAAACAATAAGTTGCCACAAACACTTTGGCCATAGAGAATCTGACCCAAGCACGGAGTTGGTGCAAGGTGGGCGGGAAACGCACTGGCAAATGACATTCGCATTTCTCTTTGGCATTGGTTTACACACCATCAAACAATGGGACGAAGGAACAAGAAGAAGAAGCATTAGTGTAAGAGAGCGCGCACTCTCCGCATTCATAAAAATGACGCCTGCGCACACAAAAAGTGGAGAGTTTTTCTTTACAGTTGATTTGCCATCTCATCTGGAAATGTTACTTCTCTCATAAGTTGTTTGTGGTGATGGACAACATAATGTTTACGTTATAATAATGCACACAGGGCCGTCGAAAGGGATAATCTAGGCCCTGTGAGAAGTTTTTCACATTCTTCTATTACTTATTTATATTATTTATAAGCAGAAATTCACCCCATTAAAGATCGGAATTTGGTGTGCGACTTCACTCAATGTATTGCTGCTATATTTCGATAGAGATGCCACTTAGTTTTAAAATAAACAAATCGTTTGATCGTAATTCCGCAAGAGCAAATGAACAAATTAGCAAAAATGAACTAGTACCAGTTTTTTTTATACTAAAAACTCCGGTAAAAATTCGCTCTTCCCAACCCCCACTCAGGGCGCCACAGTGCACATTACGTTGCATCAGGTGATAAGATATGTTGCAAGTTAGAAGAAATTAATTAAATTTATTGATGGACTGCAGCTGCCCTTTAAAAAGAAAGACATGTATGTATATTAAACTATTTTAATGAGTGTAGTGTATGTTATTTATGCTTCGTTTATTTGTACATCAACTATTTTTTGCTTATTTTTAAGCTTATAGCATAATGTATGTATCGATACTTTTTGTGACCAGCTCCAACCGTGTTTACCTCACACATAAATATAAATATGTATGTACATATGCATGAATGTGTGTGTGTGTGTATGCACGACAAGAGTGGCTTGCCCAACAGGTGGACGACCCTTTTAGCTTAATTTAGACAAATATCGATTTTTCACACAGCAACAGAACTCATGATGCCACTCTGTTAACTTGTAAGTCCACAAAAAACAATGGATATAGAAATTCCACTTGCACACTGAAGCAAAAGTGTTGCCATTGCACTTGAATTTCCAATGGGCCTTTAAAAGAGTACAGAATTTGTTTACATTTCAATTTGGCAAAATGTGTGCTGACGATGCCTCCTGCAGTTGTATTCGTATTGAACTCACGTATAACATAGTACTTGTACTCGTGTACTCATACTCATTGAATCTTTGTAATTGTTTTTACATGGCCATAGTGGGAGTGCGCAACGAGTGGGGGCGTCGTGTTACACGCGAAGCGCACTCCCAACAACATTTACGCACTGGAAGTGAGGGAAACTCTACACAAGTTTTCCCGAAACGAAGCGCAATCATGAACAAAAATTTTTTTGTATATTCCAAATACAGTAACGATTCAGTTTGCGTGCGGAATTGAGTTCGAGTGAATGTTGAATGCGAATGCGAAATTGAATGTCGTGGCAAATGAGAAGAGGGACGGTATCTACATACAGAAATCGAAATATGAATCAAATAAACGCGAACTGGTATATCTATAAAAGAATTAGATGAAAACGTAGCACAACCACAAAAATATAAGGATAACTGCCACAACCTAAAGTGATAAAATTATACAAATAAATAAAAAGCAACACAAGATATCGATAAATAAAAAAAAAATAACCAACCAAAATAAAGAAGAATTTTCTCTTAACAATCAGAATCTCCCCAAAAAGCAATTTATACAGCCTTTGCGATTTTCCAGTAATTTGTGTGCATACATACATATACCAAAAAAGAAAAAAAAAATTGAAATGAGCAGAATATTGGCTCACCGCGGGTCAACTCTGGCATGCTAAATACCTATTTTTAACTCACAACAAAGAAAATTGGGAGGCGTCAATACGGTTTCGATTTGCCAGCAATACGGCGCAGAAACGAAAAACAAAAAAAAGAACAGATTTTTGAGATTCGCTTCGCTTACGTTTTTATTAACCAAAAGCAAGGCGAAGGGCAAGGAGTCAGCGCGGCGGAAGTCTAAACAGCGTGTGTGCCTTTCCAGTTACATTTACCATTTGCCATTTACCATTCACCGTTTACATTAACTTGTGCCAGTGCCTTTGGCTTCCAGAGTTCGTTATCTCTTCCTCTCTACTCTCTCTTTATATTTTTGCGCTCGCCCTCTCCTGTTTGTTTGTTCCTTGGACTGTTGAAAATGCCAATGCCAATTGCCTAATGTGTGGATTGCAAAATTGTGACTTGCAGCATTGAGTGCAACCAGTGTGAGATAGAGAGTGAGAGAAAGTGCGAACGCGGCAATTGTGTGTTTATCATTTCCATTACGTCGCTTACATCTTGTAAACGTGTTTACTTACGTCGCTGCAATTGTGCGTTATCAGCTGTGCTGTGTGGCTGTTGTTGGTGTTGGCGGTGTTGTTGTTGTTGTGTCGGTAACAATTATCAAAATATCTTCTTTCGAAGAAGATTATCGGGCTGACAGGCCCATGGTGCAGCGTGCATCATCCTCAGATGCTCCCTCAATTCAGGGTGGCCAACATCGAGAATCTCGATTTGGCCTTGGATATACAACATATCAAAGCGGATACAATAAGTTATTCACACAGGTGCGAACAAATACAAAATAAAATTGTTAAACAACAAACTTAGAATTAATTGATAAATAGTTTATTTCTTTTAAGTTGCAAATTTTGTTTTCAATTATTCAGATACTGTGCAGCAAATTGTATTGTGTATACTTAATATTGACCCTGATATTCTGGCAAGTAGCCAAAATATTTAATTAATCATAGAGAAAACAATGCATTGGGATGGGATAGTATTTAGACATATGTACACATATATGTATTTTGACCTGAATAATTAGAATTCTTCTATATTTTTTTAGGGTTCTGCCGACTCGAACTACTCACAACCGTCATCCGATCTGTCGCTAGACGAGGAAAAGGAATCGCTTCGGCGAGAAAAGGAACGTCAGGCCTTAAGCCAGTTGGATAAAGCGAGGGTAAGTGTATATAACATTATGATCTTTGAGATGTTTTTATAAAATTTGTTATATATTTGTAGAGCAAACCAGTAGCGTTCGCTGTGCGAACCAACGTAGCATACGATGGTGCCATCGATGACGATTCGCCCGTACAGGGTGGTGCGGTTTCATTTGATATGCGGGAGTTTCTGCACATCAAGGAGAAGTACGACAATAACTGGTGGATCGGCAGACTGGTTAAGGAAGGCTGTGATGTGGGCTTCATACCCAGCCCCGCTAAGCTAGACAACATTCGCATGCAGGCATGATTATATTATATCTTCCCATCAATTCAATGCACAAAACTTAAATTTTCTTCGTTTTACAGAATCAAACTAGACCCTCAAGACTGTATGGCACAAAGGGCTCCTCCAGCGGCAATTTAGGTGCGGGACAAGCAGGTGCGGAGCCATCACGAGGTAGCACACCCCCCACACCTGGTATGACACACATTTCATTCTCCTGATTTCGTTTTTTTTTTTTTTTTTATTTTTTTTGGGCGAGGTTTTATTTGGAAACTATATATCGTACTATATACTCAAATATAATTTCTAATCAAATATCTATTCTGTTTTATACGAATCTCTCTTTTTACGAATTTGTAATTATTTTGTATAGTTTTTACTTTATAATATTTAACGTCGTCTATTATTATTATATATGATTTTAACGACCGTCTCGTAACCATTAAGGAGTTACTATTATATTTTTGTTTTATATAATTTAATTTACAATTTCTACATAATTGTTTAAACTACAAAACTACTACAACAACAACTACTACTATAAACACGTGAGTGCGTCTGTTCCGAAGGGTTCTGAATTCTCCAAAAATCAGATTGGCTCAGGAAAAACAGAAAAAAAGAAAGGTCGTCCGATTGAACTCGTGTTTTGTTATTTCAAAAGTAACTTCAAATCTGGGGCAACACCCAAAAACATTCAAAGTTGTAATTTTTCGTAAAATTTTGTGTTCTTTAATTAAATATCATGCCTCTACATCCAAACTACATTGAAACTGCAATCAGAAATAATATTCCATTGATCTGACGCAAATATCAAAAATACACAAAATACCTGCATGATAAATTCTGTTTCCAACATACAGAAAACACTTAATTTCGCTTTATTTAACTATATATATGTATTTGTTCTAGAGACAACTAATAAGCACGTTCTTTAATCATTTGCCCAAACTCTTTCCTTTTGTATAAATCAATTCTAATAGCAAGAGATAAAAAAATAAGAAATACCCTATTAACTGCACTCAACTCTCTTTTACCTAAAAAACACTCGTTACACTTTTAACTATGCAAACAACAACAACAATCACTAACTAACAACAACAACAACAACTTGTATATGTGTGTGTTCCAAAGATCCCTATAGTACAACACCGCGAAAGAAAAACAAAGGTTTGTCCCACTAAAAGACATACTATTTTCATTCTGGTTCTTCTCAGAAAGTCTCATTTTCAGTCAAAGCTTAATGCTCGCTAAAGAATTTCGATAGCTTTTTCAGTCACACACTATTCATATACCCTTTAGATGTAAGGTAGTTTTGCTCGTTGTAGATGAAACTTCATCCTCGATTCGCACATTTCAACTGCATTTCAAATCGCGTGGTACAGTTGCAAAAATTACAACAAAAGAAAACCAAAATAACACCAAGCAATATTTATTTTTTCTACACACACCTGCAAACCCTAAACGCACAAAATTATCAAAGACACAAACCAAAACGCACAGACAACAACAAACGTACACGTGTATATTTGTAAATACATGCAATAATACTAATATTATATTTAGTTGTAAAAATCAAAAAAATCAAACATAAAAATTGGCTTTATTTGGCAACTTTGTAGCGCTCGATCTGATCGCTCGCTCGCTCGATCGTAGTCGTATCATAATTCATAAACTCGCTCATCCGTTTGCCATTATTATTCTTCTTCTCTCTGTGTGTATGCCTTGTTCGCAATGATACTAACGAATCAGGTGACGAATCAGATTCCATGGGACCAGGACGACATGGCAAAACACCATTGGCCACACCACCCAACAAGGAGAAGCGCAAGCCATTTTTCAAGAAACAGGAAACAGCGAGTCCATACGATGTCGTACCATCGATGCGTCCCGTTGTGCTCGTGGGTCCAAGCCTTAAAGGTTACGAGGTAACCGATATGATGCAAAAGGCACTTTTTGATTTCCTCAAGCATCGCTTCGAGGGACGCATCATAATAACGCGCGTCATGGCCGATATATCGCTAGCGAAACGTTCGATCATGAACAATCCATCGAAACGTGCGATTATGGAGCGTTCGAGCAGTCGTTCCGATTGTTTGGGCAAGGTGCAGGAGGAGATTGAGCGCATTTTTGAGCTGGCGCGTTCACTGCAGCTGGTCGTACTCGATTGTGATACAATCAATCATCCGTCACAATTAGCAAAAACTTCATTAGCGCCAACAATAGTTTACTTAAAGATTAGTAGTAGTAAGGTAAGTGAAGCCCTAAAACACTTATAAACTATTCATAATAATCTTTTTGATAAATATCTTTTGCAGGTTTTACAGCGTTTAATCAAATCACGTGGCAAATCGCAAGCTAAAAACTTATCCGTACAAATGGTTGCCGCTGAAAAATTAGCCCAATGCCCACCCGAAATGTTCGATGTAATTTTAGATGAGAACCAATTGGAAGATGCCTGCGAGCATATCGCCGAATATCTGGAGGTTAAACCAAATGATTACCCTTAGCTTATTGCTAACTAAACTAAATTATTCTCCTTGTAGACGTACTGGAAGGCAACGCATCCAGATATTCGCACTGGCACAGTACCGGCCATTGCCAGGCCAATACCGTCTCAGGAGGTATCAGCGTCGCCATCGGCTGATCCGACGCGTTTGGGTCCAACACCACCAGGTAATGTTGCAAGTGGCTACAAAACCGTTATCATCTTCTTCTTCATATTCAGTGCGTATCGTAAATCCTCTCCAAAAAGCCAGCCCCCTCCCCTTTCGTCGTGAATTTTTCGTCATGAATCACTTTCAAGTTCAATTGTCCTTGACTCTCCTCTCTCTCTCTTTTTGTTTCATCCACAAATCGTCTAAAGAGTCGACTAAAGAGTCCCATTACACATCCGAGATCAGAAAAGTTTAATTCGTTATATTTTAATTTTCGTTAGTAAATTACATACATAAACATAATTACATGCCTCACATATATTAAAAAAATATATACACAATTTATATAATTCACATTTAACTACTTTTAACTCGTACAAATACAATTCTAAACAATTTGTCTTTCTTAAATTCAAATTCCCATGACTGTACCAAAAAAAAAAAAAAGAAAAAAACAAACGAAAAAACAAATAAAATACCAATCGTTGCTACTTCTTGCTCTCTCTCCGCATTCGCGTGTGCAGTCGATGGCGAGGAGTTTGACGAGCACGAGCCAAGAATGGCGAGTGCGGAACGTGAGGGTAGTCGTGAGCGGGAGCGGGAACGGGAACGGGAGCGTGGCAGTAGGGAAAGAGAGCGCGAGAATGAGCGAGACTACTGGGATAGAGAGTTCAACAGAGATCGCAGTTCGAAAGACAGAGAAAGAGATTTGGAGTGGGAGCGCGAGAGAGCACGCGAATGGGAAAGAGAGCGAGAAAGGGATTGGGATAGAGAGTTCGATTGGGACCAAGGTAAATTCAACTCGTTACTTTTTTCTCCTAATTTCTTCTTTCTTGATTTTTTCTCTTCGCATAATTTTCAAAGAGCAATTTATGAATACTTTTGTACCGTCAAACACTAGTTAGTTTAAAATCATAATACTATATCTGTACTATCTCCCAGTTGTTAGTTTTGAGTATTATAAATAATATAGTTTTTCACATAATCTCCTTAGGTCAGCTTTTTTCCACAGTACAATTCGACATTCTTTAAGTTTTGCTTAGTTAAATTTTTAGAATAGTTTCTTTATTGTTTAAAAGAAGCTTTTCATGGAAAATCATTGTTTTAATCTCCATATCCTTGCCAAATTTGTAGCTTAAGTACTTTAATTTATTTTTTATGATTTTCTTTATTTTTTTATTTTTCTTTATGCCAAAACATTTCACAGCATTCACAGCACGAGACATACCCGGTTCCTTTACAACAATGCTATAACTTAAATATCTAATTACCAAGATCAACACACCTATATAGCTATACAAGTACAAAACAAAAGACAAACATATACGTTCAAGAAAGCTTCAGAAGTCTGTTCCAGTCCAGTTTAGGTGTCAACCTCGAAGATCAACTACAATGCAATGAGGTGCACAATATAAAACCCATGGAAATGTTTTCTTCCTCCATATAGATGCTTGTTAATAATATTTTGCTTGAGTTCTATTAACAACAACTAAACCTCAAACCACTTTCATTATGTGCTTTACCATAAAAATATTCATAAAGTCCCATAAGTTAGGATTACCTTAAATATTTACTCGTTTGTACTGGTTTCTAGTTACTGCTGGCGTCGTGTGTCCTCGTGCCCTGTAGTCCTCCTACTCGTTTCACTTGATTCCTTCAGGCTCAGCAAATAAACAACTCAGTTTTTTATTGTTTCATAGCGTAATATCTTTTGTTCGTTTTAATTAAAACAATTTCAAGTTAGCCGAAATCTTCAACTCATTCAAAGTAATTGTTATTTCAACACACAAACACACAAAGAAACACACAAATATCTATGTTGGCTTAGTGAGTATGTAATTTCCCTGCTCCAGGATGTTTGTTTGTCCCTCCCCCAGATTGTTTATTGAAAATGTTTGGTTTATTAACAAAACAAACTTCCCTTTCCCATCAACCTGTTTGCATTGATTTAATTGTTTCACTTTAAATTCTTGAAATTTTTTATGTTGGCTTTTAAGTATTATTTGGGTAACGCTCATAGACAGTAGGAAATCTAAACGAGATCTTAAAAGCATTATTTGCTTCTTTAACTAGTAGATTATTAGACAAAAATACTTATATTTAAAAATATATATATATATATTGTATATTTATTTATGTTGAGGTATATATATTTATATCGTTTTCTATACAACGACACTTATTAAGTCTAGTTTACGTTAATTCTTCTAGCTTGATTCTTTTTTTGTTGTTGCGTTACAAATAACCCCCCAAAACCCCGCCTATTTCCCAAAAATTCTTAGTACTAACCGTTTTAAAGGGAGCCCTACGAATAGCTAGAAAAAATACCACGCAAACTATCTGCACTCCCGTGTTACTAATACTATATATATATATTATATAAATAATTATTAAGTTTGAAGTCAAAGGGCATCAAGGATTGTAAATCCTGCTGCCAATTTTGATGCGTTCGAATGCTTTTTGCTTTGGTTTTGGTTGATTTTGATTTGATTTACGTTGAGTTTGGTTTCTTTTACGTTAAATACAGTTCGTAAACACTTTGAATAATGTCAACTAATACGTAATTGTGTGTTGAAACCGTATTGCAGGAGGTGCCTCTTATCATCATAGCCGTCGGCCAGCCTCTGTACGTCATCAGGAGCGAAGCGGTGTGGGCAGCGGCGCCGCCGGTGGTCCAGCCCATGCCCAGGCGGCCTATGAACGTGATCGAGAGCGTTATGAGCGACAGGAGAGGGAGCGACTGCATGCCCGGGATCGTGATCTCATGCACTACGATCTCAATAGCGATGAGATGCTGGACGAACGCAATTTCGAATATCCGGCAATGCGTAGCGGTCCCAGTGGCGCCTCGCATCATGGCCATTTGTCGCGCGGTGGTCGACTGCTCGATTCGGACACAGATTTTGAGCGCGATGATCGTTTGTTGGGCGCCAGCTCAAGGACACGCTACGGGCCGGGTCCATCGACACGGATTGATGATCATCAGCGCATGGATGTGTCGCGGGCAGCGGCTGTTGTGGCGGATCGCGATCGCGATGAATACAGTCCGCACAGAGGTGGTGGAAGTAGTAGGAGAATGCTGAATGCCATGTAGGAATCGTGGATATAGGGGTGGGATCAGATCGATTCGAAAGCGCCTGGTTTGATGCAAGCAGCACGTGACAATAGTTTTGATCTTGACATGCTACACATCACACCCAAACTGAAACCCAAACAACCACAACACCAACACCAACACCAGCTGACCAGACAACACTCACAATCATCATACCAACCACATCCTTCACATCCTTCCACACACTCCTCCACATACCTTGGCCGGCGACACAGTGGCCAGTGGCTGTCATCTTCGTCGTTCTCCCTATCGCAGCAGGCCCAACAATCGTCACAAAGGCCACGAAGCGAACACTTTCCGTTGCGACATCAGCCACTGTCCTATCCACAGAGCCAGAGCCAGCGTCAGGAACATTATCAACGATACTCGTACAATAGTCGCACACATAACACCACCAACACCAGCACCCATTCCTTTCCAGCTCCTGCTCCTTTCAGACGTACACAACAACAACAACAACACTATCGCAGCACTTCATTCGTTAGCAACAACAACAGCAACAGCAGCGATAAGAACAGAATCAGAGCCGACGACGAGATCGATGCAGTCACGCATGTCATACGTAATAAGATCATTGTTGAGGAGGACGAGGAGGATATACAGAGCACGGATCGGTTTTATTGAAGAGATTTCAGCGATCAAAACAAACAACAACAACACACATTTTGGGCACAAACAAAACCAATTTCAGTTATATTCGCGACATTGCACAATATACTACTATATGTTTTTAAGTAATGATTCGAAGAATATGTAGATTTGATTTATTTCCTTGAAATTAGACAGCATAGAAGAAGTAATTTCAGTGCCAAAACACACAAACACACACACACAGACACACACATATATATTTGTACATTTTCATCTTACAGCAAAGTAAGTGAGAAGTTGAAGGCTTTGGGGGAAAGTTAGAGGTGAGGGCGTGACAGGAATTACAGCATACTACTTAAATAGTTAATGAGAATAGCACAATGCTAATAAGTACAGCCTTATGTGTCTTAAATACTATTATATATATATATGTAGCTAAGTGTAATGAGATTTTATTTAACTAACAAAAAACAAAAACAAAAAAATCCTAAGCATAAGATTAACACCTAAAAACAACAACAAGAACAACATTTGTTGGATGCATTTCGCCACATAACATTTTTTTTTAGGTAGTGGGTGGGAATCATAATGTATGTAGTTACGCTTTTATATATATATATATATATAAACATACATATATATATTTTTATGCAATCGGTAAACTAAGTGGCAGCTTTAATAATTTAGTGAACATATATAAAAAATAATCTAAGTGGCACACACAAACACACATAAATACACACACATTACATTAAATCGATTGAAATCTCTTTAATAAAGCTATCTGTAATCAAACATTTCTAAATTCAACTCAAATTTGTATGCTTAACTTTGCTCCAAGCTTAAATTTTTTAACTATTTACTTTTTACTCGCTGCAAACTTTCGCTACTTATTTTACTCGTTACTTTGTTCTGCTAAGTTAGTTGCTCTAGAATAGCAATTAATACTACCAGTGCCTTAGAAAAAAAAAAAACAAACACACATGAAGAACCATTAAAATCATTTTTTTTGCTATATCCTCCTTGGCCTCAAAATATGATTACGTTCGCGTTTCGATACCAATCCATTAACCATTTAGAAAAAAAACGGAGAAACTATTGTAAGTATGTTATTTTGATCTGGCCCATTCCAAACGAGCACTCTTTTTACAATTCCAACCACCTGTAAAAATGTTGATCCAAAAATGGTTATCGAAATTGCTAAAAAGACAGACAAACAAAACGCACTGAATTCAAATCGATCGCGACTTTAAGAACTTAGGGTATGTATGTATAGCTAAGCACTTCCAACATTATACGCTTATACATTGCAAGTAGCCCTGAACTTCCACACCTAAAAACCAAAAACAGGCTAATTAAGAGACCTCAAAAAAGAGCTGAGTAATATTGTGACCCCCCGTTAAATGTAGAATTCTAAGGCGACCTCTTAAGTACTGATGCTTTCAATATAAAATCCTAATGCAAGGATTTCTCGATTTTATAGATTTTTTTTGGTTATAAAATATATGTATGAAAATTGTGATATTTTTCAAAATTTCTTCATCTTTTTTGGCGTATAACAGTACTTTTTGGGTCGCCCTTCGATCGGGGACAAGACAAAGAATTCTGAACTTTAAAATAAATATTGTCAAGTGTTCAAAACCCAAAAAACAAACAACTTTGTAAAAAACAAAAAAAGTATGTATGTAAATGTGAGAGAGAAAAAAAAAAACCAAAGTATTAGATTTAAATATTGGTTTTTGATAATTGATCCAAAACAAATCATAAGACATAAGTAATCTGGCAAATCGTAGAGCTTCTTCTGGGTTATGCTTATAAATAATATACATACATACAAACATACACACATACATACATACTTTATAGAGCAGCACTTTCAAGCAATTACGATTTCCACCCCGTGTGTTGGAAATAGAAGAACGCTGGAGCCATATGCTATACCATATAAAATAAATTTAATATAATAATAATATTTAAAACAAATACACACACACAAAAATATAAAAAATAAATATTTCTTGTATAAAATGGCAACAAAATTAATTAGCTATATTTAAATATATATATTGAGAATTACTTTTTAATATTAGCTTGAAGTTAAAAAAAAAAAACAAACAACCACAAATGATGGAGAAAATTAATTAAGAAAACGGAAATTAATAATAAATAAATATATACAAAAAACAATAAGAAATTAAACATATACTTAATATGGGATAGTACATAAATAAATATATGTAAATTATACAAAATTAAATGCATAATTCACAGAACTGGTAAACATGAAACAAATATATATATAAATATAACTATGTAAATGTATTCTGCTATAAATAACAAAATTTAAAATACAACCAACAAAACTTTACCAATAGTTCTCTTATAAACCAAAAATTAACCTTACAAGAACTAATAATAATGAAAAGCAAAAATAAAATAACAATAATTTCTAATGTTCTCATGATTTATTTTCAATATTGCAATTATTTCAAATCTAATCCAAACCAAAAAAAAATTGAAAAAATTTACATAAATTAATAACAATACAAATATTAAACTTTGTTGATTTACTAACACACACACACTCACACAAGCAATTTTCTAGTAACAATTTTTGATTTAAAAAAAATCTTTCTATCAAAGCAAGCCTTTTTTTCTAAATCAACAAATACTATATGCAAGAAATTTATAAAAGAAAAGCAAAAGAAATGGCAAAATATTTATGCACTATGCCTGAGGTATCGAAAAATATTCGAAAAAATTCTTATTCAAACTTTAATTGAACCAAAATGTGTGATATAGAAACAAAATACACACAAACACACACATATACAAACACACAATAAAAATCAGAAAATGAAAAAAATAACTATTTCTGCAAAATATCAATCCAACATTTATATATAAAATATTTTTTACATATATAATATATTGTAAAAACAGATAACTTTACCGTAATCATATGTAAATAGTTAAAAAATATTTCAATTGTTTGAAAAAATGTTTGTTTTTTAAAAGAAAATGTTGCAATCTACCCTAGTTTTATATGGTTTCTGTTGTTTTGTTTGATACATTTTTAATAATGTTATGATTTACAAAAAGAGAAATGAAAAAAAAAGATACGAGTATGTAGTTAAATGAACGCTAAAATTGCAAAATAAAAAACCAATTAAAATAAACGAAATTTGAACATTAAACAAACATTGTTATTATTTATGAATACCCCTTCTATTGATTGCAAAAACCAGCCAGACAATCTTATCAAATAACAAGTGTTTACTTCCCTAACTTTTCAAGTAATAAACAATATTCAGCTCATTCGTTTCAACTGATTGACCTCTTTATAAATAAACAAAATTTCCAATGGGTTAAGCTTGTTTTTGCACAGACTGGGAGTATTGGCAAATGTACAGTTGTATGAACACGCATGCGTGTGTAGTTGTGTGTCTGTCTGATTGTGCTCAGTTGTCATGTGGTTACTACGCGAGAGGAGAGAGAACGTGTTCGGTTCTATAGCCGCTGTTTTGCGGTTTATCAAGTCGGATCAGAATTCGCTCAGCGCTCACATCATATCAAGAGACGGGGTTGTTGCTTTCCCAGCCGGTTCGTTGGCCGTTGAATCGTGCTCTCCCAATCAGTTGTATTATTACATCCAGTGCGACAAGTGCAGTGCGTTTTTGTGTGCTTCATTGTCTCAGCTTTTAAGGCCCTTCAATAACAATTACCAGTAATTGCATTTAACTTTGTGTTGTTGCCAATATGCCGCTGAATATTAAAAATGTTTTGGTCTGCGATGCAGTTGATAAGTCGTGCGTGGATCTCCTGCAAGAGCATGGCATTAATGTAAGTTTTATATGAACTGTAAATACTTGCACATACATACGTATAACATACGATCACACACATTATGTGCTTTTTTTAATCTTTTGCTCAGGTTACATACAAACTAAAGCTGCCGGTAGATGAGCTCTGTAAGGAAGTTAAGGTGAGTACAATGCGGATTACATAACGCTTAAACAAATACATATGTACATATATACTTACACATTTCAATATCAAATATCTAAAAAATATTTGTATAAATGTAACTTGTCTGTGTGCGTGAGTGCAATGGGTGTGAAAGCTATGCATTCTCTTTGTTAGTTCTCAACACGTGTGTTGTGCTCACAATGCTATAAAGGTAAATGTAAATATGTACATATATGTGCAAAAAATTTATCAATGTGTTGGAGCATAATAAACCTGTTGTCAAGTCCATTGAATGCACAATGGTGCAAGTTATCAATTTGATAGAAGCTTTAGGGATTTGATTTTTAAAATACTTTATTTATGAAATGTTACAAATTGTGGCTTTGGAAAATACTTTTATAAATTTCATATTTTATTACAATTTTTTATTTTTTTTTTTTGTGAGAGTCTATTAAAATATTCATTCAAAAACTTTTTTTGTCTCTGAAATAATTGTAATTACTTTTTTTTTACTTTTAAATATTTTTTAAACCCTTTGCCAGGTTTCAGTTAAAATATAAATATAATTCACTTTGAAGTATAAATATATACTATATTCATTGTTAAAAATTTAAAAGGAACATTCGTTTTAAAACTTTGTTTACAATTTTGCAGCATTAAAGATTTGTTTTTTAAAGTAATTTATTTATAAATGTAGGTTTGGGAAATACTTTTATTTATTTTATATTTTTTAAATATTTATTTTCCTTTTTTTTGAGAATCTATAAAAATGTGCTTTTTAACATTTTTCTTGTCTCTGATATTTTTATTTTTTTTAACTCTTTGTCAGGTTTCAGTTAAAATTCACTTTGAAGTAGAAATATATATTACATTCATTTTTTAAAAATTGTAAGGAACATTCATTAGAAATTTGTTTACAATTTTTTATTCATTGATTAGAATCGATTAGATGTGTTGTGTTAACCTTAACCTTATTTTTTTATTTTCATGAAAGTATAAAAAATAAGATTGTTGTTGTGTATTTGTTAAGGCAACACACGTGTTAAAAATATACCTTATGTTATGTTCTAATAGCGTTTATTCCAGTCCTTTGGAGTCCACTTCAAGCATTTGGGATCGATGCGTATTTTACGTTTCTCCATTGTAGCCTTGTGCTTCTCAACAGTCGCCTTGTTGATGCACACGATGTGTTTGCCATTCAGATAGTAAATGATATCCAGCGACTTCATGGCACAGATGACATCTTCCTTCTTAATGCCAGTATGCTCCACAATATCATAGACGGCCATCGATTGCCTTTCGCCAGTAGTATTAGATTTGTTCATAGTAACAAACAAATCCAATATGGTCTCCGACCAATATGCACGATACGAGAGCAAACCCAAATCGGAGAGCGGTTTCTCTGGCGTTCCGACTTTGCCCTCGTACTTGGTCAGCTCGTAGCTGAACTCGATGAGCAGCTTGCCATAGCCTTTGCGCTGATAGGGCGGCAAGACCAGCAGGCAGGCCAAATTGAAGTCGTGATCCGACTCCTTCTCCTTGGAAAAGTAGCCAACAATGTGAAAGCCACGTGCATCAAACTCCGTCATGACATAGAACAGAAACATATCCGTATTCGAGTTCAAAGACTTGTGATCAAGAAAAAGCTTGGCCAGCATGCACAGATGCAAAGCATATACCTTGTCCCGACGACCATCAAACTCAAAAAATGATATTGTATCTTTGCGATAGATCTCATTGCCCGGCGGATGCTTCAACGTGCACTTATCCAAATGGCGTCCCAAACAGTACTGACTCTTGCAGTACTTGAGACAAAACTCGCACAAATAGATGCAATCCAGTTGGCACAGCTCTTTCGGATATGGTGAATAGTACCAAGGCTTGATGCGATAACGACCCAATTCAATCATATTCACATTCTTCATGCTGGTATCGGGGTGCTCTTCCGTGTTCTTGTTGTCCGGCGTACGTATAAATTCCACTTGGTTAAGATCGAGATCAGCTTCTGTGACCCATTCATCGAGTCGCTTATTGTAGTCCACATAGTGCACATAGAACTTACGCTTCTTGTTAGCCAACTCTTCAATGCCAACAATATTAGCCGGATGCGATTTATTTGTGCCCTTCATGCGTACCGGCAATCGGCAACCAATCACAAGATCCGCACTCGACTTGCAGATGAATTTTTCAGACATATTGAAGATTGATCACTTGAGAAGTTATCTTTAATTGATTAAGTTTCAATTATAATATTCAGAAGAATTCAACTTTAAATTACTTTACGCTTTTTTCGCGTGCTCACAAATCTGCCAATTGACAAATTATAAGTGCTTTAAATATGGCGGAAAAATGCTGTGACTTCCCATGACAGTCACGACATTATGAATGCCAGGATGACTTTTGACTATTTGGCATTGATGATATGTTATGTAATTTGAGATTTTTCGATAAATGGTAAACATACATTTTTTTGGGCTAGCGAGGGGCTTTTTATTTATAAAAAAAGTAACAGTAAATGAGATTTAAATATTTATTAATTAATTAATTAATTAATTAATGGAGCTTTGGGAAGTTGACATTTCAAAATGTATTATATATATTATAAATATATGTTATCGATAACACAAAGCAGCTTTTAAATTTTATAATTTTTAAGGAAATTTAATATTAGTTTTATTAAATACAAATTTTCCATAACCTCATTAAGAGGATTCAACTAATTAAATGCAGTTTTGGGTTTTTTAGGCTAGTGAAGTGGTTTCCACAGTTGCATAATCGATTTGAAATCATTTTTTAGTTAAGTTTGTCATTTCAAATTTATTTATATATGAATGATGTTTGTGGATCTTATAATCAAAATTTATTACTAGTGGTCTTTATTTTTAAGGCGGTAGCCTTTTTGGACCAGCTTCGATTGCTTCGATTCATTTAATTATATTGGTCAGCTGATTGGTCACCGAACTGCCGCAATTAGAACAACAACAAATTCGCGAACACGAAGGAGACATATGCGGTGCTTAAGTTGTGCATTCTATATATCCATTCCTATTGACGTCACTAAATCAGCTGTTTGGTCTATTCTGATTTGTGTTTGATGTAATATTGGGAGAAAAATTGATCAAAGCCTTAAAAGCAATAGGAACAAATTTTTCAAACTACTTAAATAAAATAATTCAATATTGTGCTAAATTTTTGACATGGCATTTAGCTGTTTTGCTGTTTATTTTTTTTCGAATAAATGTTCAAATGAACTAGACATTTACGCATTAGCCGATTACTATTGATCGCTAACCTTCCGTTTACTTCAGTTAATTGTTGCGGAAAAATACACGCACAGCTAAGAACGGGAATACCTATGCTGTCTTAAGACTCAATTATTTAAATAATAAAAGCAGGGATTTTCTTTTAAAATATAAGCTACGTTTCGAAAATTACTTTCAGGATTTTTTTTTAGCTTTCGGTAATTTTTTGTTAAATTGTGAACTTTTTTTACCGTTAAATATTTATTTTTAGATTTATATCCTATTGCTTATTGAATATTAAGACACTTTCTGGAAACATTCTTTATTTTTTATTGTAGTCTTACGTTTTTGTTTGAGAATATATTTATAATACAAATTTTAAGCCATTGATTCACAATAATTAATCGCAGTGCATTCACCCAAATATGAACACAATAAAGCTTAAAATGGCATTTTTTCGCCTAATATATATATATTTATTAAGTTAAAATAATAATAAATTTCCACAAAAAAATTGTTATCGATAACAAGTGCATAAGAGAACTAAAGTTTAAACCAGTTGGCAGCTACAAACCGCGAAAAGCGAATTAGATGAAGATGAAAAAAGGAATTAAGATGAGAGAAATAAATTTGTCTTTGCGCTTGTTTTCCTACTTCAGGTTTGTTTGTATCATAAAGAAATAAACTATTAATATAATAACCGATTTGATCTCATACTCAATATTTTATATACCTTAAACAGAATCTGCGTTCTTCATGCTTTGCTTTACCAACTGTTCAACCTTCTTGTATTTTATAATCATTTGATGTAGAACTACGATGCTGCCATTGTGCGTTCGGATACAAAAATAACGGCAGCAGTGCTTGCCGCCGGAGCTGGCAGCTTAAAGGTTGTGGGCAGAGCGGGCGCCGGTGTGGACAATATCGATGTGGCTGCAGCGACGACACACAATGTCGTTGTCCTTAAGTAAGTATGCTTCCTGAAGGCAACAATAACAATGTTGCCCGCCAACGAGAACCCAATAGCTGGCTGGCTGGCCGGGATTGCCTGTCAACAAAGCTGAAGAGAAGAGAGAACGGTACGCAAAGTCGTCGTGTATTTTGTCGCTTGCCATGCATAATTAGACGGCCAACAATTTTAGCTAGAAAGTGAGAGAAGAGTATGGGTTGCCATTGAGCCAAGGATTCGCTCTTCGCGCTTAAACATTTGCATAACGCTGTCTAGTCACAACAAAGTGTACCCCACAACAACCCCAACTCCTCGATGATTTGGGAAAATAAACCTTTTGGTTTTTTTTTTACTTTTGCAGCACACCAGGCGGCAATTCGATTTCGGCTTGTGAATTGACATGCATCCTTATTGGCGCTCTGGCGCGTCCCGTTGTGCCAGCTGGCCAAAGCATGAAGGAGGGTCGCTGGGATCGAAAGCTCTATAGCGGTTCGGAGCTGTATGGCAAAACGTTGGCAGTGCTGGGTTTGGGACGCATTGGACGCGAGGTAGCCATACGCATGAAGACCTGGGGCATGAGGGTATGTAAGGATCAGTACAACCCCGTTCCATACTAATTACTCGTTTATGCGTATAGGTAATTGGCTATGATCCCATTACAACGGAGGCGGAGGCCAAGGCAGCTGGCATTGAGAAGTTAACGCTGGAACAGATTTGGCCATTGGCGGATTATATAACGGTGCATACGCCATTGATACCAGCGACAAGAAGTATGTGTCCTAGCCATAAAAATTTGTTGCTTCTAATCTGAAGCTTTTGTTTTTTTCAGATCTCATCTCATCGGAATCGCTGGCTAAGTGTAAACAGGGCGTTAAGGTCATCAATGTGGCACGTGGCGGCATCATTGATGAGCAAGCCGTTTTGGATGCACTCAAGAGTGGCAAATGCGCTGGCGCAGCCTTCGATGTCTATGCTGAGGAGCCACCAAAATCCGAGGTGACCAAAGCACTAATCAATCATCCAAAAGTTGTGGCCACACCACATTTGGGTGCAAGCACCGCTGAGGCACAAGTGCGTGTTGCCGTCGAAGTTGCTGAGCAATTTATTGCCCTCAATGGCACCTCACCCAAATACACCAGCTACATGGGCGTTATCAACAAGGAGGCACTCGCTCATTATCAGTGAATGCATAATTATCTCGCGATGGAATTTTGTGTTGTTATTAATACATACATACTAATAAATGAATATGTAACTTTTTTATAATTCAGTGCTTGTAATTGAATTGAATGATTGATAAGATAAGTAATGCATTGACAAACAAAACGAAAAACGTGCGACAAAGACCACGAAAACCTAAACCCCCAAGAGATGTCGTGAATCTCTTACCTTAATAACACTTCGTCAGCCCAGACAACATTAAAGTATTATATAATAGCTTAATATCAGTTACACAGAAAAAACAAGTAAGAAAGCTCTAGTCGAGAAATCCCGACTAGGACATACCCTTAACCACATACGTAATTCGTACAGTCATTTGTTTGTATGTATTTTTTATGATTTTTTAAAAATTTCTTGAAATGATTAAAAATTAAAATTTTGATGAAAATAAAATTTTGAAAATTTTTAAATTGCTTAAAATGACTAAAAATTACAATTGTTGATGAGAAGTGGGTAATTTTCATCAAAAATTTAAATTTTTAGTCATTTTAAGCAATTTTCAAAAAATCAAAAAAAAAATACATACGAATTGATTATTAAACAAATTTTTTGCTCCCCACTGTAGATCGACTCGGCTTTTGATGCTGATCAAGAAGATAAATACTTTATAGGGTCGGAGATGCTTCCTTCTGTCTGTTACATACATTTACACAAAACCATTATACCCTTATTTACCCATTTTATGGTTTAAGGGTATGAAAAGAGAAGCTAAATCCAATCAGCTGAAATCATTTGTTTGACATTTGACATGTTCAACGCTTAGGTGAACGTAATTAAATTTCACTCAAAATACCAATGATATTTGAATCGAGACCTAGACGCTAGATTGGTACTCTTAGCCAAATCAACAACGCAGTTTACGTGCTTAAAAATAAGCTCAACAATTGCATTACGCATTTCAAAACGGATTTGCATTGTTAACACTCATGCTGTGGTCGAAGCTGCACAAGTTGAGTGTTCTATTTTAAGATGGTATTAAGAACGTTTCTAGGCAAAACAAATGCAGAAGCAAACACAAAACGGATTCTCCAGCAAAAATGTATTCAGATGTCTGTGGCAAAGAGGGTTAAAAAAAATTGATGAACAAATTTGCAAATGGCATTTTTGTTTATTTATCGTATTTGAGGCATTAAACATGACCATAAACAAATAATTAAACATTTGGTCACTCTTAATTAAACATATCACAGAACGACAAATGTTTTAAATTACCTACCAAAATATTCGTTGGGGAGCTTCGCGGCGTGACGAACACCCACATTTAGCCACAGCAGCGATAGCAGCACCTCCTGTCAGTCATACGCCATTTAATTTTGGCGCGCTGAAACCCGCCCACAACCACAGCTCCCTTGTCCGATGCTTGATGCCGGAATTCGAACGAAGTGTTCTCCCCTCCGCACACACACACACACGAAGCTCTGACGCTACAAACAGCATAAAAAGGACCCAGCAGCCAGACGAGGAGCAGCAGTCTGAATGGGAAACACGTTCGAATAACAACGTCGACGGCGAACGGCGAGCAACAAGTGAATAATGGTTCTATTTTGTGAGTGCGTTTTTTGAAATTGTATGCCGCTGCCTGAAAGTATGCTGCGTTTCTTCACTTTTAAGCCGCGTCCTAGTTTTAGAGTCATTGGTGTCGGTGTCAGTGTCAGTGTCGCGATTACAAAACTTTATAGCCATTAACGCTATATATCTGCTGTACTATTTCTGCTTAAATGTGTCCGGTTAAAATGGCAGATTGCCGCATTTTTTGCAATCTTCTTATACGCATCCTCCTGCTTGTGGCAATGGCAGTGCTGTCAAGTCAGCAAAACAACATGCTAGTATCTGCCACAAAGGACACCATAAATATTGGATTCCTTGCTGAATACTCTCAGATGCGTGTAAGTTAGCCCAGCAAGGAATTGCTCATAAATTGAATTAAATTTAAGTACGTTTTTTATTAGAGTTATCCAAGAAACAATATATGTATATATAGAAAAAGCAAAATAACGGGATAATTAATATGCAACCTCTTTAAGAATGCGTTTACTTTTCTCGGAATATGTAATTAGCTTTCGATTTATGTTTGCGTTGTATTTCTTTCACTTTTTGCTGTTGCACTTTTACGGTATTCACTGAAATTAATAAAATGCTGTTGATTTTCTGGTCGAGAAACCTGGTTAATAAAATCCGCAAATGAATAAATTCATTTTAATCCTTTTAATATGTGCCTGAAAGTATGCGGTGCTTAAACAAGTATTTAAATGCATTTTATAGGCTGCCCAAAAGTGATTTATGCAAATGACATTTCTTTTATTCTGTTGATTTTGTCTTTAATTTAAAAGTGTTTTGTTTTAATTCGTTATGTCCTCCAACTATCAAAAATAAACTTTAACGCTTGCGTCAGTTTAAAAGTGCTTAAGGGCTATAACGAAATTCTTATTTTAGGCTCGTCCAATCAAATTCAATAAGCCAACAATCAATGACACTCAGACATTCAGCTTGCACTTGTTATGTAAACACAAAAACAAACGAAAATGAGAAAATTGACGGTGGACTAAAATTTAAATTGGCCAACGAACAACTCTTTACGGCTCAATTGGCATGACAACGTAGTAAAAGTGAGACTACGTTTCACCTGCAGCCGCCCCCATAGCCAAACGTAGATTTTCTCTTAGTCACAAGGCATAAAACAAAAGCCATCCTGTGGCGACTATTAAATTGCAATGCGTGGTCTGGTATGAAAATGTTTGCGGATGTGTTACAGTGAAGCTCTTATGAATATGACATGGACTTGGTTTAAAATGAGCACTGTGTAAACTGTGGAGAAAGAGAGATGTAATTAAAACGAGAAAATAAAGTGCTGTGTAAATGGAGGTCAAGAATTAAACACCCTTAAATATTGAATCGTTAAAAAAATTGTTTGCTCTTATTAAAATAATGTTCAATATTAAAAGAATATTTCAAAACGGACAAACATAAATAGAAACATTTTTTTCACAAATTTTTAACACGAAATGTATAGAAACCTGTGCAACAGGGTATTTAAAAGCTGCCCTAAGCTTCAAAGTCAAAGGCTCCTCATTATTATCACGGGTTTTCTGAATAAATTAGCTAACACAACGTTAAAGGCACAGATAAAACACGATAAATAAAAGAACGTATTTAAGGACCAAATTAGCAGGTTGCATAAAATTAAAACAAAAGCCAGGTTTGCAAATATATTAACATGTTTTATAAATAGAGACACACACAGACACATAAATCCTCTAATCAATTGCTATTTATGGACTTTTAATGAGTTTCCATTGCCGTGTGAAACTTTTTTTCCACATGCTACAATCAATCAAATACTCATCAAATTGTTTTATGCTTTATTAAATCGTGTATTTCAATTAAAGTAGTTTTTGGTAAAGGCTTCAAAAATTAACAAAAAAAAGGGAACATGCAGATATTATATAATATATTTTTAAATCGTTTTCGCTTGATTTGCGTTCTGCTGGAAATCACTCTAGTTTTGGGCATAATACAGCCAATAAATGGTCGCAATTTTTATGACATTTGTTCGCAGCTGGCATTTAGTCTATTATATACAGGATTTGCTATAAGCTCTTTTAGTTATGGATATGGTATAATACAACTGCGTACAGTAGGCTTTAAGAATGATTTCCTATGTCGTTTGTGCGGCGCAAGCCTAAAAGTCTGGAGAAGATTCAAATATCTAATGCTTATTCCCTGGTTTCTCAAAGCATATCAAGCACTTAATGAGCAGGCGGTTTATTTATGGAATGCTGAACTTGAATCCTTTATCTTTTTGTTATGTGTATTGACAATGTTTGTTGGCCAACTGATGTGCTTGATAGCCACATGCATTTTGGTCATAGCCTATCATAATAAATTGAAAAATGCTCTTCAAATAAATCAAGAAAATAATAATCATGAGCTTCGCAACTATGCTCAAGCGTTAAATCAATCAATGGGTTTCGAAATGATACAAATTCTAAACACATAAATAAAATTTAATGAAAATAAAGTACTTAAACAAATGTATTTGTATTCGTTAAATAGGTAACACTGGGTGGTCTTCCGCTTGCCGTCGAGGATGTCAATAAAAACGTTAATTTGTTGCCTGGAAAAACACTTACCTTTACGCCATTTGATATTGGTCAGCAAACGGGCGCATATCGTGTCAAGCCATTAAGGTATAATTTTAATTGTATTTAAGACATCAAGTTTAACTTATTTGGCGCACCTTTTATTTTTATAAGATTTATGACCGAAATGCGGGAGAAGAAGGTAAAGGCATTTATAGGACCGGACGAGAGTTGTACAACGGAGGCATTGTTGGCATCCGCCTGGAATACTCCAATGCTTTCATTCGTAAGTAATATGGACTAAAAGGTCTTTAAAAACAATTAAACTTTTTTTTCTAGAAATGCTCCGATTCAATTGTATCCAAAAAGAGCACATTTCATACCTTTGCACGAACCCTAGCTCCAGCGTCAAAGGTAAATAATTTGGTTTTGATTCTTGGGTTAGATACTTAATAGTTGATTATTAGGTCTCAAAGAGTGTAATAAGTTTATTAAATGCATATGATTGGAAGAAATTTGCCATCGTTGTTAGCTCAAAGCCCATTTGGGGCTCTGATGTGGCCAGCGCTATACAGGTAAAAGATCTTTATCTAGAATCGAATAACTTATGTATTGATAAATATATTCTAGGAACTTGCTGAATCAAGAAACTTTACCATAACTCACTTTAAATACATATCGGACTATATACCCATTAAGAAGACACTATCACAAATTGAGAATATTATTGATGAAACATATGCAACTACACGAAGTAAGTTTTATACAAAAAGAACTAGGAATTTTCTTATAACTAGTGAACATTTTCGATAAGTTTATGTATTTATTGGAGAACATATCGCCATGGTGGACTTTGTGCGTTGTTTACAAAATCGTAAGCTACTCGAGAGTGGTGATTATATTGTCATATCGGTGGATGATGAGATCTATAATGCCAATCGTCGTGTCAATATTATGGAACGCAGTAAGTTGTTGGCTGATGATTAGTGAAAAGGTGTTGGAAAGTTTTAATGCATGCACAATTTTATTGCAGATTACTTAGATCCTTATATTAGAAAAGAAAAGAGCAAATCACTGGATAAAATCTCATTTCGTTCAGTTATAAAAATAAGCATGACATATCCACAAAATCCTCATATTCGGTAAATTTGATCTAACTCCTGCTATTAACTAACTATACTCTATATCATGCACACATAATCTTGCTAGTAGATACTAACTCTATCCTATGCAAAAACTATTAGTTTTTTTTTAGTACATTTACTTTTAAAATAGTTTTAAACTGAGAATTGTGTATTTTTTTTCAGGGATATTTGCACCAAAATTAAGGAATATGCTCGTAAAGCTCCATTTCTGGTGCCCTATCATCAACGTGTCTTTGAGAACATTTCGGTATGTTGAAGTTAATAATATTTCTTATAATTTTCTTTCAAATATTTTCTTTTTAAGGTTCCCATATATGGTCTACATCTGTACGATAGTGTTATGATCTATGCTCGTGCTATAACGGAAATTCTTCAATTCGGCGGTGATATAAACGATGGAAGTCTTGTTATGAGCCATATATTCAATAGATCATATCATTCCATACAGGGCTTCGATGTGGGTGAACATAACCTACAATATCTTGGGCTATTTAGGTTAACATTTTGTTTTGCACAGGTTTTTATTGATTCAAATGGCGATGCTGAAGGCAATTATACAGTTATCACATTGCAAAGCGATGTTAATGCGGGATCTGGTAATTCCCTAGCAAAAATGTCCATGCAACCCGTGGGATTTTTTGTCTACAACAAGGATTCCGTGATACCAGTAAGCGAAACTTTTAATCCTTGATGAGTCAAGTTTACATTTTTGAGTATTTAACAGGAATTTCGTTACATCCGAAATGGTAGACCCATACAATGGCTTAATGGACGTCCACCATTAGCCGAACCTATGTGCGGTTTTCGCGGCGAGCTGTGTCCACGCAAAAAACTGGACTGGCGTTACCTGGTAACGGGTCCATTATGTGCATTTGTTTTGGTCGTTGCCATTGCCTTATTGCTTAAGTAAGCTCAATTTATTATACTAAAACTTTTAACGGGGATTAATGAAGCTCTTTTTCTAGGCACTATCGCTATGAACAGACTTTGGCTGGCTTGCTGTGGAAGGTGGACATGAAGGAAGTAACTGTCATCAATTTGGGCGAATATAATAATCCAAGTCATAAAAATATTGTAAGCAAAAAAGTCTCTTCCTGAGCTCTTGTTTAAAACGGTACTTCAATTGTTTTTCAGGTGCAAATATGTCGTCAAAGCATTCTGGTTGTTGGAGAGCCAAATAAAAGATCATTTACGAATATTGGTAGGTTCGATAACAGCCAAATATTGTACCATTAATAATTATCTTACTATGTTTACAGCACTCTTTCGTGGCAATATTGTGGCCATGAAAAAGATTCACAAAAAGAATGTGGATATAACGCGTTCGATACGTAAGGAACTCAAGCTTATGCGAGAGGTGAGTCAAAGAAACGAGTAGAGAGTAGAGTACTTATATCATTACCAAAAAAAAATTGTTCAGGTTCGTCATGAGAACATTATTAATTTTATTGGCGCTTCAATTGATCATGGCTCTGTGATAATATTCACAACATATTGTGCTCGAGGCAGTTTGGAGGATGTGCTTGCAAATGAGGATTTGCATTTGGATCATATGTTCATCTCATCACTGGTTTCCGATATATTAAAGGGTTTAATTTACCTGCACGACTCGGAGATAATATCACACGGCAATATACGATCCAGTAATTGTCTCATTGACTCGAGATGGGTATGCCAAATCTCAGACTTTGGACTGCACGAACTAAAAGCTGGACAGGACGAGCCTAATAAGTATTTAATAATATATATTTATTGTTGTAATTATTATTAATTATTCAATTTTCCGTTAGAGCGGAACTGGAAGTGAAACGTGCTCTCTCAATGGCGCCAGAGCTTTTACGCGACCCTTATCGTCCAGCACGTGGCTCCCAAAAGGGTGATATTTATTCATTTGGCATTTTGCTGTACGAAATGATTGGCCGCAAGGGACCCTGGGGCGAGACGGCCTATACAAATGAGGGTGCTTTATATGTGTTCTTAGCTTAATTTATATTTTAAATGATTTCTTTCATTTAGAGATTATAAAATTCGTTAAGGACCCGGATCTACTGCAACATGGTGTTTTCCGTCCAGCACTTACCTATTTAGATATACCGAATTACATACGAAACTGTTTGCGACTTTGCTGGGATGAAGATCCGGAAGTGCGACCCGATATACGATTAGTGCGAATGCATTTAAAGGAATTACAAGCGGGATTGTATAAAGAACTCATATCACTTATGGAATTTTGAAACTTATTATGCAATTTTCCGAACAGAAAACCAAACATATTTGATAATATGCTAGCTATTATGGAGAAATATGCCTATAATCTAGAGGGTTTAGTTCAGGAACGAACCAATTTACTATACGAGGAAAAAAAGAAAACGGATGTGCTTCTCTATCAAATGTTGCCCAAGTAGAAAAGATTTGTCTAATACAATATTCAAGCTCATAAACTTTTAATTTTTCCTAGAACTGTTGCGGAATTACTTAAAAGTGGCGATCCCGTTAAGGCCGAATGTTTCGATTGTGTTACAATACTTTTTAGTGATATTGTGGGCTTTACGGAACTCTGTACGACAAGCACACCATTTGAGGTTGTTGAAATGTTGAACGATTTGTATACTTGCTGCGATTCCATTATATCCAATTATGATGTTTATAAGGTATATTGAACATTGAGTTGTTTTTTTGCTGTTATGACAGTTTAATTGAATATTGTAGGTGGAAACTATTGGTGATGCCTATATGGTTGTATCTGGTCTGCCTTTAAAAAATGGCAATCGTCATGCCGGCGAGATAGCTTCATTAGCTTTGCATCTACTCGAAACTGTTGGAAACTTAAAAATTCGCCACAAGCCAACGGAAACGGTTAAATTTCGCATCGGCATTCACTCGGGCCCATGTGCAGCTGGCGTGGTTGGTCAGAAGGTATGATGTTAAATGTTTTAGCCTTAAAGCCAATTGATAAACTTAAGAGGGTTCCAAGTTTTTAAATCAAATATAGTCGAATTTTTATATATCACATATAACGGGGTAAAAAATTTTTTGTGTGGGAAATTTTACTAAAAAGAAGTTTCCTACGAAACCAAATTACAGTGTTCTGGAAATATATTATTTATATATAGGAAACTTCGTTATTTGAACTGTATATGTATGTAAAAGCATTTTTTTTAACTTAAGCATTTTTTTTAACTTAAGCATTTTTTTTTCTGTATCAGAATTGTTACTAAGAGCTCCATATTAGCACTAATATTAATATCATAAAAACTTTAATAGATGCCAAGGTATTGCCTATTTGGAGATACTGTGAATACAGCCTCACGCATGGAAAGCACTGGCGAAGCAATGAAAATTCATATATCCGATGTGACCTATCAGCTGCTGCAAGATGTGGGTGGTTACATATGCGTCGAACGTGGTCTGACCAGCATTAAGGTATGTACTCAAGAATTCTAAATGTATTTTACAACTAATGCAATAAATAAATCTCAGGGCAAAGGCGATATGCGCACGTATTGGTTAACTAAACGCTTGCAGCCGGAAATGCGCACATTGATGATCAATGATTGGGCACCGGATCTTATAAGCACAGTGGACTCCTCAAATGGATGCTGCACCAAGGCAAGGCATGAGGACGTGTCACTGCTTAAGTTTCAGCGAACTGGTTCATGCAACTGTGCCACCAAATCTCTATATAGTCGTCGCTCCGATGATAATGTCAACTCTTCAGCATCCGCCCATGCCAAAGTCAACGAAACTGTGCAGATTAATTGTAATCAATTATGCGTCTGCCGTTTGAATGGCAGTCAGGTGTTAAGTAATCGAAGTCCACGCTCAGCGCCAAGCATTACATTTAGACTTTAGAAAAAACAACACTACGGAGCAATTGTATCACAAGTTTGTAAATGTTTACAACATATTTTAATTGAAAAGTTATTAAAATAAATGTAAACTTTAAGCCGCAACCTTTTACACTTAAGAATTGATTAGTTGTCCAGTTTAAAGTTATTTTGCAGTTTCTGCCAGCATTCATAGTATTGTGCATCTAGTTTCTGGCATGTCTCCACACCCCATTTGGTAACAGCCAAACTCAAAGAAGATTCAAACATGAAAGCCTTAAAAAAAAACAGGAAATTTGGTTAGTTAACAAGTTTCTGTCGTTCAAGAAAGCCCACCTGAGTTCCATCTGCAATGCGTTCTGGCTTGAGTTCAGCTGTCGAAGCACCATTAAAACATTTGGCATCTGGACCATGTGGCGTCATCATCGAATGCAGTGTGGCACCGCCAGCTGCAAATCCTTCCTCCTTCGCCTCATAGCGTCCCAGTATGAGACCCATAAATTCACTCATGCAATTTCCTGAAGGACAATAAATAGATTTTAATTTCATAAAGTTTTCATATTCATGGCCGTAGTTGCTAGCACTCGAACCCTTTATATTTAGTTATATTATTATACTTTTTTTATGTATTATAATTAAATAAATAAATAAATACTAAGCAAAACTTACTGTGATAATAGGGCGGACGGAATGTATGCTCCTGTACGGACCAGCGTGGTGGGAATATCACAAAATCGGCAATGGCTGTACCCGGTCTTAGGCTCGGACATGTCAACACCGTGAATATACTCGGATCACAGTGATCAAAGCTTACCGAATTGATGACCATGAATTTGGCTAAATCATATTTGAAGGGCACATAATTGCCATGCCAGGCAACAACATCGAAAACGCTGTGATCTTGTTTTGCCACAAATAAGCTGCCCTGATACTTGGATATAACATTAAAATCTGCAATAGATTTATTAGTTAATGAAGCTATAAGAATATGCCTAGTTAACAGCTCACCTTTAACGTCCTTGCTATCAAACCAAGCCACTGGTGTCTCAAAGTCCCTGGGATTGGCCAGGCCATTGGCGCCAATTGGACCCAAGTCGGGCAAACAGAAATGTCCATCATAGACTTCAAGTATGTAGCCTCTAAAGAAAAAAAGTTTTTGTTTAATATAATTCGTTATACATAAGTTTAATACCAGTTATATTAAAAGTTCAATAAACTTTTTAAGAATTCATTATTTAACAAGTTTTAAAATCGTTTGCAAAAAAAATAAAATTGTTTGAACCAGGGACCGCAAATAACTGTTATCGTAAAATTTTTAACCAAAAAAATCATAGATAAGGAGACGTGCTAGGATACTTTCGTAAACTCCAAGTGACTTGTATTTACTTCCCGCTTATGATTCTGCCAAATGCCTATATTTTTCAATTATTATTACAAAAAACAATTAACGTTTATTTTTTAATTTTTAGTATAAAAGTATTTAAATAACAAATATTTATGATTAATATTTTTTTGCTATTTAAATAACAGCTACTTTTTGATTTTTTTTAATTAAAATCAAAAATAAGAGTAAATTTATGATTTTTATTTTTTGCTCACAAAATAATTTTTATGGTTGATTTTTATTAAAAAAATCAAAAAATAACTGTTATGAAAAAGACTTTTAGATAAAAATTAGTCATTGAGTAATTATGAGTAATTATTTAAAAATCCAATATAACTGTTACATATTGATTTTTTATATAAAAGGTTTAAATTAACTATTAAATATTGAAAATCTGTTTTTGATAACTGGTACTTACCTACATGGCGAATTAACCCTTACAGCAAAACGGATTCCTTGAGGAATCACACAAATCTCATTGGGTGCCACTGACATGCGGCCCAACTCAGTTACGATATCTAGAATGCCTTCCTGTGGCACTGAAAATATCAATCAAAATATTATTATCAAATGAATCACTTTCGATCGGGTCACGCACCTATTAGGAAATCTCCATCACTGTTGTAGAATGCAGAGTCCTCCATTGAAATGTTACATAGATATATATGTACAGCCAATCCATGGCGTACTCTCGTATCGCCAGCACCACATACCGTGTGAATTCCATCCACAAATGTAACGTTTTTGCCATTTGCTGCAGGCATATCAAATGGCTTCCAGCGCATCTGTTTAATATAAAGTTGAGACTCAAGCAAAAACCATGATAATACCAATACCAACCTGATTTGGATTTGGTGGCTGCTCATCCCAGTTTTGTGTTAGATACTTGGCACCATTATAAGGCTGGAATGGCATGTGAATTGCACTGGGCAGCTTTCTATAGAGCCAGGTGCGTACATTTTCAGTACGTGGCGCTGTAAATGCGGAACCGGAAACCTGTTCCGCATACAGACCATACGGGCACTGTTGTGGCGAATTCTGTGCCACGGGCAATGAATTGGGACAACGTTCATCCTCGGACGCAAAATGGGAGCCAAAACCCGACAAGTACTGCGAATAAAATATATTTTTTCTTTATTCGAATTTCCACTTATTTTACACAAAACTTCACTTTAGCACTTTTTAAAAGTTTTTAACAAAAATTTGACCTTGTATTCCGACATTTTTTCAATTTTTACGCGAAGGAATTTAATAAAAGACTAAAGTCAACTGAGCTTAGATCGCTGCTATTTATATGATAAGTCACTTGACTTTTTATACCCTGTTGCTCTTTAAGAAGAGGTATATTAACACGTAAAAAACCTTAGTAAAAGAAAGTTACCTTATAACTTTTAACCATAACAAAATATCTTAATACAAACCTCAATATTCGCAATTGGACTTTCAGCTCTTTAATCTCTTAACGCATCCCAAGTTTTAAGCAATTACTATTTAACCAGAGTGTTTAAGAGTCGAGTGTGTAAAATCTCAAAGCGATCTTGTTTTTAGAATATTTTATAGGTATGCTTGCGGAGAAACAAGTCAATGCGATAAGCCGGTTCCCCGTCCCTCTAACCAAAGAGCTTAACATCACGTATACACCTGCCTCCTAGTAGTTAACTTTGCATCTTTATCATTGCCACACTTTTGTGATTGTTGTTGTTGTTGTTAGAAACAAGATAACCCTATAAACATATTTAGCATAGCAGTTCATCTGGTTCTCAAAATGGATCATAACAAATACGTATAAACCGGTATTATTTGTTTTACCGGTGACAACCGTTTGGCAAGGAATAACATATAGTATATATACTATTTAGTTATTGTAAACTAAAAACCTAGTTTATAATATATTTTTATTGCGGCAAAAGTCAACTTGAAATTATGATTTGTAATACAGTTATATATATGTATGTATGTATGTTTGTTTGTATATGTTTGTATGTTGTTTAGAATACTTAAAGTACCTTTGTGCAGTAGTAATTAAAACTAAAATAGTATAAATTATATGTTTAAGGACATCAAGCGCTTAAGAGACTTCCAGAAGTTTTCTTCAGTTGAGCCCAATAACAATTCTAATTGGGGCATATATATATTTATATATATATATCTACATTCCTGGTTATATACTCTGTGTTTGTGTTTTTCTGTTTACAACGATCAGCAATGCAGTATGGATGTCATTAAGTGTTTGTGTTATTATTATTATAAGTATAAAATGATATATCTAGGTATATATGTATAATTAATTGCCATAAAAATAAAATTCCATTTTGTAGCATGCTCTGGAAATACTGAATACGATTCCTTTTCAATCTAATGCTATTTCATTGTACAAATTACATAATTCTCCTTGCAGCATTTAATTCCAAATACTAGGCGGATACTTGTTGTGGAAATACTGCATTTCACTGGGACTTAAGCACACCCAATTTTATTCTAATCATGTGATAAATTTAAAACATCATCGCCCATATTGTTTTTGGGTATCTTGGCCGGTGGCGGTGCAGCCAAATCAGCAACGGATGCAAACTCCATGCGTTTCTTGGGCATGGCATTGCCGAGCAGTGCACCCGGTGGCGCCAATTCGCTATACAGGCGACTCAAGTCCGGTGATGGTCGGCGATGTGAGGAGCCACTGCTGCCATCCGATGGTGCTGGCGATGGTGTATTCGACGGCACACTCGAGATGGCCAAATCTACAGCACTAAAATTATATTTGCCTGAATTGGCATTACCACCACCACCGCTGGAGCCGCCTCCGCTCCCGCCACTAATAGACTTGGTGGGCGTGAGACGTTCCAGTGCCGGTGATGCAGACGATTCGCGAGTGCGTGCCGACGATGGTGTAGTTGATTTGGGCGGCTTCATCATCATGGCCGAGAGTGATTCCTGTTGAATCTTAAAAAGTGCCGATGGCGACATGAACATATTGTTTGCTGCCAGCGTTGTCTTCGACAATGGATCGGGTATGCCATATTTGCCATGCTGTTGCTGAAAGAATGATGCATAATCTTGCATTTTCTCCTGCGCCAACGCATTATAGTATGCCGCAGAATTGCTTAAAGTCGAGGGCGATGGCACGCCCGTTGCGATTGTCGATGCGCCCGAGTTGCTGCTGCTGCTCGACTTGTTGTTGTTGGCTGCCGTGGCAGCTGCCACAGCGGCAGCCCCGGATGGCGTTGCAAATAGTGCATCCAGATCGGCCGCAGCCTTATTTTGACGATACAGCAGAGCCTTGATTTCGGAGTCCTGCTTCTCCAGCTGCAACAGCTGATTCAACATATCCGATTGCATGTCCTTTTGCTTCTGCTTAAGACTGACAGCACCGCCACCGCCCAGTGCAGCAGCCGAGATGCCACCAGCGCCAGCGGCCAGCAATGCTGATAGCTCATTGTGTGCACCGCTCATGTGCTTGTTGCCCGTTGATGCCATGGCAGCGGCAAATTGATTATTCGGATCAAAGAGTTTTGTATAGGTTTGCAGCAATGCTGTGTAATCTGCTTGAGCTGCAGCTGTTTGCTGTTGTTGCTGCTGATGTTGCTGTTGCTGTTGTTGTTGCAGCTGTTGTTGCTGCTGCTGCTGCTGCTGTTGATGTTTCTTGGAGGAGCTGCTGCTGCCGCTGCTGCTTGAGGCAACTGGTGGCGGTGGTATTGAGGCAGCCGCAACTGCAGCCATTTGTTGCTGTAGGAACGCATTTAGATCATTGCTCTGTTTGCTCTGCTGTTGCATATAGGAATCGTAGCCCAGCAATTTGGATGCTTGTATTAAATTATTGTAGTCAGCACTGAGAGCAGCGGCAGCTGCTGCTGCCGCCTGTGATGCTTGCGACGATGATGTGGCTGACGCTGATGATGTTGATTTTGATGATTTGCTGCTTGTGTTGGTATTCATAGCAGTTGCTGGAGCACCAGTTAAATAACTCAAATCAGAGCCAAAGCCCAAGGTGCCCAGTGTGGTGGCGCCCAAAGCTTCCGCCTGCTGCAGCAACAATGCTGCATACTCTGGTGAACGTATGAGTTCACTCATCTTCAGCGGATCATTCTTCAGCTCGTCCAACTCTTTCATTAGCTTTGTTTTGTATGAGTTCGAAGATGAGTTCGAGTTGGTGGATGACGATGAGGATGCTGATGATTTGGAGCGTTCCATTTTGGATTTGCTGCCGCTATTATTGTTGCTATTACTATTGCTGCTGCTGATAATATTGCTGCTGCTGTTGTTGTTGTTGTTGCTTAGTGTTGGTAGCGGCATATTGAAGCTATTGGAATAGGCTGCGACGGCTGCCGCCACATTGGGATCATTCAGATTGCTGCTCTGCTTGGAGCCACCAACTTTGGCTGCCGCAGCGGCCAATTGATTAAGCGATGAGCTGCCATAATCCTTGCGTTGCTGCTGAAACAGAGCCGACAAATCGGCCTGCAAAAAGTTGGGCGGCAATTGTCCAGCCAGCTGAGCCAAGCTGGCTGCCATCAGATCATTGGCCGTGGGCAAACATGCCGCAGATGGTGGCACCAAGGGTGTGGCCATTGCCTCATATTTGTTGGGCGTTATACTGGGGCTATTCCGGGCAATATCGCTGACACTGAACTTGCCCGGACTTGGCGCGGGTGAGTTCCGAGTGCGGGATGTATGCGACGAGGCATCCGATTTGGCTGGCGATGGCGATGCACGCACCGGCAGCTCAAACTTGGCAGGACTGGCGACATTCGATTGCATTTGCAGATTTGTTGGACTGTCACGCGGTGAAAGCAATGGGGCAACAGTTGATGCTGCTGCCACTGGTAGTGCCACCGCCTGTGGTGGCAGCAACTGTGTGGCCGGAACTACATTAAGTGCCATTGGTGGTGGCACCACAGCATTTGCGGTCACGGCTGGCGTTGTGTGATTCGTTGGATTTGGTGTGGCCAGCGGTGATAACATGCGCACCGGATTCATATTGAGCCCTGAGGGCATACAGAGCTGCTCCTGCAGCGACATTACTTTCAGCTCACTGGCTTTCTGTTCGGCGGCTTGCAGTGCTGAGGATTCTTCCTCCGCTTTGCTGCGTGCAGCGGCATCATCCATGGCATTCAATTGAATACTCTCACCCAATGCGGGCTCGTCCTTAGGCTGCTGTTCCAGTTTGATCTCGTTTATCGACTCGTTTTGTGAATGCGTCTCGGTTTTAACATAAACATCATTATCGGTGTCGTTGTCAATGATCTTAATCGTTTTCGGTGGTATAAAATCATCTTCCTGTTCACAATCCAAGACGGCACACAGCCAATTCCACAGTGCTTTGTCACTCTGCTTTGATGGAAACTTGGGGTAGAGAGTGTTCTTTAGTTTCTCGATGTAGGTTATATCGTTGCTGTAGATGTTGCGAAATTTAACAATCTCGCCACGATATTGGGTATAGTAATCGACGCAGGATTGTATTTCAGTGCGCACTTCTTCGGGTATTTCTTTATCGGGCAGCACCGAATATTGCATTAGCATCGGCCGTCCATATTCCATAGCCTGTCTATTTTCATTCGGTGGCACTATCCATATGCACTTCACAACCGATTCCAATGTAGGATTCTCTTCATAATACGGTGCTACAATTAAATCATAAAGTTAGTAAATATAAATCTCTAAAATGTTAATCACTCTTACAAAGGAGTAGGGAAACACATGGCGTATATGTGACATCACTGGCGCCACGCATGCGAATTTGATAGTCAAGCTGTGCATCGCAGTCACGAAGTGTGGGCTCGGCCTGGAATTTGGGATGCGAGTGATACCAGCCGACTAGGAGCACTTGATCCTGTACCATCATCTTTTGTATATCGCGCTCCACGTCTGCGGCACGCTGTCGATCAAAACGTGTATTGCGACATGGATATGTTTTTGTAATTGTCAAGGCTGTAAAATAGACACATTAGCATGGAAACGTATAAAGCAGATGAAGTTCTTAAAGCCGGACTCACTGTGCGTGTTCATATCCCAAGTGCCACCCAGATAGCCGCACACCTCACGCACCGTCAAATGGCAATGAAAGTCGGCCAATAACAATGCCGACGATGTGATGTTCAATAGAAACGGTTGCAGTTTGCCAACAGATGTGAACGGCACCGCCTCAATCAGCATATTAGCATCACTGCAAAGTAAAAAATTTTAAAATTCCATTAATTTTTTAAACACACAATATACAACTTACTGAATCATATTACGATTGGCTACAGTATTGTGTGGAAAAACTGTGCGCTTCACGACCAGATCTGGTGAATCCGATTTTCGTTCGGCATCTAATTAATAAGAAATCAAAATGAATATTTAATTTAAGATAATTGCATATTGCTAGGGAAAATCATAAAAGATATTAACAATACCTAAGTCACCATCATCGGGCGTTGACTCCTTTTGTAGAGCACACTTTCGTAAATATGTATTTTTATATGCATCGAGTTTCTTTCCCTTATACTTGACGGATGCCCAGCCGCAGCCACTTTTCTTTTCGGGATTTATGATCCGTTTGCAGTGCATTGCCCATGCACTGGGTGTAAGAAATATAGTTTCAGTCTCTTGAGATTTGATTTTACCATCGGGCAATAAATCACCAACAAATTTTTGACCAAGATAATCAATAGTCATAAGCGATTTGCCTGGCTGCAAAACATTGGCAGCCATAAGTGTTTGTAGGGTAACTGTGCGGCCAGTGCCATTAAATCCCTCGTAATTCTCCTTTGCCTGTAACACACATACATATGTTTTTTAGCATTGCAGCATATAAAAGCTTGGAGTAATGCTCACCTCATCATCATTCTCGTCATCAGGCGCATCGCTGTCTACATCCTTTTCGCACAGATTGTCTTCTATAATGGAAATTCGACCTGGTGCCAAATTCTCGGCAGGTGCTGTCTCAGTGTCCGCTTCTGCTTCGACTTCTGCATCAGCCGCATCCGATACAGACAAATCGCGTTCGCCATCCGCATCGCCGCCGTCACTCGCATCGTCATTTGTTGTTGGCGGCGGCTGAGGCGTCGTGTCGCCCTCGCCTTCACCCTCACCGTCTGTGCTGCTGCCCATTTGGTTTTCACGCGTTCCTAGTTGGTCGCCATCGGGCAATAAACCATTTTCCACTCCGTTTTCCATCCGCCTATTGTCTAGCCGTTTATATTAAAAAAAAACACCTAATAAAAAATCGCGATTAGCCGCAGCAGCCGCAGAATTTATGTATGTATTCCACGACTTTGCTTCTTCTTCTTCGTGCCTCAAACGAAAATTGTTGTTCGCCTGTTAACTAACATTTATTAAAATGTTATTGACGATAGCAGCGATAGACTTATCGTTTGTTTCAATCAGTGCTGCCAGAATCTCCAATGCAAAAAGTGCTAGATTTGATTAAAAAAAAAGTTGCTAAAAATTGCTAAAAATTTAGAAAAATTTAAAAAAAATTGCAGCAATTCCATTGCGCTGTGTGTGTATGTGCGTGCAAATGCTGGTAATAATTTTTAAAATATTTGAAAGCTTTGAAAATTTGCTTTAGATATGCAAAAGTTACAAAAATGTAAATGAAAAGTCCTAAAAATAGCAATTTAATTTAATGTCAATATAAATGTAAAATATTTTTGCAACAAACCTCTTATAATTCCCAACTGGTTCTAGCTTGGCGGAAGGTACCTTAAGCCTTCCCACTGCCATTTGACTCAGTCTCGCTGTTAGTGTTAGTGTGTGTGTGTAAAATTTAGAATCTCTTAATCACAATCTCTCTCTCACTCAGAATATCTCTCTCACTCAGGATTTCGCTCTCTCTCTCTCTCTCTCACTCACTCATAATCTCTCTCTCACACATAGAATCTCTCTCTCTCACTCACTCATAATCTCTCTCTCTCACTCAGAATCTCTCTCTCAGGATCTCTTTCTCTCTCTCTCACTCAGAAAATCTCTCTCACTCAGAAAATCTCTCTCTCTCTCTTAGAATGTCTTTCTCTCTTTCACTCAGAAAATCTCTCTCTTTCTCAAAATCGCTCTCTCTCTCTCAGAATCTCTCTCTCTCTCTCTCTCTCTCTCTCTCTCTCTCTCAGAATCTCTCTCTCTCTCAGAATCTGTCTCTCTTTCAGAATCTCTCTCTCACTCAGAATCTCTTTTTCTCTTACTGAGAATCTGTCTCACTCTCTCTCTCTCCACCCCCTCCCCCCCCTATAAAGCTAGTTAGAAGTGTTTTGCTCTAATTTTAGTTAAGTTTATGATTAGTTTGATCTTTTATAGAGTGTGTATCAGTGCTGCCAGAATCTCCGAGGCATATTTTGAAAGTTGCCAGATCTATCAACTAAATTGCTAAATTGGCAGCACTGGTTTCAATCGTAAAACAATTGTGCACTTTACCACTTAAAATTAAATTATTTTCAGCTTGTAAAATAATGTGGTGCACTTTTAAATATTTAACAGTTGCTTTAAGTTGTACATTACAGAATCAGCTGTTTAACAATAGTATCGATATATTTATTTGATTAATTACAAATTATTTTATTTATCGGATAAGCATCCGGTTTTCTGTGTGCAATTTTTTGCTCTCTCTATTTAAAATTGCATTTTTTAATGCATTTTTTAAAGTCAACATGTGAACGTCTGGAAAGAACATAAAATAAACAACTTGAGCAATGCTGCCAATAACCCGTGCAACAATTGATAACTTTTGCAGAGCATGTTTGCAGAATTTAGATAAATCCAAAAACACAACAGACCTAAGAGATGAACCGCAACATTTACGCGTTCTTGAATTAATGGCAATAAGCATTCAAAAGATAAAAAGTTCAGCAATTTCGGCAATGCCAACACATTTGTGTCATTCTTGTTACACAAAAGTTAACATGTTCTGCAAATTTGCAGAAACTTCCATCTGCACAGGTGTCGCTCTCATTGAATTGGCCGAACAGCCAGAGTTGCTAGAGAACTCGAAGTTTCACATGATTTGTGCAACATGCTTTACTTTGAAGCTTGACCCTAATGTTACACTGATTAAAATTACATCTGACATGCAGGATTTATTGCGGCTTATATATTTGGGAACCGCGGTAAAGGCAAACGAGCAAACAAGAAATGGCGTATGCAAGCAATGCTTTCAAAAATTCATAACTTTTTTGGAGTTTCAAAGAACGTTAAAAGAAAGCCAAAAATATCTTGAGTCTACAATACTATCGAAAGAAGAGGATAAAAATGAACTTGTTGATATTAAAACTGAAAGCCAAGATAATGTATATCAATTAAATACAAGATTGCATTTCTATTATTAATTGTTGCTTAATAACATTTTTAGAATGAGGACATCGAGTCTGAAGCTAGTACTACAGACTATCTCATCGAGTCGCCTAGAGTAAAGGATGATGAAAATACTTCAAATCTTCCCATTCAGATTATCTGTCCAACTTGCCACAAGGAGTACAAGACGCAGTCCCAGCTTAAAGTGCACCTTAAACGTGTTCACTGCAAGGCAGAGAACATATGTCCATATTGCCAACGGCAGTTCAAGCGTAAACATCACTTAACTGATCATGTAAAACTGGTACACGAAGGCTGTCGGCCCCATAAATGCGATCTTTGTGAGCGCTCTTTTGGCTTAGCAAGCACGCTTCGCATTCACCGAATGGGTCACACAAATGAACGTCCTTTTATGTGTAACATTTGTGAGAAGGCATTTCGTCAGCAGTCTGATCTTAGGATTCATATTAACGATCATACAGCGGACTCAAAGTTTCGATGTCCGATATGCTCGCATTGCAAAGTAAGCCAAGATGCCCTGAATGAGCATTTGGCCCGGCACAAAAACAAGGATGGTTACCAGTGCAGCACGTGTGGCAAACAATTTAAAAAGCTTTGCCATTTGAAAGACCACAACAATGCCGTTCATCTGAAATTGCGTCCATTTAAATGTACCCACGAAGGTTGCGAAAAGGCTTTTGGTGCCCGCCGAACACTACAACTACATATGCAAGCACATACGGGCATCTCTCCCTTTAGTTGCAGTATTTGTGGTAAACGTTATTCTAGTAAAGCGAATGTTTTACGCCATACCCTATCCCATAATGAGACTGTTGTAGAACATCAGGATAAGTTAAAAACTTTTTTGGAATAAATGTGCCTTCCAAAAAATAAATTTATTTTTGTTTAAAATTCGCAGCAAATTAAAAAATACCATATATTCGATTTCCACTGTTAGCCACTGTGAATGAAAAATATGATCTCTATATCGATAGACAGTTACAACAGCGTGATCTATCGATTACCTATTTTGCAAAAAAGTGGGCATTGCAGAAGTGGACCGGCGTACTTTTTATGTTTTGCTATTAACGTTAAAAGAAAATTAAGCAATAATGGCGTTGTGGGTAGACAAATATCGTCCCCGTGAATTGTCCAAACTGGATTATCACAAAGTAAGTTTTAATTGAATGCACATGTGGTACAAAGAATATAAACGACTGAAGTATTTGTAATTAGGACCAGGCAGAGAATCTGCGTAATCTGTGCAAGCAAAGCGATTTTCCTCATTTGATGTTTTACGGCCCATCTGGCGCCGGTAAAAAGACACGCATAATGTGCCTGCTGCGTGAAATGTATGGTGCCGGCGTGGAAAGGCTTCGCAACGAAACGATGACATTCACAACGCCATCAAATCGAAAAATTGAAGTAATGACAGTTGGCAGTAATTATCATTTGGAGGTGAATCCCTCAGACGCTGGCATGTACGATCGCACCGTTGTCATCGACCTGATCAAACAGGTGGCACAAACACATCAAATCGACATTAACGGCCAGCGAGAATTTAAGGTGATTGTAATTTCCGAGGGCGATGAGCTTACCAAAGATGCTCAGCATGCGCTGCGCCGCACCATGGAAAAATACGTAGCAACTTGTCGCATAATACTCTCTGTCAACTCTACATCCCGCATCATTCCGGCCATCCGTTCACGTTGCCTGGGCATTCGGGTACCAGCTCCTAGCGAGTCCGATATGACAGCAGTTCTGCAAAGCGCATGCAAACGTGAAGGCCTGGTCTTGCCGCCTGAGTTGGCCAAACGGGTGGTGGACAAATCCGAACGAAATATGCGTCGTGCCCTATTGATGCTAGAGGCATCAAAAGTGCAACAATATCCGTTTACAGCACAGCAGGAGATCGTCGAGCTGGACTGGCAGGTGTACCTACGTGAAACTGCATCTCAAATTGTCAGCGAACAAACGCCAGCCAAGTTGGAAAAGATACGCGATCGCTTGTACGAGCTACTGTCACAGGGTGTGCCGCCAAATCTCATTTTTCGTGGCCTTGTTGAGCAGCTGGTAAACAACTGTGATATGTCCATCAAGGCGAAGACCCTGGAGTACGCCACACAATACGAGCATCGTATGCAAAACGGTGCAAAACATATATTCCATTTGGAAGCATTTGTTGCTCAATTTATGAATATTTACAAAAAGTTTCTTTCCGAACTGGTGATGACAGATGATTTCTAGCGTTTTTCACGTATATAAATGTAAAATTTTAATTTAATTAATCAGCCAACATAAATAAATGAAATGCGCTTAATAAAAATGTTGTTGATGTTGCTGTTGATTTTCCCGTTCCTTGAGTATAGCTATTTTTATTTTATCTTCTGTTGTGCGCTTCACAGTATCAACATATCTAGCGACTTCGTCCTCCAGCTGGATACGTGCCTGCAAAGATCAAAATAAGTTGTTAACAACAAAAGAAGTGCAAAAAGGAAGATCTACATTACCATTTCATATTCAATGTGTTTGACGCCATTAATTTTAAGGCCATGCAACAGTAAATCAATTGTGTGAACAGGAAACGCAAGCTGCGGATTAGTAACATTCACCGAATGCTTAAAGTCAAAGTATTCACTGCCTGCACCTAACATGCCGGCAATCATCTCACAAGCCAAATCGGCAGCATCGAGCAAATTATTGTGCTTAACATATAAATGCAGCAGCTCCCGTGTGTTATCCAATTTGTAGGAATTGTGCAGCCATTGTGGCACTGTTGAATTCAATGTAAGAATACGATTAACAACACTTTTGCGTATTAAAGTCGTTTCACTGAGTTCATTGTCAACAATCAGTTTCTGCAGCAATGACCAAGCCATATGAGCTGCATTATTGCGATGGGGTAGATCTACAATAACCAAAATCAAATATGTTAATAACCATGTTTACAGTGCGCTGCAAAAGCATACCTGCTAAATCATTGATTTGCAACCAAGCCCAAGCATCCTTTGTTTTGTCCTCTTCGGTGCTAACGCATGCTGCTGTCAAGCTCTCAAATATGGTCAACATGGAAAAATTGTGTCCACGCGCCAGTTTCAATGCTGCTGTGTATAGCCCACAAGTGGCCAAAAGGTGCGATAGCTCTTTGGCATCTGTAAATTTATAGGCCGCTATGTCTTTGCGATGATGCGAAAGTTCTTTGAGCGCCTCAGCATGCAGTAGCTCACGGCGTATGTCGGCCAGTTCAAGTACAACTACTTCTTGGCCACTGTAACCAATTTCATCAATTTGCTCGGCATTATCCTGGTCGATTGTAATTTTCTCGTCGCCAATTGTTGGCTTTGCAATCCATCTATAACGCTTATCGACCAAATGCAAGCAATTTACGCAAACCAAAAGCGCAGAGAAACGCTTTTGTAGAGCTTCAAGTGAATCACTGTCCATCTGGAGGCGCATAGCCATCTCATACATAACAGTTGCAGCTGTGAATACACATTTAGGTTACAATTTATATAAAAATGTTTAAAAAAGCAACGTACCTTTACGCATGTTGCCTTTTTTTGCATTAAAAGCATACAGAAAATTGTAGACCTCATTGTTATCAATGCTAAGGGAGCGTGCCCGAGATTCAACAATATTCTCGAACTCATCTTGCAAGCTATTATCATATGGCAGTTCCATAAGCATATCAAATCGATTGCACTGGAACAACATGATGACCAATTGACGCAGACAATCCTTCCGACGCGAAGTATCAGCATTGTTGGCCAGAGCATGGAAAGCCTCCTCATAGTGGCCCAATTGCAAGTGATTATTAAATACTATCGATTGGAACATGGGCAATTGTGGATCTTCATCATCAAGTTCGCACATTGCACTTTCAGCCAATTGAATGATATAATCCGATGCCGAATGCTGTTCAAACAATTGTATAACTTTAAGATAATAATGCACTAAAGCCACTTTGCTATCCTCATCCGTTGGCTCAACATTTGGTGTGCTTAGAATGTTTGGCAACTTGGCATAAAGTGGTGTATTTTTGAGCACTTGTTCAAACAGAAATGGTTCCTTCAGCACACTATATGCAACTTGCTTGAAGAGATGGATTGCTTTTAAAGGCTCGCCACAATCCAGTTGTGAAACTGCCAGCATGAAACGACCTGTAATAAAACAAAAATTCAATGTATCATATATATAAATCATATTTTTAAAAGCAGTGTTCGTACGTGAGTTTGTTTTCTCGGTGCACCAGCCGGCCAATAGCCGCACATAGTCCTGAATAATAACGTGATGGCAAGAGCCAAAAAGCCACTCGGGAAAAACATCATTCCAAGCGTCGGGCCAACTGTAACGATTTGGTGATTATAAGCATAAACTAAACATTATAATATGCATCATAACTTACAGCATTTGATTAACAAAACCAACCAGTTGTAGCAGCGTCTCGCGCATTGATAATTGATCCGCCGTGTGATTTTGATCCTTTAGCAGCATTGATAGTGCACTAAATAAGCCCTTTGATTGCAAAAACAAGCACAGTAGCGTTGTTTGACTGTTCAAACGTATTTGGCTCGAATAGGGTCGTGTATAACCGCTAAATAGTTGTGCACGGAACAAACGTTGTATGGAAACCTCACTGTACATGAAAATAAAAAAAATGTAATGAAAAATATGTTAAGGTGAAAATGCGAATTAAGTCTTACAAATTGGCTGGCGTGTTAAGGGAAATTGGCGTTTCCGAAATCCACACAAGTGTATAATAGGAGTTCAGAAAGTTAATGTTGGTAATGACGGATTCCTCATTGGAAGCAGCTGATCCATAAAATATGTATTGTAAAATTAAAAGGTTCCGGCACACAGCAAATCTAAAAATAAAAAACTTAGATGAGTGATAAAATCTTCGACAGCTTCCAAATATTATTACCGAATTTGTGCCATTTGCTTGACTGATTCGGCTAGAATCGAAATGCCATATTCACTGCCAAACAATGCTCCAGTAGATTGCATAAAGCGTGTAGACTTTGATGGGCCACCTTAAAGAAGTAAAAGAATCAATTAAACATTTTAAATATAAGCGATTGTCTAATACATACTTAAGGTCTCTTGGAGCACGTCTTGATCAACAATTGCGAGTAAGTCGAGAAGCATATTAATTGATGACTCTAAATTTGTCATTGCCAATAGTTTTCTTTGTATATTGATTAGACAACTACGCGACAAGACCATGTCATTATCCTCTTCATCGTCGCCCTCAATGATTTTTATAAGCATTTTGTTAATCGTATGTGAATCACGTTGGTACAGCTTTTGGTCCATGCTCTGTTTAATATGACCAGGCAGCAGCTTTTCCAATTGACTAATGATGTTCATGACTTCAGTAAATCCAGAAGCTACATCAGAATCATTGCCACAGTATGGTGCCACAAATTCAGCCACTTGTTCGCTGTGCTCACCAACAATCATTAAGTGCTCTAACATTTCACAAGGGCGAAGCAAAGCAAACGATTGTCGCCTGACAACGCAAACAGCATTCATGGCACCAAGCACGGCTAGGCCAGTCGGCTCAGAGAACTTAATATGATACTGTTCACAGCAGGAGTAGAAACGATCCCACAGTTTGTTGGCAACCTCCAAGTACTCGTCATCACTGACATCGAAATCCTTTAGTTCATTTTGTATCTCATCTTCTACAGCCTGACACACCTGTTCCTTAAGCATTGACATTGTCAGTTGCTTTACATCGAATTGCATGTTGACGCGTCTGAACATCTTCAAAAATGATCAAAATTAAACATTGTTCTTATTACAAAGGTATTCACTTACATAAAGTGCCTTGGCAATCACATTACGATCAAATCGGCCGGGATGAAATATGTAGGAGCAGTGTGCTTCGCGTGGATCAACGCCCGGCTCAACGGTCAGAAAATATCTATCCGGCGGCGGTTCCAATGCAGCCGATACCCAATGAACCCTGTGACCGGTAGCTAAGAAAAATGCCGACACATTAAAATCACCCTCAGCATTGCTCCATAGCGTCCAAATAAGTGAGGATGTTGCATCGAAATCAGTTAAATCCATTTGTGGTGCCGTCACTTTATGATGTACAGACATGCTCGTGGTCTTTGTGTTGGTATCGGTTACATTGCGTGTAATGCTTAGGCAAAGGAATTCAGCATTCGTTTCATGCGACACAAATACACAAAAACTGTGATCATCTATTTTGCGAAGTAAACTGTTTTGTGGACCCTGTGGTCCCTCCGACTCCTGACAATTAAACGTGGCAACGCACTGGAAACTGGCACATGACCACAAGCGCAGCTCATTATTCCGATAGAGCACCAACAGATGCATTTCGCCATCAATGCGACTGAATGCCATGGATATTGCCGATTCTAAGTTTTCGCCTCGTCCACTGGAATTACATTTGGAAAACATTTATAAAAACATATATATATATATACACAATTGCTAGCGATTGCCTTACGTGAAAGCGCCTTTTAAGTTGGATAGAAAACGTGGCATTAAATTGGGTTCCTTCACCTCATGCGATATCGTGCTGCCACTGCGGCTGTTCATTATATACAGCATTAACTTTGAATGATAGTCGACGGCAAAAAATGCCTCCTGGCTATCTTCACACAAATCGGAAGAAGCGAGATGCGGCACATTAATGGCCACTGAGCCATCAAGCACATAGAATATGCTGCGATCTTTAAGTTTTTCATTTGCATCATAAAATATTGAGTGCCCTTGAGAATCGGCAACGGCTGCACCGGTTAACGTTGCATCGTTTCGTAATGGAAAGAGAATGCGATGAATGCTGCTTACAGTGACCACCAATAGGGTAACGCTGTTTGCCTGCTCGGACAGCGAGACATTTAGTACGGCAGAGTCTGTAAAGCGTAGACGCAGGTGGTTTCGCAGCAGTGTAATATCCAAGCTTACTTCTGACAACTCAAGGACATCTTGATATGTGCGCCTTTAATGGGAAAATTATTGTTTGTATGTAAATCGTACGGTATAAATAATTCACTTACCAGTATATAAAGCGGTTTCTGTTTTGACCATTTGGCTGGCAAACATAACACAAGTTTCCTGACTTTCCAAATGTCTTTATATCCTGCAGTGTACTTTGTGTGCCTGTCCAGAAATTGCATTGATAATTATGACGCTTTTGCTATAGGTAGACAATTTACCTGTATTTATCTCGACTTCGCTCCATTCTTCTGGGTTAAGGTTTTTAGGTATGACCTCCCTGTAACTCATATTTGTATGACTGTTCATCTTGAATTACAAATCCAAAATATTTAACAAAAAAACAAACACATATGCGAACACCGGCAAAAAAAACACGCGCGTCCTACCAGTTGCCGATGTTATTAGTGATGATATAAATATTCTATTCCTATTACAAGTTTTTATTCGATATGTTGTAAAATTCTCATCGATAACTTAACTTTTAGTCCACTGTTAATAACAGTTTAGAAATATGTTAAAAATGAGACGCCGAAAACATGTGGCTATTGTTGTTTTTTATTTATACAAGCACAATTCATTAACTAATATTTTGTAGGCCTCCAATTAATAAAATGATGAGTGAGAAAAACACAAAAGCTTCTGAGGATGATATACTAATTTGCCTGCCAGGGGAGCGCCTCTGCCGCGTAGAGGATAATATTATAGTTGGCGAGGGAACATACGAGCAGGGTGGATACATTTATGCCTGCAAATCAGGAATCGTCAATATAGATGACTCGACAGATAAGGTGCGCACACAAATGATATCCTATCTTCAATACCTTATAAAGTACCATCCATTTCAGATCCAAGTTGTTAGTGTTCACAAGCCAGGCTTCCATTTGACCATACCGGCAACGGGAGATGTTGTCACAGCACGAGTTTTGGTCACAACACCCAAATTCGCCAAGTGCGCTGTATTTTGTGTAAGGAATGTGCTGCTCGAAAGTAGCTATCGTGGTCTGCTGCGCAAGGAAGATGTGCGTGAAACGGAAAAAGATCGTGTAGACATCTACAAGTCCTTCAAGCCCGGCGATGTTATTTTGGCCAGAGTCATCAACCAAATGGATCAAAATTTCTTGTTAAGCACCGCCGAAGCTGAGTTAGGCGTTGTGGTTGCTTATGCCAGCGACGTTCGTAAAAATCGCATACCCATGGTGCCAATCGGATGGGGTGAGATGCAGTGTCCACAGACAACGATAAAGGAGCCCAGAAAGGTGGCCAAAGTTCTACCCGAAAGCATTATCAAAATTGAACCAGAAATATAAAACCAAATATAATATAAAGCATATCTTCGACCTGATTATTCTATTGCCATAATTCATAATTTGTTAGCCATGGTTATTAATATCCTTGCATTCGTGCAGAGCATTAAAAATACGTTATACCATTTGTCAATTTGTGTGCCAAAGCCAATAACAATAATAATAGAAAATATGCTGGCAACAAGAAAGAAATCGCGTGTCAAAACTGTTTGCAGCTAATTCAATTCATGTTGCAAGTATGTAAGTAGGTTCGAGGGTCAATGACTAAGTTGATGCCACAAATAACCTGTGTTACAGGTGTGCGCAACAGCAACAGCAAAGAGGCACTTGCAACCCCCATACCATACAATGTGTCCAATATACAGGGGATAGATAGCCAATCATTGTTTGATCAATACATCGCAGCGCAATTCCATTTGCCGGTTAATATTCAAATCGAAAATAAATAAAAAACCAATATGATATTTAAATGAAGTTTGTTGCTGTTTTTTGTTTCGGGTGGCAGTAGACACTGACTGACTGTCGTCTGTCTAAGCATTCCTCAATCAAATGCTCATTCACAAAATACGAGCTGTAGTACATAGTAGTAGCTGATAATAGCTTGAAAATAATAATGGTGCAGATTTCGCAGACAGAGGAGGATATCAAAATTTCAATTGAATTGAATAGACTGGTGACGCGTAAGCCGGATGTTGTGCTCTTGCCACAATACTTAAAGTTCAATAATCCACCCATATTCTTTGAGCGTCATCTGGCCCAAGAGATTGATGAGATGGCCAGTTTCTGTCGCATTTTCAAGCATGAGGCACGCATTGTGCTAGTCAAGAAACAGCCTGGCATTTGGCCCGAGCTATTTCAGAAGCTGAACAAAGAGGCTCTGATGCAAAAGCGACTCGAGATTGCTGACCTGATTGTGGAGCGTAACAAGAAACGGGATGAGATGGCCATCGAACGTTACGAAAACAAACGTCGCGCCGAAGTCGAAAAGGAAATAAAACGTGAGGGCGACATGAAGGATCGTGTTAAAAAGTTTCAGGAAATCTCCTGCCAGGAGGCACTCATGGTGGGTGGCAAAGAGACACATGCCAAGCCCCATGACAACCACAAACAACATGAGAAGCAGCAGCAGCAGCAGTCGTCGGAGTACAGACAGGCAACACCAGTGGTGCGTTATCAACCACCGTCGGCATTGGCAGCGGTACGTGGCAATGGACGCATTACCGTCTCCTTCTCCAGTCAGCACAAGATGGAAACACCAAAGCGTGAATCTCAGGCTGGCATGCAAATGCCATTTACCATACATGATCGCTTAAATGGCAATCCGCCAACAGTCGAGAAAACACCAATGGAAACGCTTGATGAGTAAACATTTTTGGGGGCTTGTATGTGTGGGTGGGGGTTTTAACAATTATATATAAAATAAACAATAGCGAAACTAATATGTTCATATGTTTGTTTCAATTGGAATATTTATTTTAAATTAGATAAAATATACAACAATTATTACATATGCATTATAATCCATTATAATTCTTTAATAAGCTATGTTTTCAAACACAAAAAAAAATAATACACGGTATTGTTGCTAATAATGTACATACCGTAGAGCAGAAAATGCAGTTAAGTTTATATTTTATTTAGAATATATGTATATATATATAGGTATAGTACTTGCATATTAAACGGTATATACTTTAAATATTGCAGTTTCATAGCGTGTGTAAAATGCTTTTGACTTTTCGTTTAAATATTTTTTTGTTTATATATATTAATTATTTGTGTTTTTTTCTCTATTTACAATCATCTAGACTAATACTTGCTCTTTGCGTGTATATATAATATGCCTTTTGCTTTTTTGTTTATTGTATTAATTCATAATATTTTTGTTGTATTCGAATGTATATTTTTTTATAATTGTTTGTTAAATATCGGTTTAATATCCAAATAGCATTTCTATTTTAAACCTTGACATGGACATAAAATAGCTCTCAACAACTGAAGACAAGATTTAGCAGCTCCTTATTCTTATTTGCATTTTGCATCAACGATACGAGTATTTGATTTTTCTTCACTTCACTAGGCTTAGGCTTAGCCAAGCTGCGAATATATGTAATATGCATACATGATTCTATAAGCGATAACATACATATATATATATTATTAGCCATAATTACTCTTGGTATGCGCAAATGCGTATTAATATTGATATTGTTTTATATACAATTCGATTAATATTTTGATTTATGGTTTCAGTTGGTTTTTATCGTGTGTGTGTGTGTATAGGGGGAATACGCATATTAAAGTATGGTATTGAAAAAAGAAAGCTTTGGCGCCTTTTTCGTAATCCCAACGGCTTGTCCAGCGTCGAATTTTGTTTCTCTTTGGAATTACTTTTTCTTTTTATTTTTCGCTGCAATTTTATCCAGCTTTACCGAAGCCATCAGGGATCAAGCGGAGGTTTCATTCGGCTCCATCCAACCCTCGCTGTCATCTTCGCTCTCGGAATCCTCTGATTCCGACAGCTCAATGGCCACCCGCCTGGCCAATATCGAGGCGACATCCAACATTGCCGTATTGCGTTCAATTTCCTTCAACTCGGACTTTTCCACCTTTCGCAGTATAATGCCTGAAAAGATTTTTAATGTAAAGGTGAACTTTTAAAAATTCTTTGTTATAATACTAACCATCTCGTATGGATTTCATTAAATCGTTACGCGGATCATACATGGGTGGTTGAATCTTTTTAGCACTGACAATGTGCGAGCCACCATTTGGCTGCATAAGCTGCATATCTCCATTAGCCATTGACTTGGGCATAATTTGGTGTGGATGTTGTTGTTGCTGTTGCATTTGTTGTACAGCGCCCATGCCATCATCGACGGGTGGTGGTGGTGGTGGCGGCGGTGGTGCCACATTTGGCGGCGACATTTTTGGTGAGTGCTACAAAAGAAAACGCAATTATAATATGATTTGACATTTATATTCTTGTTATATGTACCTGATCGGGCACTGGCGGCGGTGGTGGCAAATCGCTAAGCGAGTTCAATTGATTGTTGTTCACAATGCCCATGTTATTGAAAGTGTTGCTTAGCTGCGCCATCACCATATCGTTGGCATTCTGTGCACTGTTGCTGGGCGCCATCTGCGGAGAACCAGCTCGCGATGTGCTATTGGTGCGACCCAACAATTTGGCCGCCATATGAGCACTGGCCATGCCGTTCATGGCCGACAAAGGCGATACTGCATCCGGCACGGGTGGCGGCGGTGGCAATGCATCCCGACTCGTCGACATGCTGCGACCGCGTGTCGGTGTATTGGCATTCGATGTGGTCGGTGTGCCACCGCCGCTGCCATTCGATGGTGGCGCCGGTGGCGGTTGCGATGGCCTTGGCTTATTGCGTGACGGTGTTCCGGGCCCATATATCTGTTCCGGTGACATTGCGCCCTGTCCACTCTGGCCATAGATGCCATGCGATTGATGATAGAGATTTCCATCGTATAGCTGCTGTTGTTGCTGCTGCTGATGCTGCTGCTGTTGTTGTAGATGCATATGATTGGAGGCCGAGATGCCATTGGTGCCATATGCGGCTGCATATTGATTGGCCGCTGCCTGTGGTGTCAATTGATCATAGCCACTGCCATCGATCTGTTCCGATTGATAGCTTCGTCGCAGCTCAATTGAATTTGGCCGCAGTGGGCGTGTTTCATAAATGCCCATGTCTACAAAAGTAACATTATTATCATCATCATTATATACATTATATATGGAACAGTATTTAATTTTTAGTACAAATAAATTAAATTGTTAACAAATAAATCAATAAGAATTTGATAAAAATATACACACAAATATGCAAAACAGGAAACACAATTAATTGGCAAGCAAAAAAGAGAGAGCTGAGAATCAAATGCGACACAAAGAAAATAAAAACCAATATGTTAATATATATATTTTGTTGAATGATTATTATTGCAACGAGTCACGACAGCTGCGTCTTGTTATATAAGCCAAGACTTAGAAGCCGGCCTGGAAATTGCTGGATAAAAAGCGCGCAAAAGCGTCTTTGTTTTATGAGGATCTTAGGCCTTAAACAATAAACAAAGAAAAAGTGCTATGCAGTTATTAATTATTGTTTTTACGAAAAGGCTGTTAGTAGTTTCTCTCCTTTAAGTAATACAGTGGAACCTCGGTTAACAGACACAATTGGCTACAGCATCTTGTTTGTTATGCGAAAAGTTTTTTAAGCGAAATCACGATTCCCATTGCTAAATTGCATGAAAAATAATGCAAAACAACGCTAAAACGGTCACACTGGACAGCACTGTTATGTGTATTTGGAGTTTCCGCTGTAACGTTCCCAAACACTAACGTAAATTTTTACATGCAATAAGGGTTTCCACCTTTATCATTAATGGTTATGCGAAACTTTGTTCGTTTGAAGACAATTTTTCTTCCAATAAAAATTTCTTCGTTATGCGAAATGTTCGTTATCCGGGAAAAATATCGGTCAAGGAGGCTCCACTGTATTAAACATGGATTATATTCAACTCCAGGCCGCGCTGTTTATGACTTTTATCAACTAAAAATAAACATGTCAAAAGAAAACAAACAAAGGACTGACAATCTTTTATTCAAGACAGCCAGGTTCAGGTGATTCATGGTAGTGGGGATTCATAAACTTTGTGTGTGAGGATTCCGAGCGAATGCTAAATTTGCTAACAAAAACAGTGTGTGACATTCTTGCGCTACTGGGTACACTACTACTATACCATTTCCATTTGTTATTATATGAAAATGCATTAAATTCCAATTAAGTTGCCAATTTTGTGTGTACCGTTATTAAGTAATTTCCATTAAATTACTTAAAGACAGTTGAATAATTTTTAAAATTTTGTTATATTACGAATTCAAATCCTAAGCATGGAAAAAAATAAAACCTACAACTAAGTACACCTGTGTGTTTTTATAAGATAGTTAGAGGGGGGGAGAGGAACGGCTAAAGTGGCAAAGTGATAGTAGTATTATAATTATTATTAATAGTAGTATTAAGTACAGATAGAAGAATAGAATGAAGGAACATTAACACACACACACATACATACATACACAATTTTAAGTGTTTGTTTGTTTTTGCATTTAATTCTGGATTGTTTGAATGATTGATTGATCTGACCTGTAATAGCGATAGCCGTTTGCTTTGTTAGATTACTGTTATTCTCCAAATGTGAGAGCATATTATAGGGCTTAACAGAATCTGGAAATGGAGATGATCATGCCGGTGTACAAACGTAATTAAAGCTACTTGAATTAATTTGAATTAAAGTTATTACAACAAATAACAAAACAACAACAATTTATATATATATATATAAGAAAATCCAACAAAACAGCACACACAAAACAATGATATATATGTAGTATTGTATTGGAAATAGTCTGTGAACCCTAATGAAACATTCAACAAAACTTATCGATAAATGTTCCAACTGCTACGATTTGTATGATCGCATAAGAGAATTTTAAATTGACGTCAGCAGGATAAAGGCGTTTACTTAATTCGGCCCAAAAAAAAAAACATCTTTATATATTAGTATTATGGATGTGAGATCAAGAAGAGCTACACACATGTATGTGGGGGGTCGGGCGGGGAGCTCTATATAGAAATGTTTAAAATGAATGAATCCGATAACATATTCGATTGGCGATTTGCAAAGCTAGGCGAGGCGAAAAGTCATTGAATGTTTGATTCGATTTAAAAAACAAACGCAAAACGTAAGCCAAGGAAGGTGCCGCACAACAGTCAAACCATGTACAAGGATGCGTACATAGCGACATTAATTGATGCCGTCGTACCTACTTGCACGATATCATCGATGTACATCAGCTGATTATATTGCTGTTCTTGTTGTTGTTGCTGTTGTTGTTGTAGCAGCTGGTCGTGTTGAAGGAGTTCTACGTGTCTTCGACGAGCCAAAGTTCCCATCTGCAAATCGCTGTCAGCGTTTACAGTTTGGATTTCGACTAGCTGGGCTAAATATATATACATACGGTACATATGTATGTATATATTGTAGGGTAGTAAAGTATATAACATGTACATGTACATATGTATATATGAGCATTGAAATTAAGTTAATCGTAATGTTCTTCAGGGCACCAAAAAAACCAAAATAAGCGAATTTAAATTATATAAATAAAGCTTGAGTAATAGCTGCTAACGTCTTTCTCACTTAAATAGTTATTATGATAAACTGTAAATAGGTTTTGTCATTTGATTGGAAAAGTTTTTGAACGCCCCAAATACTAAAAGTGAACTAAAAACAAACTTGATTAGAAATTTGATTTTATGCCAATTGTTATTGAAGTTTGCAAAATGTATAAAACTTTCTGCCATTAGAACAAATCTATTCTCTTTCCATTTGGACACAAAACACTTACACAACATCTTGCCTCTATATACATCATATGCATCTAATAACTTTAATAACTAAAAGAGAAAGAAATCTATAGAAAAAATTCCGTTTACTTACTGCCATATCCGGCCTCCTCGTTTGGCATTGCATTGGGCGTGCGATAGATGACATTGTTGGGCATTAAAGTTTCGCCATGTCCCAATGCGATTTGTCGCTGCTTTTCACGCGTATTATGGGGCGTACGGACACGTTTCTTGTGACGATTATTTGGTCCATTGTTGCCACCGGCGCCCTCCTGCCGTGGTCGATGCATCTTCTTGCCCTTGTCATGCATCACACGCTCCGTATCCTTGAGCATCTCCTGACGCCACAGCTCAAAGAAGTAATTGGGATCCGTATAGAATTTGAGACCATCTTTGCCATCGTCACGATACACATTAAGCTTGTCCAACGGCGGCGGCTTATCGCACAGCGCATATGTCTCCAGCATGGGTGCCGGCATTGTGGAGCGTGAGAAGATCTGTTGATCAAAAATCTTGGCCGATTTGAAAGCCTTCTTGCGTGTTATGTCCGTTAATGGTACTTCCTCGACAGTGCTGTCCAATTGTGTAACCTTTATGGCCAGCCGATCAATTCGCGCCTGCAATGAATTCGCTCGATCTCCAATGTTGCCCACATCGCGCGCCAGCTCGCCAAAGACATCCTCGGCATGCTTCGATAGGGATGACAATTGTCGTATTATGTTTGTCAGTGTTGTGTTTGTGACCGTCTCCAGCTCTACAGACTGCAGCTCATCTTGTTGATAAACAGATCTTGCCACATGTACGGGCTCTATAGATCGTTTTGGCAACGGCATCTTGTTGTTGTTGTTTTTGTGAGTTGTGAATCCGTTTAATACTCCGCCAGCTATTGCTTCGTTTTCATTGACTGCAAAAGTGTAGAAAAAAGAAAACAATAAAAATTGTTCTGATTAAAAAGTCGGCCAAACCAGTTGTAACACCCCTTTGTGAAGTGCATTTGCGGCAAAAACATTTGCAAGTTCGTTACGCCTAATGATTTTGACCGGAATATGTTAACAATGCACTCAAAAGAAAATTCCATAAATATTTCAGGGCGTCTAATAAGAGATTTGCAAGACCTGTTTTGAATACACTTTTAATAATAGCAAAAACACAAAGTTAACTTAAGTGAAAGTATGCAAAACGCAGATGGAACCGCAAATTGTTTTTTCCATGTTCTGCATGCGCATTATAATATGTATTCACTAAAGTCAAAACTGCAAAAAATTGCTTGAAGTTATGTCTGGACCACACCCACGAGATATGAACCGAAATTGTGATAAGCGCAAATGACGATAAGTTCTTTTGTACCACTATTTTCAACAGCATTAATATTATCGTGGTCTTATTGACAGCGCACTTCATTCACTTGGTATTTAGCGTTCGTCATTGCCACCAGAATTAAAAAAATTATCTTAGTTGTTGCTTTTTTTTGCCAACTGGAGCCCCGCCGTACTGGTGTGTATGTGTGTGTGTGCATGTGCATGTCACACGTATATATGTGTGGTCATATATATTTGTAATGAAGGCTATGTAAATTTTTATTGTAATTTGCACACAAGCACTCAGAGACAAACACATTCAAATGCGCACATACATATCACTTTCAAAATTATCAGCTTCCTTCACAAGTTGTTAAACTAGATAGCACTTAAAATTTCATTTAGTTTCTGTCACCCCCTCACAACTCACCTCACGTTAAACACTCACACAAACACACACACACTTTTCACTCTTCACAACAATATCAGTTTGATACTTTTCGGTAAGTTGCTAAACAACATAACACTAAAGTTAGGATCACTGTAACTTTTGGAAGTTAGCTTATATATATTTTGCACTTAATATGTATGTTTTTGCTTTTCGTTTTGTGGATTTTTTTTTGGATTTCCACACCTTTATTGTAGTGGTGCACAATTGCATTAGCATTGGAGTTATCGACATGTAATCGAATATTGTCCAGGGAATTTCAAGTTGGAACTTTAGAGCTGCCTTCGATAAATTTGCCAATATTATTATAAATTAAAAATCTTTTATAATTAATCTTAGATTAATATTTTATAAGCTAAACGAAAACAGAAATCGACATGAAATTTATTTTATTGTTTTGTTTTTCACTTAACATAAAATATCGATAGCGTATCGCACTAATGAATAAGCAAAACGACCCTGTTTTGTTGCATTCTGAAAGGGTAAGATTTTCACACATTCTTTAATAATTTTTGGCTGCGTAACACTAAATTTACTTTATCTTAAAGATTATTAAAAAATGGCGGGAGTAGCTTCTAAAGGATCCAGTCTAGTGAGCAGTAAGTAATATTCGTCGGCTGCAACATTAAAATACTTAACAGAGTGTTTTCTTAAATTATGTAATGTTTCACATTGACAGGGCTGCTTGTGCAAGCAAGACCCCAATTGGATACTTTCCTAAAGTATGCCAAGGTGGAGCTCACTCCCCCAACACCGGGCGATATTCCAGCTATTCGCCAAAGCATTGGTAATCTGGTAAAGAGTGCAAAGACCGGAGGCTACAAGAACCTTACCGTCAGGGAGGCTTGGCTAAACACACTTATCGGCGCTGAGGTTATATTCTGGTTCTACATTGGCGAGTGCATTGGCAAGCGTCATCTTGTTGGCTACAACGTTTAAATTTACAGTTACAAAATTTAGTGCAACGGGAAACATTACCTTTCTCCACTAACGATTATGTATGTGAACGAATAAAAAATTCAACATTAAATGTAATTAAAATGCATGTTCAATAGTAAGTGAAAACGCTTGTATGGTTTTAAAATGTCGCTAGTTATTATTATTATTGAAAGGTTAAAACGGAAGTTAAATTGGAATATTTGTTGAAGCTCGTCGTATTCTCTATACTTTATTGGAGTATTCTCCAAAAATCAATGTCCGTCTGTTTATGTAAGCTAGTCCCCAGATTTAAAACTTTAGATTAAATCACATTTCAATCAATTCAGTTCCAATCAACTTGTTCCAGCAGTTCTGAAAACATTGTCTGACCAAGTACCAATTAGGTTCTTGTTACCGGGACGTTCACATAAGCATATAAAAACTGATTACGAGAACAATTGAAAGTTTATTAAAATCAAAAAGGATTAATGGTATCAAGATACTAACAGAGTATAAGATATGTTTCGGAATTCAAATGATTTTGAAAAATGTAACTTAAAAATAATATTCAACTTCAAACATTTAAAGATAGATAATCATACTTAATCCTACATTTATAAATAATAGAATTTCTTTTCGAGTGCATTTGTAGGAATGGCATGCACGTTTGTGCCAATAAGTGTTGCCAATTTCTTAGCATACTGGCAGACGGCTGGAACACGCGTTGTGCCAGACCAGTTGTAGTACAAATGACACATTTTATATGTCAATTTCTGTATGCGATCCGGACTCAAGCCAATGTTGCTATAGAGTACATTATAGCTTGTCGGCGATACAGTTCCCTGACGCACAGTCTGCGACACGAGATAAAAGTCATAGCGTTCGGGTAATGTTACCACATCGTCAACGACTGTGCCCGAAGGTGGATTTCTGTTTGTGCCTTCGAAAAAACGAGTATTTGATGTTTTGGTCACGACAATATAGGCAAACTTGGGTGGGCCAGCTGCAGCCTTTTGATACTCAGCATCCAGTTTCTCCACAATGTCCTTGACCTCATATTCAAACAACTGCTTTAGGGAACCTGAGCTCACGCCATCCCGATAAAATATAATACGTGCTGGCAACGATTGATGCTCCTCCCTGTACTTTCTGAGTGCCTTCAGAACCATTGGCCACAAATTGTTGGCCAACACATCATAGGCGCTGCACTCGGCGACTGTGCTAAAGAATGTTGCATTGGATGGTAGGTCCATTGTAGCCACTAATGCACCATACGCTTTGTTGCGATCTCGAGTGCACTTGGCTATATCGAAGCCCATTGTCATGACGCCCGACATCGGTATTTCAACCATCCATGGTGTAAAGCCCAGTTTACAATTCATTTGAATGGCAATTTTCGTGGCAACGCTTAATCCTTTTTGGTTAGCTCTGGTGGTTACCACCTGGGTAGGCACTGCTCTGTCCACACAACTTCTCTTTTTAATTGAAGAGTACCTAAAGGCAAATTAATTAGTATTTGTAAAGTAATGTAATAGTTATTCTTTTACCTTTCAACATTATTGTTTGGCACAAGACAAAGCACAAGCTTTGGATCACTGCGCGCACAATCGTCCAAGGCTTGAATATAACTGCTTGTGCGATCGTCATAAATCATTACTCTACAAAAATGAAAGTTAACAATCTTAAGTTACTGTCATTAACTGTTGCATAAAATGACGCTTACTCGCGAGGTGGTCGAATTTGGAAACCCATTCCCCTGCCAGCACGATTTAAATTCTGCAATAGATTTCTCAAATCATGTGAATTGCGTTGTGGTGCAATCACAGCCCAACGATCTAAGCCATTCTGTGGTGTTGTCAGCATCTGTTGATCACGAAAGTAGCGCGTCCAATCCGCTTCAGGTCCAGCAGAAACCCTGTGAATAGCAACACCATAAATAGTTTTCTTCTATGCTACTCTTCAAAGTCGAACATACTTATTTAAATTGAAGCATATTTTTTGTGGTTCAATAACACGGCCCTGAACCTGCACCAAGTTCTGATTAAGCTCCATGTTCCAATCGGATAGGACCTTGCGACTCTCCGCAGTTGTCTGCAAACGTCGATTAAATGTTTGCAAACGTTCGATGCGTCTGCCCGGATTCATACGCGTATGATCGCCCATTGCACGCATAAGTCTAAAACGAAAGTGATAAATGATAAACATAGTAAAATAATAATATATTATATGCACAAAACGTACTGGAAATTGGAGCGCATGCTATCGGTGAGTCCAGTAACGCGACACAGTTCGGGAATCAGGATAACTATTTCGTTGGCATTACTGCTTTGGGCCTTATCTCGATTTTTGGAGATTAACAATGGCTGTGCGTGGTCCCTGATACGAATATTATATTTCTAAATTCAATAAAAAAAAATATAGTTTTAAGAAAGTATTCAAATTGCAATCAGTTTTATAACTCACCGTCAAGTAATACTCAATAAAACTAACGTCTTTGCCCTTGCAACTGAATGTGGCACGTGGTGTTTGTGCGAAATCAACATCATTTATGCGATAAGTTTTGTTATTATAATCAGTGAGCACAATAAGGCCCAAAACGTTTAGACGAAACTCCTCCTGATGGCGAGCGGGATTCGCGCTGGTGCGACGCAAAATATCATAAACTGTTTCGGTGCGCATTACCTTGTGCGTTATTTCTGCGCACAGCAATATGTCAGTTTCATGCTGACGGATTGAGGTCTCATAGCCGGGCCAAAGCTCCATGGAGAACTCACGTAAGAGCACCTAACAGTAAACACGAAAACTCCCATTTAGATTAATCAATAAAAGCTTTTTTTTATATAAAACTTACCTTTGCGTGCGGATCAAAAAGATTGCGTCCGACCTGCTCCAACTTAAGGCCCTTCATGGCACGGCGCAATATCAAGTTGAGGACCTGCAGAAATCTCGGTTCCACCGCCGATATAAGTCCCACATACTTTATGGTTATAGTATAATCCACACCCTGCTTTGAGGTCGCCTTCAGCACAGTGACATCCTGTTCAAACTTTTTGGTTGTGAACAATTGCTTGCCATCAAACAAATATCCTGTGCCCAAGGCGACGGCGTGCTGAGACAGTACGCCAGCGCGCACACGCACCATCTCAATCTCCGGCTCGAAGACAACATGGTAGTGTACAATGCGCCACTGCGGTTTAGTTTTTAGACTATAAAAGTTCGAAAGCAAATTGATGGGTCTACCCCCATCGCCACGTTTTGTTAGCACATCGGCTGGTCTGGTGTTTACAATCTCATAACGATCAATGCGCCTGCGATCACCTTGGCCTTCGCCACGACCCGAAGAGGCTTGAGGGGCACCGACTGCAGCGGCGCCACTGGGGCGTGGTGGTATGGTGTCAAGAGATTTTGGATCTCCACCGACGGGACGAGACCTAGGATCGCCAACGCCACGAGATGTTGATGCTGGCTCGTTATCGGAAGGCCTGCGATCCGAAGCACCTCGGAATATTTTTGGGCACTACAGAAAAATGATAAAAAGAAAAGTATTTTTGTTAAAGAGTGGTTTCACGATACTCTTATTTCTAAAAGTTAATATTTTCTTTAAGCCAAACAACACGATTTTAGCTTTGGCTAGTGAATTTATTGGTGTTGATTTTCTAAGCAAAAGCGTTACTGAAAGCTGTAGTAAATACAAAGCTTGCAAAAAAAAAAAAGTGTCTTCAACAATTTGTTTCATTCAGACAAAATGGCGAAGGTGGAGAGAGAAAACACACACACACTTAATTCCGTTTTTGAGCAATGTGTAGAATGCTCATAACTTATTTCGTTTTCCCTTTGCTCATGTCTTCCAAGCACCGTTTTGGTGAGCACTAACAGTTAAGTGCCTTTTGCATGTATTTGTATGTTTATATATACATGTATACATTTATTGTTGCTGTCTTTGTCTAAAGCCGGCAAGCTAGAATTACACACATACAAATGTACATGCATACAGTAAATTTGAAACACATATCGGAATGACACTTATTGCTCAATGAAATACATGAGACGGAGAATACAAGCGAAACGAAGAGTTTAGCTCAAAGAAAGAGATTGCACAAATTTTGTGTCTTTGAGTGGACGACATTGAAAATATGTACAGCTGTGTTCAAAATAATAAAAGTGCTGAACATTGCACATTGTGGTGGATCTCTTTTATTCTAATAGAGTAGCTATGAATAAGAGGAAAGCGAATAGATTCCGTTAGACTAGTTATACCCTTAACTCATAAAATGGGTAAACAAAAGTATAATGGTTTTGTGCAAATGTATGTAACAGACAGAAGAAAGCATCTTCGACCTCATAAAGTAAATACATTCTTGATCAGCATCAAAAGCCAAGTCGATATAGCCATGTCAGTATGAACCGATCTCACAGACTATAAGAGCTAGAGAATTCAAACTTAAAACTTAAACTCTTCTATACCATAAGCAGAAAAATTTTGCTTCAAATTATCGATAACACTCCTGGTTTCCAAAGTACACATGTGATCGATAACAAAAAAAACATTGAATTTTGAAAACGAGGTTTGAAAATATGGATAAAATAAGAAAGATTTAAAAAATTTGATCAAAATCGGTTAAGAAACACCGGAGATATATCGCAGTTTGAAGTTTGCTCATTTTGGTCACAGTAAATACAAACAAATGACTGTACGCGTTACGTATGGGGTTAAGGGTATATCCTAGCGGGATTTCTCGACTGGAGCCTTCTTACTTGTTTTAAGTATGTTTTGAAGAATTTTGAGTAACGCACCGAAATTTAGGAAAATGTTTACATATATTTAGTTGTACAGTCGTGTCTGGATATAGTAAACTAGTTTTTGCAAGGCCTGTTCATTATTTCCAGGTTGTTCATTCATTCGAGACTAATTTTTTCCTCAAAATACACATTTGTATATGAATTTTTAGAGTTAAAATAAATTAAATAATGTTCATAAGCTGATTAGACCGATTTTTCGAGTGGACTGCGATTTCCTAGTATGGCAGAAAAAAATCCATAATAGAAAGCGTATTCATTTTTGTCAATTTGGTGAATCGCTCAAAACATTGTTCTCATTGAAACTTCTCTCAAAGCTGTGAAATTGCAATTTTTTTAATCTGCCCAAACTTCTCCATTCGCCCATTCTCTCCAAACAAGACGTTCAGTCCGCCAAGGCCAGTACATTTTTCATGTGCAGCATAAGGCCAAATCCAGAATCCACTAAAAGCCATTTGGTATTGACGTGGGGTTGCCAATCATTAAAACCTTATTAAAAAATTTATTCAAATGAAACGACAAAAATTAAGAGAAAATATAAAGAACTAGAAAACCTGGCGAACTCCGTTACGCCACCTGGTTTTTTTTTTTTAAACATTTCGTGAATCGGGATCACTTCCATCGAACAATGCTTTCAGTGGCTGTTGTGGTGTAAGTAATGGATCCAGTTAAATTTTTTCACTTGCGCAGCACAATTTACCCATTTCTCTGTTGAACTTTAACGCATTGCAATATCGTCACTGTAGTTCTCAGTGGGATAATATTGAAATGCCAGGCGATTGTATGATGCCAATGATCTTCGTATACAATCGGGCATTTTCTCTTATTTTATTTATACTCTATACTCTTCTTGCTTGGATGTTTTGTGCGGCGGCCGATGTTCGCACGTCGTCCTCTAGGCATTTTAGACTATGGACAGACTGGTTAATTTTACCTCAAATGTACAATCCACATAATTTACACAGTTCAACTTACCACCTTTAAGACAAATGCCGGCTGTTGAAATTGAATAAAAATTTGCACAATAATCGTGATTGTTTTGATGGTTTCCAATTGAACTGTTAATAAACGAATTGCTTTAACCTCATTATTACAATGTCAAATGAAACATACAGAACATATTACAATTAGAAGCTGTCAAACAATGTTACGACATGTAATCGAATGGTTATATGATTAGGGATTTTTGTTAAGGATTTTCTTGGTTTTCCTGCATTCCTGTTGAACATTTTCCTAAAATTTGTTTGCCACAAACCTCACGGAGCCCTAGACCTTTCCAACGAATGCAAAAGCGTGGAAATCGGTTTTTGCGTTCTGGAGTTATATCGTCAGAAAAAATTCAGACTTATTTTTATATATATAAATTAAAAATATATCGCGTTAATTCTTTGATTATATAGCCTACTGTTTCAATTATTAATCACTTATACAAAAGTGGTAATTCAAATTCAATAAAAAATATACATATGTACATACTTAAACCTAAAAAATGGGGTGACTGATTGTTCTTACCGAACTCGAGGAGTTTGCTTCAATTTGCCAATTTTAGACTTTTGAAAATTAAAGGGTATAACTTTATGACTCTGAATAAACTTTGTGCAAATTTGTAAAAGATCTTGAACAGTGTTGCCAACTTTTGTTGAGCAAAAAAAGCTGTTTTTAGTGGAAAGATCCAAAAGAAAAGCTGAAATTTTTTGAAAAAAAAATCTGAAAAAAGCTAAAAAAAAAAATTTTGAATAAAATATAATTTTTGCCTAGCTTTAAGCTTTAATTTTATATAAAAAAAAAAAAAAAAACTATTTATTATAATTCGTGATAATTATTATCTTTGTCATTTGCTTGCACGGTGACAGTCATTTTTGTAATATTTTTTTGTCAACTCATATTCATGGCAGCATTTCTTTAATTAGCTAAACAGTTATACTGCATTTGCAAAACCTGCAATTAGTCTTGTATCAACCATGTCGGCGCGTTCATACAGACAGACAGATGGAAAGACAGACATGGCTATATCTGGCTGTTGATGCTAATCAAGAATATATATACTTTATAGGGTATTATGGGTATTAGCTGCGCAAGCGAGATTGTCCGCACTCCTCTAACATGCTCAATCTCTTTACACTTTATTTCGGTCTGGCAAAAGGTTTAACAACCGATTTTTTGTCTAGCTAATTAATTCTGAGCTTTTAGATAGTCGAATAACATACTATTAAAATTTCAGCTATACTAAAATATTTTGAAAAAAAAAATTTTTGCCGTCTGGCACCGTTTTAACAACAATAAAAATATCTGGCAATAATACATTTATGTTGTGAAAAGTTCAATAAAAATAATAAAAAAAAAAAAAAAAAAAATCTTAAAATGATTTGCGCGCACTGATGAACGCAACCACTACCGCCAGCCAGACGGCCCGAATGACGTCCGGGGGAGTGAGAGAGATAGCATATCTAAAAACTAGCCTACCTAAAATTCTTGTTTTTTTGACGTTGCTAGCTCTCGTACCATTATTACGGTATTTCTTCAGATGCAAAAACCTTGTCAAATGTTCTTTAATAAAACGGATACCCGAACCGCAAAGCAGTTACCCACTGTTCTTTTTTACCAGGCCTATGATAAACAAAAGGGCGAAGTCAGCGAAATATACGCAGCATGTAAAATAAACATTGGTTTGTGTACATGTGTTGATTGCAAGCTTAATTGCATGGATTTTCCTTTGGAATTTTTTCTGAAAACCCTAATTATCTTTATCGCCCTGGAAAATGAAAAATCTGATACACCAAAAGAAAGTTCCAAATTTCCTGCAATTGACCAATTCAGTTTTCGATTTTAAGAGGGAAAACCCTTTATTGACATCTTTACCACAAGGCAACAATTAAAACTTAATCGGTTGTTCTCGCAAGTCACGATGTTTTTTTTAAGAGTTCTCGCAACAAAAATCCCTGACGCTGAAAGTCACAAACTGTGCAGCGAAGGTCAGAAAAAAAGGGAAAGACCAAGAAAACAAAACGGTAAAAATGTGTTTTCGTTATGTATGTATGTATGTATGTGTGGGTGTGTGTGGGCATTCAAGCACCCTCCTACAAAATGAAGGACAAAAAGTGTCTCCCTCTTGCTCTAAAGTAAAAAAAATAAAGAACTTTATTTTTTGTGTGTAAACATTTTGTTGGCAAATTGTACAAACTAATACTATGTTGCTGCTTCTATCTTCAAATCCGATCCGGCATTTATCGGTGGAACGAAGACCAACAGTCGCGAAAAAATTGCCGCGTCTGCACTTTACCGAATCTGCAATTTGCCGCTTAGCGAACTAGTATGAATATTTCTTATGTATGTATCTGATGACTTTACTTTGGTTCCGTCGCTGTATAAAAAATTATGTTTATCTTTGAGCAGAATAAAAAGTCAAATCAATCTTGTCATGTCCCCCGGTAGTCCTAAACCAATGATGTCAAATGCTATAGCTCCCAGACCTAGATTGATTTTGTAATAGCTCTTAGACATAGGCGAGCAGTTTGCGTGCTCTACCCATAAGCAATGCAAATTAAACAAACAATTTTTCGTATTTTTTTTGGTCGTCTATTCGCTTCCAAATTATCAGGAATATAACGGATCTTTGTTATTTTTGTTGTTGGGCTACGAAATTTAAATGTATTTTGTTGTTTTTTTGTAAAAGAGACTGCACTTAAAGAAAATGTAATTTTTTCAAGAAGAATGCAAAGTAATCAAAGCAGAAACATAAATACACAATTTGTATATTTCTTTGCCCAGTCTTAATCGTTAGGTAAATGCGAAACACAAAACCACTTAAAAATTTTTGACACAACTAAAGCAATGGAAACACGATTCCACTTAAAATGTATAACATCAGGGCGTTAAAGACATAACAAGAAAGAAAAGAAAGATTTTACTTAAAAAATTAAAACAAAACAAGTAGCTTTTCAAGTGTTTTTAAAATTTGTAATACCAAACATTGCCTTCTGTACTTTACTTTATTTTGTTTTACTAAGCTTCGGCACGGCGATTGCTTGCTTTGCTTCCTATCCTTAATATTTTTCTCTTTACACATTCACATATGTACATACATACACATATGTACATATATATATATATATATATACATATGTACGTATATGTAGTAAAAAACAATGACGCAGTTACGAAAATCAGTTTTTCTCTGTAAGCTTCTCTTTATAAAGCATTTACATATGTACATACATACACAAATATAAGAGCACATGAAATAAGAATACCACTACAATTAAATGCTATAACGGAATCGTCTTTCACTTGCGACGCCGCCGTCAAATGTACACACTTGTAGTATGTATGTACATACATCTATGATTGCATTAATGAACATAAGCTTTGCTTTTAAATGCAACAAATTAATTTATGAAAACTTACAGGCTCCTGTCGCGATCTGGCCTGTTCGTCAGAATCGTCCAGGGGACGGCGGCGTCCCCGTTCTTGGTCACACATTTTACACAATTAATTTTTCGTTAGAACAATTTAGTGAAATTATAAAGAGCGTCCTTACGACTGAAGACTTGAAAGCCGAATGATGCTTGAATTTCGAAATCTAAAAGCACCTCCTGATGGAAGTGATCGTTCGCGGTCTTTATCGATACTTTGGCTGCAAGCATCCCTGCTAATAACATTTTGAGAATTATCATAGAGTAGCATTCTAAAGGAGTGGAAATAAGAGATGGTATGTTATGTTAACTAACATACTTGCAATTTCGAAACGGAAAGCAGGAGAAATTAGTAAACGTTAGTGTTTTTATCGTTTGTTTTGGCAAATCGCCGCAGCAAACTCGCCGACAGTCAATTTAAATGTAATATAAAGTAAACAAGTTTGGCAACGACTAATTGTCTTCGCACGCAACCAAAATAAAAGCTCTAACAATCATGTCCGACATTGATTCTATGCTACTTCTCTATGCACCACCTGATTTTCAACAAGTGTCGCATAATTTGAAAAGGCAGAAACCAAGTTTATTACGCTCCATTTCCGTCTCTGCTATATTAAAGTCTGATTGGGAATAAAGAACGTAAATAATTTAACAAGCTATAAACGTTGTTGGTGGGATTTATTACTGTACTTGACGACTCAAATAACTAAGATGTATTGCCTCCCACTTACCGCCGTTCTTCAAAATACCAATTTATAGAGAAACTATTGCTTTATTTAAGAAGGACATAATAACAATTTTCAACAGTCATTTTGGAGATGGCTGTGAGGAGCATGAGTGCAGCTCCTCGTCTTGTAATCGATTGTTATAAGGGCTGACGACTTTCTAATTAAAATGCTATCGAACATTTTTGACATGCAGTAATTATTCTTATTTGATTTATACGATATATCGATACATTCTTGACAACTCTGACCTAAAGATTGTTGCAACTGTGAATCAATGAGTATAAGTGTGTGTGTGTTTTCAATAGACATTTAATTTTGGCAACATTAAATTATAAAATTAAATATTGAAGAACAAAAAACGGTGAACAAAATTTGCAGATGTGCGTTTAGTTAAACTGAAGCACCACCCTGTGCCTAAGTAATGCATTGCCGAGCTATAATGAATGAGGTAATTACCAAATTACGTGTTCGTGTGCGTGTGTGTGTCAATAAAATTATTCGATTGAGAAATATGAAAAAGTCTTACAACTTATAACTAATATATGTAACTATTGTAACGTTTTATGTAAGCAGAGTTTTACCTCTCTTTGTATTTACATAAAAGTCTCCTAACAAAAGCATACACGTATTGTAAATTTTTCCAATAAATAGATTAAGACATATGTATACATGTGCATATGCATGTATGCTAGAGAATGTGTACATACATATATTAAAGGAAGAAAAATAGAAGATATTTAAAATGTCGAAGAATGAGAAAAATCCAAATTATTGACACACATTTACGTATGTATGTACATATGTACATACAAATGTATAAAGGCATACGCAAGAGTTTTACCGTTTGAGAGATTTACAAAATGTATCTGTGTATGTATGTCTACCTATGAATGTACGTACATATGTATGTAACTACAAATGTTCGATGTGTGTGGGACCAATTGCACGATGGAAGACGAAATTTGGAACAAAAATAATTTCACGTTTTTACTTAAAGACAAGGCCGCATGGGATTTATAATGTATAATTGTGATATATAATGTACTAACAAGTTTTACGGGGACGCTTTTTCTCAACTTCAGAAGAACATCTTTTGATCAGCTGATTCTTTGTTCATACAAATATGATTTAATTTAATGCGCTTGCATGCAATTCATATGTATGTATGTACAAATATTAAATTTGGGACGCAATAGAATTTAGCATCAAAATTAATTGTCAAATAATAAACTAAAAGTTTTCAATTAAATAGTCGTAGTAGTTGAATATTATTTACCTTTTCAAGCAGGAAAATACTAATCTATTTATTGCGCAGTTTTCTTTTGTATTTCTTAAATATAATACAATTATGACAATTATATTCTGTTTTATGTATTTTCAGAAATAACAATACATACATACATTGCATATCTTATTGGAACTTAAGAAGACAACGTAAGTATAATATGAAAATGTTTACAAATCAATTTATTAATGCATTTACGTACATTGTGTGTTGACAAATTTTATAAACAAAACGCTTGTTTTTCTTTTTCTCAAATAAAAATTGTTTGTTTCAGATGGGCGACGTTGATCCAGAAACGTTGCTGGAATGGTTGTCCATGGGGCAAGGAGATGAACGGGACATGCAGTTAATTGCTTTGGAGCAACTATGTATGCTTCTCTTAATGTCAGATAATGTTGATCGTTGTTTTGAAAGGTATGTGTAAATAAACTAATAATAATAAACATTTGTTCACAAAACAGCTAACAGAACACATACATGAATAATGTTTTCTATTTATTTTATTTGTATTCTTTGTTATTTGCAGTTGTCCTCCACGCACTTTCTTGCCAGCATTGTGCAAAATATTTTTGGATGAACTTGCACCGGAGAATGTGCTGGAAGTAACGGCACGCGCAATAACATATTACCTGGATGTGTCTGCCGAGTGCACACGAAGAATTGTTTCGATCGATGGTGCAATTAAAGCCATCTGCAATCGTTTAGTTGTTGCTGATCTTTCGTCGCGCACATCTCGCGATCTGGCCGAGCAGTGCATTAAAGTCTTGGAACTAATTTGCACACGTGAAGCCGGAGCCGTATTTGAAGGATGTGGATTGAACTGTGTGCTGTCATTTATACGGGACTGTGGATCCCAGGTTCATAAGGATACATTGCATTCAGCCATGTCGGTTGTTTCGCGTCTCTGCACCAAAGTTGAGCCCAATTCACCGTGCATTAATGATTGCGTTGAAAGTTTAAGCACTCTGCTACAACATGAGGATCCCTTAGTGTCCGATGGTGCTCTTAAATGTTTTGCTTCAGTGGCCGATCGCTTTACACGAAAATGGATTGATCCCGCTCCATTGGCTGAGTATGGCTTGGTATCGGAGCTGCTTAAGCGTTTGGAAAGTGCAGGAGGAGTGTCATCAACAACGAAATTGAATACACCTCAACTACCAAGCCCCAACTCCTCGGAGGCACCTAACGACAGCGTATCTGGATCAGCAGCGGTGCCATCAGCATCACTAGCACCGACGACAACGGCAACTGCGACACCTGGCAAATTGCCAAACGAATCAATTCGATCGCCCCAATCAATATCAACAACAATTTCGCTCTTATCGACATTGTGCCGTGGCTCATCGTCAATAACGCGAGAAATTTTAAGATCTCAGTTACCCGAGGCAATTGAAAGGGCCCTAAAAGGCGATGAACGATGTGTGTTGGACTGCATGCGCTTTGCAGATCTGTTACTGCTCTTACTTTTTGAGGGACGCCAAGCGTTGAATAGGGGCAGTGCCAATTCGGCCCAAGGTCAATTGGTGCCGCGACCAAAACGTACGGACTCCACTACTGATCGTACACATCGCCAGCTAATCGATTGTATACGATCTAAAGATACCGAGGCATTGCAGGAAGCAATCGAAACATGCGGCGTGGATGTGAATTGCATGGATGACGTTGGACAGACACTGTTAAATTGGGCGTCTGCTTTCGGAACGTTGGAGATGGTTGAGTATCTGTGTGAAAAGGGAGCAGATGTCAATAAGGGACAAAGAAGCTCATCCCTTCACTATGCGGCCTGCTTTGGGCGACCGGGTATAGCAAAGATTCTGCTTAAATTTGGTGCATATCCAGATTTACGTGATGAGGATGGTAAAACGCCACTGGATAAGGCAAGAGAGCGATCCGATGATGGGCATCGAGAAGTTGCCGCCATATTACAATCTCCTGGAGAATGGATGTCATCGGGACACATGCTTGCCAACAAGGATGGACAAACGTGCACATTGATTGAGCCACGCGGTGATCCCGAAATGGCACCTGTTTATTTGAAATTACTTTTGCCCATATTCTGTCGAACATTTCAGGGTTCAATGCTAACGAGTGTGCGACGCGCCAGCTTGGGATTAATCAAAAAGATTGTACAATACGCGCATCCGACAGTGCTTAAGAGTATTTGCAAGAAATCCAATGAGCCCTCAACATCAATATCGGCTCAAAGTGTTGGCAATTTGTTAACCGAAGTTATTGCCAGCGTTTTGGATAGTGAGGTAAATAATTGGATAGAAGTTGCATAAATATATATATTTTAATTTTTATTTCTACTGCAGGATGATGAAGATGGTCATTTAATAATTTTAAATATTATTGAAGAACTTATGTGTAAGACACAAGAAGAGTTTCTTGAGCATTTTGCCAGACTGGGAGTCTTTTCGAAAGTTCAAGCTTTAATGGACCATGAAAATGAAGATACAAGCACATCACAGCTCTCGGACAGCACACAGGATTTGTCAACGACGCCCAAAGGGCCAGCCCTATGCATGCCGCATAGATCAGTTCAAGGTAGTTTACATTAATAAGTTTTCAATTAAATCCAAACTAATGTGAATTAAATTGCTTTGCAGATGATTTAGTCGAAGACGCTAAAGAGATTTTGCAAGGAAAACCATATCATTGGCGTGATTGGAGCATTTGCCGAGGCAGGGACTGCTTGTATGTTTGGTCCGACTCGGCTGCATTAGAGCTATCTAATGGCTCCAATGGTTGGTTCCGATTTATACTCGATGGCAAATTGGCGACAATGTATTCAAGCGGCAGTCCAGAGAATGGCAATGATAGCTCAGGTATCAATCTATCAATCTTAAAAAGCTTAACATATTTTAATCGGTTATTCTTTGCAGAAAATCGTGGTGAGTTCTTAGAGAAACTGGTTCGTGCCCGCTCCAGCGTTAGTCCCGGCACACCATCACAACCCATATTGCCCACGGTATGTGTGTTGAGGCTAGTAGTTGGCAATTGGGTACTGCAATCGCATAAACCGAATCAACTACAAATACACAATACGGAGGGTCACCAAGTGACCATATTGCAAGATGATATGCAAGGATTTATATTTGAGAGCAACAGAGGCACCAAGCACTCATTCACAGCCGAAACCTCATTGGGTGCAGACTTTGCATCCGGTTGGTCCACTGAGAAAAAGAAACGTATCAAGTCAAAGACAGATGTACAGAAGGTGCAAGTGGTGAACGTCTCGCGTGAAATCTATAATAAATATTTCAAATCAGCTCAAGTGATACCGCGCGGTGCAGTTGCCAAGCTGACTGCCATCGTCAAGCAAATCAATCAAGCCATTGAGGAACAACGTTTGGCTACCAATTGCAATTGGTCGAATACCCTGCATACAGCTTTGACAAATCTCTCCCAATTAATACATGAGGATGGTGTTGTGAGTGCTTATGAAATGCATTCATCGGGACTTGTTCAATCACTTGTTGCCGTCTTGTCAAACAACTATTGGGAAATGCATTTGTCGCGCTGCAAGACCAATAAAATGCTCAAGGAACGCATCGATATCTTCAAGAAGTGTATATTTGGCGAATGCGTTGGCGAACCGAATACAAATGGTTCAAAGAATACGGCTAGCATCTTGATACAAAAACTTGTCGCTGTCTTGGAGAGTACCGAAAAACTTCCCGTCTTCTTGTACGATGCACCCGGCACTGGCTATGGTCTACAGATACTACAGAAACGTTTGCGTTTCCGTCTTGAACGTGCTTCCTGCGAGAGTACTCTATTTGATCGCACCGGACGCACTTTGAAAATCGAACCGCTAGCAACTGTTGGACAGCTGGCAAAATATTTGCTTAAAATGGTCGCAAAACAATGGTACGATCTGGATCGTTCGACATTTTTGTATTTGAAGAAGTTGCGGGAACACAAGCAAGAAAATGTATTTACACACGCTTTTGACTTCGATGAAGAGGGCCTAATCTATTACATTGGATCAAATGGCAGAACCCATGAATGGGTTAATCCTGCCCAATATGGCCTGGTGCAAGTTACCAGTTCGGAGGGAAAAACATTGCCGTACGGCAAACTGGAAGATATATTGTCGCGTGATGGTGTCTCTTTGAACTGTCACACTAAGGATAATAAGAAGGCTTGGTTTTCTATTGATCTGGGCGTCTATATTATACCAACTGCATACACTTTGCGGCATGCTCGCGGCTATGGACGTTCTGCGCTGAGAAATTGGCTATTGCAGGCCTCGAAGGACAGCGTTAATTGGACGACCTTAATTAGTCATGTGGACGATAAGAGCTTAGTGGAACCGGGAAGTACAGCTACATGGCCAATCATTTGTAATGCGGATGACACAAAGGGCTATCGTCACATCCGTATACAGCAGAATGGTCGAAATGCCTCCGGTCAAACACATTACTTAAGTTTAAGTGGATTTGAAATATATGGTCGTGTCGTTGGCGTTTGTGATGATATTGGTAAAACCATTAAAGAAGCCGAGGCTAAGACACGCCGTGAACGACGTCAAATTCGCGCTCAACTCAAGCATATAACAAGTGGAGCCAGAGTTGTCCGAGGTGTTGATTGGCGTTGGGACGATCAGGATGGCTGCTGTGAGGGCACTATAACCGGTGAAATACACAATGGATGGATTGATGTTAAGTGGGATCATGGTGTGCGTAATTCCTATCGCATGGGTGCTGAAGGCAAATACGATTTAAAACTAGCCAATTTGGAGGGTGTATCGGTCTTCGAGGGGGTCAATTCAATATTACCAATGGCCTCGGGAGCCGGGCCCAAAAAGAATGACAAGACAAATGTGCTGACATCGCGTAAATCAAGCTCAACGCCATCCCTGCCCGAAGCCACAGAGATCAACAAGAACCAGGAGGATGCATCCAATCAAACTGTTTCGGCCGACAATTTGGCCTGGAAACAAACGGTCGAAACGATTACAGAGAATGTTTTCAGTTCGGCAAAGTCTCATATAGCAAACAATCAATCGAATGCAGCTTCAACAAGCGAATCCCAAGCTGCCTATAGCGAATCCAGTGCAGATCAAACATCAAGCTCTACAACGAATGCGCCGTCTCCATTGATCCGTGAACTGCAACACATCGCCGACCTGTCCACGATCAATAATTCAATGCCAGCAATAAACTTAAGCAATGTGTCTGATTTGGCAACCATCACCGAGAGTCTGTCAATTGTTGAGATTTCCAAGGAGAACAATACTGGTGGCTCCACAAAGCCAGCTGACTTGAAGCTAAGCGATTCCGCTCCCGTCGCATCGAAGAATGCCAAACGGATTCCACACATTGAGGAGAACAACAAGATGAATGCCAACAATGTTGCCAAGGGATTGTTGATCAATTTGAAACAACTAAATTCGGGTTCGGGTTCCCAATGCGGTGCTCAGTTCCCAGCCGAAACCCACGACATCATTGATAAAATGCGCGATGGTGTGGATATGCTACGCAATAATACTAATAATATTTTATCCTCGGATGAGTTACATATACCGCGCTCAAATGTATCGGCGGGACACAAGGGCACCGCAAAGGTCTCAGTTCTAATACAACCTGGCAATCTGCAAAAGAATGAAGCGAGTGATGAGGCCACAAAGCCATCGACGCCGTCTCAGAATGTTGAGAATCCGGATGACAATGCGGATATTGCCGCTTACCCGGGTCAAATTGAAAACATTTCGAACGATGTTGTATCCGTCTCGAACCAAATGAGCATAAGTGTACCAAACTTGACGACATCCTCGTCGGAGGTGTCATCAACATCTGAGGTTGCCGTACATACCGGATTATTGGAAACATTTGCAGCCATTGCACGTCGTCGCACTTCGCAAGACACAAACAACGAAGAGAATCAATCAAATAATACGAATGCCAGCAAGAACGAACATAGCAATCAAAATGTTGGTGCTAGCTCATTCTTTGCCAGAGGTCCCAACTCAGTGACAAGCTTGGTAAAACTAGCGTTATCCAGTAATTTCCATTCTGGCCTATTAAGTACTGCTCAAAGCTATCCTAGTCTCTCATCGAATAATGGAGAAAATGCATCGTCGAACTCAACGAATAAGAAACTTAGTCAGCAACCGACACCTTCGATTAATCCAACCTTAACCATGAGTCTCACATCCACGTCGAGCGATAGTGAGCAGGTGTCGCTGGAAGACTTTTTGGAGAGCTGCCGAGCCCCTACACTGCTGGGCGATATGGAGGATGAGGATGACATGGAGGAGGAAAATGATGAAGAGGAAAACGAGGATGAATACGAAGAGGTGGGCAATACCCTCTTGCAAGTTATGGTGTCGCGTAATCTATTAACCTTTATGGATGATGAGTCGCTGGAGAATCGTTTGGCCGGCGTCAGCAAGCGTAAATCATGGGATGACGAATATGTTTTGAAGCGACAGTTTTCGGCTCTAATACCAGCCTTTGATCCAAGGCCCGGTCGCACTAATGTTAATCAAACATCGGATTTGGATATATGTCCCCCGGACACAAATCCAGAAACTAATCAACAAAGTGGTCAAACCAATGCAGAACAGACAACGCTGGGCTTAAAGCTACGCGGTCCCGGTGTTGGAGGAGTTCCTGATGTTGAGATCGATTTGGATAACGGTGAGTGGACTATTTTCCGTGCAGTTCAAGAACTACTGCAGAATAGTCAACTGAATAAGAATGACAAATTCCGTAAGCTATGGGAACCCACATACACAATTGTATACCGCGAAACGTTTCCAACGGCTTTGGAATGCTCATCGTATATGGAATCGGATGAGGGTCAGAAGACACCAGGTGTCTCATCCAGAAGCGGAGCATCGACATTGTCTCCAAACTCTCCAGTGCATGGCGGCTTAAGCATTACCGATAATAACTTGTGCTCCGTTGAGGATGTCCTAGATTTGCTCACACAAATCAATGCACTCAATCAAGCTGATATGGATGGCGAGGATCAGGGCGCAGCTACTGCACATCTACCATCCGAGCTCTTTATGAGCAAGAAGATTACAAACAAATTGCAGCAACAGATTCATGATCCTCTCGTGCTATCGAGCAATGCTCTACCCAACTGGTGTGAAGATCTTAATCAATCCTGTCCATTTTTATTCCCATTCGAGACACGGCAATTATATTTTAATTGCACTGCGTTCGGATCGTCGCGCAGCATTGTGTGCTTGCAATCTCAACGTGATATCACAACGGAGCGCCAGAGGATTCCCATAATGAGTCCACGTCGCGACGATCAGCATGATTTCCGTGTGGGACGCTTGAAGCATGAGCGTGTCAAGGTGCCGCGCAACAAGGATTTGCTCAAATGGGCCATTCAAGTGATGAAGGCGCATTGCAATCGCAAGTCTGTGCTGGAAGTTGAATTCTTGGATGAGGAAGGCACCGGTTTGGGACCAACACTTGAATTCTATGCTCTCGTGGCTGCAGAAATTCAACGCGCAGATCTTTGCATGTGGCTGTGTGATGATGAGTTGACTGAATCTCCGGACACACCACAATTTCACAATATTGAAGATGCCACAAAACCGGTTGGTTATTATGTGAACAGGCGTGAGAATGGACTGTTTCCGGCGCCATTGCCGCAGAACTCGGATCTTTGTGAACAGGTGTCCAGGTATTATTGGTTCTTTGGCGTTTTCATCGCCAAGGTGTTGCAGGATATGCGTCTGGTGGACATGCCATTGTCCAAATCATTCCTACAATTACTTTGTCACAACAAAGTCTTATCACGTAATGATATAAAGCTGCGCTCCAATGCCCGATTTAAAGATCTGATTCTAAGTTCCGTAATATCAAAGGATTCCGAGCTAACAAGCTCGGACTTGAAAGTACTAAGCGACGACTATACACAATCCAAATGGTTCAGTGGCGTTCTGAGCATTGAAAATCTCAAAGAGATTGATCCAACACGCTATCAATTTTTGATCGAACTGCAGGATTTGTTGATGCGCAAGCAGGCAATTGAATTGGACGACAGCCTAAGCTGCGAGGAGAAAGATGATTTGATTAAGAACTTGAAGATGTGCACCAAAAATGAAATTGAAGTATCACTAGAGGATTTAGCCCTTACATTTACTTACCTACCCAGCTCCTCCGTATATGGCTATACATATGCTGAGCTTATTCCAAATGGTGCAGCGATTGAAGTCGACATTAATAACCTAGAAGCATATTGCGAACTGCTGCTCAACTTTATGCTACAAGATGGTATCGCCATGCAAATGCAAGCTTTCCATGATGGGTTCTGCGAAGTGTTTCCATTAAATAAGCTGGCTGCATTTAACCCAACCGAGGCTAGAATGATGATATGTGGCGAACAATATCCGCAATGGACACGAGAAGATCTAATGGCTTACACTGAACCAAAATTGGGTTACTCCAAGGACAGGTACGTTGATTTATTTAAAGTTTTCTTTTTGCATTTTGCTAAAAAATGTTTTGTTTTCTTATAGCCCTGGATTCTTGCGTTTTGTTAACGTTCTGTTGAGCTTCTCGGGTGCTGAACGTAAAGCATTTTTGCAATTTACTACTGGCTGCAGCAGCTTGCCTCCGGGTGGATTGGCCAATTTACATCCTAGACTAACAGTAGTACGCAAGGTCGACGCTGGCACAGGAAGCTATCCGTCGGTGAACACTTGTGTTCACTACTTAAAGCTTCCTGACTACCCATCTGAGGATATCATGAAAGATCGTTTGTTAACAGCAACCAAGGAGAAAGGGTTTCATTTAAATTAAATATATAAAAACAAAATTTCATATTATATTCTTTATATTATTAAGTAAAATTTAAAATGGTTTAGATCTATCCCAAAAAAAGAACAACACTAAAGATGTTAAACTATGTAAATAACTAAACGTACTACTAAATAACAAATGCACCATTTCTTCGAAAATATAATGTTAATTACTTATAGATTAGTTATCTATTTCAACTTCTCAACAAAAATTATGCATATGATTTGTGGTAAAGTACGTATTTTAATAAATTTTGCCTTTGATGTTGAATATTGGATTGTGAGAAAATTTTCATTATAGATGCTAAAATATAAAACATATTTTGTTAGCTATTGCAAAACTTGTGTTGCGTGAAAAGTAGTTTTTTTTTTATTAGTTCAAAAACAGTGCTTATTTCTGTAGGAATATAATGAAATAAGTTTAGCCTTAAGCCAAAAAGAATACTTATTTTTGTCAATTTGGAATATGAAATCAGTTGAGGATCGTATTACTTAGATAATAACAAAGTCATCTTTACATTATATGTAGTAATGCTTTATTGTTTTCAATGATACTGTTTAACCACAAAACATTGTCAGTGGTACATCATAACATCTGTGCTTTGGTACATGCACATATAGGCATCGCAAAACAGACGCTTGGCGTGTTCAGGTAAGACTTTGTCCTTTATAGACCTTTCATTAATGACTCGGGCTCCTTCATCTGATAGCCACTGTGGCAATTCCGGAACAGAAATCATTTCAGGTATGTTGTATCCGTTCTTTTCACCTAGAATAGTAATAAAAGCTTGTTAGATTCAACAATAAGGCATTAAGAAACTAAAAGTTTACCCTTTCTATCCGCCATTGAGTCAAAGAAACACCATGGTGCATCTGGTCCCGATCCGGCTTTAACGAATGCTACATAATGTGATGTCTCTATGCACACAACGGCAAATAGTTCCATATAGAGTCTAGGTAACGTCATGTGATCAGCCATTGCTATAAAATCCCTTGGCACAGAAAGTTTTTTCGACTCATGATTTGCTCTAAAAATAAAAAGGAAATTATTATTTACGAGTTTAATGTGTATTGGTCAACTAACCTTTTAGCATGCATATGAGCTGTATTAAGGCATTTTTGACAAAAAGCTGTGCCCTCAAGCCCGGAGCCTGCCTGCAAGGAGCCAAAACATTCGCGACATTCATACTCAGCAAGTTTGCCACAAACGGAACACTGACGAGGTGCTAAAAAATAAACAAACAAGGTTAAAAAAAGGTGCACAGGAGCTTTTATCCCAGTTACTTACAGTCCTCAATGATATCGGTAATATCTAAAACTTGGGAAGGTAAAATGCGGGAGTACATTTTATAATTCTTTCCAAACCGAGGCATTTGGATAATAAGACATGATGGCACTTCCTTCAATTTAATGTCAGACGAATGAAAACTTTGCTCAAATAATTGCTGAACTGTTGGAAATGTCAGTCGTTCATCTTTCTCCACAAACAGTTGATAAAAATATGAATCTTGTCCAGAGCTTAGCTACAAGCAAAATGAAATTATTATAAATAACACATTGTTATAGATTCAGATTAACGTACTTTCAAAAATGGCTCCACTCTCATGATTTGCGACAGCAAACTGTTTAAAAACTCTTCGGGATCCTTTTCCTCACTGGTCAAACCGCTAACTGAACTCAGTTGATCCAGAAATTTGCGCAGTTTCATGACACGATCGGCACGAACAAAAACATTCTTACGCAATGGATTAACAATCTCATCACGTAAAACACTCTGAACGACATTGTAATGTGAAATGTCCTGGAAATTGTGAACAGTGTATTAAAAAAAGTCTACAGTAAATGCTGTAAATATTTACCTGTGCATCAGGTTTTCTATACAAAATAGAGTCAAAAACACTGGTGAAGGTAAACATCGAAAATAATGTTGCATCTAAATAACAAGAATTGTGATGTCCTTGAATGCCTTTAAATTTGCCGCATATATTTTCCAGCTCGTCTATGTTGTAAATACCTAAAAAAGAAAATTTACCTGAATAATTTGGAGAACCTTGAGTTAGATTAAGTTTACTTACCCAATGGTGCAACAGCTCCCAACACTGTTGGGCAATCAACATGACCAAATTTCACAGCATTATTATCAGTTGAAATCACGCTCACTGAATGATTACCCTCTGCTTCAACAAATCGTCTGTCATTGGTACATTTGTTGGGAGGCACAAAAATAGCTCCACCTTCGCGACACTGAAACAGTCTGAAAGCAAACATTTTTGTTAACACAAGTTGAATAGGTTTTAGTTTAATAGATTATTTACCGAACACCATTATAGGTGCCATCGGATGTGTTTAGATTTTTCAAGTTTGGATCATCTTCGACCTCAATTCCAACTAAAATGTGCGGCAAATCAGGTGCAATACCAATCCAACGAATCACGCCATATAAATCACCAGAAATGCCCGAATCCGATACTTCAACCAGAGATCCAATTGTTAGCTTTGTTCCAGGTATTTCATGCAATTCCTGATAAGCTGCATTGTTGATATCTAAAAAAGAAAAACAAATCTTTATTTGCAAATACACAATAAAAACACACCGTATGTCGTTTGAATACCTTCAAAGCTATTTTCACAGTTCGGTATATTGAACTCTAAAACCGTCAATGGAATATCATACATGTTTATAATAATTAATGTCTATGCTTTAGTAAAAACCAATAAAAAACATGTATGGCAATGTTTATTTAGTGAAAAAGGCGCACGACTAAGACGACACTTATTGCATCAAAAATATTATACTTTGCTCTCTTCTATGTTTATTTATAGTATAGACAGCGCGAAAAAGCTATTTTTACAATGTCTAAGTTTCTACATGTCTCTGAATCTTGAAATGGATAAAGTATGTTTATTTGGACGTTTTAGAAGCTTTTATACCACTTTTATCCATGTGTATTCAAGTAAAACCGCGTTTATTACAACATTTGTTGATATTTGCGATGATTTAATTCAATATTATTATTTTTCTTTCATGCCCAAGGCACGGATTCTAAAAATAAAATCTAATTTTATATGTATGCAAATGTGTTCAGAACGTCATTAACAGTTCGTAAATATTGTCTTTTCGAATTTTAACGGTAATGTTTAAAAATATATACAGTTTTCTAAGAAAGTGTTTTGGCAACATTTAAAGTTAAGTCTACGCATGATTTTTACTTACTTTATAAAAGTTTGGAATCAATGGATAGGTCATTTAAATTTCTATTTAATGATCCAATCTATCAAAAAGAAGATCATTTTTCAAGAAAAAAGGGTAACATTTTTAGCATTTTCAAAAAATCATAAAAAAATACATACGAAGAAATTTTTGAACAAATTTTTTTTCAATCAGTATTAGAATTGTTTGAAGTAAGTTTTTGCATCAAAACATTTTTTGTTTAAGCCCGGGTAAAAGGTGTTAAGAAAAAGATCTTTACAAGAATTGAAAACTTTCAATGGGTACTTAATGGGTTAAGAAGAGTATTGTATCATTAAAACGGAATTTAAATTACCTATCCTACCTATAAATTTGTTTGTGTGATTAATTTTTTATTGTCGACGAAAGTCAATTTCTTTAACGTGTACTCACTTTTGCTCCCCACTGTATATAAATTATGTCGAAAAGGCATTTCAAATATTTCCTTTATTCTTACCAGAGTTTAGAGTAGTTTTGACATCGACTGGAGATAGAACTTTTTGTGTGAAATCTTCCTTGTTTCTTGCAAAATTTCCATGCGATGTCGGTTTTTCCAAATTATTGTCCGTAGCTTTTGAGGCTGCATGGGGTCGATTCAAAATCATTGCTGCTCCACCAGCATTTGTGGGCCAATTTGAACCAAGCAAATCAGCCAAGTCAACATTTTCCTTTTCCTGAGGATTATTCACAATGATAACATTGTGTTCGTTCTTGGTGGACTCTTCGATGTCGGACTTGTTGATCACAATAATGTCGCGATCTTTAATGTTCATGGTATCAGATGCGTTGAAAGTATTTTTTCGAAATCCTGTCGCATCTTTGGCATTAAAATGGTTTGTACTTTTTCGCTCAACAGATGTTGGTTTAAGCTCCTTGTTATTGGATTTTGTACAATCCTCACTGTCCAAGGACTCGGCCATTGTTTCCGGATCGTGTTTGGCTGGACTCTTGGCAATCAGTGGTGTCGAATCATAGAACTGAGATGTTGGTTGTCGTTTTTTCTGTGTAGTGTTGACTACGGGACCAAAAGCTGAGTACACACGTTCGCAAGTTTCATTTAGTAATTTTCTAGCAGATAATTTATGTTTAAATTCATTTGGAATGGGAACAATCCAATCAGCTGTGGCAAATATTGATAAGCTGGGCTCACACGGCATATATTTGTTAGCGAATGGAATGTCCTTGGCTTGCGGTGAGTGTCCATTGTTCAGATGCTAAAATATATTAAATACATAAAGTAATTTTACCATTTAATTAATAAACAACTTTAACTTACTAAGATTTCCAATCCAAAAAAGTATCCGACCGGATTTAATTCCGGCACGGGTCCAATGTAGCGTAAAATGCAATCAAAATATGCATTCTTCCTTTTAAACAATTCGCCTTGAACGCTTAAAAGATCGTCGACTTTCAAGTTTATCAACCAGAGACATTTTTCCTTGTTGCACACCAAACGCAATCGGCGCTCCAAATTAACAATACTTATCACATAGGGCCAGAGAGCCTCAGCTACTTTGACCAGGTTGCTTGTCTTGCATTCGTAAAAGTAGGTATTCGTATAGCTATTCTTTTTGAAGTCTATAATCTGAACAATGTTTTTATCACTTTCGTTGCCATCGGGTGTGCCAATTATTTTTATGAGAGCTCCTGGTTCCACAAGCAATTTGTCGGAATGCGTATTTGGATACTTGTTAACATTGGAGTCTACATCGGAATGGAGCAGTTCACATGAAGTTAATTCAATCTGACGCGTTATTAGCGCATATTTTGAATAGTTTAAATTGGTTTCCATGAAAATTAACCACCGAAAAAAGACAAATAATTAATATTTAAAATAAAGTTGACTAATAACAAATAAGTAAACGATGATTTAAAGAGTATCGATACGATTTTTGGGTAGCCGATAAGCAAAGTTAAATCGAGCTTGGTATTTTAACCGATAGACTGGATGACAGGAAAATACCAGTGTTTATGCGAGGTAATAATTGGGCTTAATAACATGCAACGGATATAAAATCGGACAAAAAAATATAGTTTAAATATTTAATATGCGCCTTTCACAAATTTGTTAAAAGATCTCGCATTTTATCAATTATGTTTTATTTATACCCTAAATATTGTCAGAAGTCGACAGTGCAAATAAGTTACCCCCAGATTTTGAAATAGAGGTAATTACTAAAAAGCACATCAACAACAAGAGGCTTTGGTACTTGTTAGAGCAATTGGACACACTTGATTGTGCATAAGTACGTTGTTGAGGCAAAAATCAACCCCAAAATATGAAGAGCAAAAAGCACTCTTCTTGTCAAAGAGAATATTTCCCACCTGCTTATCCACTTGTTTATTTCTTATATTGTTTCAAACAATTTATTCAAAACACACTTGCTATTATGCAAATATAAACATATTAGCAACGTTACATGAATGGCTCTTTCTTAAGATTAAAATAAAAATTTGGCTATAAATTTAAATTATAATATAGTTGGAAAATCCTATTTTAGCCACCCTTACATTTTATTAGTATACATTCTTACACCTGAAAAAATGTGTAGCAAAAATTAGCATAAATAGTTTTTGAAACTTTTAAATAATTGGTAATTTATTTGTTTAAATATTTATTTCAACATTTATTAAACGCTTTATAACTTTAATTTTTAATTATAATATATACTAATAGCAATACTTTTATTTGAAGTATAAAAAGTTCGCAAAAAGCTAAACTAAAAAAACTTTAAGCTACAAATTATTAATATCGGTTAATAAGTGAAAATTCAATAGAAAAACATTTTTATTGTAACCCTTTCCCCAACATTTACCTTGTTGTTGTAAATCTCAGCATTGTGGACTTTTTGCTGTGTACTTACAGCATTGCCCTGTATAAAAATCCTCTCAGCATATCTGATGGCAGGCAAACGGTTCGTTTTTTTTTTTTTTTGCAATGCTTAAAACAACAGTCGAATGTAGGCTTCAGTCCCGGGTTGCCTGTCGCTGGGTAATGGTCTTCCATTAAAATATAACTGAGACCCAGTGTTTGCGTTCTTTTTTTTTTTGGCTATCATTGAAGTATGTATGTATGTGTACACACATGTGTATACACTCTGAAGGTTGTGATTTTGATATGTAAGAAGAAAAATAAATGAAACTATACACAATCCTTTACATATAGTGCAAACATAAGTGTGTGTGTGTTTGTGTGGTGTGCAATTTTATAAATTCTTGATGATAAATATATTTTTGTTGTAAATATTGCGCATAGGTAAATAGTATGTATGCATGAGAGTGTTAATGAAACGGCAATAAGAATGACAACACAAAAATCATGTGCCAAGACACCGCTACATTAGGACAAATCGTACATAAGCGTACATACATACATACATGCGTAACTTTTATTTATTTACGAACACGCACAAACATGCAAATATATAACGGTAGTGCGATGCTGCGATATTTATATAATTGAATGGAATGTAAATATAAAAATGTATCACTTTTGACCCAATAATGAAGATTAGCAAAAAAGATAAACAAATACAACAATCAAATCAAATGCAAACAAACGTTTAACGCAAGTTAACAGGACCTCAAACAGTAATTTACATACACATACATACATACATGTACAAGTATTTGACTTTTAATAACGGAACTCTAGCTGTACAAATTCGATTTTATATAAAAGCTGCCACTGCCAATTGTTACCTCATAGTGCTTATGTAAAATTGTATACATATGTATGTACGTACATACATACATACATATCGTCCTGACGTAGTATATTGAATTGTTGGTCAATTGACTTTACAAACATAACACGCAAAACATATAAATGTGTATGTGCGTGTGTTTGTGTGTGTGTGTTTGCACATTTAATTATTGCGTTAGGTGACGATAATTACAAATGGCGAACCAACAAATGTTATGAATCGTTCTATTTACTTTGCATTTTATTTTATTAAGACGTACGTAAGTCTCTTATAGAATCGTATAAGAATTCTCTCTGTCCATTCCTTCTTGGTCGATATTAAAGTTCACGACCCCAAACCGCGTCATAACAAGCTACATTTTCTACGCCACGCCCATTTCCGCCTCGAAGCAGTGGCAAACAACTTTTGAACTTATGCCAAAAGTCTAAGCTTTGAAACCAAGTATTGCGTACTTTTGCAAAAATACACTAATTTTTGGTGTTTTCTTATTAATATATAAGTTTTGTTGCCACGCCCACTTACGCCCACCTGTTTTAGGCTAGACAAAAATTAATAAGCAAATATAATTAGCAGGTTCAATTAAAAATAGTGCACTGAAAGCATGTTGATTTATGATTGTGGTTGAATCAGATAAAAACAACTTAAAAGACCAAAGAAAAAAACAAGTGAGAAAGGAAAAAAATCAATGCCAAGTTAACCTTAAGAACTAACGAAGGCTTTTGGCATTTGAATTGTGTGGTCTTGAAGACTGAAGAGCATTGTGAAAAAAACACGATGATTATAGCTGTAAGGTTAAGCTCAAAAAATACAGAAAAGTAATTTCACATCAAACGGATACAAGCTTGGAAGTAAATCCTTTTAATTTTATGGGTCCTTCCTTCACTTTTTTTTAATAAATATTTTTATTCTTATTTTTTGCAGACTGCAGAGCACATATTCCTTGAGGCTGTGATCATATTTATACTTTTGTGCTGGAAAATATGACAAATGTGTCCACTTATTTCTATGCAATGTTTTTAAACACCAACAATGTGAATGGCCCGAGGATCTAAAAATATTATAGCTGTGTCATCAATGTGTGTTGGTAAGAATTTTAAAAAAAAATATTCTACTTCTTTTAACTATAACATATTTTTTATCTTCATCTTTTTTAGGAAATTGGTTAGCCCATTTTTCAGTAATCAATAAAAAGCGATGACAAACAAGATTACAACATGATGACAAAGTAAGTAGTATATGAATAAAGTTTAACAAAAAATAAAGTGATTATTTCTCCCTTTGCAGCTCTTTTCTTCCGAAACCGTCCGAAGCACACTTCGACTTGCCATAACTTCCAATTATTCAACACAGTTAAGTTTTGTTTTCAAAAACGTACTGGTTGAATACTTAGAAAATGCACGCCAATGCATCCGCCGATCGTGGCGGATCATGGAGACTACCACCGGATGAGACATTACAGGTGCAAGATCCAAAAGATAAAGATCAAGACTTGGATCTTGATGAGGGACACAACTGGCGCAGTATTATCTTCTCTCTGTTGGTTATAAGTTTTGTAATAGCTGGTATTATAACTGCTATATATCTATTGGGGTATGTATTCAAACATTTTAGTATCAACTTACATTCTAATCATATGTATTTAAAGGTATGTGGATGAACTGCTATATTGGTCGGGTCGTCGTATGATTCTCGATGAATATTTACAAGGAGAGTTGACGCCGACTCGATTGCAGCCATCGTGGGTGACAACGAAGAAATATGTATTTCAATCAGATGATGGAGGACTTTCCATATTGGACACAACAGCGAATTCAATAAATATTTTAGTTACCAATCACACCATACGTCAATTAAATGTTCGGGGCTATCAATGTTCACACGATCTTAAATATGTGCTCTTTAGGCATAATGTGAAAAAAGTAAGTCAACAACAGAATACCATAAACGAATTTATATTAATATTTGTATATCTCTTTTTACAGATATTTCAGAAATCGTTTACTGCGTTTTACACAATCTATGATGTGGATAATGACCACCATATGCCCGTAAAGTTAAAAGACTCATCGAAGGTGCAAAGAACACGTCTTCAATATGCGGCCTGGCTGGGAAATACAACATCAATCATAATTGTTGCTGACAATGATATATATGTAAGACAATCGCCATCAATGGAGGAGGATATAAGGATAACAACGACAGGGCATGATAATCATATATACAATGGAGTTCCAGATTGGCTCTACCAAGGTTTTATTTTTAATATTCGCATTTAAAACATTAACACAAATTTATGATTGTATTTCAGAGGAAATTTTTGATATACCGGAAGCAATTTGGTCATCTTTGGATGGCAGCCACTTTATGTTTGCCTTATTTAATGATACACACGTTGGCATGATGACATATCCATGGTTAGCATCTGGAGCCATTATCGCTGGTAGTGGTATGACATCGGGAAGTTCATTTCCTGAAACGAAAAATGTACGATATCCAACGCCAGGCACTGCCAATCCAGAAGTTCAAATGTGGATCGTTGATATAACAAGTTTTGTATCTATCGTTAAAATGGAATTACGACCGCCACCCTCACTAAACGGACAGTAAGTCAAAATATCAAACAGCTTAATACATAATGGCCTAACTTTATTATTTCTTGAAAAAGGGATTTCTATCTAACATCGGCTAGTTGGGTATCTGGTAGCAATAATCAGGTATCTGTTGTTTTTATGGTACGATCTCAAAATTATAGCATAATCGCCACATGCTCGAAAGAACAAAATTGGACCTGTGCAGAAGTAAGTTTAAAATGGTATACACATTTAAAAAAACTATTACAATAATGCATATCTTATTTAGATCCATTCTGAGCGTGCTCCTGAAGATGAATGGCTTGATATTTTCCCACATCCAGTGTTTGCGCCCGATGGTAACAGTTTCTTACTGCTTGCTGGAATTCAAGAGTCGGGAAATGATCATTTCACACACATCAAACACATAACTATCTCACAGCAAAGAATTTCAGTGATATCACATGGCCGCTATGAGGTAAATATAATATTTAGTCCTTTGGTGTTCAAACTCAGTTGTAATCAAATATTTTTTTTAAGGTTTTGAAAATCTTGTGCTGGGATACAACGAATCATATAGTCTATTACCTTGCCACCCAAGATAAAAAGCCTGGTCAAAGGCATCTGTACTCGGTCAAAGATCCCGTACATGATGATACCAGAAAGTAAGTTAAATATATATTTATTAAACTTTGCCTTATATTAAATAATTTACTTACAGAAGCGAACCTCAATGCATCACATGCGATTTGGGCGAAGCTTTGTGGAGTAGCCGATATTATTATACAAACTGTTCCCACTTTGATGCCTATATAACACCAACAACTGGCATTGCAACGAACTATGGAATTGATTTTTACATTTTAGAGTGTCAAGGACCGGGATTACCCGTTTCGGGCGTGCACTCGCAAAAAACCCACAGCCTCGTTAAAATACTGTACGATACGCGACCATTCTATACAGAAAGGTTGCAAAAACTAGCACTTCCCATACAAAGATCATTTGAAATCCCATTGCCCCATGGTAGTCGTGCCCAAGTGCAATTACTTTTGCCACCCAGCTGGCGAGAAGAGCTCAGAGATGCAGCATTTCCAGTTGTAGTTGAAGTGTATGTGTTTTAATATAATACGAAACAAAATATATATATATTTTTGTTCATGTTTTTTTGTTTTGCAGAAATGGTCGTCCAGGTTCCGAGTCTGTTTCTGAAAAGTTCAGAATAGATTGGGGCACATATATGTCCTCCAGAAATGATGTTATTTATGTGCGTTTGGATGTGAGAGGAGCTAAAGGTCAAAGTAAAAAATCTCTTTACCGTCATCTGGGTGGAGTTGAAGTTCAGGATCAAATATCTGTTTTGAGGTTAGTCAAAAATGTTCTTAAAAATTGAAAACTTATAAAACACTGTTGTTTGCAGATATCTCCTGGATACTATAAGTTTTTTAGATGAAACACGAGTTGGTATTTGGGGTTGGGGCTATGGTGGATATGTAACCTCAATGGTTTTGGGCACCCAACAAGATGTCTTTAAGTGCGGAATTTCTATTTCCCCCATTGCAGATTGGCTCTATTATAGTAAGTTTAAAATTGCAGTTAAGCAATTCAGAAATCTTATAAAAGTAATTGAATTGTAGACTCTGCGTTTACTGAGAGAATATTGGGCTTGCCCGCTGAAAACTATAAAGGATATGTGGAAGCTGATGCAACGCAACGAGCTCGTCTTATAAAATCAAACTCATTCTTCTTGATCCATGGCTTGGCAGACTCAACTGCACCCTATGTGCATGGTGTTCAGCTAGCCAAGTCATTGACAGAAGCAAATATATTATATCGATATCAGGTATGTATTACCAATAATATATGTATTCCAACCTTACAATCATTGAGTGTATTTTACAGACTTATGCTGATGAAGGCCATGATTTGAATGGTGTATTGGAGCATGTGTATTCATCTATGGAACACTATTTTGCAGAATGCTTGAGCTTGGATCCGGATGATACTAAGCCAGATCTAGATCAAAACATGGTACCTGCTGAGTAGCGGGCTTAAAAAACATAAATCAAAAAAGAAAAAAACATTTTTATATGTAAATAGAGTAGGATAATTATTATAATATTATGCAGAATTTGAACTGTTATACTATTACCAATACATACACTGGTTGTTTTCCAAAGAAGGATATATATTATAGATTATAGCATGGCTCATGTAACGCTTTGTACTTCCAAATATTAATATTATGTACTATTATCATATTAATGTCATCAAAACTTCCATGTAATGAGAAATATCATTTCGATGATTGTATTATGTAACTTCCATTTATTAATAACCTTTTCTTTTGTATATACATACAAACTATATATATATATAAACATATATGTAGATATTTCTTCCATAAAGAGCCACTTTTATGTTATTTAATGTTTATTTCAGTTTAAGAGATCAAAAAAACAAAATAAATGCTTCCTTTTAACTCGACCTTCCAAAAATATATATATAATTATAATAGTCCTATAAGAAAAAGCTTGATTTTGCTATCACCACTAAAAAAAAGTTTTTTCCAATAATATCGCTAACATAATTTATCAAAGTCTCACAAAAAAAAAAAGGAAATGAAAAACAGAAACATTTTGTCGTGAATTTACATCGGATGTCAGAGGTATTTTTAGCAGAAGACTATCAAAAGTGCTTTCAAAATATAAAATATATGAAATAAAAATATAAAAAAAAAAACAAACTTACTCAGGATTCTAAAACAGAATCTATCAGACTTGACCGTTCCGTTTTGGTTTTGGGGATTTTTGACAAAAGCAATAGAGATTTAAGCAAATAATAATCAAAAATAAATAAATGTTTTTTAAAATAATTTAAAATAGTATTGTGCCTCAAAAGAAATGATCACTTAAGATCGCAGGGAGCTCGATGGCAACAGAAATGTCCTTCACAAGCAATGAAAATTATTATACACATAAATATAATTTTAGTCGAATAAAACTCGATGGTTTTTGCATTCATGACGGTCTAGTCTTCATATTAACGATAGTAAGCAACTAAGGAAGGCAATCAGCTGATTATTAAGTGCACCGCCAGATAAAACACTGCTGCCACTAACTACACCACTAAATGTATAGCCCCCCTCCCCCCAAAGAAGTCCTAACTACTCAATTTGGTTGTTAATAAAAACGAAAAACTTGCAAAAAATATTTATATTAAGGGCACTCGTGTTTAGTCGATATGGATAATTTTTAGACCGAATATTTATGTTTTGTCAGTTAACAAAAAAAAAATATAAAATAAAACTGTTAACGTAAAGGCTTTGTAATCTTTTTATTTGTAATATAAATTTAACAGCTGATTAACTTAAAATTAAACACATTTTATATAACTAAAAAGAATTAATATCCTTTTGATCGACATTTAATGAATTCCCCTATTGTATAGAATATATATATATAAATAATTGCTTCAAAATAATGTTTTTGTATGTAATGTATAATATAATATTGGAGCATCAAAATGAGTGTTTATTAAATTTTACAAGCGACTTATAAAATGATAATCGAAGATTCGGTTAGCCGAAGTTGTCGTCTGAATTTATTTACATAATATAAGGTAAAAATTAAACATGGTGATTAGTAATTTTACATCTAGATTGTACTCGTATGTGTAGTAGTTGTAATTGCTATTAAATTTGTTTTAAATCTTCCTTACTTATTTAAACAACAATAAAAAAACCAAATATATTTTATTTAGTAATTAACGGAACTAAACTTGTTTGAAAATACATTACTTCAGGATCCCCCAAAAAAATGCAATTTTATAGTCTGGAAATTGGTTTATTGTTAAAAAACATTAATCAATAACATGCATTTACATAAGTACATAATTTTTGGATATTTGCAACAATTTGTTTACTTATCCAATTTAACAACAATGGTGTCATAGGCATCAACTGTTAATCTCTCAAAGAATATCTTCTCTTCCGTTTCAGTAATAAGCATACGTATGCCACTATAAAACTTGGATGTCAAATCCAAAGTAACTTTGGTGCTGCCAAAATTTGTGATTGATACAAGAGAATTTTTCCTTGGATAGTTTCGGACGACCATCAAAATGTCGGCACTGCTATGAGCAAAGATTTGAGTATTTGCCTGATTAATGTTCGTTTTGCATATAAAGTTTTTGTAAATAGCTGGGGATCGTTCCCGCAATGATATCATACGGTGTACCATTTTGACGCTATTCCACGATTTCTTATCCAACTGTTGATCCGTGAAATTGTACGAATCTTCAGCCCAAAGTTGTATAATTTGATCGGTTAGATTATTCTTATTGTGCTGAGCAATGGCCAATTCATTTGTGTGCATAATATTGGGTGTTCCGGGCAACATGAGCTCCATAATTGTTGCTGGGAATATTCTCTCCAAGTTTGAACTACTTTGGCCAATGGACCATTGTACCCAGGTCACATCCTCACCAATTGGCATTTCATTCAGGACTTGTTGTATGCGCTCTTTCATTTGCTGTGAATTGTGCTCAATATTTAAGATAATGTCTAGCAAATCTACATGTTCCAAAATCAAATTGTACTCAGGCTTGGTTCTTCCCCTTAAAACTGATTCTTCTATAATGATAACTCGATTTTTGCCAACAATACGTTTCCATGATGCTAAACATTTTGCTAGAGCTGCATTGTTCCTGAACGATTCAAGACCCTTTAAATAAAATCCATTTACACCCTGATCAATCCAATGCATTAAGGACTCGGCAACTAAACCTTGAACTTCACCCTCACTTTTGCCAGCAATCACATGCTGCAATGGCAAATCCAATAGAAGACTTATATTGTGAGAATATAAAATGTTTGCCAAATTTCGAATGGAACTAAGACTGCCTAGCTCTGGTCTTATTGTTGTTATTGATGCATTCATGTGTCTATCATGGGTTGGAGCAGTGGGAAAAATCGAGTTGAGCCGTAAGCCGGATATATCCAGATTGGCAAAATACTCGATGCCGTTTATTATGCCAGCGATATCACCAATATTATCATTATCGGAATCAATAAAAGTCGCTGGATTCACTTCATAGAAAACGCTTCCCCGATGCCATGAAGATCTGCTGAGAAAACGTGAATTAATAACGATTTTTCAGAATGAATTTTACTCACTTTGGATTACAAACTGTTGGCATGCTAGCAATATTGGCAATAACTATAGAGCACATTGCCAATATTCCGGATATGAAAATGAAAAATGTACATTTTCGTATTATTGGCCAGTTCCAGGATACAAAATTTGGCGTCTCTTTCGATTGCCTTCTGTTTCCATTCAAAAAATGATTATTGGAAGCCTTTAAGAAAAAAAGTTTAACATGTTTTTTAAACAATTAATATATTTTTTGTCAATTACCTGATTTGTGTTCATGTTGTTGTTTTGTAAATGATGATAGTTAACTTTGTTAAAGAGGTTTGTGGACGTCGAGTCTAAAGCATCCATTGCAATGCCATCACTACTTCCCGAGGAACTTGTATCCGCCTTGCAATCGGTGTTGCTTATATTTGATGAAGTAAGTTCGCTAGTGATGATATTCGGGCTCAATGGATGGGATAGTAGTACGGGGCCCAAAGCACTGTTGTTCGAATGCAACAGTGGACAAATGGAGGCCTCTTCATCTGGTAGAAATGTTGATGTTGATGGGGATTCAAGCAGTGTTTGTGGAAGCTCAACTTCTAGGAAACTGGGTTCCGTTGATATGCCCATGTTATCCATTTTTTTTTTTTTTTTCGATTAAAGCCTTTAAGAAAAGAACAAAAAATTGTTTATTAATCCGAAAAAAATCCGATTACATATCATTTATCCCACGCACCGCAAACAACATATACATATGTATCTATCTTCTTATTTGTAAAAAAATCATTGAATTCACTTTGCATATCCTGATGCGAATTTCTTTTTTCATACCCGCAAACAATTTTCTTTAGTGCTGTTGAGATTAATGAATACATATCAAGATCATGCGGCTGCTGTTCAATCAACTTAATTAATTTGCGACACAATTATGTATACGAGCGCACACATACATGTGTAAAAGCCTCAATATGTATATTCTATAAATTGCAGCGAAAGCAAAAATCATATCTTTACTATTAGATTAATAAATCACAATATTTGTGATAAAAGCATTTCTCTCTTGTTAAACATTTAAAGGTTATATTTCACTTGTTTTTTTTTAAACATATTTACACTGTTTATTATTTACCCAAGAATGTTATGAGAAACTCTGTTGCCTGCTTGAAGAATTTAATGAAACTGAAAGGAAAAGTTTATTTAAAAAGCGCATGCGCTGTACAGTGTAAATATTATCATAATATCGCACAATATATGGTATCGATGATTATCTATTATCGATGTTATCAATATGTAATTAGCGGATTTTAAATGCTGGGGAAACGCGATTTTATCCAGGGACCGCAAATAACTGTTATCATAAAATTTTTAACCAAAAAATTATAGAAAACGTGACGTGTTAAGATACTTTTGTAAACACCAAAAGTACTTGTATTTACTTCCCGTCTATGATTCTGCCAATAACCTATATTTTTCAATCATTATTTTAAAAAAAATTATTAACGGCTATTTTTTAATTTTTAGTATAAAAGTATTTAAATAGCAATTATTTATGATTAAAATTTGTTTGCTCCATAAATAACACTTATTTTTTGATTTTTTTAATTCAAATTAAAAATATAGAGTAATTTTATATTTATCTTTATTTTTCAATTTAAATTGTTTATATTTTATACACTTTTAAAGCTATTCCTTAAGAAAATGTATTAGTTTCGAAAAGAATGATTTCTTTTCCGGATAATCGTTTGTTAGCGTTTGAACTATTTCCATGAGGGAATCATTCATCTCCATTTGTGCTTCCAATTGTTGCTGAATGCTTGTCTCAGAACGCACAATCTTCTGTTGGCCCTTCGTGTTGCTCAGCTTGCGAAACGCTTTGGCCCGAGTTTGTTTTCTCACAATTTGCTCCAAGTTGGCATGTTTTAGCAGCATGGCATCCTCGATTTGAGCTCGAATGTTGGCATCTTTGGTTGAGACCTCCTTAAGATCGTTTTGCATTTTTCGCAGAATATAGACCATGCGCTCAATGGTATTGAGATCATCTGTTATGCGAGTCTCCTTGAGGAATGTCATTTCATTTTGGATGACTTTGGTTTTGTTGCGTACCTCATCAAGTTTGACCTGAACCTGTGATGAGTTCTTGATTCGTTTCTTTTTTGCATCAACGTGTTCCTTGACAGTGGCATTCACAAAGATTTGCTCACGATGCATCACACAGTGCTCTAAATCCTGTACCAATTTCTCTTGGGCACGTTTTAATTGATTGTAACGTATGGTCATTCGATGGATTTCGATTTTCATGGCACCGATTTCACCATTTAAAGAACGCTCCGTCTTTGTCCAGTTTATGGTTTCCTCAATTAGTTTGTGCTTTGTTTCCCAGGACAATGACTCTCTATGATTGTCTAGCACTAGATCCTTATGCAGTTCAATTTCATTTTGCAGCTCATTTATATCCTTTTCCAATTTTAATGTACTCATCTCAGTATCCTGAAATGTCAAAGTTTGGTTTAGATAATAGTGATTAGAGCACAGAGAAAAACAATGCAACGTAAAATCAAAAATTTAATTTTAAATTCAGATTTTAGATTTTTCTTTTCAAATTAAGTACAAAATTGAATCATTTTTTTTTTAAATTAATTTACCTAATTTAAATAATTATTAATAAATAATTTTAAAATTAAAAATCAGGCATTTTTAAATTAAATAATTTTTAATTTTATTTTTAAAATTATTAATAATTTATTTTAAAATAAAAACTTTTCATTTTAAAATTACTGATTTGAACATTTTTTATTTTTGGTTTTTATATCGGAAAATTCAGATTTTAAAATGTTTATTTTTCGATTTAAATAGTATTTACAATTAATTTAAGTTAAGTTAAAACATTCTTCATTGTCAAATATAAAATATTGGCACCTTAAATTAAAAATGTTATTTTTTGAAATTAAAATTTTACTATTAAAAATTATTACACTTTTCAAAATAAAAAAAAAACATACAAAAGTCGAAAATTATTGTCATAAATTTTTGAATCTAAGTGTAAATTATACGATTTACAATGTATTTTTTCTGTGTGAAGTGGCGTATACTTACTTTTAGTTTTGTACTAAGCTCAGTTTGTTCATGCTCGTATTCGCTTTCTTCGACGTCATGATGCTTTTTCTTAGTGTAGACCTTATCGTTGAGTAATTCTAATTTCGAGGTAAACTTTTGAATATCCAGCTTAAGATCTCTGGTCTTGTTTTCAGAGATTTCAAGCTCCTGATCCACTTTAAGTGATTTCTGCTTGATGATTGACAGTTCTGAAAAGATTTTATAATAACGAAATATTAACTAATGAAGAAACATAAGTATGAGCTACGAACTTACGTTTTCTGGTAACCTGAATTTCGTGTAATTGTTCTCCCCGTTTATGGGTTAAGTTTACATAATGATTTTGAAGCATTATCCAAAATTGTTGATGTTCTCGAATATTATGCTCGCCAATGTGAATGGTCTTCTCAATTTGTTTTATCTGTAAAAAAAAATGCATAATAGTTTCAATAACAAAAAAATAGGTCTAAGCCTTACCTTTAGTTCAATGGGATTACCGACATCATCACCGTAAGCGCTTTGTATTTCTTCAATTGTGCTATTTAATTTCTCAAAACGCTTCATTTTAATATCAATTTTAGTTTGGATTTGCTTCAACTCTTCATCAAGATCATTGGATCTGTCCTCGGCTGTATTCAAGTTATCTTTAATCTTCTCATTTTCCTTTCTTGTATTGAATAGAACACTACGCAGCTTCTCAACCTCAAGCATGGCAGAGGCCAACTGACTTTGTACCTTTGATAAGGATAAATCGACAACTCGTCGATGTTCTTGGGCCTTGTTCAGTAGCTTCAAGCGATATGAACTGGCTTTGTCCGTTATAAGTTGTTCCTGAGCCAACTTAAGTATGGCTTCTTCGATTTGAAATTTCTTCTGATGATTTTTGTCCAAAGTGTGATCAAGTCGGCGAATTTCTGATTGCAATTTAGTGCCTTCTCGCGTTGCTTCATGCAAATCGGCTTCAGTACGAGCCATAAATTCGGGAAATTCATCAAGCTTGGTTTTTAAGACCATTAATGTTTCCATTTCCCGTTGACCTTGAAAACAAATTTAAAAATTCAATATATATACATACTTAAGCATTATTATACTTAAGTACTTATTAACTTACAGTCACGACTAAGGTTATTCATATCATCTGACATTCGCTGTTTGAACGATTCCAGTTTTTTATTAAGCTCCATTTCCCTTCCAATCTGTTTTCTAACCGCTTCAATACCGTTCGAGCTCAGCTTTATTGACTCTTTTTGTTTACTATAAACAAAAAAATTAAATAACTACTTAGTAAAAAGGCTCTAGTCGAAAAATACCGACTAGAAGATACCCCTAACCCATTAAATATATAAGATGATGTTTCTTTACCGATGTTGATCAAAATTTTTCAAATGTTCATTACCCATAATTAAAACCTCATTTTCAAAATTTTAAAATTCTGTTATCGATAACATTTGTATATCGATAACAAGAAATGTTATCGATAACATTTGTATATTGATAACAAGAAATGTTATCGATAAGCCAAAATCTAAATATATTTAAAAATCTCTTACCGTATATTATCCTGAACTTGAAATAAGATCTTATCTCTGAGCTGTATGGCAATAATAACCTCAGTCCAGGCCTGTATCAAACGCTTATGCTCATTTTGAAGAGCCTCCAAATCGGTGTTGGCATCTGCAATACTCATATTCAAGACATTGACAACCTCTTGGATTGCAACTTCATCTTCGGTAATGGATTGCAACTCGGCCTCTTTTTTCTTGACCTCCATGTCGAGACGATAAAAGAGTATATCCGATTTGCGTTTCTCCTCGGACAATTGCTTTTGTAATTGAGCATCTCTGCTCACAATGCGTTTGGCATTTTTAACCTCATCTTCGACATCGTAGGCCCATTTCTTAATGTTGCTACCCAGGCTCTGCAAATCCTCCAATTCCATCATGCGATTGTTGTACAAGGACTTTTGAACTCTTGTAAATTTGACCTTCTCTTCATATTCCTTCTTGATTTTTTCGACGGCGGCCTCTTCTTTTTGTCGCTTTTCAATATGCTCATCAATTTGAGCAGAGATTTCCTTGATTTGTTGCTCTTGATATGAAATTTTACTCTGCATATCATACAAGGTTAATCCTTGTTCCTCGCGTCTTTCCTCCTTGGCCTTAACTTCATATTTGATTTCAGTAATTTCATTTTCCAATTTATTTTTAGTACGCAACAGATGCTCCCTCAGGGACTGTTGGAACTTTCGCAAGAGCGGATGATCGGGCGGAAGAATACCCATTTCTTCTGGCTCCAGTGCCGGCTGAAACTGCTCTTCCGATGCAATTGTAAAATCACAAGAGTCAACATCCTTGATATCAGACATTTTTACGAAAATAATCTTTTGTGTTGTATTATTATATGCTTTGTGTTTTCTATTTGACAAATATAACAAATTTGTTTATTGGTTGTTAAGGGTTACGGTAACAAACTTCCGCTTGATGAGATTTCCATGCAAACAGGAAAACTTTTTTAAGAACCTAGATAGCAATATTTACCAACTCGAACGTTTGATGATAAGCATTGATTCTGTTAACCTTGAAGACCTAAAAAAATCCCCCAAAAATATATAATACCATTTCTTGTTTAGTTCATAAGAATTAAAAACCCAAAATGTGATGATGATTATGTTTTTAATTATTCAAAAATTTAACATACATTGTTTTTGAAGATTTGTTAACAACGCGAAGACTTAAAAAAATTTGTTACTTATATTGATAGTGTCATTCAATTATTATGTTCATAATTGCATTGGAAAACACAAACACATTTATACGTCTGTAATTGAAAAGATTTAAGTTATGAAACACCTAATACACTGAAAAAAAAAATACATGGAATGTTAACAGACGTAAACACATCTAATTATTTGATGAGCAAGATAATTATTTTTGGTTTCTTTCTATTTTAAAATTTTAAAAGGAACAACTGCAATAAGAACATTTATTTTTAAGGTTCGAAAAAAAATGCATCGAAACAATATTAAGACACATAAATATACATACATTTAGGTTTATTATGCAATACCGTTAAAAGTTATATTTTTATTATTATTATATCGACCAAATTCCAGTTTTCCGACGTTCTGTTAATAGAGAACAGTGTATACGCACATAAAAAAGTTTAAATAGATTAAACACTCAAATATTCATAGTTAAACTTGACAATTAGACGTTCGTTATCTGTTGTGAGTTGTCGATTTTTTTATACGACTTTTGATAAAGGTAAGGAATGTACGTACATATGGACACTTCTACAACTTTTTCTATGTGCATGTGACAGTCGCACCTTTTCTAATTAAACTATACCTTGTTTTGTGTTACTATTACATGTTTTTAGTGGATTTATCTAATATTTGTTTTAAATAATGTTTTATCTAGATTTATAATGGATTCCTACTACATATACGCAATATTTATAAATTTTCAATGAAAAAATCAACGGAAAACACAACTTTTAACAATGTAACTTATTAAAATCATTTTTTTATATATTTGATTATATCAGTTAAATCGTTTTTTTTTTTTTTTTGGCTTTTTCGTTTTTGGTCACAACGGACCTTGGTTTTGAAATGTCCATATGTACATGCATTGAGTTATTTTGATCTCAGTTGCCATACGCAAATTTTGATTAATATTTTTTTTTAAGTGTATACCTTGATATACATATTTACATATCAGAAGGAATGTTTAAAAATCTAAGGGACATCCTTATTAATGTTAAGAAACTTTGATATCTAAATGTAAAGATGTAAAAAATGAATTTGTTTTTACATCGTTGGTGAAAAACATGAACTTTGAAAAAGACAAAATGTGCAGGTCAAAAATTGTATTCTTATTCTAATAGCTTGAAACACGTAGTAAATGCATATGAGAGACATGACTCTGAATGAAAACACACACAATACTAACTATGAATACATACCTCAGCGAAATAAGTATACGTGCAAATATTTATAACAAAAAATTTATAACTATTTTCTGCGGTCTGACTTGGATTTAATACTGTTGATGGATTAGTTCATATTGTTTACTTCTAACAGATGGGGGACTATATCACTTATGAATAACAAAAAAAAACACTATTATTTTGACAACATTTTCATCATCTATTAAACTAAATTAATCAACTAAATTGAAGGCAAAACATGCAATTCTTCAAAAGCAACGAATTAAGTTTGCAAGCATAGATCTGAATGGTATAAATAAACATATACTTATATCCCTGAGATATATGTTTATGTATACTACACCTAGTATTTTGAGGAAAATTTGTCCGAATAATTATACATTTAAATATAAGGTGGTAAATACATTTAGAATAGATAACGAGAGGAATGTAGGAAGGTGTATTCATTTAAAAACCACATTAAAATGTAATCAAATCAAAATAAAACAAAAATATTTAAAAGTGTGTGTGTTTTATTTTGTAATATCTGTTTTTTAAAGCGCCTGTTCTGGTTGTCGTTCTTTAAATTTCAACGTTTCATCAAATATTAACGATTTTAAAGCATCCCGCGAGATATCATCGTTTTCCATATTAATGCGAAATGGTACTTCAGCAACAGGCTACAAAAAAAATAAATCGTTTTATTTATTATTAAAATTGAATGAGAAACAAATTTGTTAATGTTACCTCATCTCCAGGATCGTAATACTGCTCCAAATACGGGTGTGCAAGAGCTTCCTCAACTGGAATTCGTTTGTGCGGGTTAAATGTCAACATTTTACCAAGTAAATCCAACGCCAAGGCGTCTGCATTTGGAAATAATCTCGACCATGGCACATTTGGTTTAAAGGGCAAGGATTCTAAATAATTCCGTGCCTGTAATTATTAAAAAATAAAAAGTTACCTTACAAACTCTTAATCAAAATTGTTATTCTTTTTCCACTTACCTTCTCATTTATAATACATTCCAAGTCTTCCTGTGATGGAGATCCCAATACACCAAGAATATGGTTAAGCTGATCCAAATAATGTTTACCGGGGAAAATTGGTCGATTACTTAGCATTTCAGCTAAAATGCATCCAACAGACCAGATATCAATGGATTTGGTATAACCTTTTGAATTAAGCATTATCTCAGGTGCCCGATACCATCTTGTTGCTACATATTCCGTAAGGAAACCAGTGTGGTCGTGCTCCGGATCGGCAATACGGGCCAAACCAAAGTCACAAATCTATGTTTAAACGGGAATGATTAATAATTTATAGCAGCTTAAAATATATAAATATACGCACTTTTAGATCGCATGTCTTATTTAGCAATAGATTGCTCGGCTTAAGGTCCCGATGTAAAACATTTGCCGAATGGATATACTTTAAACCACGCAATATCTGGTACAGAAAGTAACAAATATGATCGTTACTCAGCCTCTGCAAATATAAATTATTATAATTAAATCATAAGAAACCATACTTAATTCTTTATTTTATATTCACCTGCGTTTTAAGTAGTTTATACAGATCAGTCTCCATTAAGCATTGCACAATATATACATCCCTCATTTGTTCTATGCTATCTACTCGCAAGATGTCACGTATATCAATGATCTTTAAAAAGAAAACGAAAAATATTTTAGAACAGTGACAAAATCTTGATTTTAAATATATTAATTACGTTTTCGTGTTTAAATCTGGTGAGAATAGTTATCTCCCTTAGAGTTCGTTGACAATACGTCTGATGCTCGAATGGAGAAATCTTTTTAATAGCAACTCTTTGATTCGTCAACGTGTCATCCGCAGATCTGCAATTATAAAATATATTTATTTAAATAAATAAATATTAAAATAATTTATAAAATGTTATTTTTGTGATCTCTCTCCGAATACATACATAAAAACATAATAAAAAATTTATATATTCTTTAAGCAAATTAAGATTAATATTAAGCAGACAGGACTAACCAAGTCATATACAGCTACTATTATTTCAATGTCACAGTCACAGTTGTCACTGTATAAAATAATCGCTCATCTCTATTAAGGATGTATGTACACTTGCACGTACGTACACATGCATGTGTATATGTTTTGTGCGTATCGGACAATTGCTGTGTACTTAAAATGCGACAAGGGTAAGCTATATGGAAGTATATTTAAATGTACTTACACGACCATTCCATATGCACCTTCACCAATGTATGTTAGTTTCCTATATCTTGGGCCAACTTCAAAAATTTGCCCCCTTATGACTTCGGCGTTGGGATGTGGGGCAGCCACAGCGGCAGCACCCTCAGCACTAACTCCAGCATTTCCCTCCGCCATCTTATATACACAATTTTATTTTATCTGCAAATTAAACAAACATAAACGAATTTGGTGTATAAGTATACAGTAATGTCGTCATATTTGAAAAAGATATTTTAACATGTATGACAATTACTTGAATTTACATCAACTTATAATAATGGAAAATGTATATGTATATACTATTTGGGGCAACACCCGAAGCTATTAATTCAGCTGGTTTCCTTTTAACGATTGTTTAGACTTTTAAACGAATGCGAAGTTAACACGTTATAAGTCATATATTCTCACAGTGATCACTTTATATTTATAAGCTTTCAATTTATCACAAATTTTTTTTATTTATTCATATGTACGATTGCAATACATTCATTGTACAATGTACGTATGTATATATGGATATACCAAAAATTAGAGATGTGAAGGCATTCCGATAAACAGTTTGGTTCGATAAGCAACCAAAGGAATGTATCTACCTGTTATTTAAATATTTTATTTTACTCAATTAGGTTAAAGAGTGGGTTGCTCAAATGATCAACCATAAATAAAATAAAAAGTAATAACCTTTATGGTCTCTATACATACAATATAAATGTCTGCAAAACCTGCTTATGTCTCGGGTGTAGCTACATAAAATAAAAAACATTTTATTCTAGAAAAAATTAAACATTATTCGCCGTAATTGTTATTTATCATATTAAAATTCAGCACAAAACATTGTAATTTCAAATAAAACATGAGTAACGCGTTCTTTTCCATTGTTCCGCGCATCGATAAAATCGAGATGCTACCTTGACTGAGATAGCAGACGCTTCAGAGCTGCGTACAATCCGATAGTATTGAACAAACAAAGGTATAAGGGTGTTTTCTCTAGTTAAAAACCAGAAGCCTATATATAAATACATTGTGTTAGCAACTCAAGTGAAAAAAAGTGTTTAAAATAAAACCTCCTTCGTTTTTCAATATATCTGCACGCATGTTGATAATCTCGGTCATCGAATTAAGTGATTTACAATTAAAATATAAAAATATGTCGCGATTAATGGATTCTGAACATTTATAACTGAGCGAAGTGCTGAAAGTCGCGGCTGAAGAAATCTAAAGTTTATATAAAAACAAACAAATCGATCATACGTAAAAATTTGGGACGCCATATTAATTTTTGCTTGTTCCTAATACGAAGGTCACCCACAGCTAAACATTTTAACATTGTATACATAGTGTACAAAGAAAGACGCTGTGTAGTACATAAGCATACATACATACATACATATGAATAGATTTGTATGTAACACAAAGTTATACAACAAATAAACGAAGAATCAAAGTGCGTTGCAGGATCAAAAATCTCCGAGATTAAATAGATTTTAACAATATAATTTGGTGAAGTGTAATGCTAATGCAACAGTGCCAATTTCAGCAAATATACAAAATCGAGAAAAAAGTGGCCGTCAAGAAAAGAATCACAGTCCATCCGGGTACCATGTTTAGAAACTGCAAACTCCTCCATACTATTACTTTCTGGGCAATGCATGGATCAAGAGCTAATCAAACGCGAAACATCACGAGACCGCAATTTACAATAAGACCGCATTGCGCCTAAGGTGGTTTATTTTAATTTCAACAATCTCCATATACTTGTCTATTTGGCTGACTTGGATTATTTATCCCCCCATCATTTAATCAAAAGCTAAGCAAATTGCTTGTCCTTTTAATTTAAACACCATTCGCCGAATATTCTTTAACCCTTGAACACACTCTTCGGGTTACCCAAAAATATGAAGCTGCTGGAGAGTTCTCGTTTCGAGGCAATTAATAATGCCATCTCGATTCAAACTGGAGGCATTACCATTTTTGGGCGGATCGAAAGCTATTCGTGGTATGCATTTTCTTTAAAAATCATTTCCCTGTTTCTTATGGTTAAGCCATTGTTTTTTTTTTTTTTTAGCAAAATGGTTGCGGCCGAAAAGGTGTTGTATAAACGATTTACGGCAGAGACCCATGGTCATGATCTGCAAGCGTTATCGCCACCACAAACTTTATCGGATCTTTCGCCCAATTTTCATCGGAACAACAGCCAGTCGGGCGATGAAGGTGTTATCCTATGTGACACGATATCACGTAAAACTTTATTTTACTTGATTGCAACCTTAAATGCCTCCTTCGAACCGGATTATGATTTCTCGGATGCAAAGGTATGTTCCCTTAATAATTAAAGATACAATTAATTTAACGATTGTTTTGTATTTTGCAGTCGCACGAGTTTAGCAAGGAACCTTCTTTGCCATGGGTCATGAATTCGGTTCATTCAAATTTATCAGCCTTAGCTGGAGATATGTACCAGGCTTTACGTCAGCCCTTGTGGTCGGCTGTCGACGATGAGGTGAACCTATCCGAATGCGATATATATAGCTATAATCCGGATTTGAGCTCTGACCCATTTGGTGAGCCCGGTTGCTTATGGTCATTTAATTATTTCTTCTATAACAAGAAGCTTAAGCGCATTGTGTTCTTCACCAGTCGCGCCGTAAAGTATGATCCTGAGTTTTGTATTCTCCTTTCAAATTGTTTTACATTGTGATTGACTTTTTTGCAGTTCGCTCTATGCTGGAGAGACATCTGATTTTTCAATGGAAGAGGATTTTACTAATTAATTTTAGAAGTGTTCCCTGGATCACTTTTTTTCATTATGCTCATTTATGCATAAATAATATTCTTTTAATTTAACATTTTTTGTAGTGTGCTTTTTCAAATGGGGCACAAAGGCAAGCGAGGAAAGCGACATGAATATATAAGTTTTTTTTTAATGTACGCTATGCAATGAATTCATATTCTATGCATACTTAATTCTCTAAATGCATCACGTACAGCATCTTTAAAATTTAGAATCTTACAACATACAATACATACACATGTAATAATTAATCAAGTATTTTATTCAAAACAATATTAATACACAACGTTAAAAATAAACCTAAGTTTCTTAAAGTTCAATGCTTTCTGTCAAATTGTAGAACGACTGTTTTATTTTCATTTAAATACGTTAACTGTAGTTTATATAGCAAGATACTATTCATGGGATCTAAGCGATTTAGCAATAAAAAAAACTCTTACAGAGGCTTTTGACTTTTTTCTTTAAGTATATATATTTATTAGTAGCAAGCATCCGCAAACGTATTATATTGATATCTGTTAAAACCCTCTATATGTACAAAAAACAAACATGGATAATGAATAAGTATTTTTGCAGGCGAGATTATATTTAAATTGACAAATGAGCGATTACTGAATGATAACTTTGCCTCTGCCAGCAAAATAATTCAAGCATATATACATAATAGCACGGTCCTGCCCTATCCCAAGTCGCCTTCAAATGAAAGTTCTTATGGCCCAGTTTCCGGATTTTAATATAGTTTTAAATTTTCGTGCGCTGCTGAAAAATAGTTTCCAAAAGCACAGCAAATCGAACAAACATGACCTCAAAGATTATCTGCTTAATGAGTTGAGCAGAGTAAGACCAAAAACCATTCAAAACCAGCCATCTTTCAGGAATATTAGATAAAGGGGCTTAGTTAAAGCTTTAAAGACTTTATCAAATACGCTTCCCATCAATTCGATATAGGTAAGTTTAGGTACATGCCGCAGGTTTTATATTATAATTGATTTATTTATTAGTTAATAACTTTGTTGCAAGTAAATATATATAAGAATGAGTCGGACTTTCCTAAGTGACGATATAACTCCAGAACGCAAGAACCGGTTTTCACCGTTTTGCATTCGTTGGAAAGGTCTCGTACTCCGGGAGGATTATAGCAAACAAAATTCAGGAAAATCTTCAACAGAAAAGCAGGAAAACGGGGAAAACCATTTTTTACATACGTCAGACCCCTTTGTAACAAAAATCCCTAATCATGCAATCATTCGATTACATGTTACGTTGTTTGACAGCTTCTAATTCGATTACATGTCATTAAATTGTTTGACAGCTTCTAATTGTAATCTGTTTAGTTAATTTCATGTGACATTGTGAAATTGATGTTAAAGTTATTCCAATGCCAAGAAGACGTTCGAACATCGGCCGCCGCACAAGAAATGCAAAGGCGCAACAAAAGCGTCAACAGAAATTAAGAGAAGAAAAACTAAGTTTGTTGCAGGTAAGGAGGCATTCTTGTTTATTTTTTGGTTTTACTTTAGGCATTTGCCTTGTCACTTTTCTGTTGGCTTCAATGTTTCCGTTTTGATCTGGTTATTTGTGGGATGCAACAAAGATGGGGCCATTGTCGGTTGTAGTATTTTTAATAGCTCTTGATCCTCTAAGCTTAAAAGGATTGTGCAATACTGAAAACAAAGTTAAACACACAACTGATAATTGGTTTATGGTACATGCCGCAGTTTAAATAAATAGTTAGTATATTATAATTGATTTATAAGTCGGGTTTTTCTTAGTGACGATATAACTCCAGAGCGCAAGAACCGATTTCCACGGCTTTGCATTCGTTGGAAAGGGGTCGAGCTCCGTGACGTTTATAGCAAACAAAATTCAGGAAAATGTTCAGCAGAAAAGCATAAAAACGGGGAAAATCATTTTTTACATACGTCAGAGACCCCCTTAACAAAAATCTCTAATCATGCAATCATTCGATTACATGTCGTTAAATTGTTTGACAGCTTCTAATTGTAATCTGTTCAGTTAATTTCATGTGACATTGTGAAATTGATGTTAAAGTTATTCGTTTCGTTTGGAAACCACCAAAACAATCAGGTTTATTAAACTTCAACAGCCGGCATTTGTCTTTAAGGTGGTAAGTTGAACTGTATAAATTATGTGGATTGTGCCAAATTCACTATTCTGTCCATAGTCTAAAATGCCTAAAAAATCGCGTCCGAACATCGGCCGCCTCACAAGACGTGCAAAGCAGCAACGAGCGCAAAGACAGAAATTAATAGAAGAAGAACTTAGTTTGTTGCAGGTAAGGAGGCATTCTTGTTTATTTTTTTTTGCTTTTACTTTAGGCATTTGCCTCGTCACTTTCTGTTGGCTTCAACGTTTCCGTTTTGATCTGGTTATTTGTGGGATGCAACACAGATGGGGCCATTGTCGGTTGTAGTATTTTTAATAGCTCTTGATCCTCCAAGCTTAAAAGGATTGTGCAATACTGAAAACAAAATGCATTGCCAGAAAATTAAACATAAAGCTGTACTCAACTATTAATTTGGTTATGGTACTTACTTCAGAAAATATGGGATATGCACTTTTTTGAAGAATATTATCACAAATAAGATTGGATGTTAAGAGCTTAGCTAGATTTTTCCAGTCACGAGTAAGCAAACATTTGCGGGCCAAGTCTAGTTTTTCGTAGGTATCCGAATGATTTGTATATAAATTAGTAAGTTGCGTGTGAACTGACGGCACACATGATGTGTTCGTTTTCAACCAAAACTCATCTTTGGGATCATTGACTATTTGAAGTGTTCTGTTAAGCACATGCTTTGGAATTGGTTTCGGTGGATATCGTGCAACATTAAACTTCCTCTCGATCTTCTGTTCGTACGGCTTTTCTACATTGTTTGTAATCCTAAAAGAGAAAAATTTTTATTTACTTTAATGCATATCTATTTAATATTTGTTTCACTGCTGTTAACTGTAAATTGCCAGCCGACGCTGCTCGTCCATCTGTTTCTTGATCACAACTTAAGCTTACCGCTTTTTCACAGTTTTTGGTTGCTTTCCCATGCTTATTTTTACTTAATATTTTTTAAATGCTAAGTTAATCTTTATTTTAAAAGTAAAAAGGCCAAATAGACCGCACTTTTATTTACATATGTTTACTTTTATGATTGAGATGCTAAAGCATCATAAGCTGGCCGAAACATCGATATTTTAATACTGAAAATACTAAAACATTTATTACATATAAAGCCAACGCCGCATATCACAACAGCATCTAATTAAAATTAAATTATTTTTAAAATTGTTCTTTAGTTAACTTAACACCTTACTTTGAGCTACAAAATCAAATATTAGGCATACAAATATCGCTTGAGTATATCGATTCTTAAATATTCACATATTCTAAATGTTAATCGATCAATCGATTTATTCGTGGCAATTTACCAGCACTAATTTAAGTCCAGATTTTCTTTGCTTCAAAAAATAAATAATTGTTTATGTTATAAAAATCTTGAAACAATTCGATTATCCACTTGTATATATTTGTGTAAGTACAACACAACAATCAACTTATGCTTATGACAAGAATTTAAAAGGCTTACTTGTGCATCATTTGCAGCAACACGAAATGGATAATAAATCCAAAATGTTTGGTAAAGAAATGCAATGTGCCAATGCAATATCCCAAGAGTCGGATGTTTTTTTGAGGCAGCAAATTAAAACGGAAATAACCTTTGAACCAGAGAAAATAACAGAGACAACATTTTACGCTATGCCTATGGAACAAATCTGTCAAGTCGAAGTGGGTGCTGATTTGGAAAACGCCGAGGAGTTTTTTACAATCAATAGCACTATTGGTGAAATGAGTCAGTTGCTGGAAGATGATCAACAATTTGCAGAGCTTAATGAGTCTAGGAACTCTGAGGCTTTAACTGACCATAACTACTCACAAGAAATCGTTCTGAGCCAACCCAAATTAGGAAATGTTAAAGACATGCTCCTAAGCTATATTGCTCCAAGTGGAACTCCCTTTGAACCAGTTCCAGCTAATGTCACAAATTTTATTGACAACACTATCACTAAAATACAAATGCTACAGATTGAAAATAAGGATAAAAGTTCTGACGACATTTCTTTGCGAGGCATTACAAGAACACTGCTGGACAATTGTTCAGAACCTCTGGAAGTTGAGCTCCATGATGAATATTTTGAAGCTCTTTACAAAAACACGGAAGAACAAGACACTGCAACGGATACGCTTATCAAAAATACAACACAATTTGCAAAAGATTTTTATAACGAATGCATGTTAATGGCAAAACACACCGAAAAGGAATTTAAATTATTTATATACGATAAAATTAATTTGCTAAGGACAGTTGCAGATATGAAGAAAACAAATGAGATAGGAGTGCAAACAACTCCACAAAGCTCAAATAAAAATAGGATACGAAAGAATCGTAATGCTAAGAGGAATCTATTGGATACATCGTCTGGTTCATCCAGTGATGATAATCAATCAAAAAATGAAGCGTTAAGCGAAACTAATAGTATCCCAGATCGTTGTCAAGTTCCAAAGATTGAGACAAAACCGAAAAGGGATATCGAATACAGCGACGGTATTGATCTTAGTAAATATATTAAATTAGATATAGACAATAGAAAATTTAGACAAATGTCAAACTCGTGTTCGTCTGGCGATGATACGGATAAGGAAATAGACAGGTATGTGCTTAAAGATTTACATGTAACATACCAATAAAATTGCATTTTTCTTGACAGGCTAACCAATTTGAATGGCTTAAAGAAGCGTCATCAACTTCAGAAAAGTGGTCTACTACCCAAGGAAAAAAACAAACTAAAACCGTTAAGTATGAAACCTACAAATGAACTAAATAGTTTAGAGGAGGATTTGGAAATGTCGGACTCTGAAAGTAGTTTCAAAGAAGTGAGTTTGTATGTACAGTTAAGATATAACAAAAAATGGATCTAATTTTTGCAATTTGTATGCTTAACAATATATTAATAACAAACTTCATTTTATAGAGTGGCGACGAGGAGATAACAGAGGATCAGTATATTTCCCGATTTAATGAACAAATTAAAATGCAATTATTGGATGAGTCAAATAGTGACTCTGGACTTTCAGACCAGAGTGACTACAATCACTCCAATAAATCGTCTTCAGACAATGAAACCCCTAGAGATGCAGTCGGCAAGTTTTTGGAAGTCTTCAAAAACGAACCTGATGATATACTCAACGATGATGATGAAGTCGACGAAGCCAAAGAAACCGAATTAGAAGCTGAAACAAAGGAATCTGATAGTTTGGATGTTAGCGATGAAAAATGGAACGATAACTTTATTCAACAAAAGAGATCCAAGAAATCGTTGGAAAAACTAATGTCCGAAGCTGAAAAACGCAATCAAAGCGATGAAATCGTTCTTAGTTCGGAAAGTGAATATTCTGATGCCGAGCCTGAACCGGTTGAGGAAAAAACCCGATTAATAAAACCTATGCTTAGGATGGATCAATTGGCCAACGAGACCAGAGCTGCTCAGAAATCAGAAACTGAGCGAATACGCAGACTAGACAAGAAACATTCAATACTTTCAAAGGCCATTAAGAATCAAGCGGGAACTGCAAGCGGGAGTAGTAAATCGAAACAGACCGAATTAATACTTGACTACATTGAGAAATCGAAAACCTTTATAAAAGTTGATGAGGAAATTGTAAGACAATTGAAACCTCATCAAGTCGATGGAGTCAAGTTTATGTATGATTCATGCTATGGTGGAATTGATCATTCCAAGAAAAACACCGGCTCGGGATGTATTTTGGCGCATTGCATGGGTCTTGGAAAAACGCTTCAGGTAAATTAATATTCAAATTAAATTTATATGTATATATATATATTCCTCTTCTTTTTTTAGTTAATAGCTCTGTTGCACACAGTTATTTCTTACAAAGAGCTCAACACTACAAAAGTCTTGGTGCTCTGTCCAAAAAGCACGGTTATGAATTGGGCAGATGAGCTGCAACGTTGGCTGGGACCACTCAAGAAAAAAACAAATATAAAAGTTTTTGTTTTTCCGGATTCATCGTAAGTTAAAAAATATAATCAAATTGGTGTGAAAACCTTGTTAATTCTTCTTTTTTGTTTTTAGTGATATTTCAGATAAATTACGCGTTCTCGAAGAATGGTCGATTTCAACGGCCAACAGACCAGGATGCTTGCTGGTTGGATATGAGGCATTCCGAACTCTTGTATTCTACCACTCGTATAAGAACCGAGGGAACTTGAGCACAACCAAATTGGAGAGTATTCGAGAAAAGGTTAACAACTATCTACTGCAGCCTGGTAATATATTAAATTTTTTAAGATATGAAAATAGCCATAAAGCAATTATTTATACTTTTTAGGTGCGGATCTTGTTGTTTGCGACGAAGGTCATATCATAAAAAACAGCAAATCTGCCATAAGTATGGCTGTTGCAAAAATTATAACACCAAAGCGAATTATATTAACTGGCACTCCCATTCAAAATAATCTCAAAGAATGTAAGTGACAGCTCTATTGCGAATGAATTGAAATAATACTTGTTTGTTTGTTGCAGATTATAGCATGGTTAACTTTATAAAGCCTCTTTACCTGGGAACTGAAAAGGAATTTGCTAATTTATATGCAAATCCAATTAAAAATGGACAGCATAAGGATTCAAGCAAGAAAGATATTACTGTTATGAAGCAAAGATCGTATGTCTTACATAAAAAACTCTCAAAATTCGTACAGAGAAAAGAAGCTGAGCTATTAAAGACATTTTTACCACAGAAATTTGAATATGTTCTCTTCATTCCAATGACGGCGGTTCAGGTAACTTACTCACAAAAAATATAATAACCTAAGACCACAATGTTTCATTAACATTTTCTAGAACACACTTTATGAATATATCTTGGAAGCAATTGCCAACCGTGGAGATAGTCGAGGCAAGAGTTTGATAACAGATTATACCGTTTTGAGAAAGGTATCTCAAATATAACACCCCTTTAGAACATTTTACTAAATTTGTTTGTTTGTAATAGATATGGACACATCCCAAAGTATTAGAGGATGCATGGAAAAATGCGAATATGGTAAGTAAATCGTTTTTTATTGCTGAATAAATCTAAAAAAGTATATTTTGATTGTTAGCAAAAAAATAAGAAAGATAACAGACGAGTCGGTAATCCGCATTCGGATGATGATCAGCCTGATGACATATACGATAGCCAAACTGGTTCTATATCTGTGACTAACGACTGGTGGCGAAAAGATCTTTCAAAAAAAGACTTGGAGACCATTATGCCAAGCAACAAACTTCGTACAATGTTTTCTATTCTTCGCATGTGCGAAGAAAAGGGTGAAAAATGGTAAGCATTTAAAAAAAATAAAATTTTTGTTTAACATTTAACATTGCATTTAATATTTGCAGTTTAATCTTCTCTGCCTTCGTGGCTGTACTTAATGTAGTGGAATACTTTTTTAAGAAGATAACAGATGCGGATCCTGAAATATTGCAACATATTCGTAAGTTCAACAAAATCAGTAAAACCCAGATAGATAATAATACAATTGTTTTAAACTTTTTTTTAGATTCACCCTCTGGTCTTAAAGTGTCAAATACTTGGATAAATGGACAGGATTATTATAGACTCGATGGCAAAACACCCAAAAATATCAGACACGAAATGATAAAAAGATTTAATAGTGAAGCAAACAGGAGAGCGCGCGTTTTCCTGATATCTGCAAAAGCTGGAGGACAGGGCATAAATCTCATTGGTGCTAATAGAGTTATAATATTGGATACTTCATGGAATCCATCAAACGATCAACAAAATATCTTCCGCATTTTTAGGCTGGGTCAGAAAAAGAATTGTTACATTTATCGTCTAATCGCTATGGTGGGTTCTATTATAAACAAATGGAATTTTTTATATTACTTAAACATTTATTGTTTACAGGGCACAATGGAGGAAAAGGTTTATTCTCGGTCCGTCACAAAGCAAGCAATGAGCTTTCGCGTTGTTGATGAACAGCAAATTGATCGGCATTACAATATGGCAGAGTTGGCTGAACTATACACGTAATATATTCTAATATACTACTTTATGCTTTAATCTGATATTTAATTGAATATTTATTAGATTAACATATCCCAAACAAAGCGAAAGGATAATGCCCGTTTTACCAAAAGATACAATCTTAGCCCACCTGTTGCGTCAATCGGAGTTGGTATACAAATACCATGAACATGACAGTCTGTTAGAAAATAAACAAGAACAAGAATTGAGCGAACAAGAAAAGACAGATGCCTGGGATACATATGAAAGAGAATTGCAAATGAATTTTGGTAAGAAGAAAATTGAATTTTGGTAAGAAGAAAACATTTTATACGTTTTTATTTATTTATTTTATTTATTTATTTATTTTTTTTATTGTCAACTAATATCAGTCGACATAAAATTAAAATTAAATCAAATTAAAAAATTTTTAAGTGCATAATCCAATATTATATAAAAATTTTTTTTATTTATTTAATAGCGCAAACAGATGGTTTAAATCCTGATAAGTAAGTTTTTTCAAAATCCCAACTAAACAGTTATGTTAACAACAACTAATGTTTAATTTTAGGAATCCAAATCCTATGCTAAATCCGAAACTGTATCCACATTTAGGGGCAGTACCTAGTCTCGACGTAAGTATTTTTAAAATTATTCCAAAATTGTGTTTAACAAAACGAAATTATGTTTTTTTTTTTAGATGCAAACTCTTTTGAACTATAGTCTTCAATCAGCCTCACTCGTTCCACAGTATAATTATGGGTTGAATCAATCTTACATGGACACTTTGAATATATATCAAAAATATGCATCAATGCGTTATCCGGATATGAACTCGGTTTTGAATGATCCAAGCTTTGCATCAACGAACTTTAATCCTCTGAATCCAGCCAATCTTAATCGCCTACAGGCAAATCCATCAATGATGTCTACCATGCCAGGCATTTCAAATCCGAAAATGCAGGCCAGGGATTTTGCTTTATACGATACACAAAAGAATCGCACTAGCTCAATGCCACATCCACAACTTCTGCATCCACTCTCGGCCGAACTATCCGCACTTGAAAACCACTCCGCCGCCAACTCAAGTACAAATAGTGTTTTATCCAACTTAAACTCGTACAAACAAATGCTTGAAAATCCGTTGGCAAGCTTACTAAACTATTCAGCACAGAACTATCCAACAGCTCAAGCTGAAAACATGCACGCAAGCTTAAAGGCTGGTCTGGCTCCATATCCTACTGCACTTTACCCAGACAGAGCACTTTCCGTTGAGACTATAATGCCGAAAGATAAAACAACAACAAAAGCAAAATCATCAAATGATCAAAGCAATGCACAAAAAATAGTTAGTTCTGTCGATCTAACTATGCCGACACAACATAGTCTGCCTGTTGTTGATAGCAATTTTGTAAAGAATCCATTGGCCCAAAAGAAAAATCAAGTACAAGCAGCAGGTTTGGTTGATCTCACGACGACAGCTACAAGTTCGACTGGGTTACCAAAAAATCCGTTGCCCTTGAAAAAGGCGCCAACGTTGCACACTAATGATATATCAAAGAATGGAAAAGCCGGCAGTATTAATTTTGGTGCAGTATATCCAAATGGTAAGGATTTTCTGAAAAGTAATTCGGAAATGCAAATTATACCAACAACAAGTCCACCGGGCACAATAAGCATCACAAAGCAGCTTAACGAAATGTCTCCCAGCATTTCGCTAACTGCCGTTAAAACCTTAGATAAATCCAAAGAGGAAACGCAAAAACCAAGCTCCTCAAATTTAGCCACCGATAATAGGCAAACTGCGAAAACTTTCACCACAAACTCAACCCAAAAAACTGTACCAGGTAAGTGAAATGTCTATAGATATTCAATGACAATTGATTTACATTTCGTAAATTACAGCTAAAGCCGAACTTCCTAAAAAATTAACAAAGGCTGATTTTGGTTTACTGCCTACATCACCGAATCTTAGTAAGAATTCAGGCCCTCCTCCACTAGCACATAAAGCCAAGCCAACAAGCACATTACAAAATCTACCAAAAATTCTTGCCAAACCGAGTACACAGGATAGTAGAAGTATTGCCAATGAAGGTCCGCTACCTATCGATGTCAATGCGCAAGGGTGAGAATTTATTTAATCTTTCTTATAATCTGCAATCATGCAATCTTTTTTTTTTTAACTCCAGGGATTCACTACGCAATATCGCACGAAAAAGGTTGTCTGGAAATCCAAGGGATAATAATTTCAATAAACGAACCAAATTATAAAATTAAATTTAGGTAAACGATTATTATCAATATTTGAAGCTAATCGTATACTAATAAGTTATATAATTTTAGAATCTTCGAAAATCAAATCTATTGTTAAACTAGGAATTTTTTGCGTTTTAGCATTTGATTCGTTGAGCAATAATTTAATTCTCTGTGGTAAATAAATTTGTGTATTATAAAGTATGTCTTAAGTAGCTCTTTACTTAAATGTTTTTTTTCTTCTTTATAACAGATTATCTGATGTACATATCTTTTAACCTCCAACTTTTTTCCTCAATACTAAGGCAATAGGATAGAAGCCATTATTTATTAAAAAAAGGTGCAAGATTTTGCTTATTTATACTAACATTGAAGATATTTCATTCAACCATTAAATTATACACAAAATTTTTTCTAAAATAATATTACTAAATAAAAATATTAAAAGTTTGTGAAATAATAATGTTAGAGCATTAAACAAAAAATTAATTCAAAAATCCTATTTTAATAGTTTAATTGAAGAATTTTGCAGAAATAACCCAGAATATTTTTATACTCTTAAGCCATAAAATGGGTAAAAAGGGTATAATGGTTTTGTACAAATTTATGGAATTGATAACAAAAAAAACTTAAATTTCGAATAAGGTTTGAAACTATGTATAAAATAATGAACAACTGTAAATATTCGATAAAAATCGGTTAAGAATTACCGGAGATATCTAAAATTGAAATTCAGCCATTATGCAAAAGCGTTACGTAACAAGTAAAGGGTATGTCGGGATGCGCGACTAGAACATTCTTACTTCCTTAGCATGAATAATAAGGAATGCCAGTGATTTGCAGACCTCGGAATTTTTTAAAAGTTTCCAGTCAACTTCAAATATATTTCTTTAATTTTAAGATATTTGTTTAATCAAGGTAAGATATTTTTTATATTAATTATTTTTACGTCTCTCGTTTCAACGGTCTCAAATATAATTTACTTTGAGACAGCTGTTTTCCGCTAAGTATGTGCGTGTGTGTGTGTGTATTGGACCATAACATAAACAAAAATATGCACATAGATAGATGTGCATGCTTTTATGTTTGAATGTATGTGTGTATGAGTGTGTGTGTGCACAAATGAGCATGCTTATTATTTACTACTAAAACAGATGGTTTCTTATCAGTGCCGGAGTTGTGTTTTGAAGCTTGGCGTATACTTGGTTTGGTTATGAAAGCTTTCGACTTGATGTTGTTATAATAAAGCACGAACAGATAAAAACAGCTTCTGCGCAAAAGGACACGCGCACAATGAGCATGTACCATGTACCATGTACCATGAAGCATCCGCTCCGGGGATACGCTTTACGAAAAAAAAGCTGCGCTCGGATGTGGCAGTCATCGCAAATGCTCTCGAAGAGACAGTCGTTCATACTCATACGTCATACGTTGTTGGTGTCGCGCGGAGTGTAGACAAACAATATGAGTTTTAAAAAAATGTTTAATGTTTATTGTAGATAGAAAAGCCCTTCCAGCTAGCAACCATATATACATTTACATATGTAGATAGCTAGATGTATGTATGTATGTGCAAGGATACAGTGCTAAATGTGCATACGACGAATGAATTTTCGGTGCTTGTTGTTTCGCATTGCGGGTAGAAGGAAGCGTTATGCTTGTGCGTGTCTGTGTGTTTGTAATATCGCTAGCAAATATTTGCTCTGATAGCGCAATACAAGCGGAAAATTAAAAAAAAAATCGGAAAAAAAAACCGGCAGCTTTAACTACTGTTAATTAAGTTTATGTAACGACGTATGCCACAAACGGATATTATAAGGCTGAGTAAATATTTAATTTGATGCGACACCACGATGTGAACCACTTTGTGTGCACTTGTGATAAGAACTATGATTATCATAATCAGGTTGTCACATGCGATGCATAACTAATAATTATAACGGTTTAAGTTCAAATGCTGCTCTCTTAATTACATATTGCAGAGAGCGACAATGAGCTCCTTGTAATATTTATGAGAGCATTTGACACTTGAAAAAAATTAATTGGGAACAATTAATACAAAAAATAATTGCAATAATCATAAATATGTTTTTCGTTTTGATGGTTTCTTTCGAAAGAATTCGTTTTGAACTATTGAAAAAATGCAGTTTCACCCACATGCGTACAAAATTTTAAAGTGTGTATGTGTAGACTTTTAACTGTGTGTACATTTGCATACCCATATCGAGTGGGACGTTTTTCAGTGTTGATTACATTAGGACCAGCATGTAAGGTACAAATACATACAAACGTTCGTACATATGTACCAAACTTGAAAGGTTGATCTGTACTGGCAATGCTTGTAATTTTGGTACACTTGTACCAAAACGTCTTATTTTGATCGTTTCATGTCGAAAATAATTTATTGGTTTGTGTCATCACTAAGTGAAATGCATTTACAGTGCATTGGACATACTCTGTGGACATTGAGTAATTGACTGATGGCACAGAATCCTTATCAACGACCATGCTCTCTCTCTTTTGTCATTTGTTCTGTGACCCTTTAAGCTGAACTGTGTTTCCTTGCTTCACTTCATAATGAAGTTTTATCTTGTTCAATTATAGAAAACTAATAGCATTATTGGAAAGAAATATAGCAAAGGGACTTGCAAGATGACTCGGATACCAGCAGCAACATGGAAATTATCATATTGTTTAATTGTTATAATAAACCAATGTATTGCCACAAGTTCGACAGGTAAGATAATGATATACTATAATAGAATAAAAAATATATTTAACTTTAAAATTTGTAAGAATTCTTTTCTAAAATACTCTTCTTAACCTGGAATACAGAGTAAACGCACTCCATTATGTAGATAAAGCGTTTATGTTGCAAAATTAACTCAAGTAGTTGAATGTGAATCATTTAATCTAGATTGCAATTACACAAGCCTTATCTCAGTGCAATCACAAAAACGTATAAAAGCTCTTTAATCTTCTTTTTTGAAAAGTATTCATCATACCTTCGTTCCCTCTGTAAGGGATGAATGTTTTGTGTTTTCGGGACGTGGAGTATGTGGATGGCTTTAGAAATGAGATGTAAACACCGCTGCTGCCGCCGCCAATGTTGTTTGTTGTTCCTTCTTTTATCAAACGTCGGTGTGCTCGACTTGAAAACACCAAGCACTTATATAAATTAAGCACAGCTGCTTTTTAGGGGGTGTTGAACATTTTTAACATTAAAATGCTATAAATTTGGAGATATGAATTAAACACACTTTATCTTCTTTAACAGAGATATCAAACTATTTTGACACACAAGGACCAAGTTTTTCCCTGGAGCCACCGAGTCGTATTGAATTTATGAATACAGCTGGTAATACAGCCAATTGCATTGCTCACGGAAATCCTGTACCAAATGTTCAGTGGCTTGATAAGGAAAATAATCCCATAACATCCATATCTAAGGTAAGATTTGTAAATACTCAAATATTCGAGAACTTTGTATAACTAATAATTCCTTAATAGGTTCGGCATATCTTGGCAAATGGCTCCCTTCATTTTCCGCCATTTTCCGCAGAGGAATTTCGACAGGACGTACATTGGTCAGTATATCGTTGTGTAGCATCCAACATTGTGGGTACTATAATATCCAGAGATGTGGTTGTTAAAGCAGGTAAGTAACATTTTTAAATCAAAAAATTAACAACACTTGTATAAAAAAAATATTTTCTTGTAGTTGTCTATCAGCATTATGAGCCGGAGGTGCAAAATCCTGGTGGATTTATTGGCAGCAATGTTCTGATCAAATGTAATATTCCATCGTTTGTTAAGGAGTATGTAACGGTAACATCCTGGCTACAGGAACCAAACTTTAATATATATCCATCTTTAGAAGGCGGTTAGTATATATTCTACACAATAAAATAGGGTTCTTAACGTTTTTCTTTCTCGTTTTTTAGATGGTAAAAATCACATGTTGCCAACTGGGGAACTTTTACTCTACAACATTACTAGAAATGATTCTCAAAAAATATACCGTTGTCGTACACATCATAAACTAACACAGGACTCCATAGTTAGCAGCAATGCTGGAAAAATTCAGTTAACAGGTAAAAATTCACCTTATAAGTAATTTATTTAGCTATTAAAATTAATATATTAACTAAATTTAGAAATGCGCGAACTTGTTCCACCAATAATGAATGACAAAAGTGTTGCAGTTATGGCCAGAGTTGGAGATCCTTTGGTTATAGCCTGCGTTGCTTATGCAAATCCAAAACCAACATACAAGTAAGTTTTTCTTCAAAATGAATTAAACATTTAACAAATTAAAATCAAGTTTTATTGCATTTTTCATAAATGTATGATTGAAAAATTAAAACGTCACTCTTTAAGACAAAAAAGGAGAAGGAAAAATCCAAAATGATTAAATTCTTGCATGTCAATGCACTCGAGCATATCAACTAAATTTGTTTCAATACTTGCCTCCTCTACACACACACATACATGCATATGCATGTGCACCAACCGCACACATAAAAACTCATACACACATACATACATTCATGGCATGTTGGTCTGGGTCGCTCAGGCAACATCTCAGAGTCCGATAGGGTAAGCCTGACGCTCTGACAACTTCACTTAAATTATGTGGAGTTCGCCTCTGTATCTGGTACATACATACATATGTATGTATGTATGTATATGCGAGCATTTTTGTGAATATGTGGGTACATGCATATGTATGTACCTATGCTGTACTCAATCCTGCATGCATACAGTGACTCCCAAGCCTGTGTGCATATGCAAAAACCTAACAGTGCGGTCCGAGCTAAATGAAAATGAAAAAAAAAAGAAACGAAAAGAAAAAAAAAATGAAAATGATTTTTAATCTAAGAATTATTAATTTGTTTAAGTGTTCAAATTATTTGTTTCAATATATGATTCCCAACTTATTGCTTTTTAAGTAATTCTATAGTTGATTACATTTTTTGAATATTTGTTTTTATTTAATTTTTGGTTTACCTAGCCTTGCCTTGTGGTTACGTTACCAATCAATTCGACGCTGCATTTGTACTGTTAGCCACTGTACACATGCATGCATGTATCCATGCATACATACATATCCAAACGTTTAGCCGACGACTCGTCAACGATGTTAGGGTTTGCTTTGTTTTATTTGCAATGTTCTCCTCTTGAGTTTTTCTGCATGATGTTTTCCTTTGGCTTGTGACTTTGTGGTGTGTGATTGCATACATGTACCTACATATGTACATACATACATACTGACATATCTGCAAAACATGTATGTATATGTATATGGTTTGCCAGCATGAGTGTAGAGGGGGATAAGGATGAAAGGACATCCATTTAGATACACTCATACGTATGTATGTATGTATGTCTGGAACTCTGCTAGATTGCGAGTCCATACTTGACGTTCATGACCAAATCTACGTATGCACATACATATATACAATCTATGTATTGTATGTTTATATGCATGTGTTTTAGCATAAAAATTGAAAGCTTTTTCATTTATTTCATTTACTTTTATGCATATGACTCTACGATATATTGCATACATACATACATACAGTCTCTACCAACCAAACCCTGACAAAAGCCAAGTTTAACTTCTAAGCCAAACCCTTCAACACACAAAAAAACTCATTTTTATAAATTTAAATTTTAACTTCAAGAGCAGGGCTCTTCATTTGTTTTCACAACTTGTGGTAGGGCCAAAAACCAAGACCACATTGTTAATTTTCAAACATAATATTTTAACGAGATACTCTGTAAAATTCGTTTCACACAGATGGCATACAACACGTTCCAACATTGAAGAATCCATGCAACATATGCTTGCAACGGGCAGAGCAAAGATTAAAGATGGCACCCTAATCATTTCGGCCGTTGCAAAAACGGATAATGGAATATTCTATTGCACCGTCACGAACTCGGAGGGAAGTGAAACCCTGGAAGTGGATCTATCGGTATCATCGCCATTAACCGCCAGCGTTCAGCCGAGAATACAGACCGTTAATCTGGGTCATACTGCCGATTTAGTGAGTAAAGTGACCTAATTTTTGACCCTACCAATAGAATGATGGCAAATCAACTAACGGAGTTTTATAGATTTGCAGCACATCTGGATTTCCGAAACAACAAATATCATGGTTTAAGGATGGCAAACCGCTGCGATCTGGAGCTCGTGTGCGTCTCCTGTCCAAGGAACATATGCGTATTACATCCATCATTAAGGAAGACAAGGGCATGTATCAATGCGTGATCAAAAACGATATAGAATCAAGTCAAAGTTCGGCCGAGCTAAGGTTGGGAGGTAAGCATTTAAATGATTTATAATTTTTTGAGCTCTCTCATTAAATTCTGCCTTTGTTTCACAGAGGTCGCCCCTCAATTGCTTTACAAGTTCATTGAGCAAACAATGCAACCTGGACCTTCGGTTTCCCTAAAATGCAGTGCAAGTGGCAACCCTACACCAAAAATTGTTTGGCTCTTGGACGGATTTCCTCTGCCCAATGTGAGTATCTAAAAGTATAGATTATTAATATCCTAAAACCAATCTGTTGTCTTTTTCAGAATGATCGTCTCATGATTGGTCAATACGTTACCACATTTGGTGATGTTATTAGCCACGTTAACATATCAGCTGTGAAATCTGAGGATGGCGGAGACTACGAGTGCAAAGCTATTTCTCGAGCTGGTGAAGTGGCAAATTCAGCGAGATTAAATATTTATGGTATGTTATCTTCAGTTAGTAAGAATTCGTATACATAATATTATATTTCTTCAAGGCATGCCCTATATACGGCATATGCCAAAGATATCTGCTGTCGCTGGCAAGCAGTTTTCTTTGAAATGTCCAATTGCCGGATATCCCATTGAAAGTGTTTATATTGAAAAAGGTAAGGCATATATTTGTAAAAGTAGTTTTCGCATTGTTTAAGTATTTTCTTTGCAGATGGTATTCGTTTGCCAATCAATATGTGACAGCGTGTTCAAAATGGAACCCTTGTCATTGAGAATGTGCAAAGAGCTGCCGATCAGGGCACATATACATGCATAGCCAGGAATAAACACAATTATACATCGCAGCGTTCAGTTGAAGTTAAAGTTTTGGGTATGTATTTAACTATGTCTTGGGAACAAGGTTATTAGGCCATATAACCATATGACTTATGACTTGATATATTTTTGGTGATTAACTCAACTTTAAAAAGATCTAAAAACATTTATACTTCATTTGCCGTAAGCAGGGTTTAAACAAACACTATTTCTTATTAGTAAATAAGTTAAGCAATTTTTTTGTGTAAATTATGTATAAGAGCTAGCACAATAATTAAATTATTCATACATACCATATTATTTACAACCGCATTTCATCCATTTTAATCTCACAACTGCATGCATTAATGTACATGCATTCATCATTCACATCTTCATATCCTTTGTTCATGCATAAAATAATCATAATAATAGTTAATTTCAGAGAACTATTAATTGCACGTGCATTTCCCGCACTCCATTGCAGGTCATTTAAGAAATCCATAAGCATAGAAGTATACGCAAAACCTACTAATATTAAACAGTGATGGTTTCCCAGATATTAAAATAATTATAAGATAATCATCTTTTTAACACTAACGATTTTTTTTATATTAGCTTATACTTAAGAAATTCGTAGTTCTAAGACAATGCAAGGGTAAGGTATTAATATATTTTTTTTTTCAAATTTTATTTGACATCGTGAAAAGATCTTAAATATTTAAGTACTTACTTTAAGTATCCACCAACCGCATATAACTAAGTATAATATAGAATGCACACAATTGTCAGTCTCTTATGGTCCTTAGTTTATAAGGTGTTTGTGCATAACAGCATATTACAAGTATGAGAAAATGCTGTATGGATTAATTCTAATTCATGTGAATATTTATTGTGGTATGTTTTTTTTTTTTAATGGTGCAACCGTACTCACACTTTAAATACAATAATAGTTTTATAATCATAACGATTTTTTAAATATTCTGTATAATATCTGCACCGTTTCGCACTCTTTTTCACTGCACTTAAAACAAAACAATATCAATAATAATAATAACAATATTATAATCGCATTTGCATTCGGTATTGATCCTTACAATTGCACTTGCACTTGCTTTGGCATGCGCGGTAATTTTTTTTCCAGGGTTTCTATCGCCACAGTTGTGAGTTGTAAATGCTCGAAATCTCGTTTACTCGTGTCTCCTCTCAAGACCTTTTTGGCTAATGGGCTAGCGTCAATTTGGCGTTTTGAGTTTGATCCAAGTTAATCATACTTCGCAGGTGTCTAATTTTGCAGTCCTTTTAAAGGTTGTTTCTAGTCCCCAATTGTACTCTAACTCGCGAAAAAGACTTCTTAAATAACACCAGAGAACGCGAAGCATCATTGACTTATTCTCATGCATATAAATATTGCCGTCTACATTACCGCAGGTGTGAATTTAGGACATGTTTTTGTAGGACTTTTCTCAAAGAAAGTATTGAAAAAGTTCGTATTCCACTGATTTGGCACTGTGAAGAATTTTTGAATTCTTTGTCATGCTGTCATCTTCAGTCTACGCAGATCTTAAAAATCTTTATTTTATTAAAACACAAAAAGCTTTTTAACATTATGAAAGTAGTTATATGTTCAAGAAATGGAACCATTTATCTTTTTTAATCCACAAACAAATGCTTTAACTGAAACATAAATCGAACAAACATCCAGTTCCACCCAAGATTACACCATTCTCATTCGCACGCGATCTGAACGTCGGTGACCGTACAAGCATTCAGTGCGTTATTGGCACCGGGGACCTGCCGCTTTCATTCACTTGGCTAAAGGATGGAAAAGCTTTGCCATCGGCAGCTGGTGGTGGTATTGTTGGTGTCGCCGACAGCGGTGTCAGCGGTGGGCTTAAGGGTACCGGTGGCGTTATGGCTGTTATGGGTTCCGGCACCGGATCGCAATTATTGTCACAGTTTTCATCTAGCATGTCACCGTCGGCATCAAGTGAACAACAACAACATAACATCGCATCGAATGACAATGGTCGTAGTAGTGGTGAAAGTAGCGGCCAAGTGACAATTCGCCAAAATGATGATTTTACAAGCGCCCTCAGCATCACAAGTGTGACGAGGGAACAAAGTGGCACATACACGTGTCGCGTACAAAATGATGCCGCTACTGTAACGCACTCTGCACAGCTCAAAGTTAATGGTACTTGTACAAGCTTCATTTTTTCACATTTCTTTTCATTTCATTTTGGGTTATTAATTTTATATCAAATAGTTGTTCAATATGTAGAATTGCCCGTAGTTTGTATTGTATATATACGTACATTATTTTTGAGTTAAGCACAATTTTTGTATATACTCAAATAAAATTCCTTAAAATGGTCATGTTTTCTTCACTTCTACTTAAGCACTAACTGGTTTGTGTATCGGCTGACCGACTGGTTTGTGTGTCAGCTGATAAATATAAACTCTTTTCAATGCAATTTATTTATGTGTGTGCACATAATGATAAGTTTGTTAATGTTTGCATGATGTAGTTAATAAAAAAATAATTATGAAAATCCTTTGTCCAAAAAAAATGTAAAGGATAATCCAGTTTCGATAAGGTTTTTTTTTAAAGTATTAAAACTTGATTAAATACATTTAAAATATTGAATGATTTTTAAAAATCTTTTGGAAGTATTTGATCAAAGCGATCAAAGCATTTAAATTTAAACTTAAGTCCTACATTTAAATAAATAATTTAGTTGCATGTGAAAAACTTCTTTTTTGGAGATCCTACTTAATTTTTTTGATAAAAACTTTCAAGTAATTTGCTTTAAAAACCTTATTGGAGATATCTTATACATAAACTTTTTCAGCAGGTCTAATCTTAAGCCAAGTCTATAAAAACAAAATTTTACTTTTGCCTCTGGATTTTATTTTCTGTCTTCTGGTGAGGTGTATACTTTATCCTTACAGAAAACTTTCTAAATATTTATTATATAAGAGTAAAATCATTTAATTCATTATGATTTAATTTTCTTGAACTTTAACTGTTTAGTTCCACCGCGCATATCTCCTTTTGCGTTCGAAGATGAAATAACTGAAGGTATGCGAACACAAATAATGTGTTCCAGTAGCCAAGGAGATCAACCCTTTAATATCACTTGGCAGAGAAACAAACTGCCAATACTTAGTGGCACAGCCAATGTAAAGAGTACAAGCGGTGCCATCAAACAGTTGACCATGACGACAAAACAGGGCGAAGAGTTTATACCACCGGATCCATCGTTAACTATCAATCAATATGCCCCATTTTCCAGCATTCTGTCCATACACAACGTCTCCTCGGAGCACAATGGTAACTACACTTGTAGTGTGGCCAATCATGCTGGTACTGTTGATTATACAGCGGTTCTTTCGGTTTCGGGTAAATCAAGTGTAACTATTGTTTTTTCAAACACTTAAATGAAAAAGTGCTCTTATTCTAGTCCTATATTGAAATGTACAATACTTTGCACAAGAACAAAAAACATCACAGTAAATATCGTAGTAAATGCACAAGGCGGATCACTTCACAAATGTACCTAGCTTTTGGAATTTGGAATTAATATAATACGTTCTTACAGATTGGGTGGACTGGAAAAAAATTAAAAAAAAGTTTAATGCAAAACCGTTTTGCAACAAACCTGATTACAAGCACAAAATATCAACTTTAAATTTTGTTAGACGTCTTAAAAAAATAAACAACAACATAAATCAAAATAATCAACCTTACAAAGTGATACTTTTGAGAATATGTGCTTAAAAGGTTAAAAATTGCTCGCAGCAAAAAATAAAGCACACTTTTTAGGGTAGATCCTCGCGTTAACAAAAATGCAGCCCAGCAGCCTTCATTAAGTTTTTTTCAAATGGTATATTTAAGTGTAGGAGACGGAAGCACTGAGCACAATGCACATGGCACTTTTGCACTCACTTGCTCGTATACCTGTAAACGAAAAGTTTACTTGACCACATACACATAAGTCGCATGTATTATTGCCTTTTTTTGCAGCAGAACTTGGAAAGTAAGGCGTTCTATGAAATAAATATACTGTCGAGAGATCGGAATCCGTTTTTAAGCAGCATCGACAGCAATCGCGCTAAAGCCTACGAATTTTGTATTATTTTATATAACTTTATTTTTTACTATTAGTTTTTATTTTTGCTCAAACAAAATGAAAGACGTCTGAAACTCTGATTATTATTTCTTCTATGCAATTTATAGTATCAACTTATTAATCACATTAGCAGCAACAAAAAGGAATTGGATACTCTGTCTTTTCACATTTTCAGTGAAAATTGTAAAATAAAATGTCTTTCTTTTCTTTTGATGATATAATTTAAGCTTCCCTAACTTACTTTAAGCATAGAAATTTTGCTTATAACAAATTATCCTACTGTAAATATATGTACATATTGTCTTGAAGTAGTTGCATGGTTTTCTAGAAAGAATTGAATATGTTGCATGCATTTCCTGCATTCGAAATAAATTCTAAGTAATTAATAAATTTAAAAAAAATAGTACCACCACGATGGATATTAAAGCCCACCGATCAAGACGCAATCTTAGGCAACCCAGTAATGGTATCATGTAAGGCCGATGGATTTCCTGTGCCAACCATTCAATGGAAGCAATCAATAGGTATGAATATATTCTTTTCATTTTAGTATACGGTATTAAAACATTATGTTTTTAGGTGACTCGGGTGATTATCGGGACTTAAGCTATGATACTGGAAATGGAAACTCACATTCTGCTCTTGCGGCCTTTTCCAATGGCTCTCTGATAATATCCAAAATTTCTCGAGAGCATGAAGGAAGTTATTTATGTCAGGCAAGCAATGGCATTGGCGCTGGCCTAAGCACACTTATTAAACTAACAGTTCACGGTAAGCATAAGTAAAGTATTAAAAAACATATTTAAATAATAATTATTTGTTTATTTAACAGTTGGCCCTTCTGTAACCGTTGCCAAGAAGCAGTTATCGATTCGGCGTGGCGAACGTATTACGCTACGTTGTGAGGCTACTGGAGATCAACCCTTGGACATATCTTGGCGATCAAAAGCAAGCCGTATAGATCCATCTTATGACATACGTTATCATATCAAGAATTCGCCTCTGGCACGTGGCGTCTCATCCGAGTTGACCATATTGCAAACGGTTCTAACGGATCGAGGAGAATATACGTGCATAGCTAATAATGCATATGGACGGGATCGAAGTGTGATTAATGTACAAGTTCAGGAGCCACCAAATTTTCCAGTAAACTTACATGTGAGGGATCTTGGAAGTCGTTCGGTTACTTTGGCATGGTCACCAAACGATCAGGACTCAATTAATTTGGGTGGAGGTGGTGGTAATAATCGGGATGCGCAACCAATATCAAACTATATTCTTCAATATAAGAGGGCTGGAGGTAAAAGTTGTCTATATATAAGTTAGGATTCTGTTTTTAATTTTTCTATATTTTTAGATGTTTGGCATGAGCACAACAATCAGAAGCTACTGCCTGGCGATAGAACAACAGCACAGTTAGGATCTTTACGTCCTGCACAAGTTTATCATATACGATTGTTTGCTGAGAATCATTTGGGCACCAGTGCTCCAAGCGATGTTTTGTTTGTGCAAACCGACTCTGAGGTGCCATCGGGTCCACCACAAGATGTGACTGCAGAGCCCCTAGGACCACAGCAGGTACGAAGTGCTAAGGAGCAGTTGGTCAAAAAATGATATTCATAATTCTACCTTTACAATTTAGTTACTCATAACGTGGCGAGCTCCAGTGCGTGATTCCTGGAACGGAGAACTGCTGGGCTATACGATTTCATATCAGAAGCAAGGCACACCAGATAATGGTAAAAATCATACCAAGGTTGGCAGCCTTATCACCGAGGGCATTAATGATTTTCGTTTGATTGGCTTGGAGAAATATACTCAGTATGCCATCACAGTGTCGGCTTTCAACATAAAGGGCGATGGACCGCAAAGTGATGTCGCATTGGGTCATACTCTGGAGGATGCACCATCCGCATCGCCCCGATCTGTATCATGCATTGCACTTACAGCACAGAACATACAAATATCCTGGCAATCACCGCCAAAGGAATTGAGTCATGGCATCATTCAGGGCTACAAGCTGCTCTACGAACCGGGTTTCCTAGAAAGTGAATACAGTGTGAGGGAGACAAAAATAACATCTGCATTGAGCACTGTCCTCCATGGATTGCAACCGTTTACTAACTATAGTGTGCAAGTTTTGGCATTTACAAGAGCCGGTGAGGGTGTGACTAGTCCAGCTGTATCCTGCATTACCGAGGAGGCAGTTCCTGATGCACCCGAGCTAGTCAAGTCTGCAGTAAGCACTGAATCGTCAGTGATTATAAGCTGGTTGCCACCGAGAAGACCGAATGGCTTAATCACCAAGTTTAATGTTTATATACGAGTCCTGGAAAAGGGACAGGAGCTGAAGATACTGAAGGAAATGTTGCCAGCACACAATCGACACTTTGAGGCCAGAGATCTGAACTTCCGAGAGACCTACGAAGCGTGGGTCACAGCATCAACGAGAGTGGGCCAAGGTCCAAGTACACCCGTTATTAAACTAGTTCCAAGCACTTCGATACCAGCGGCCATAGTATCGTTTAGTCAAACGATTTCCGTCACTTGGAGATCCGACCTTAAACTGCCATGTCTCTACGTTGGCAATCCCAAGGCGAATGCCGAATGGAAGATATTAAATACACGCTCCAAGCAACATTATCAGCTGGAAGTTAGCAATGATAATACGTTAAGTTTGCGAAACATACAAAGATCACATGAAGGAAATTATTCGTGTGCTGTCAAGAATTCAGCGGGCTCAGATCATATAGTTTATCAGCTCTATGTTCAAGGTAACCAAATGATTTAATATTATTAACAACCCTTTAACTAATAATTTTTCTTGTATTATAGTCCCACCATCTGCTCCAATTGTATCTGTGAATTCGGTGCATAAGAATTCCGTGTCCATTCAATGGCGAGTTGATGATATTGGTCGTGCTCCCATTCGAGGATTTACTTTAACGTATCGACGCGAAAACGCTGAATGGGATGAAATTCAAATTGATAGACGGGTGACCTCCTACATGTTAGAGAATCTGCAATGTGGCACCAAATATCAGCTCACAATGAACACTTTTAATAAGATTGGCACCAGTGTGACCAGCGCAATTGCAACAGCACAAACTAAAGGTAACATCAGACAGAGACTGAATTGAAAGAAGCTTTTCATATTTTTACTCTCATTTTCAGGAAACAAACCATTTGCACCACAAAAACAAAGCTTTATTCGTGCAAATACCACATCGGTTATTTTGGATTTGTCTTCATGGCAAGATGGTGGCTGCCCCATACTCCATTTTAGTATCGAGTTCAAACATTATAAATCTTCTAGTGACTGGATTATAGTATCCAATAAGATAGAAACACATGTAAGTCACTAAAGGGCAAAGCTTGATGAAATAAACTTTATATCTCTTGTAACATTTTTAGAGTCGTTATAACATCGGTGATCTGGAACCAGGAACAGCGTATAATCTAAGAGTTACCGCTACCAATAATGCTGGCGCTACCACCAAGGAATTCTACTTTGAGACACAGAACTTGATTGGATTTACTGGCAGCTCGGAGTCAGAGGAGTTACCCGATGATCAGGCAGTCTTAACGGATGCACACTTTATTGCTGTGATTATAACATCGATATTTGGCACAATTCTAGCGCTACTCGGAGCATTTATTTGCTTTAAGAACTGTAAGTATTATATTGTTGACAAAGCTTAAAAGTAAACTAAATAAAATACTTTCCCAACAGGTCCTAGTACAATGTTTTCACGTGATGTGGATTCACTAAGGCCACAAATCGGTGTTGTAGACGGAAAAGATGTTCAAAGTCGTGAACATTTCTATGGTACAGTGCGTAAATCGTGTCAGCAATCCCCACCTGAATCGGTAGCTGGTCTTGAACGCATACCCGAATATTCGGAAGATATATATCCTTATGCCACATTCCATTTGCCAGAGCATGAAAACCAATCGGGAAATATTCCCCTTAACTACACAGGCAATCCCTCAAAGTACGAGTCCCGCTGTGAAGACGAGAATACTTTGTGCAGTTCGGGAGCAAAGGCAAAACGCAGTATTGCAACTAGTGCAAATGTCAAGCTATCAAGTGTAATCGTTGGCTCATCTGACGAAAGCAATCATTTGAATACGGAAAAGCGACTTAAACGTCGTTCGAAAATCATTAAATCCGAATCGGAAGAGTATGACAGCTTGAACAGTGACAGTGAAATAAGTGGAGAGCGCATTCGTGATGATACTTCTTATATGGATGATGAAGGTCACACAGGTATGTACTTAAAAGGTATATTACATTCTTGGATTAATGAAACTTTTTTTTAATTTTAGTACATGGACGAAAACTAAGAAATGATAGTGGAATTGGTAAAGATAGGTCTTCGGTATTTAGCAGACCTCAACTGCATAGTAAGTTAGTACCTAATCTTTTTTTTCGCATTTAGAATAAGTCCGTCAGTTCGTAGAAGATTATGTTTTGTTAGTTTCTTATATAGATTATTGAATTATTTTGATTAGAATAAGTTTTACTCAGGCTTGTCTCATTTAATATACAATTTAATTTCTTTGTAATCACTGTAACCTTTCTTATGCCAACTAGATAATTATTAAACACTTCTTTTGTATTTATTGACATAGCATTTTGGACATCGTGCCCCTCGACTACCGGGTCATTGAGTCGTCCGCAGCAAAGCAGCAGCGCAAATCAACGAACTCTAGCGATGCCCAGCGGAAAGTTGGCACAATTAAATCTGTCAAAGATACAGCCCAATGTGCAGATGTGTCCCGAAGTGTATCCAGTCGCCAACGATTCAAAGGTGCCGATAATAGTGCCAACAGCAGCTCCCTTAATCGCGATTGTGGGGGGGAAACATCAAAGGGCATCACCCGACCAATTGCACAATCGGGCTCATATATCGAAAAACTGAAGCCACACGATCGTGATAAGCATATAACACACTATAACCAGAGCTATGGTGATACCAATGGAATGCAACGAGAGCTCTTAAGTCATCATCGTCATATATATAGTATAGAATCATTAGATTTATTGGAGGTATCCAAGGATGCCGATAGATCGTTCGAATATCATGCCATGGAGATTTTAAGCAACACTGAAACTTTAGCTATGGGCTCCACAATGAGTGACCACAAATATCAATTAGATAATAGTAGCTCTGAGAAGCAATTAGATTACATTTTAACTGAGAAGCATGTTAGTCCTCCGTCTGCCTTCACTGACAGGGTTAGCCAAATTTAAATGTATAAGTATTATGGATGATTCATTAACAAGATAATAACCAGGTTTAATGCATTTACAACTTACAACTAGTCTAACTGATTCAATTAGTATTGCAATTAACATCAATGATTCTTAATGTAAGTAGTGCATTTTTTTGGGACTATCAAGACGTTTAAAATTATATAAAAAATGCAATCCAGTGCTTCGACATATCTTAAGTGTTAAATAATGACAAAGGACACAACTGAAACTCATTCATGTAGTTTTCAACTATTAGATTTTTGTGGCAGTTTCGTTATTCGTTTCAGAAATAAACATAAATCTTGAGAGTTATAAGTAGATTAAGTCAGCTCTAAGCCCCCTGTTTGTTTTAATTCAGATCAGATCAAAGATACTGCTTAGACCTCTGGGTCAATTAATGTCAGTCTGCTACTTCCACCATTGAAATAATTATGTTAAACAAATATACAAAAGTTTCGTATTTAAGTATATAGTCAATTGATAGTTTTATGCCATTACTAACTTATACAATTTATATATAAGATTGATGTGAGATCACCTTTCTACAGTGGAATACAATTTTCAAAAAACCAAATTTATTAATTGAAAATATTAGTAGTAATAATATTGAATAAACTTTCATTCCATAACATTAGCTTTAAGAAAACAATTATTGTAGATCTTGATAATGATCTGGAACGTGTTGGTTTTGTAAGTTAAACAATAGATAATGAGAATGAACTACTTTTAACAACGAATAGAGTATGTTTCTTCTTCATACACAATTACAATACACAATTATTTAATGAAAATATAAATAAGTATATATCAATTCGAGTAGATCGCACAATATGCACAAAATATACATCAATGTATGTCTCTAGATATCAATAGTATTATTATTAGACTGAGATTCGCGAGTATTCTTCATACTATCTATAAGTAAAATGATTCATAGACATTTTATACTGTTATGTTACACTGTAAGAAGTTCAAGACAAACAATCATTGAATTTCTAAAGACATAATCAAAATATTCTAGAAATTCAATTAATTTGTATAACCTACCAAATAAGTATAATAAGACCCAAGTTTTAAGAGCATTTATCTGCCAAAAAATTCATTCGTAAAACGATGTCAATTCGTAGTATGAGTTTATCTGAACAGAAAATAAAAACAAATCGAGCTCAATTTGTAATGTCAATTGGTATATAGATGAACATTAAAAACCGAAATTGTTGTGTAAAAATTTATAAAATTCATGTTTGATTGGTTTTCACATTATCGAGTGTGCACTGCACTTAAGGGCCAACCACTTACGTTTCTTTTCGATTGTGTGTATGTGTTTATATCGTATTATGTTTAATGTTTAATGTAAGTATATCGACACAAGCTTAGTGTACTTCCGGAGTATTTAGTTGCCAGTTAATGTGTTTACGTAAAGAAGATGCTGAACCCTTTTGTCGATTGGCATGCTCAAAGAGACGTACTTAAGTCCGTTGTAATATAAACGATTTATCATGTTTATCAGTCAGACTGACGTTGTCATTGAGGAAATGCCAAGGCACAAACTGTGTGAAATTGAAGATTTAATATTGTCTATATTTGTGAGACACACACCAGAAACATGTTATAGAATGCCAAAACTGCAGGTAACAGCAGCAAAACTACCTACGTACACATACATGTTACAAACTAATTTGAAATATGTTATAAGAACAAAAGGAATTCTTGCGTGAAGTGAATTTTGAAAACATTGAAAAGCAACCATAATAAGCTCTGTCAGCGTGACCAGCGGCGATACCCCTGTCCCTGTCACCCTGCCTACACACATCATCCACACTATGAGGGTGCACAAAGTTTACAAGGTTTTCGTGAATATTTTCAATATGAGGAGGACACACACACAAACACACACGCTACATAGGTGCGCATGGCATCGTTGTTCTTACCTGATACCACTGAAAATATACTAGAGCTGAAGCTGTAGCTGCTCAGCATAGCCAAGCTTTAGTAGCTTGTGCAGTGTGTGTGCACGACAAATATTTGAAGCAGAAAATGCCACCGTTGGAATTCGTATAAGGGACTACACATATTTTATATTACTGTTGTTTTACATTACTCGGCATTTTGTTTCAAGACAAAACAGCATAACACATAACACACACACATAACTTAAACGCATCAGCAACAACAACAAAAATAACCGTCACATTTTGCAACCCTTTTCATTTATTTTGGCTTAAACAAAAAGATGATATTAGTTAAGGTTCTTTCCGATCTTCATAACATGTTTGTCTTTGAATGCACACATTAAGCATTTGTCAAAGTGACTTTTCATATTTTATTTGTTTAAAGTTGTACAATGCGGCTTTTGAATTTTGTGCAAGATTTCGATTGACAAAACTTTCTTCATAAGCAAATAAAGCATCTGTGCAAACATTTGAGGCTTAGAGTAGATGGGGGTAATAGTGTTTAACTTTTGGCTTTCTGTTACAAAAGGCTACACTTTAACAAACTATATTGTCTTCAAAATGCATGTTTGAAAGAAAAAAAATATACGTATACTTGATTTGTTTCTGTTACAGAGTGCTTTGGAATTCCGGTAATTTAATTCTTTTAACGCTCCATTTGTTGCAGACCCGCTAATCAAAAAGTCGATAGCCACGACAAACAAGCAAACAAATAATGCACGTACAAATGTACACAACAATAACAAGTACATGTAAACACACACATGAACACACATCATTGTGTGTGTGAGTGTGGGAAGGTTGTGTCTAGTAGAACGTATAATATACAATAATTCATTATTATTTTTGTTCTTTATGCAAGAACTGCGTTCGACATCTCATAATAAATGTGGCAATATGATTAATAATGTAATTATACTCATATATCATGTTACGAACTATAACTGTTTTTAAGTTTACTTTGTTATGACACATCATATACATATTTTTTTATTCAGTTAATTATTACTTTAATTGTACTGTGCATATAACTTCTTGGACAGCCGACATCAACTCAATTATGCTGCAACAGTTTATTTTTCCATTCTCACGTAAATTCTCACCGTAAATTGCACGTAAATCTTCGTCTAGAAAGTTTCTAGTCACGTTTGATGGCAAATTTTAGGTACTTATTGACACAAAGCCAGAGATTAAAACTACTACAAAAGGTGTCCGTGAAAATCCACTTTATATTGAACAAGAAGCAAACTTCAAGTTGGACACAGCCTTGACAGAGGCACTTTAGCCTGTTGTTGTATCTTGTACAACTTCCTCAATCTTGTTTATAATATCCGTCTTACTTGGTGGCATCAAATTTAAAGTTACTTGGCAGCTTGTTTTAACTTATTGAATTTTTACATTTCTTTAGCTCTTTTAAGATTTTATTGTAGCTCTTTGTTTAATTAAAGCATCCATGAAAATTGTTTCGCTTTAACAACATCAAATTATATGCCAAACGTTTTGTTCAGCCTTACAATGGGAGAAACGAAAAAGTTGCAAAACTTTTTGGACTCCAAACGTCTGCAATAATAAACATTAATTTTTATGCCACTTTGAATAAGTTCGAGTTCTTGAGCAAAAGTTACTTTCATTGACATAGACTAATAATTAATATGAACACGAAAAAAACAATTTCAATTCGGTGTAACGAATATTAAATACTCTTCTAAACGGGCATATGGGGAAGATATTAAAAAGTTTTCTATATTTTGCAAAGTATTATTTTTATACAACAAACAAAGCTTCTTAATCCATATTAAGAATATTTGCTATATCTTCTTCCGTTGAGATTATTTTTAAAAATATTTGTATGTTCAATAATCTATAACATGTTCACGGAATTTTATTAACAACCAAAAATTCAGCTAGATTCCAATGTGCTAGAAATATTTGCTTTTTCAATGCATTCGTCATGTTGTGTCACCAAAAAGAAGGGTATTTAATCGAGGAATGCAATTTCATTCGAGTAAATAAACGTTGAAAATTTCGAAAACAGTCGTAAATTTACAAAGTGTTTAAGTTACGATGCTAATTAAATACGATAGGCGAGCACGATTTAATGCATTATATGTATTTGGTATTGTTTTTTCCACAAAAAGGTTAAGGGTTAAATGGTGGTTGCACAACTGTTGCCACTTATTCATATATATGTGTATGTGTATATAATACGCTTACAATTGGACATATATATTTACAAATTGACTTGTATGTTGTTTAAGTGTATCCTTAAATGTTACATTTCATTTAACGAAACATTTTAAACTTTTAAATGCGCTTAATTCAGTTTTCTCATCTGTTAAAGTTTCTTTAGCAAGATCAACAGGTAACAGAGTTATGGACATCATTTAGCCAGAAATAAGCTTTTTATACGAATCTATAAGTTTTCTGCAGAAAAGTAATTTTAGCTTAATCTTTTCAATGGCATTGAGACTGGAATGAAACTGACAGCAAATCATTTTACACCCTCTTAATCCCTGGCTAATATTGTGGAAAATAAAACTATATTGTGCAAAACTTGTTCAATACCCTGTAATACTATACCATAGTACAGACTAAATTTTCATTTACATGTTTCTTGTTTTTTTTTTGTTATATTTTGAAGATTACATTTTCTTTTTGTTAAACAACAATTTGAAAAATATAGCGTGGTATATGAAATAACAACAAAATCTCATGTTGAAACATGAACACTACAAATGCATTAGAATTGAGTTGAAAGATGTTTTCCACAGTTCAAATACTTTATTTCTTGTTTTCTTTTTTTTTTTTTCATAAATACTGACAAGCGTCTTAGGATTTCAGTTGTTGACAGGAGAGCGAGGTAAGCCGTGTGTATATGTATATAAATATATATTTTGATAGAAACATACGTACGAACGTAAGAACACATATCCAGCATTTGAAGGATGAGCAAGGAATGGGGAGAGTTTCACAAGCCTGTAATAACTAAGACCGTGAAACATGCTAACCCAGAATGACATACAAGAAACAGAAAAAAAATATATACCATTACGTTTGTCGAGGATTAGATACCCTTACAAATATTCAGATGAAGAATTTTTTACTGTTTATATTACCGCAGCTAAAACAAAAATCTTATAACTAGAATGTTTTTGCTGGAACAACTATATTTAACCATTCAACATATAGGTCATGTTTAACATGTAATGTGCATAAAGCTAATCTGTTTTGCTCTCTGTATAAGGGTATTAAAATGCGCTGGCTCTGACATATATGAGGCCCACAATGAAGCTTGTGGTCGTAAGCCCGCATTTGAGGGTGACATGAAGGGATAGAGTAACTGGCATTACTACGCACATGTTTTTCGCTTCTTTCCCTTTTTTTTCTTTTTTTTGTCTGTCAAAATGCTGTCAATTTTTCCGCAAACATTTTAACGCTAAATTATTAAGTGCCAAATGTCGGAAGTGTCTACATTATTGAATGCAAACATACAGATGTATCCACATACAAACATACATGCATACAACCATTTGTACATGTTCATCAAATGATGAGCTCTTGTAAAGCATTTTTTTTTCAATGTTATTTGTATGAAACTCAAACGCTGCAAATGATAGTTTGTAACATTTAATGGAAAATTAAACAGCATCCGATAAGTATAACATACAGCTCCCGCAGGAACAATGAACTGTAATTCAATTTGTTTTATGTAATACACGTCATGTCGGCAAGGGTATAAAGTTTTTGACACTCTCAACTAATTTTTTTCTGCTTTGTTTATAGCAATGCATTTTAATTGGACAAACAGAGAAAGTTTGGCTTAAAAGAAGACTTACTTCTATTCACAACTAACTACTATGTGCCCCTATCTTAATTGTAAGGAAATGCATAAGATGCTTGCAGAAGGAACTATGATAATAAGGTTCTCAACGCTAAGAGCGAAATGCGTTTTGAGCCTTAACAAATTATTATTATTATTATTTTTTTATATATTTTATAAAGCGTTGAACCCGTACAATGCAATAATAGTAACAGAACAGCGCAAGTAAACTAATAAATAAAAGGAACCAAACCCACACTATGCGCATGAGGACTACAAACAACTATACTCATATCACCAAAGCTTTGCAAAGGGGCCTGCCTTCATAGTTTCACCTTTAACAAATAAAAAGCAGAAAATTATTTTCAGCTCCAAAGTAGGCAATAGTTTTATTAAACTAAAAAAAAATTAGCTGCCCAATTGGTACACACATATCCAAGACAAGCACCATAACCAACATGTAAAAGTTGGGTCCCTTGGAGTCAGAATGCAAAAGTTTTGATTAGCCCATCATTATTATGGATATAAAAATATTGGACGTGTTGTAACTACATGCAAAGTGTATGTACACATGGTAATAGTACATACTTGCTTGGCGAGCATAATGCTTAAGTCAAACAAAGCGACATACAATATATGCCGATTGCTTTAAGCAAGTGTGTGGTTATGCGCTTTGGGAACTACTCAAGAACATCTATATATACGCATATGTACACATATTCTTATCCAGTGTTTGGATCATCACGTTTCAGCATGTATTGAAATATCTTTAGTATCTGGCAAATTCAATTTAAAGCAATCAAATCATCGAATATAATCGAATTGTATGCGATTTATGAATAAAGAGAATGATTTCTGCCACAAATTGACACCAAATAAAACATAAATTTCTCTTCTAACAAAGTTAGCAGTCAAAGTTAGCTTTGCAGCAGCAAACAAAAACGATTTAGCTTGGATTTTTGAAAATCCCATCACGTCGCAGTATAGCATCAGCAGCACCCACAGCTACTCTTGCTCACTGCTTTTGCTCCTGCTCACTTTGTCCGTGTGTGTGTGTGTTCGTGTTTGCCACTTTGCTGCTGCTACTCGTGCATCAGCCAAAGAGGGGGCAGGGGGGGGCAGGGGTGGTAGTAGTCGCCGGCAGCTACAATTCATGTGCGAGATGAAAACTCATCCGAGCGTATGATTTATCATCAATGGTCTGCGATTGCAATTTTAATTTATGACATCAATAGCCAAGTTGTTTGGCCGGCAGCGTGTTAATGGACACTATTGTTACTGAACGTGTGTGTGCGTATGTGTGTGGAAATATCTATATATATATATATTGTATATATATGTATGTTGTTTCGCTTTTCAAAAGCAATTTTTACTTTGTCAATAAGCTTACTACTCTCTGCTTGAACCCTGACCCCCTCTCATGCTGCTGTTGAAAGATGATGGACAGACAAATCAACAACAACCACAACAACAACTAAAAGTTGAGTTCAAAAGTGGCTGGCAGGAAAAATTAGTAGACATGACATTTCTGATTTGTTTAGCAATACAGAAGAATGGATTTTAAAGTTTAAATCAAAGCAAAAACAGAGAAAAGCTTGGCTTCTTAGTTTATAGGTGCAACTTATTGCTTGCAACTTATTGCTTGTATATTCTTGTTAAAATGTCGATCTAAGTAGAGTATTGTAAAGTTCGCAGTTTTGTGACTGCAAAAGTTTTCACACATGTTTTTTAAGCATGCATTAAAAAGAAAATATAATATTATTGACCATGATAGTCGGTAAAAAACTTATTTGTAACGAGCAAAAAATGTGTTTAAAAAGCGCATGCAAATAGTATGGAAATACAATTAAGAAGAAACATTGCATGCAATTATTTATCAGTGTTCATTAATATAGTATATATTATATTTTTAAGTTAATCAAATTTGTAAGCAAAGTTTTTGCTAGATATTAATTGCACAATAGCACAAAAGTTGAACTGCTTTTGAGTGAAAGATAAACCCTTTTTTTCGCGAACGCCAAGGAAACAAATAAAACAAATGACAACCAACAATTCTGGTTTGGCAAAGAGTCTACAACTGAACGAACAACTAGGATTTTATTGTGCTTACATAATCACTTTTTAAGCAAAGCCACCAAAGTGTGCGGCGCATAGAATATGCTCTCCTCAAATGAAAAGTCGAAAAAGCAAATGGAACAGAACAGAAAAGACAGCAAGGCAAGGAGCCCAACGTCAACGTCAATGGCAGCCGGCAACAATAACTTTTAATCACTTTAAATAATAAAATCCAAGAAACACTTTCGGATTTACTGAGTTTCTTGTTGAGGATTAGCTGAGTGAATCTCAACGGCTTAGTAAAATGCCTTCAGCACTAGAACATCAGCATGGCTGCTACTAGCGCTGTCTCACTCGCTCTCGCGCTTGCTTGTCCTTCGTTCTTCTTAAGACTCTGCTTTGCCATTCAATCGTATGCGGGTTTTAACAACGTTATACACATACATACAGACATACGCATACTGTTATAAGATGACTGCTTTAAGAAGTCGACATAATGAAACTTAGATATACTGCGAATGTGTAGATAGATAGCGGGACTCGACTTCTTCGCCGTTTGCTTCTTCGTGGTACAACTACATACATACAACGGCTGACTTTGGCAATGTGGGGAATGTGAATGAAACAGAAGAAACAGAAACAAAAACTGTTATTGCTAGATAGATGCTTTTGATAAATGCTATTCTATCACAATGATGATAATCTCAACTAATGAGGAATTAAAATTGGATTACAGTATACTCTTAATTAAAAGGATTATATTGTGAAATGCAACAATATCAGCAGGGGGATTACGCATACACATATAAACATTTTTAATAAGAAGAAAACAAAAGCAACATGACTTTTGCCTTGCTTGAACCTAATTGGACTGACAAGAGGTACTCGATAATACATTTTTTTTTTTAAACGAACAAGTACGAGCTACTACGTACAACAATAATAATAAGACAAGTGACATTCATCGTCTTTTTAAGCTGGGCTCGCCTTGACATCAACGTTTTGTCGTTCGGCAAAAGAGGCTAATTGTTTTTTCTATACGATGATGACGATGACGACGAGGACGACAAGGAGTCAGGAATCATTGTAATCGCCACCATTAAAACACTGTCAATCGTTCCAACACACAATGGGCAGAGAAGAGCAACCCTTGTGTACTTTTTGGTACAGTGGTACTTAAGCCGTTTGGACTGCCAAAGCGATAGAAGAGAACAGTTACAACAGCAACAATAATTACATTCGACGAAACAACAGAGATTATTGTCAGTCAGTCAAGTGGGAAGCTTTTCAACGGAAAAAAAGAAAGAATAGAAAAGAAAAGACTTTGAACAATAAATGATGTGAAATCTCCTGAAATACCCAGTAAGTGTTTGTTTGTATGTATGTGTGTACGTGTACGTGTAAGTAGTAAGTACGTATACTCTCTTATTGTGTTGTGGCATCAGAGCGAGTCGCTCTGCAAATTCGTAATTCGCGAAAAAAAAATATAAAGGGCGCATTCGAATTCGTGCATTCGACTCCTGTGCCCATCTTGACGGAGAGATCTTTCTGGGTTGCCTGGCACTTGTCTTCTTCTTCTACTACTCCTGACTCCCGTGTTTTTTTGTTTTTTGGTGTATGCCAACAAAGCCGTTGCTGTTGTCGTTCCTTATGCATGGATGAATCAACTGCCTCAACTGCTTGACTGTGTCTGGGGCCTGTTTGCCTGCAACAACTTCCGTTTGTTTTTCGGCACCGTGAGCAGCAGACTCGGTAAGCCATGCCACTACTACTCTTCTTCTTACTGCTCGTTTCTTAGGTCTTTTTTTTGTACGTTGAAAAACCAAAAAGCAAACATTTTTTTCCTAAGACACTCGACTTGTACAAAGTAAATCGGCTTTTCGATTGTATTTGAAGTGGTAGCACACACACACACATACACTTAAACGCACACAGGTACATCTACCTACGTACAAGCTTCATCTCTCATAAGTATAGAACTTATGCTCACACGAACACATCGCTAATGTTCGTGTCTGCTTTGGCATTAGACAGATATATGGACCACCGCCGATGAAAGACGACAACTGAACCAAGTGGCCATGACAAGAGTCAATTGATGCCTGGCTAATGCCTTTCATGAATATTTTTTTCCTTGACTTTTTCGTCAGGTGGGGTGCCTGGAAGGTCCTTGATTTTCACAAATACCCATTAAATGAATGATCATAAATGGGCTTAATGCATTTGTTGATATAACTTACTATATTTATTATATGAAAAAGTATTCAAAAAAATTAGCAAAAATAAAAAAAAAAATGTATTTCCTTTTTTTTTATAGTCTTCAATAATTATTTTTTAGCTTTCATAGCTTTCTTCAATAAGCCTATGTCTAAAATACCTTTAAATTACAACTTTTTTAACCTTGTCATAAAAATATTCAATAAATTAAGCGTAATTTTTCCAATTCGTTTTTTGACAAAATAATTTTTCTTATAATGTATGTACACTCGAGTTGAAAAATGAAGAATTCGTCAAAATATATAAACATATATCTTTAAAACTTCACAATAAAATAATAATAAAACTATAACATAAACCCTTTGACCTAATTTCCTGTCGAAAATGTATTTTGCGCATGCAATTGTGATCCTTTCAGGACTGCAACGAAGCTTTTATTTGTTTTAACTTACCTACTAACACCCTATAACACATCATTCAAACGCTGAACCAAGAAGTTGTTAAAATTAATATTAGTTGTTAAACCAATGCTACGCTTAGGCATTAAATACTCATAAAAAAGAAGCTTATTTAGTGCCTATGATATTTTTGCAGCTGTACATAAATATTTTTTGTAAACAGACCAAAGATTAACAGTTGTCATTAAAATAAACTGTTACAATGGTAATTTTAAAATATGTATTAGCACAAATGACTATATTTTAACTTAATTTTCGATTCTCTTTTTGGATTTGTGGTGTCAAAGAGTCTTTTCCAATGCGTTTTACATTTTTTGTAGACATTTGAATACGCTCAAAGAAAAGGTATAAATACAAATAATTTGAAAAAGCAGAACTGCTGTTTAAAGCTTATTAAAGTAATTCTCTCTGAGAAAAATGCAATCTTATGCTAAATAACAGTAAAATCTAATTCTAGCTGTTTCGAGAACAGGTATTGAGTTAACGGCCTGTTCAAAATATCTAACTTCATATAATGAAATAAATCGTATACAAGCACTTTCGACTAAAGAACCCTTCTTTCGTGCTCTACAACATTTGAATGGGTGTAAATGAAATCCTCAGACAGCTTCATCTACCCATTCACACCCGACTAACTAATTCTTATATATGTAGATACACGCTTGCCAGAATACTGACCACATACTCCACGGGCGCAAAATGTGTGTGTGTGTGTGTTTGTATCTGCAACTGTGCAACACACACATATAAACTCGCATACATACGCATCAAAAGCTTTGGAGCCAGTTTCATAGCTTCAATAGCATTGGTATAATGAATAAACCAAAAAAGGACCTTGAAAATGTTGAGTGAAATAATTTTAGGGGACTACGATGCTTAGAAAAGAATTTCAAATATTTTAAACAAATATGTACACTGAATTTACTTGTGACCAATGTTGTTGGTTTGTTTCTCTGTTTGTTTTTTTGTTTGTTTTATTTATATTTCGTTACTTATTTGTATGATTTTTGTGGTGAGCAATGAAATTTTATTCATGAAAGGAAGTTAAAAGTCCTAAATGCTCCAATAGAAGATGAATTTCTAATACATGTCCTGCCACTACATCTATGCAGAACCAAGCAAATAATAATGTTGGGGCTGCAAATGCTCGACTAGAGTAATACCCAGTAAATATTTTGTGAATATCTGGGCATAGGGAAATTGTTGGAATAGTTAAGGTAAAGGGTTGTTAAGTTTTCAGGTAAACAAATATTTTATCTGAATATTTATACTTTCCATTTATTCTTTCTAGTCGTCAAAAGTATTTATGTTTTTTACTGATATTTTCTTATATTAAAAAGAAGCTTCGCCAAACTGAATATTTATCCTTTATACCTTATTGCCTTTTAACTCACATACAAGCAATTAACGGCTTCACTCTCAAATGAACGAATTTTTGTCAACGATCTAAACATTCGCTTCGTTATACGCATACTAACTAAGAATATGATTTATTAGGTAAAAACATTGCTACACACACACACACACACACAAAAACACATATAGCATCCACAACGCCACGTGGTGGAATCTATTTGACGAACTCCCAACAGCCTTTCATGATACAATTGGAATCTTTACGGTATGCTCTCTCCAACCCCTTGCCAAATGCTTGCCAATGGGTGCGCAGCAAACACTCTCCCCGCCCATCGAAGGGGCAATCGTCGGCTTCGTGCGTGCAGCCGAACACGTCCACGATGTGCAATATTCAGGCATTGCACGGTACGGACAACTTATCACTAGACGGCTTCGCTTCAGTTCCAATCAGAGCTTGTCGCGCGACGGTCGAGTTCAAGTTGCATAGAAATTGCAAATTCTTAGCGACAACCGATATCGAAGCTCCTAACTAAAATCGTGTATTACCGTCGTTATGTTTGTAATTGGCTACAACAAAGCTTGAATATTTAATTAGTTAACAAGTTGGCACTTTCAAATTTTTAAATCTTATGATAAAAAAAACAGACAGAAGGAGAAAGGGAGCGAGATAGTCAAAATAGCAATTAATTAGTCTCAGCTGCATCTTTCTGTTTGCTTTCGCTTCATATGGTTTCATCACTAAATACGTATATGTATGTGTTTTTTCTCATAGTTCCATCGATTAGACTAATTGGTATGCAATTAATGTTTGAAAAATTACCGATCACTTGTCTCTCATGCTAAAATGCAGTGGCAATTAATTTTGTTGTTAAAAACTTAAGTGGCCAACAACACTTGAAGTGCAATCCGGGATACAAACAACAAAACATTGCAGTCGCTGCTACTGCTGCTGTTCTTGTCACATCACGAACAGAAATGAAATGGAAACAAAAAATAAGGAAATGCCAAACAATACTTAAAACGGCTTCTTCTTCTTCTATCCCATGTCTTAACTGTAAGTTTACAACTAAATGTTTATAGTTATTATTTGTTATTTCCTATATTGTGCTTGGGGTTACAGTTTGAATATCTTGAAAAACTGTCTTGACAGCGAAACAAAAGTCAACAGGATTAATTTTGAATAAAAATATATTTTTAAAATTGTAAATATATAGACCATGTTTTTACTTATTCAAAATAAAGTTCATTAACAGTCAGGTCTATGAAATAAAATTTATTTTCAGTTATTAATGAGGTTTCCTATTCTCAACACCCAAAGTCGTCAAACCACAAAAAATTATAACAAGATTCCAAGGTCTTAATAATAAGTCATGTTCATTCGGTATATATCGAGAACATGATTTTAATTTAAGTTCTATTGTGGTTTGCTGAATACGGGTCTTGTAAATGTTTCAAGAATGATAAACAATACTCAACACACTCAAAAACGCACGATCTTATATGACATTTGCTTCAGTCCTGATCTAAAACGGGATTTACGAGAACGGAATTCTTATCAGTTTTAAAAAACCATTGGAAATCACTCCGTTATCCTAAAAAACGCTTTGATATGGTTACAGAATCAAGTCAAATTTGGGATATATTTTCTCCCAAGATTTTTATTACCCTTTTCTCAATGCTTTATTTACATTCAGTAATCATAATCATAATCTTTGTCAAATTAAAATGCATTAAAATGTTGTTAATCACCATTAAATGTTCAAAATAAGTTAACAAACACTTCATTCAATTCAATTAGTTAACGCCTCCAACAATGTCATTACATATATTTGCAATGATTTAAGCCCTCATTAGCTAAAACTTTGTGAGAAAAAAAAAATAATAGCTAGACAATGTTCATTTATATAAATATAGCTTTGTTTATAAATAGATGTTAGCTTGTCCAGCGAAAGGAAAGACAAAAAGGTAGTAATTGCAACAAGCTAATTAATTTTATTTTTTAAAGCCATTTAAGTTCAAAAAATGATTTTGTAAAATCTAAACATTTTTCGGTAAAAATTATGTTTAGTTTTCTTAGCTTGTCTAAAAAAAAATAACAAAATCAATAATAATCCACATTAATTATCTAACTTTTTATAAATCATTTGATGCGTGTTTAATCTAGTTTTGAACAAAATTCATCTTCTGCTTGTCCAAGGTTTTATTGACGACATAAACATTTTTCTTTGATACAAAATTTGTGTTTAACTTTCCAAAGCTCGGCATATAAATTAATCAATTCATGTTTTACCGCCATGTGCCACAAGAACGGAAAGGAAATTGGTCGAAAGCTGGGCAATCATTTTAACTTTGACACGGACAAGCCGGGTAATTATAGCTAGTAAGCTCTATTTGTCTTTGCAACAGACGCCAGACTTGGTTCAAGCCATGGTTGCCGTTGGTGCGCTCTTTGGTGCAGACTATACTTTGTAGTTATTCTCTCGTCTTTTGAAATTTGGCATGCACAGATTTTCACTACTAGGCAAAGCATGTGTGAATAGCGAGCGACTTGGATTAAATAGGTTTATAGCCAAACATTGTCTTTATGTTAATAAAGTTATGGATTTTGGTGTTGGATGTTATATGTATTCGAAAAATGAACAGGTTAACAGAACTCGGACTCACTGTTATCTCCAGTGTTGCTTCACCGATCTAAGGTAAAAATGATTAAATATGTTTTATAGAGTGTATACACTTTGTTTGCAAACTTTAACTTTCTTCTGCAAATTAAATAAAATAGTTTATTTATGTGGCAATAAACAATTGGTTGCCTTCCTTTTAAGTTTCTCTAAATCATGACACGATAGTTAAAGGTATTTATTCACTGATTGATTAAAGTTTCTTAGATTAATATTTCCCGCTTACGTAGCCAGCCGTTTTCAAGTCACGATCAGTGTGTCCAAAAGGAATTTCAGTAATGTTAATTTTTGTCATGTACATAACATTAGAGAGAAGAGAAAGCAGCTATGTTATGTACAACCCTTTGTATTGAAATATGTATTTACAAACGCTTGAATTTAATTAACAAATAACGGTTCACATAACATACATATTTATCAATTCCAATTGCCATCTTTATGAAATTGTAATACAACAACTTTTGTTTGTCTCTTTTGTATTGATTGACAAACTCTGAAATTGGTCAACTGAAAAATTATCTAGTGACAAGTTGTTGTTGTTGTTGCTGCTTGCTTCTGGAATTGATTGCCGTAAGACATTTGAGCATTTATGAAAAAAGGATTTGACAATGAGTTTTTGTTTTGCGAAAATATGAAAACCTTCTGTTTCCCAAGCCCACAAAAATAAAAAAAAATAAAAGCCCTCGAGACATTTAAATCGAGTGGTAAAAATATGTAAATTAAAATGCCGGCGGCTATTAAGTGCCTCTTTCTAAACCATACTTCTCTGTTCATATTCGAGTAGCAGATGGATGATGGTTAGATGGAGATGATGATGCTGGGGAGCTCAGCTGTCGTCTAACCGCAGAGTTCTATGCTTGGCCTATCGCAAACTAGTGCCAGGCCAATGCTTACAACAACAACAAGAACAAAAGTTGTTACGCTGGGCCGCTGACGCCTCTTAACATAGATATCAGACCGACCTCTTCGACCCGCCTTGTTCCGCCCTCTTGCTCATGCTTGTCTATTTGTTCGTTTGTTCGTCGTATCTAATGTAATTGAATTAAGTGGCGACTTGTTGATAAGGAGCAAAGTCAACAGACACGGCACGCTTCACAACTCAATTGGCAACAGAGACGTGACAAGGAGGAGGAGACGGAGACGGAGCAGGAGGCTGCAAGGGGGTACAGTTTATGAATAGTGGTAACGGCTTAAGGACTTGCCTGTAAAATGAGTCTGAACATATATATATATATAAATGTATATGGTACATAGGCAAATGAGTTTTTGAACAAGAAGAAAGCAATGCTGTCTGCTATCAGATTTCTACACACAAACACACACACACTTTAAACTTAAACGGGTAGTGCATTGAATTTTATATTATTATTATCATCAAATAGTGGTGATAAAACTTAGAGAGTGCATTCGAATGCTATACGAATACATATACATTCACAACCATTCACACACACACACACACACTCTGTGTCTTTATTGTTTGTGTTGTGTGCCAACTTTTGCTGGACAACTATTTTTTAGTTTGCCTCTTTTACACAGTTGCACATTGTCATTTTACGGAGTGAGCACTGTGTCTCTCTTCTATCTCCCTTCCACATTTCTTGTCCGAACAAGTGTCTATGTGCTGTTATAGTAATATATCTATGTGTGCGTGTGTGCATATTAATTTAAAAAGAGACATTGCTTTATTAAGTATACGTATATCATACACATGTATGATAAAAATGCAACGTGAGCATATTAATTCTCAACGTTAATAAATTCAACAAAAAAAAAGGGATAAAATACTTTTATCATTATATATTTGCAGAACTGGCACTAAAAGTTGTTAAAATTTGTATCTTATTTTATCATTTAAGGTCTGAACAATAATATATTTTTTTAAATTTTGCATTAGATCCAAACCCATAGCTTACACTTTCTTAAATCCAATACTTCCTACACATTTAAATATTTGACCCGGAAAATAGTTCTCTCACAACATGTGCAACATTAAACTTGTCATTATGATTTGGCTTTTACGAATGTGATTGAGAAGACAACGAAAACATTCAATATAATTTTTTGTATACTCGCATCATTGAGTTGCAGGAAACAGGACGGTGCGGGACGGGAACGGGAGCGGGATTCAAGTCACATGTGATGATGTTGACGCTATGCAAATGCAAAGAACTTTGACTTTTACATTGCCGCTTCAGAAACGCCGACATTTATGCAGAGTACTCGCTGTGTCACACAAAATGGAACTTAATGCATCCTTGAGTGTTTTTTCTCTTTTTTTTTTTTTTTGTGGGGGGGAAGTAAATAAGGACGCATCGACAATGGAGTAAACTTAAAAAGCTCGTGTTGTCAAAAAAATAAAAGAAAGACAAGAACGAAGTAAGGTGTATATGTGTGTGTGTGTTAAAAACAAGAAAGAAACAAAATTTTTTGGCATGTTGCACGTTGGCATTCACATGCAACTTAGGGTCCAACTACTAACATCATTACTGTTACAGGAATTGTTGAATGTAGAATTTCGATGTTCATTTTTGTCCAACAAATAGTGGCAAAAAAAAAAAATATATATATAAACAGCAGCTTCAACGGATTTTTAGGGTTTTTTTTTTAATTCTTAGAGGCGATAAGCTCGGAAAAATGTTGATGTTGGGTTATTAGATGTAAGAACTTGGAAATTCAGTATTAAACTTCAATTAAAATTTATTAGATTTGTTAACCTATTTCTGTCCTAATGTGTTGGGAACTGTACAATAAATTTAAAAACATTTTAATTATAAAAATCATTTTGAAGTCAAAATTATATTTATTACATTATATTTAATTTGGTCGTTAAATGCACATTACAGCTAGGAATGGACAAAATCATTAAATAATTATTAATATATTGAGAATTAGACAGATAATAAGTTTGCCGATTAGCCCTCAAGCTATTGACTGCAACGACACTAAGAACGTAAACCATATAAATAAGACTTATGAAAGTGATCAACAATGTGCCAGTTTCTAGTCAAACGTTGAATCTGCTTAACCAGTCGAGTTCGTTTTAGAACTGTAGCAAATCAACAAATGGTCAAACTATGAGTGTGATATCGAAAATAGTTGACACAAATATCTGCGAAAATATTTCTACAGCAGGAATTTTTTCAGAGAAGTCAACTTTTTTTTTTTAATTCTTCGTTAGCAAAATTGCTAAAAAAAAACCCAATCCATGGATAAATATTTTATGAACAGAAGCAAATACGAGTTGTAATTTATTTGTTTAATTGGTAAAAATAAGTTCGAGTGACATAGGATATAACCTTAACCCGTTACGTAACGCGTACAGTCATTTGAGAGTGTTAACGCTTTTGACTAATGACTTAACTTCAAAATGAGATATCTCCGGTGATTCTTAAGTTAAGATTCATGGTGCTACTATTATATTTTGCAACTGTACTTAAGTCGAAACAGAAGAAGTAATAGTTATGGACATTCTATAAGACATCGAATGTTTTGTTATGGATTAAAGCGAAAAAATATTTTCATAAATTTAGTTCCCCGAATAAAGTAAGATTCAATGTGAACCCAATATTTAACTTTTTAATCTTTATGAAAATAAGAAAGGACCCTTATTATTCCAACCAATTTGAACGTATGGAATTTGTTGTTTGTCAGTTTTAAAGTGTTGCAATTGTCGGCGTTAAGTCCACAGCACATGCGATAATACTTCAAGTGAAACACTTATAACCGGAAAAAGGCCTGATAATACCTACTAGTGTGAAACATATGATAAGTAGAGATTTATAGGGTGGCAGCATGCAACCAACACCTACATACACACACACACACACGCACACACACACACAGAGATATGCATATGCTTACGGCTCACAAAAGGCTTGTTAATACATAACTCGAAAGCACTCACAACTGTACGTATGTATGCGTGTGTGTGCAATGAAATGCTTGTAAAAATCACAGTAATCAATTTTTGGTGCGAATCCGGCTGCCATGGTGCGTGATGGTCATTCATCAACAATTAATCGGCGGCGTTGCCGAGTGTGTTAAAATAAAGAAAATATTCAGTTGGAATTTTTAATTCTCAACGATTTCAATCAAAGGATTTTACAAATGACCAACCCATCTCTGGCCTGGCCTTGTCGTGTCGTGTCGGGCAAGGCTTGTTGCCATTACACACATACATACATACATATATTGGGTTGCCAAAGAGGGCAATGCGATTGCATAAAATGCTTTAACCACATTTCATGTTTGCTTTCGCACCACTCCGAGCATCAACCGACGACCGCAGCAGCAGCAGTAGCAATAAGCAAAGCAGTAAGCTCAACTCCCAATACTTTTGTCTCTGTCTCTGTATGAGTGTGAATGCTTGTGAGTACTTGTGTGTGTGTGTGTGTGACATCATTGCCATTCAGCATAAAGTGCCTGCTGATCCATTTATTCATATTCCGTTTCGGCTAAAATCACATGAAACTGTTGTCATGTTAAAATTTAAAACGAACTATCCTCAGAAAACAGTGCCTACCTATTGTCTCTAACCATTATCACAGTGCGCTGTGATGAGATTCGTACCCAAAAAGCTTACACTTACTGCAATATGTATGTGAACACACTCACGCACAGTTGTAGTATTAGTGCACATACAGTTGCATATTACGCATGTGGATTGTGTGGATTTTGCATGACCAGATTGCTCGGCTCGGACAGCAGATACAGATATAGATATGTACATACGTATGTATGTACGTATATGTTAGGCTGTGCCGGATTCTGATGCGGAATTTCGAAATTGTGCACTGTCGGGGTAATACGAAATTCCATTCGCCACAATTTTTAATCAGAAGTAACTGGTGTGGTCGAGAGCATTTCCGACGGGCCTAAAAATAAAAATTCAAATAAAAAGATTTGCGTCTGAAATCTCATTAAAAACAATTCCGTTTGTGAAAACAAACAAATAAAAACACACAAAAAACACACACACACACACACTTATACAAAAAGCAAGTGAACGAGCAAGTAAACGCACAGAAAACATGGACATTTCCACATCCACACGCATGCTGATGCTCTGCTTGCCTGCCTCCTTGCTTGCCAGCTTGCGTTTCAAGCATAATCCCTACAGTTGGAAGTTGTGGCACTGCCAATAGCCAGCTGCTCGCTCGTCGCTCGTCCAGCAGCAGCAGCAGCCCAGTGCGGTGGTGGTCGTCCCTCGCCTCATCATTTGTCCCACAGTGCACCCACACTGCCTTGAACTTGTCAGTTCGTTCATCCAACTGATGCCTTGGTGTAAGCAGATGGGCAGGAGCGTGTGGAGCAGCCAGCCGCCTGTTTGTCCATTTGATGACGAAGAGCTACCATCAATTTGCAACACTGCTGCTGCTGTTGCTACTGCCACTACTTCCATCACACCGCTTAACTCCCGGTCGACCAGCAGTCCGTGGTTCGCTGCTCGCCTCCTTCGCCTGCCTGCCCATTCTTCTCCACTTTGAGTGTAAACACATAATCCATTTAAATTGTTTGTGGTTTTTCTTATTGTTTGTTTCCCTTCTTGTTTTCATTGTAACTGCCGTTTTCGCTGCTGTCGCTGTCATTTTGCTTGGGCAAAGCTATGCGCAAGCAAATCAGGATCATGTTATATAGTATGCAGAGGCCTACTACACATTGCCCAGCATTTGGCCCCTAGATAAGGCGTGAGAATGAACAGCAAAAAAAACACAACATTTCTCTCCAACCATTTGTTAAGTAATTTTTTTTCTTTTTTTTCTCATCTATTTTTGTTTGTTGATACTTTGACATTTGTTGTACTGCAAATGATGTACATTAAATACCAATGAGTATTATCTACGACATAACAATATAAATAATAATCGAAGCAAAACGGGCTTCTTGTGACCCACAAAAGTATGCTATACTTTTTATTTGTATAAAATACATGCAAATATTTAAAGAAAACATGATCTAACATAAAGTTTAGTTACTTTAACTAACTTTAGAACAATTGATTTAGTATCTTTCTCTTATTCTAGGTTCCAGCTTTTAAATTTGTTTGTTTTAGCAATGTTGTACTTTAATTGTAGCCACAACTCAAACCAGTTGAATTAGTTGTATTATTCCACCACTTTTAAAATTTTTGTATACAACTTAAAATTTGGTACAGAAATTCCACTCGGCAAAGTGAATTGCGCGACGCATTCCACAACTGGAATTTGGTTTTAACTTTGGTTGCCTTTTGCCCTTTCGTTTTATGCCTTTCGGTTGAGAAAATAGCTGTACAAATAAAGATAATTATTGCATTAACAACGCCTGGCATCTTGCATCTTGCTACAAAAAGTAAGCCGTCTGCCTTCCAGACTTTAAGGCAAAACATACTTTAAAAAACAAAATAAAGATAGCAAAAACGTAAATTAAATTTTAAGATTTATGATTTTTAGGCTTAAGAGTCTGTGAATTAACCCATTAATTTTGTCACTTTGCAGAAACATTCTGGATTTATTTTTTAACGGATGACAATACAATAGACGAGCGAAACTGCTTTTATGGTATAAACAGAAACGAATACCAACAAAGCAAGGGATCACCTCGAATAGCGAGATTTTTATTTATATTATTATACATTATATAAAAATTAGTAAGTTTTTTGGAAGTACCTGACGATCAAGAAGCCTATGATTATTAAAATGAAGACTGCCCAAATGAATCACACAAAATTCTGCATCTGGACCTTAGCATCTGTCATTATTTTGTTACTCAGCGGAGCACTGTGCACAAAAGGAAGTCATTCATTATCAAATTCGCAAGGTACAAATATATTTAAATTTAACATTTTACTCTGTTTAAATTTTATTGTGAAAACTATATATAATTACCTTTAATAAGCTTTGCAAATTATTATTTTCAAAAAACTATCATAACATTAACATAAGCATAAGCTTATCAAAATGGCAAACTAAATGTTAAATAACATAACCGAAATTTTAATGGTACATAACATGTTTTCCGTTTTTTTGTGTTTATAAAGCGATTATATCATATTCGGCTACTTAAAACTCTGATAAGAGTTCTAAAAAAACACAAAAATATATATAAAATGCATGAGCAGCAAATAAAACTATTTTTGCTTTGTTCTTTTTTCTACATACCTATTACACCTTTGGCCGCACATTTATTTAAGAGTCCCACATGCTTATGGCTTTTTACATTTGTGTAATTAATTTCTATGCTCTGTTTTTAATGTGCGATAAGTGCTAGTATATTAAAAGAGTAGTAATACTGCAAAGTTTTTCAATGCACCTTTTTTTGCTTGTTAATTTTGTTTTGGTACGTTTTATATGTAAATAAACTCTTTTGTACATCTGTGCTCACTAATTGTTTCTCTTATAATTATTTCTTACTTCACTTGCGATTAAAGGACACAACGACGCTGATGAAGCGGGACCGGAGTTTTTGGCACAATTATCAAATATGAGCGTACCACAAGGACGCGACATATCGTTTACATGCGTTGTGGACAAATTGGGACAATATCGGGTATGTATGTTAATCATGTCATGTTAATGGCGATTGTGCGATCACTTTCACAAATCGCAATTAATGTGATATATTTATGTGAATATTAAACAATAAATAGGTAAACAAATTACAAAGGGATCTGTTCAAGTAAATATGTTATTGTTTTGCGTACTAAAATACAAAATCGTCTTATGACTTGCAAAAAAACATAAAAGGCAGGCAACTGTTGAACCAAACCTGTTCGTAAATGCACTAATAAGCCATTAAATCGTATTTGCGTTGGCCAAACGGTCGTTACACACTAATATTCCTACTGTATTTAATCTTGTTCGCATACAGGACACGCATACATATATGTATGTACGTATGACGTTAAGATGTTGTGCGCGTAGGTATAAAATTATATTTTGGTCTGCCGGGACACACAGCATATTAAGGCAACATACAAACAAACAAACATGTACATGTCTGTGGGACATTTGTGGGGGATGTTGGTAAACGGTACGGAAGGAAGGAAACTTGTAATACGAACGAACGCGCTGGCGTACTGTACTACTACTACTACAAACATATCTCTCTCCCTTGTTGCTTGTGCAATTTCAGGTGGCATGGATTAAGTCAGATTCAAAAGCAATACTTGGTATACATACACATATGGTATCCCTAAATCCAAGATTATCAGTGACACACAATGGACACAACACCTGGAAACTTCACATATCCCACGTGCAGCTAAACGATTCTGGCAGCTACATGTGTCAAGTGAATACGGATCCCATGAAGAGTCTGGTAAGTCACCAACACTTCTTCCCTCTCCATCATCTTCTTGTCCACTGAGGACTCAGCTCAGCTAAGCTTTTGGCCGCAAGTCTCTCTGACCATTTCACCTAACGTCACCCAGCCAATTTTACGAACGACAGTCGAGGTTTTGTTTTCGTGTTTTGCTCCAAAGCACTAATCTTATCGCCATATGCGTCTGAGCCTCACCTTAAGGAGTATGAAATATGTGTGTGTGTGTGTGTGCACATGTCAGTATGTGTAAATAGGACAGCTAAATAATGGTCAAAAAAATGGCGTTGCATTAAGCTATAGTCCGTTCAGCTGAAAATTGCAATCATATTGTTTGATTTTCATAACACATTCATGAAATCTATAAAGGAAGATAATGCCATCATCGGCTTATTCTTAGTTGGTTTCTTCATGGTTTTCAATTATATTTTATAATATTTTCTTATCTATTTTTTAACAGTCTGGCTATTTGGATGTTGTGGTGCCACCGGATATTCTTAATCATCCTGACCAAAACATCGATGAAGGTGTCAGTACAGAAGGTGGGAGCATTGCGCTAATGTGCAGTGCCACAGGTATTAATACCATATTTTAAGACAAGAAACTACTTAAATTGCCTAAGTTAAAAGATGTTTATACGAATTTACACCCCTTTCTTTCTATCATTCATTCATATGCCTTAACAAATACACGTTTAACATTATCTCTCATGAACTAGGTGTTCCGGAACCAACGGTTCAGTGGCGACGTGAGGGTGGCAAAGACATAATGCTTCGTTCAGAGAGCAGAGACAAGCAAGGTAAATAAATACTATATGAATGCATTTCAGTTACACTACAAAATCAAATATCATTTTTCCAAACTCATTTCAGCATTAAAATCCGTTGAAGGCGAACGATTGACTCTGACAAATGTTCATCGTACTGATATGGGAGGTTATCTTTGTATAGCTTCAAATGGAGTTCCACCTTCTGTGAGCAAACGCTTTGATGTACACGTAAACTGTAAGTTTAACATTTAATATTTTTACGAAATTCTTAATACTAAAATAGAACATATCATGCTGTTAGACACAAGTTGTTTCCCACAAGAGCTTACCCCTTGTTGGTTGGATTTTTACTTTGCCAGTGAGCTTGAATCCCCTACACACGTTTTTTTTTTCTATTGTTAAAAGTCATTGTTAGTCAGGAGGACGATAAAGGCTTTCATTGTTTCATAAGATCTTTCGCTTGAATATACTTCTTAACAAATTATAAAATACTAAATGTTGGCCATAACAGGTGCAAAATCCTTTAAGTAAAAATATAATTTAAGGCCTATAGATTTTTTAATTATTTTTATAGCTTTTGCCACTGACCTGAACTTCATCACGCATTTTTGTTCATTTTAATGATGTTCGCATAAATGCATTAAATACCTTTGATTGATGAACTTATGCGCGCGAATATTACAGCCGAGTTAATAATTACCTAATTAGCTTCGTATATGCGTATGAAGCGAGCTTTTGTATCGTAAAGGGCGAGATTTTGCATTTACATATGTAAGTGTGTGTGAATGGGTTAGTTAATGAAGTTACTAAGACTACCTGAATAATTGTACCATTGTGTGTGTGCGATTAGTATTGTGTGTGTGTAAGAGCACAATGTTGTTTTGTAAGCGCTGCTTAGTATATCAAGTATACGCATATGAAGAGATTTAAATGCAGATCTTTGAATATGAATGCCTCTGAGTATGACAATTGAATGTTGAATTCAATCCATGCAAGTGTGTATTTCAATTACTTATGCTAAAAGGGAATATTTAGCAATTAATTCGCATTTCGTATGCATTTGATGGCCAAAGCCCATAATAATACCTGACAGTAGTTTCGTTATGGCTACGATCTCTGTTGCAGATTTATGTGTGTATGGTAGTAGTATGTTTTGAGAACATGGAAAATGTTGCAGCAAAATATTCTTAAATCGAGACGCCATGCCATGCCATGCCATGTTGCATTGGAGAACATGCCGTTGGTGTGGCACAAGACACAAATCAACACCATGAGATTGTCAAGTCATATTCAGAGAGTACCCCAGTTGTGGAAAGTTGCGATAGTCGCACTTTGACTACCAAGCCAAACCATACACATACATATGTATATGTATGTAATCATAGTTGCATTAGAATGTGTATGTGTGCTCTATTGTAATAACTAGTCGTAACTAGCAAAGCAGCAGTGAAGCTGGCAGCACACACATTGAACTATTGTCATGAGCTGTTGCCTCTATTATTCTGTTTACTCAAACGTATGAGTGTATGTGTGCGATTGTGTGTGTATATGTATATTTTCATGCATTTTACGTACATATTAAACAGTTTCCAAACACACACATGCATGCATTTGGAAAATTTTGTGACAGTACGTGTGTGTGTGTGTGTGTGCGTAGTAAACATTTGGAAAATCACAAGTTCGTAATTGTGAGAGACTAAGCACAATCCGGGGCCATACAGTATGTAAGTGAAAGTCATCCCAGCCATACCAAGCAAATGGCAGAACAACAACAACAGCAGCAGCATGCAATACAATTTTTGGGCAATGTGTCCACGTCAAAATCAGTAAAATGCAAATTCAAAGTTTTGCAATTGTCGAAACGTCCTTTTTTACTCGTTTCTTGCAGGCCAAAACTTCTAATTTATTGTTGCCGTTGCACATTGTACATACATATATGTACATACATACATTAAATGACCATGAAAGATAATGTACAAAACTCTTGCTATATGTATATATGTAGTAAAGTCTGATCCCAAGAAATAGATCGTTGCTGTCAATTTGACTTGGCAAGTTTTATTGTTTGCCTGTTTCTTATTACTTTTTCCCATCGCTTGTTTGTGTTTTTAGTTAACGTTCATTATCCAAAAGTATGCAGAAACATTTAAGATACTTACTAACGGCAAAAGAAAAATGATTAAAAGACTAATCCTGTTTGCGCCGCCAGGCAATTAATAACTTTAACGTTAACGAAAGCAAGAACGTAGAATAAATTGCCATAAAATTATTTTCTTTAATTTTAAATCATTTTCCATTTAATGCAAAACAAAAGTAAATAGATACATGTGTACATATTCTTGGTTTAAAAAGGACTTTACTTGTTTACACACACACACACTCGCGTACACACACACATGTGCATAGAGTTGCCAACTATTAACATAACTTATAAATTGCACCGGCTAGCAATGTTGGGAAAATTACAATATTCATTCCTTGTTGTTAAGTTGCATGAAGTGCATGAATACTATTTGGATAATTCAACCAACGAGGCAAGCAAGCAAGCAAGCACAAACAAAGTTTACTTTGTAGCGACTTATAAATGTAAGTTAATACCCCTTAAATGTACCACTATATATCATGAAAGTAGAAAAATAAACAGCAGCAGTATGGCGGGAAATCTGGGCGCCAAAGGACTGTTGTTTATTATTGATTTTGCAGCAAAAGCTTTAATAATGCTGCTCCTTTCCAGAGTTACAGAGGATGAAATCTATTTTGATGAGCGGATCATTGCGCTTTAATCCATTTTATTTATGGCTTAAAATTATCCTTTGGCAACAACGACAACAGCTCCTTCTTTTACTATGGCGCAAAAAAACCATACACACAGAGCAGAGCATCACCAAACGACAGGAAAAATAGCATGAGCCTTTGCTGCATTGAAACAGTCGTCATTCACACACACACACACACACTTACACACACACTAGTAAATAAACTCTATGAAAACACCATCCATACTCCCACACACACCACAGACTTAACCGTCGACTCACGCACCCATCCCACTAAAAACCAAGGAAAAGCAACCAAACCAAAACCCAAACGGTTTGTGCACTCGCGCTTCTTTCGGGTTGCCCCAGTCACTGTAATCTGTTGGGAACTGTGCAAAGACTAAATAGATAAAACGAAACAGGTTTTAAAAGTGACGACTCAGAGATACACTGGTATTTCTAGAAAGGGTTTTAAGATTTTTATACATGACTTATAAGCATTTTTGAATTTGAACTACATTTCAATATAAATTTTTAAGTACCTTATCAAAAATTTCATCTTGGTAGTGAATTTCTTGGATATTTTGCTTGTTAAAAACTTTTTCAAAAATATATATTTTTTTTACTATTTCTTCATTTATTCCTCCAAACCTTCCTACCTCACACCACCTCTTACGCTTACAGGGTATAAGAAATGTTGTTGTTGCGCTGTTAGACAAGTTTCATTATCATATTTATACAAGCACAGCGCAACACATAAAAGTTTAAATAACCAATAGTGTTATTTACTTTTCACTCCGACTGTTAGTTTCACAAGCATCAAACAAATAATTTAATGTGCACATTCAAGCACAATCAAATCAATTCAAGTTGGTCGCTGGCCAAAGCCACTTTAACTTGTTTTATTGTTTTAATATTTTTGATCGAACTTCAAGGAATTTCAACGTGTTAAACACGAATGCAAAACTGTTCTACCTGTTGCTGTTATTTAAAGCAATTGCAAAAAGCTTCTCTTTTCTACTGTTACTTAATTTTAAGAATTTAAAGAATCTGTGTAGCTAATACCACAGTCGTTGTAGCCAGCCAGTTCCCGTTACAAAGCTTTCAAATAGCGGGCGCTAAAGAAAAGTGAATGCCACCCCCAAAGTTATCGCAACGCGTAGTCTCTTCTCTTCATCTCCCGCTGTCTCCCTGTCTCTCTGTCTCTGTCTGTGCGAAATACGAAAAGTTTGTCTTTGAAATGAATGCAGCAGAGTCATTTGCTTGAAGTTGGTGCAGTCATCATTGCGGTGACTAATAAAAAGAGAGAGGAATAAGTGAAAAATTATTGTTGCAACTTCAAAAGACGCACAGTGGGGCATGATGACCATTTTTTTTTTATAATGTGTAATTATATTTTTAATGTGGACACATGTGAAAATAAATTAGTGTGGATCATATTTTATTTATTTTTGAGCTAAAAAAATAACTTATTTAGAAAATAAAGCTTAAGACATTCGATGAACTTGCGATAATTGAATAAAAACTTTCATATAATAAGTTATCTAAATTCCTTTTAATAACTATTACTTTTTAACGAAGTTTTTCTTCGATTCGTTTAAGGAAAGTTTGACTGCTTATACTAAAATGTGATTCCATACTTTATATATTTCAGTTCCCCCATCTATAAAGGCTGTCAATCAGTTAGTGGGAGCTCCAGTTGAAAGAGAAGTTACCTTGGAATGTATTGTTGAAGTGTATCCAAAACCACTAAATGGCTGGTATCGCAATGAAGGTATATTATGACACATATACATATACTTTTACTTAAATAATATGTTATGAAAATCTTTTAAAACTTTTATTCTTTATGTGTACTTTTGTTTCAGGCAATGTTAAGCTGCATAATGGCAACAAGTATAACATTTCGGAAGCCATGATTAACTTGTACACGTGGCATCTCAACCTAACGATACGGCACCTGACAAAGTCCGACTTCGGGGCTTACAGCTGTTCCAGTGTAAATGCCCTTGGGAAGAGTGAGACGCGGATTCGATTGCAAGGTGAGAAGCGATGGAAACAACAAACGAACCGAACTGAACTGAATGAATGTACAATCATTTTCAAGTTCAATGTTAAGCACATGCACATGCCTATTTTTTAAGTCATGCATATGGTAAGGAGTGGGAAAGACCTTGGCTTAACCAAGTAGTTCCTTTCAATTCGAGCCCATCTATTTAGTTGGGAATGAACAGCGGGTTTCTGTTGCAAAAGATGTATGTTTGTCTGTCTGTCTGTATGGGTATGTGTGTGTGTGTCTGTGTCTTCATCGCATGTGTAATTCGTTCAGTTTCCTTGCAATAAATCACATAGGATTTCCGTCGGTCTATTATTTTTATCGATCTCATTTAAAGACGACTGAAGCATTTCTCTATCTTTCATCTGCGCGCAGTCAGTCCACATCCCCAAACGTCCATTGCCAAACCAAACGAAACCAAACCGAACCAGAGAGTTGGAGCGCGCTGAAACTAAGCATGAATTATTGCACAATCAGCGGAAAAACTTTCTCTGCCATTGGAGCTGCATCAAGTTGCGCGTGGGCGCAATTTCAATTTTCACTTCAAAGACACAGCGAAGGAGTCAAGCTCCTTTTTAGCTAAAAGGGTTTTACGTTTCTCTCTCTCTTAAATGTATGAATTGAATGTACAAATCGTTGGACTTAACTTAATTACTATGTGCTTAATAGTATAAGCTTAAAGATCTTTGAAGAAATTGTAATCGAAACCTGCCAAAAAATACAATTTTTAAAGTCCTCCTTGTATATATGTATATATATATTGTATTTAACGGATGTGTGCCAAGCTTGCCCCCAAGCCCATTTCATGCCCCGTCACATTTGTTTTGTTTTTGTGTGTTTGTGTGTGTTTCTGGTTTCTTTCTCTTTCCATGCCCAACCATGCAAAAGAAGAGGCATTCGGCATTTCATAATTGGTGCAATTTCTTGCAGAATTACGATTACCGCCCAAGTCAACAACGACACCAACACCTCACGTGCACACTACGGCCAAACAGCGTCGGAAGCAGCAGCAGCAACAGCAGCCTGGCCACAACAAGGGACTGAACGAAGTGGTGCGTGCCAAGGAAACCCATTTCTCAAATCAAATGCAGCAAGAGAACGATGTATTCGGCAGCGGGATTGGTGTGGCCCAAAGCGCCAACGGTGGCGCTGCCAGTGCTGCTGGTGCTGGTGGCAATGGTGGTGGTATTGTGGCAAGTGGAAACGTCAACGGCATGATAAACGGAGCGGAAGGTAAGTTACGATTTAGAAAATTCCACAAGTACATGGCTGCAGGAGCAGCAGCAGCAGCAGCACCAAGCATAGAATGAAGTCAGGCATAAGCGGCAGTTACAAACACTCATACACACACACACACACACCGGACTAGGATACACGGCTACCTAAACACACACATATACACATATGCTGTTTTGGGGCACTCCTACGCCAATGGGGACTATGACTTGGACAAATATAATGTCGCTGCAACAGTGCTGCTTGCTGCTTGCTACTTGCTTCTTCTTGTTGCTGCCCTTTTAAGATACTCTTGGTGGCTTTGCCTTTTGGTACTTCTTCGATCTTTGGCTACCAGAAGTACTACACTTCTACTTCACTACTAGTACCCTGAACAACAAGCCGCAACATACTCATTCCGAACAGCAACAGCAACAGCAACGGCACGTTAACCCCGCTAGCCAAGCCAGAGCCAGAGCCAGAGCCAAAACAACTGTGGCAGTCAGCAGGACTTAGCACTCGTGCAGCTGTCGAGCGCACTGATTTATCAACCCAAAAACTGTATTTTGGTACAGCAGCTCTGCTCCGCTTTGGCGGTACATAATACTACTACACACTACTACAATCAGCTGCACTCGCCAAATCCCTTTTGAAGTTAATTTTCCAGCAGTCAGTTTCAATTTCAATTTCAAGTGTGCATTTCCTAGCCATCGTTTAGCCACCGATTCTATCTTGCAAACAGTGCCACCCAAAATTCAAGCGACAACACACAAATAATATACACTGTACACTCGATAACGTGAACGTTAACTAATTTAGTTAAATATTTTAAAAGTGTAACAAGTAAAAGGTGAATAAATTACATTTGCTTGTCACTTTTGATTCTTACTATTTGCAATGTTAGTTAAGGAATACTTTTTGTTGCCTCAACATTATGAAAAGCTTAAAGAAAGGGTATAATGGTAAAAGGGTACAATTTAAAAGTAGTTTAAAGTAGAAATATGGAATCATTTCTGAATAGCATCAACAGAAAAATCAAAAAATTCTTTGAAAATGTTTTAAATTTTTTCAATTAATCGTGGAAATAATCGTTATTTTTTGATTATTTTAACAAAAAAAAAAAGATTAATAATCGATTTACTAATGACAAAATACGATACAGAATCATTACTAAACAGTCCTACAATAAACAATATAACATTGTTCCTGTGCATATTATATTGATTTGTTAAGTGAGGAATACTTCTTATACTTTAAACACTATGAAAAGGGTTACAAAGGGGTACTTTGGTTTTTTATAAAAGTATGTAACAGACAGAAAAAAGGATCTCTGACAGCCAAGCTATATCGGCTATATAATATATATAAAGAGTAAATTTCATTTTCACAATTGAGGAATAATTCTTATACTAACATTATGAACATTATGAAAAGGGGGTATTGGGTAAAAGTAAGTTACAGATAGAAGGCAGTATGCCCGACCCCAGAAATTATATATACTCTTGATCAGCATCAGCAGCCAAGTTAATATATTAAACAGTGGGTTAATTTTTGAAAAATCAGAAAATAATTGTATTATTTTGACAAAAAAAATTAATTACCGATTTCTTTATGTACTACTTCGATATGTTAGTTTAGGAACACTTTTTTTTCCAAAAAGTTCACGTTATTGCGTTCACACAGTATATTTTAAGGAACTTATTTAAAAGCATTTGTTTTTTAAAAAAAATTTTAATCGCAATTAGTGTGAAATAAATATTTAAATAAAACATGCATTTAGTCGTCTAATTGAATCAAATAATTAAATATAAAATTAAATTCAAATTACTCAATTCAACACCATCCACATCACTTGTAAATAATTAAATACTTTAACTTATAATACATTGTACATACTATATATATGTTTTAACTACAACTAAATATACGTATGTATGTATTTGTGTGTACTTTTTTTCAGTTTATACGCAAATCCCAACACGTAATGGACACGAAAAAACATACAAGTCGCCATCGGGCGGTGGAGTCTCACCATCACCACGTTCGCCTTGGATCTTTGCGAATGGGGCGGGGTCACAGCTGCTGGCCACAGCAACGATAGCGACAAATGCCCTGATGGCTTTTTTCTCTATACTGTCTATGTATTCGGTTAAGCTCATTTAAAATTATGCTTCCCAACCAAATCCATGCCAGACTCTATTACACACACACATACACAAAACCCGGGACAGGGACAACAAGGAGTAACCCAAAAGAGAAAGGGAGCAACAATAACTAAAAAAGAGTAGCATTTACAAAGAGTTTAGTAAAGTTTATTAGCTACACTACGGGGAAACAACAAAGAAGAGACAGAACGAGTTGAATCAATTTATCTTAAATGTTCTTAAAAACAAAAAGTTATCGATATACTGTTCTCGATTTGACTGTTTGACTTATGCTCCCAACGGTTCTCAATATTTCTCCCAATGCTATATATATAATATACACATATATAAATAAATGAAAATACTCTCTTAAGAGTTAACAATTAATCAAAAAACATTTAAAACATCTAATCTATAATAATATTGTTTGAGAAAGACTCTATAATGTATATGCTAACTGTATATTCTTGATTCGAAATCAGTTTTATGCAATTTATTTCCATTTTTGTCAGACGGGAGACGGAAAAATCGGGTTTCTAGAAATAGGAAAACCATCTTGTAAGACCAACAAATGCATTTTCAGAAAACTTGTATAATAATTATATCATATCAAAAAAGGAAAACAGAAAAATATATCAAAAATTAAGTTGTTAATATTTGAAAAAAAAGTATAAATCGTTAAATATAAAATTTGGTCAATAAGCTAAAAAAATATTTATTTTGAGTTTTCTACATATAATTTCTAATCATAAATATTCAAATATGTTGCTAGAAGCTATGAAATCTAATACATAGTTGCTATTTAGTATATATACCATATACTTATGAGTAACATATAAAGTAAAAAAAAAAGAAAACTTAATGTTCTCCCTTTAAGAATAGTTCAAAGTCCAATGATATCAGTAACAATAACAACTTAAAAACCTATGCTTATAAATGATCAAAACAATAATTATACACAACAACACGAAAATGAATGTTAACGAGAATTTTTATATGTAAGTCATTATACTGAGCTTATTTGCTCGCATATTAGATAAATAAATTAATCAAAAAAGTAATATAATAATAAATAAATTATGCAATACAGAAATGTCTTCCGAAAACAAACAGAATATTGAATGGAGAAAAGAAATTATTTATAATGGAATTAAGCTTGATGTTTGTAACAATAATTATATGATAAATGTCAAATACGTATAATTTTAGGTACTAAGGAACTGTACCCTGTACCCCATAGCGGTTAGGGTATCAATAATAATCAAAATGTAATAGCGACAATAAGGCTTCAACTGGCTGGGGTACAGGGTATCCTGTGGTCGGCTACACTCGACTGCTGCACTTTTTATATTGCTTTGTATTATTCCATTATGTAAATACACTTAAAATATTTAATTTTTTAAACGAATTCTCATTTGATTATAACCTTAATTTAATGTTTTTAACGCAATTATCGTTAAATCATTAAATAAATACCAAACAACACATCCCAAACACTTGAACATATCCCAAACACATTTTATCGAGCTATTAGAGGCGACACAACGACTAAACTACATATATGTATATAAATGATATTTAATTTCTTTTGTATTATTATTATTATTATTTATTCAAATGATTTGTTTCATTTAACAGACAACAACAGCCATTGCAATGGCCTCCCCTATATGCCGCGTTGAAAAGAGTTTTCTGCAAATAATAAAATTAATTTGTATGCATTTCCTGTTCATGTATTTAAATACGCTTGTCGATAAATATTTATATGTGCATACATATATATTTTGTGTGTGTGTGTGTTTATTTCATGCGTGTTTCCCATTTGCATTATTAACAAATGAGCAATAAGATGGCGGATGTTGTAAAATATATGTATGTGTGTGTGTGTTTGTGCCGCAATTGCAATTTACCTTATGAATATGATTGCAAAACTTGCTCGCCAAATGCTATCTCACTGTCACGGTCAACACTATCAGCTTTCAAAAAATTTAAAAAAAAACGAAGTAAGGTATTCGACTTTATTTAAATAATATTTTTATTAATTATTTAATAAACATTCATCGAAATATGACATGCCTAATGCATATTTATCGAAATTATAGTCAAGTGTAGTAGAGTAAAAGCAATGAGCAAAATGCGCATTTTATAAAATCGAATTTTAACGAAAATTTAATTTAATTTTGTAAAGCACAGTGGCGTAGTCAGAGTTTAAAAGGGTTTTAATAAGTTTTATTAATTTTTATGTTTAATGTTTTCTTTAAGCTGATGTTTTTTATACAAGTTGGTGATCATATGTTTTTATTGATTATTTGTTTTTTTTTTTAATTACTTTTTTCACCAATCATAAAAATTATACATATTCCGTAGTAGGATTTTTTAACTAAGAGATGAATAAATCAATGAAATTAGTTTAAAAAATGACTTTCGCATATCAATTAAATATTTTTTACATTCATCAGCTACAATATTTAAATATTTATTGAAGCTTTCCTTAACCCTCGCTCATATTATGTACAAACTGTAACTATTTTCAATGTTTTTTGGTAACTTTTATTTTGAATTCCAAAAGGCATCTGTTTCAATTAGTAAAATCAGCCTTCAAACAACAATTAAACATATGAAGATGCTTGCCATTTGCTTGCAACTACTACGTCCTTGTTGCATGCAGCCACACATTCAAGTACATAAATGTTCGTTTAAGTGTGCGTGTGTGGGTGCATGTTTGTATGTATTTGGGGATGCAGTTGGCATTGAATTTGCATAAATGCATGCGATTGAAAATGCCAAAGTGGCTGCTGTTGCATTGCAAATACCCAACCCTCATCCCCCACCTCCCCCCACTCAAAACTGCAATAGCCAGAACAACGGGAGAGCGAGAGATGAGCAACAAAACGCGACAGCTTTTGGAATTGCAGTAGCTATATGGTGGGCCATGTCCGGTTGTGTATGTGTGTGTGTGTGTGTCCAGAGTGTGTCGAGTTTTGGCTGTGGTGCGTTCCATGCTATTGTTGCATTTCGACTACTCTGCCCCATGTTGTTGAAGCGGTCTAAATGATTATGCGCATTTGTGCAAATGACGTCGACAGAGTAGGGGCGGAGGGGTTGCATTTATCCCCGTCTCACTGTATATTAGCCTGGCTGTGTTGTTTATCGAGTCTCGCGTGGACAACGGCCGATAAGAACAAAACCTTCAAGTGCGCTTGATGATGCCACTGTCGCCGACCACAGCGATGTCCAACTGGGTGGTCAGGAAATAATAGCAAACACACACACAAACACATACATATGTATACGCATTAACGAATTTCATGCATTTCGCGCTACTCTGTTGCACACACACACACACACACAGAGTCATTGTCACTAATTTAGCCGCGGGGAGGGGGTGCGCGTGCGGTGCGGAACAGTGCGAAGAGCAGAGATTAAGTTTGTCACGTCTAGCGTGTGGACCACACAAAAAACGTAGAGCAAAAAAAAAATGTTTTTTGGCTGATTCGACAATTGTCAAATGTCCACACAAAATGCCCGCACTTACAAAGATATCATACAAGTATAGCATACTTATTTGGGCGGAATGAGTTTCATTTCATTTCAAACCATGCCGTTACGTTGCGTTGCGTTACGTCTCGTTTCGCTTTGTTTGTTTTGTTTGTATGGAATCGTCGGGGTACACTTTAGCCCAGTATGCCAGCGTGAGAGAAGAGCCTGATAATGTTTTCGACATTAAATTCCCATTAAATTCTGTTTTATTGCACTTCAAGCTGCATGCATAATTTACTCGCCTTTCTACTACGACTACTACTCCTGCTTCTACGTGACGTTGAATGCACGAAAGTGCATGTGGTTGGTCCACCACACACACACACACACGCACACACACACAGAAACATACAAAGTCCTCCTCCGCCCACTACTTGTGCGTAATTGTACCATCTTTCCATGCCATGCCTTACGCTTCTACTAAATATTTCAAGTTTTATCCCAATGATATTTATCTATGTATGTATGGATGTGAGTTGTGCGTAAATAATGTTAACCCACTTTTTAACTAGAACATTTTTGTTTCAAATTACCAGGCACTCATTATATATACAAATTATGATTTATCACACTTGCATAGCTTTGACAGTGTCTGTTTTTTCTACAAAACTTAAAAAAAATATATATTGTAACAAGGGCTTATAATCTTTATTTGTGTTCATGTACAATCATTATACATATGTAAGGAATGTGAAGACTTTTAAAATACTTTTTCCCCGAAATACAGAATTAGTTCAATGCAGCTGTAATAAATTTTTGGCTGGATAATTTAGTTGCTCTTCTTAGCAATTGCATGCATGCCGCAAAACAATACATCGGCAACAGTACAACATGCACATGTAACACGCACACACATACACACACACATACACCTGTAATTGTCAGTAGACATACCTGACTTCTGGCCCCCAAAACTAACAACAGGCATAAAGATACAATTTGTGTTTGTGAGTAGCGAATACATACATATAATACAAGTCGGATACAAAAGTAGATACACAGGTCCAAAATTATTTTTCCATGACACGTGAAAGTTATAAACATCTTGTGCATAGAAGTTAAAACCATATCATTATTATTATTATTATTTGCCTTTTAATTTAAATTTTGCACCAATTCCAATTGGGTTGTGGTCTTCACTAAATTGCGTTGTGGTACAAAGAGTTTTGTATAAGAAGAACATCTTATAAAATGATGTCGAATAACGGGTTGAACTTAACATAAAGTAAATATATTAACAAATCATATAAACTTCTTATAAGTTATAAGAAAAAAAATTGAATTAAAAATCAGATTCAATAACATGTACAATACAATATATTAATATTAATATTAATTATTGGTGTATTATAAATGAGTGCATTTTATTTTGTAGGCTAGTGTAAATTATGAACATTTATTGATATGGATAATTGTTTTGAATTGAAAAGAAACAAAATTGAAAAGTTACTAATATTGAAACAATGAAACATTTAATATAAGTTTTGCGTTAAATCATATAAAAGTAACAGTTACACATACATATATACGCATACATATTTGTAAAAAATAAAAAAACAAAAACAAACATTATTTATATATATGAATATACACATTAATTAACAAGTGAAATACTCAGAAATGAAATACAGGACAATAAAAAAACAACAACAAACATATGTATTTTCTATTTAACTTAAACAAAAATTATATAAATCGTTCTTAAGTTAATAAATAACTGAATAAAATTGAATACATATACATATATATATTAAACTTTGGCTTTTTAATCATTTCAGAAGAAAATAGACAACTTATAATCCAATAAATGACAATTTTCATTCTCACTGAGCCGAAGAAATGTTTGCATATCACTTTCCAATTGTCGCCATGTGTTATCATTAAGCCAATTGGAAACAAGACGAAATACGAATTAAAGTCGCCCACAAAACGTATATGTGTGTGTTTTAGTGTGTGTGTGCAAAACAGGAAAAGGAAAAATCAATCCCAAACAGCATGCGGCGAATGGCGAAATGGAGAAAAGGATGCTGAAACCAGATGATGAAGAAAACCGGCTGCACGCTGTGTGCACTGTTAAGCGATTAGAATTGTCGGTGACCGAGCAAAAACAATCTTCAGCTCAATAGGATTATGAAATGTGCCACTCTACCCTCCTTCTCTCTGTCTGCTGTATGTTTTGTAGTGTTTTTTGTTGCTTTCGACTTGCCAAAAAAGGAAAAACGGCTAAAGCAGCAACTAGCAAAATCAAACCAAAAACTTTTTGTAGTAGTGAAAAACATATTAAAAAGAATTCGATCTATACGACATGTGCATATAAAGTCACATATACAAATATGTTTGAAAAAAACCAAATATTTACACATTTTATTAGTTACTGAAGGCAAGAAAAATGCTGACAAATAAATAGTTGCCCAAAAAGACAAACAAACAAACACAAATAAATTATGCAAAAACTTAGGAAAAACTTTTACACATTTCCCCATTTTGTGTTATCCCCATATTTGTGCAGTGTAAGGTGAAAAGAACAAAAGCTGTTAAATAAATGCATTCTGCTGATTTAGATATGCATTTTAATTTGTAATAATGCAAAATCTGAAAATTTGCATAATTTTTGTTGGCACTGTGACTTAACAGAAAAAGCATTGCTTCCTTTTTACCCGCAGTACTCTATACTTGGGTTATAATTGTATTGTTGTCTGCTGCTCATTCAGGCTTAGCAGCAATTAACGCTTTTCAGATTTACTTAGCCCGCGGCGCTCTCTTTCTCTCCCACTCCCTCTCACCCATTTAACCTTTTCCAACACTCACAATCAGCAAAGCATCCGCCCATCTGCAACTCCATTTCCCATTTTTGCCCAACGCTTTTGGCGGAACGTTGAATTTTTTGACTGTTTTCTGATTGTTATGTTGGCATTTTTTTTTTGCTTTTTGTTTTTATTTTTCTACGCTGAGCCCAATTATAATTATAATTGCAGCATTTTAATTGCATTTTGTTAACTATTTCGCAAGTCATTTCCCGCTTTTAAAGCGATAAAAACTATTTACTTGCAAGTGTCGCCAAATGTTACATTCACCCTCTCCCTCTTCTTCCTGATGTACTTTTGAGCTAGGCATTTAGAATATGACGGCATCCGTTTTAAAGTTCTATTCAAAATATGAATTTAAAGAGAAGGATTTAGAAAACAAAAACAAAAAACTGGGAGCGTTGACTGGTTCAGACCAGGGAACGTTAAGTTTATAATTTTGAAATTAAAAGTACAAAATTTTGACAAATTAATTTTGTATCACTATCAACTTTTCTACCACAAGTTTGAAACATGAGCTAAGTCAAAATAAATGCTTGAATATTATTGAATAACTTTTTTAATGATTGAAAAAAAAAGAGCTTAAACTTAATTCATTTAAATAAATTGAAATTATAACTCTATTTTGGTTTTTTTTATACAAAACCAAATAATTAATTGTTTGGAAGCTTTCACAATCTTAATCCATCAAATGGGTAAAGAGGGCTATAATGGTTTTGTGCAACAGTATTTCAGCATATCAGCCGGGTCGATATAGCCATGTCTATCTGTCCGTCCGTCAGTCCGTCCGGATCTATCCTGGATCTCAGAGACTATAAGAGCAGATTTTGAAGTTAAGCTCGCTAAACCCTTAAAAAAATCTCGAATTTAAAAATTGCAAATATGAGGTCTGAACATTGAACAAAATTTGATAGAAATGATGTTTGCCATTATGCAAAAGCGTAACATGTTAAGGAATTTCTCTACTAGAGCCTTCTTATTTGTCTTTGTATACCATAATTCTTGTTTTGCTAACACTGTTTTAGAATGATAAGACCTTCAATGATGTGTGATATTTTTTCAATAATAGAATAAAAACTTATATCATAATATTATTATTTAATAACTAGTAAGTGACCCGCTTGCTTCGCTACGCCGATAGTTTTTACAAAATTTTAGCAATACATATACTAAAATAAATAAATTAGTTAATGTTTAACAACATATTAGCAAAGTATTAAATATTCTCTTTTTCACGCCACCATTGAGGTTGAGAATCAGACGCGTCTTTATACTTTGATACCAAAGGTATCATATTATATTGGGTTTATGCAATGCCCGTCAAGGTGTCTGTCCGTCCGTCCGCCCGTCCGTCCGTTTGAACGCAACTTTTTTCAACACGCTTCAACTTTTACACCGCCACCGTACACCGTACACCGCCACCGTACACCGCCACCGTACACCGTACACCGTACACCGTATACCGTACACCGTACACCGTACACCGTACACCGTACACCGTACACCGTACACCGTACACCGTACACCGTACACCGTACACCGCCACCGTACACCGTACACCGTACACCGCCACCGTACACCGTACACCGTACACCGCCACCGTACACCGTACACCGTACACCGTACACCGTACACCGTACACCGCCACCGTACACCGCCACCGTACACCGTACACCGTACACCGTACACCGTACACCGTACACCGTACCGTACACCGTACACCGACCGTACACCGTACACCGTACACCGTACACCGTACACCGTACACCGTACACCGTACACCGCCACCGTACACCGTACACCGTACACCGTACACCGCCACCGTACACCGTACACCGTACACCGCCACCGTACACCGCCACCGTACACCGTACACCGTACACCGTACACCGTACACCGTACACCGTACACCGCCACCGTACACCGCCACCGTACACCGCCACCGCCACCGTACACCGTACACCGTACACCGCCACCGTACACCGTACACCGCCACCGCACACCGTACACCGTACACCGTACACCGCCACCGTACACCGCCACCGTACACCGTACACCGTCACCGCACCGTACACCGTACACCGTACACCGTACACCGTCCACCGCACCACCGTACACCGTACACCGTACACCGCCCCCGTACACCGTACACCGTACACCGCCACCGTACACCGTACACCGTACACCGTACACCGTACACCGTACACCGCCACCGTACACCGTACACCGTACACCGTACACCGTACACCGTACACCGTACACCGCCACCGTACACCGCCACCGTACACCGTACACCGTACACCGTACACCGTCACCGTACACAGTCAGTTACACCGCCACCGTATACACCGTAAAATACATTACATACTTTACACCGTACACCTTCACAATCACCGATACACCGCCACCGTACACCGCCACCGCCACCGTACACACCATACACCGTACACCGTACACCGCCACCGTACACCGTACACCGTACACCGTCACCATTAAACCGTACACCAACAATGCCACCGTACACTGCCGTAAACCGTACACCGTACCTAAGTTACACCAAAAAACCGTACATACATAATACAACACCGTACACACCATTACACCGCCACTTACCATTCACCGTACACTTACCGTACACCGTTACACCGCCACCGTTTACACTAGCCACCGTACACCGTCTACACCGTACACCGCCACCGATTACCGTACACCGTACACCGTTCACCGCACCACCGCCACCATTCACCGTTCACCGTACACCGTTAAACCGCCACCGTACGCAGTACACCGTACACCGCCACCGTACACCGTACACCGCACACCGCCACCGTACACCGTACACCGTACACCGTACACCGCCACCGTACACCGCCACCGTACACCGTACACCGTACACCGTACCGTACACCGCCACCGTACACCCGTACACCGTACACCGTACACCGTACACCGTACACCGTACACCGCCACCGTACACCGTACACCGTACACCGTACACCGCCACCGTACACCGTACACCGCCACCGTACACCGTACACCGTACACCGTACACCGTACACCGTACACCGTACACCGTACACCGTACACCGTACACCGTACACCGTACACCGTACACCGTACACCGTACACCGTACACCGTACACCGTACACCGTACACCGTACACCGTACACCGTACACCGTACACCGCCACCGTACACCGTACACCGTACACCGTACACCGTACACCGTACACCGTACACCGTACACCGTACACCGTACACCGTACACCGTACACCGTACACCGTACACCGTACACCGTACACCGTACACCGTACACCGTACACCGCCACCGTTACACCGTACACCGTACACCGTACACCGCCACCGTACACCGTACACCGTACACCGTACACCGCCACCGTACACCGTACACCGTACACCGTACACCGCCTCCGTACACCGTACACCGTACACCGCCACCGTACACCGTACACCGTACACCGTACACCGTACACCGCCACCGTACACCGTACACCGTACACCGTACACCGTACACCGTACACCGTACACCGCCACCGTACACCGTACACCGTACACCGTACACCGTACACCATACACCGCCACCATACACCGCCACCGCCACCGTACACCGTACACCGTACACCGTACACCGTACACCGTACACCGTACCGCCACCGTACACCGTACACCGCCACCGTACACCGTACACCGCACACCGCCACCGTACACCGTACACCGTACACCGTACACCGTACACCGCCACCGTACACCGCCACCGTACACCGTACACCGCCACCGTACACCGTACACCGTACACCGCCACCGTACACCGTACACCGTACACCGCCACCGTACACCGCCACCGTACACCACCGCCGTACACCGCCACACCGTACACCGTACACCGCCACCGTACACCGTACACCGCCACCGTACACCGTACACCGTACACCGTACACCGTACACCGCCACCGTACACCGTACACCGCCGTACACCGCCACCGTACACCGTACACCGTACACCGTTCACCGTACACCGTACACCGTACACCGCCACCGTACACCGTACACCGTACACCGTACACCGTACACCGTACACCGTACACCGTACACCGTACACCGCACCGCCCGTGCACCGTACACCGTACACCGTACACCGTACACCGTACACCGTACACCGTACACCGTACACCGTACACCGCCACCGTACACCGTACACCGTACACCGTACACCGTACACCGTACACCGTACACCGTACACCGTACACCGTACACCGTACACCGTACACCGCCACCGTACACCGTACACCGTGCCACCGTACACCGTACACCGTACACCGTACACCGTACACCGTACACCGCCACCGTACACCGTACACCGTACACCGCCACCGTACACCGTACACCGTACACCGTACACCGTACACCGTACACCGTACACCGTACACCGTACACCGTACACCGCCACCGTACACCGTACACCGTACACCGTCACCGTACACCGTACACCGTACACCGTACACCGTACACCGTACACCGCCACCGTACACCGTACACCGTACACCGTACACCGTACACCGTACACCGTACACCGTACACCGTACACCGTACACCGTACACCGTACACCGTACACCGTACACCGTACACCGCCACCGTACACCGTACACCGTACACCGTACCGTACACCGTACACCGTACACCGTACACCGTACACCGTACACCGTACACCGCCACCGTACACCGTACACCGCCACCGTACACCGTACACCGTACACCGCCACCGTACACCGTACACCGTACACCGTACACCGTACACCGTACACCGTACACCGTACACCGTACACCGTACACCGCCACCGTACACCGCCACCGTACACCGTACACCGCCACCGTACACCGTACACCGTACACCGCCACCGTACACCGTACACCGTACACCGTACACCGCCACCGTACACCGTACACCGTACACCGTACACCGTACACCGTACACCGTACACCGCCACCGTACACCGCCACCGTACACCGTACACCGCCACCGTACACCGTACACCGTACACCGTACACCGTACACCGTACACCGTACACCGTACACCGTACCCGTACACCGTACACCGTACACCGCCACCGTACACCGTACACCGTACACCGTACACCGTACACCGTACACCGTACACCGCCACCGTACACCGTACCGTACACCGTACACCGCCACCGTACACCGTACACCGTACACCGCCACCGTACACCGTACACCGTACACCGCCACCGTACACCGCCACCGTACACCGACACCGCCACCGTACACCGTACACCGTACACCGTACACCGTACACCGCCACCGCCACCGTACACCGTACACCGCCACCGTACACCGTACACCGCCACCGTACACCGCCACCGCCACCGTACACCGTACACCGCCACCGTACACCGTACACCGTACACCGCCACCGTACACCGTACACCGTACACCGTACACCGTACACCGCCACCGTACACCGTACACCGTACACCGCCACCGTACACCGTACACCGTACACCGCCACCGTACACCGTACACCGTACCGTACCCGTACACCGTACACCCGCCACCGTACACCGTACACCGTACACCGTACACCGTACCGTACACCGTCACCGTGGGGTACACCGTACGGCGTACACCGCCACCGTACACCGTACACCGTACACCGTGGCCGTGTACCGTACACCGTACACCGTACACCGTACACCGTGTACCGTACACCGTGTACGGTGTACCGTGTACGGTGCACCGTGTACGGTGGCGGTGTACGGTGTACGGTGTACGGTACACGGTGCACGGTACACCGTACACCGTACACCGTGCACGGTGTACGGTGTACGGTGTACGGTGTACGGTGTACGGTGGCGGTGTACGGTGGCGGTGTACGGTGTACGGTGGCGGTGTACCGTACACGTACGGTGTACGGTGTACGGTGTACGGTGTACGGTGTACGGTGGCGGTACGGTGTACGGTGTACGGTGTACGGTGTACGGTGTACGGTGTACGGTGTACGGTGTACGGTGTACGGTGTACGGTGGCGATGTACGGTGTACGGTGTACGGTGGCGGTGTACGGTGTACGGTGTACGGTGGCGGTGTACGGTGTACGGTGTACGGTGGCGGTGTACGGTGTACGGTGTACGGTGGCGGTGTACGGTGGCGGTGTACGGTGGCGGTGTACGGTGTACGGTGTACGGTGTACGGTGTACGGTGGCGGTGTACGGTGTACGGTGTACGGTGGCGGTGTACGGTGTACGGTGTACGGTGTACGGTGGCGGTGTACGGTGTACGGTGGCGGTGTACGGTGTACGGTGGCGGTGTACGGTGTACGTTTTCGGTGTACGGTGTACGGTGTACGGTGGCGGTGTACGGTGTACGTTGGCGGTGTACGGTGTACGGTGTACGGTGGCGGTGTACGGTGTACGGTGTACGGTGTACGGTGTACGGTGTACGGTGGCGGTGTACGGTGTACGGTGTACGGTGTACGGTGTACGGTGGCGGTGTACGGTGTACGGTGGCGGTGTACGGTGTACGGTGTACGGTGTGCGGTGGCGGTGTACGGTGTACGGTGGCGGTGTACGGTGTACGGTGTACGGTGTACGGTGTACGGTGTACGGTGGCGGTGTACGGTGTACGGTGTACGGTGTACGGTGGCGGTGTACGGTGTACGGTGTACGGTGTACGATGTACGGTGTACGGTGGCGGTGGCGTTGTACGGTGGCGGTGTACGGTGGCGGTGTACGGTGTACGGTGTACGGTGTACGGTGTACGGTGTACGGTGTACGGTGGCGGTGTACGGTGTACGGTGTACGGTGGCGGTGTACGGTGTACGGTGTACGGTGGCGGTGTACGGTGTACGGTGTACGGTGTACGGTGTACGGTGTACGGTGGCGGTGTACGGTGTACGGTGTACGGTGTACGGTGTGACGGTGTACGGTGTACGGTGTACGGTGTACGGTGTACGGTGTACGGTGTACGGTGTACGGTGTACGGTGTACGGTGTACGGTGTACGGTGTACGGTGTACGGTGGCGGTGTACGGTGTACGGTGTACGGTGTACGGTGGCGGTGTACGGTGTACGGTGTACGGTGGCGGTGTACGGTGTACGGTGTACGGTGGCGGTGTACGGTGTACGGTGTACGGTGTACGGTGTACGGTGTACGGTGTACGGTGTACGGTGTACGGTATACGGTGTACGGTGTACGGTGTACGGTGTACGGTGTACGGTGGCGGTGTACGGTGTACGGTGTACGGTGTACGGTGTACGGTGTACGGTGTACGGTATACGGTGTACGGTGTACGGTGTACGGTGTACGGTGTACGGTGTACGGTGTACGGTGTACGGTGTACGGTGTACGGTGGCGGTGTACGGTGTACGGTGTACGGTGGCGGTGTACGGTGTACGGTGGCGGTGTACGGTGTACGTTTTCGGTGTACGGTGTACGGTGTACGGTGTACGGTGTACGGTGGCGGTGTACGGTGTACGGTGTACGGTGTACGGTGGCGGTGGCGGTGTACGATGTACGGTGTACGGTGTACGGTGGCGGTGTACGGTGTACGGTGTACGGTGTACGGTGTACGGTGTACGGTGGCGGTGGCGGTGTACGGTGTACGGTGTACGGTGGCGGTGTACGGTGTACGGTGTACGGTGGCGGTGTACGGTGTACGGTGTACGGTGTACGGTGGCGGTGGCGGTGTACGGTGTACGGTGTACGGTGTACGGTGTACGGTGTACGGTGTACGGTGTACGGTGGCGGTGTACGGTGTACGGTGTACGGTGTACGGTGTACGGTGTACGGTGTACGGTGTACGGTGGCGGTGTACGGTGGCGGTGTACGGTGTACGGTGTACGGTGTACGGTGTACGGTGTACGGTGTACGGTTGCGGTGTACGGTGTACGGTGTACGGTTGCGGTGTACGGTGTACTGTGTACGGTGTACGATGGCGGTGTGCGGTGTACGGTGTACGGTGTACGGTGGCGGTGTACGGTGTACGGTGTACGGTGTACGGTGTACGGTGGCGGTGTACGGTGTACGGTGTACGGTGTACGGTGTACGGTGGCGGTGTACAGTGTACGGTATACGGTGGCGGTGTACGGTGTACGGTGTACGGTGTACGGTGTACGGTGTACGGTGTACGGTGTACGGTGTACAGTGGCGGTGTACAGTGTACGGTGGCGGTGTGCGGTGGACGGTGTACGGTGTACGGTGTACGGTGTACGGTGGCGGTGTACGGTGTACGGTGTACGGTGTACGGTGTACGGTGGCGGTGTACGGTGTACGGTGTACGGTGGCGGTGTACGGTGTACGGTGAACGTTGGCGGTGTACGGTGGCGGTGTACGGTGTACGGTGTACGGTGTACGGTGTACGGTTGCGGTGTACGGTGTACTGTGTACGGTGTACGATGGCGGTGTGCGGTGTACGGTGTACGGTGTACGGTGGCGGTGTACGGTGTACGGTGTACGGTGTACGGTGTACGGTGGCGGTGTACGGTGTTCGGTGTACGGTGTACGGTGTACGGTGGCGGTGTACGGTGTACGGTGTACGGTGTACGGTGTACGGTGGCGGTGTACGGTGTACGGTGTACGGTGGCGGTGTACGGTGTTCGGTGTACGGTGTACGGTGTACGGTGGCGGTGTACGGTGTACGGTGTACGGTGTACGGTGTACGGTGTACGGTGTACGGTGGCGGTGTACGGTGTACGGTGTACGGTGGCGGTGTACGGTGTACGGTGTACGGTGGCGGTGTACGGTGTTCGGTGTACGGTGTACGGTGTACGGTGGCGGTGTACGGTGTACGGTGTACGGTGTACGGTGTACGGTGGCGGTGTACGGTGTACGGTGTACGGTGGCGGTGTTCGGTGTACGGTGTACGGTGGCGGTGTACGGTGTACGGTGTACGGTGTACGGTGTACGGTGTACGGTGTACGGTGGCGGTGTACGGTGTACGGTGTACGGTGTACGGTGTACGGTGTGCGGTGGCGGTGTACGGTGTACGGTGTACGGTGGCGGTGTACGGTGTACGGTGTACGGTGTACGGTGTACGGTGTACGGTGTACGGTGTACGGTTTACGGTGGCGGTGGCGGTGTACGGTGTACGGTGTACGGTGTACGGTGTACGGTGTACGGTGTACGGTGTACGGTGGCGGTGGCGGTGTACGGTGTACGGTGGCGGTGTACGGTGTACGGTGTACGGTGTACGGTGTACGGTGGCGGTGTACGGTGTTCGGTGTACGGTGTACGGTGTACGGTGGCGGTGTACGGTGTACGGTGTACGGTGTACGGTGTACGGTGGCGGTGTACGGTGTACGGTGTACGGTGGCGGTGTACGGTGTTCGGTGTACGGTGTACGGTGTACGGTGGCGGTGTACGGTGTACGGTGTACGGTGTACGGTGTACGGTGTACGGTGGCGGTGTACGGTGTACGGTGTACGGTGGCGGTGTACGGTGTACGGTGTACGGTGGCGGTGTACGGTGTTCGGTGTACGGTGTACGGTGTACGGTGGCGGTGTACGGTGTACGGTGTACGGTGTACGGTGTACGGTGTACGGTGGCGGTGTACGGTGTACGGTGGCGGTGTTCGGTGTACGGTGTACGGTGGAGGTGTACGGTGTACGGTGTACGGTGTACGGTGTACGGTGGCGGTGTACGGTGTACGGTGTACGGTGTACGGTGTACGGTGTACGGTGTACGGTGTGCGGTGGCGGTGTACGGTGTACGGTGTACGGTGTACGGTGTACGGTGTGCGGTGGCGGTGTACGGTGTACGGTGTACGGTGTACGGTTTACGGTGGCGGTGGCGGTGTACGGTGTACGGTGTACGGTGTACGGTGTACGGTGTACGGTGTACGGTGTACGGTGTACGGTGTACGGTGGCGGTGGCGGTGTACGATGTACGGTGTACGGTGTACGGTGGCGGTGTACGGTGTACGGTGTACGGTGTACGGTGTACGGTGTACGGTGTACGGTGGCGGTGGCGGTGTACGGTGTACGGTGTACGGTGTACGGTGTACGGTGTACGGTGTACGGTGTACGGTGTACGGTGTACGGTGGCGGTGTACGGTGGCGGTGTACGGTGTACGGTGTACGGTGTACGGTGGTGGTGTACAGTGTACGGTGGCGGTGTACGGTGTACGGTGTACGGTGTACGGTGGCGGTGTACGGTGTACGGTGTACGGTGTACGGTGTACGGTGGCGGTGTACGGTGTACGGTGTACGGTGTACGGTGTACGGTGTACGGTGTACGGTGTACGGTGGCGGTGTACGGTGTACGGTGTACGGTGTACGGTGTACGGTGGCGGTGTACGGTGTACGGTGGCGGTGTACGGTGGCGGTGTACGGTGTACGGTGTACGGTGTACGGTGTACGGTGGCGGTGTACGGTGTACGGTGGCGGTGTACGGTATACGGTGTACGGTGTACGGTGTACGGTGGCGGTGTACGGTGTACGGTGTACGGTGTACGGTGTACGGTGTACGGTGGCGGTGTACGGTGTACGGTGTACGGTGTGCGGTGTACGGCGGTGTACGGTGTACGGTGTACGGTGTACGGTGGCGGTGTACGGTGTACGGTGTACGGTGTTTGGTGTACGGTGTACGGTGGCGGTGTACGGTGTCGGTGTACGGTGTACGGTGTACGGTGTACGGTGTACGGTGTACGGTGTACGGTGTACGGTGTACGGTGGCGGTGGCGGTGGCAGTGGCGGTGGCAGTGGCGGTGGCGGTGGCGGTGGCGGTGGTGGTGGCGGTGGCGGTGGCGGTGACGGTGGAAAAAAAATCTGAAAAATATTAAAAAATCTTTGTTTTTGCGGTTGTGCGGTGTACACCTACACCACCACCACCATCTGAAAAATATTAAAAATTATTATTTTTATTATAAATTGTTAGAATTTTTTGTGTATGTGTTTTTTTATATTTGTGGTGTTCACCAGATCCGTTTCATCGTTTCATGTTTCATGCTTGAAACGCTTAGCTCGTGAACAGAATTAATCGTTTCATGACGTTTCATACTTGAAAAGTCAGCTGTTGTTAACTTTACTTTACTGAAATTTTTGTCACTGTTACTGTTTACTGCGCTTATACTGCCTAGATTTATAACCGGGGTTCTAATTTCGGAGCGTTTTTTTTTTTACGTGAATTATTATTTTGGTTTACCTTTTAACGAAATGCATATAAAAAGGGGATTCACCAAACATATAATTTAATAATAATTTGCTTAAATGGTGCAAAAATAGTGAGACGCATAATAGTAAGCACACGGATAATCTTTTGGAGCTCCGTAAAGACATTGTTCTGTCTAATTTAAAAAAAAAAAAAAACTAACAGACTACTACAGTAAGAATGATAACTATAAATGATAAAAAAAATTCTTAATAATAGTCATTTAAGCCTTTTTTGCTCAATTATGTATGAATACATTTTTTTTTGATTTAACTTAAAATAACATTCTTTTCGAAGCCTATTAAGCAGAAAAGAAGCCATTTATTGCCTTATACGACATTTCAAAATGCGTCCAGAAATTAGAACTTTTCAGAAATTAGAACTACCCCAGGAACCAACTGGTTCTAATTTGTGAGCGTCCACTGTATATAGCAGAGGTGCCCAGCCCATTGCTCTCATGGCTCCTTTGTTTTTGTAATTGGCTCCGAAGCATAGGCGAGCAAATGCGTATATGTACACGGCTGTCGGCATGCGCCAATGCTAATTCCAAAAACAATTTTTCACTTTCGTTTTCTTATCTCTATTCGTCATGTGCATTTGAGCAAAGTAACGGGACTTGCATGTGGTTGTTGTTGGGTTATAAAATTTCATGAACATTTTGTTGTTGCTTTGGTGACGCGCATCCACTTAAAGAAATTGTATTATGCTTTTAGTTATTGCATTGTCGGCGCGTCATTTGACAAGTAAAAATCACGTAAAAATGTATCACCCTGTTTTTTTCCGTGTATTCATTGAAATAAAAAAAAAAATTTTTTTACTAGTATTGGTGTTTTCTTTTGAATGTATTGAAATTTGCTCCGTCGTAAGCAGCGTTTGGGCACCACTGGTATATAGATTAGCTTGCTAGCAAGTTCACGCACCTGAATATCTAAAGGTTACTGCATTGGCTACATTGGTTTGCAAATAATAAAATGTGTGGCATACTTTTAGGAAGTAGGATATGCACGCTCCATAACATAAGTGTATGGGAGGTGCCCCAAGGAGTTGTCGGATCGGGTCCAAATTTTGCATCCATAATTTTTTTACACGCCTCCATGTCCTGACCAAGTTTTGAAATAATTGAATAATTTTAAAGCATAGCTCTAGTACAAAAGTTGAGAAAAAAAGGACTTAAGTGTTCAGGAGGTACTCGAAGGAGTGGTCCAAATTAAAAATCCTTTCTTAGTGCTCACTTTCAACCTGAATGGAATATTATGTGAAAATTTCAGCCTTCTAGCTCTTATCGTTTAGGCTGTGGGCCTCTCAACAATCAGTCAGTCAGTCAGTCAGTCAGTTAGGGTACTTTCCAGAGCAATGGAAACGAGCCCAGGTTGTAATGATACTTAAGCCCGGGAAACCTGAATCCAATTTGGCCTCATATCGTCCGATCAGTTTGCTGGCAACGCTTTCAAAAATACTTGAAAGAGTATTTTTGAGTAGGGTGTTGCCGATATTGGATGAGGCTGGTCTTATCCCTGATCACCAGTTTGGTTTCAGGCGCGGTCATGGAACCCCAGAGCAATGTCACAGAGTCGTCCAACGCATTCTGGACGCATTTGAGGCCAAAAAATACTGCTGTGCTGTAATGCTTGACGTCAAACAGGCATTCGACCGAGTTTGGCATCTTGGGCTGCTCTTTAAACTCAGGAGGAGTCTACCACAGGCCTATTACGCTTTCCTCGCCTCGTACTTGAGTGACAGGCAATTCCATGTGCAATGCGGGAATGCGAGATCAACTCCCAAAAGCATTGGAGCTGGCGTCCCCCAAGGCAGTGTGTTGGGCCCACTACTATATAATATATACACAGCTGATCTGCCTGTAATTGAGTGCCCTGAGCTACTTGTTGCCACCTACGCCGATGACACAGCATTTCTAGCAACTGCTGATACACCGGAGGAGGCCTCTCGAATAGTGCAAGCTGAGTTGGATTTAGTAAATGATTGGCAAAGCAGGTGGAACATTGCGGTCAACAATGATAAGTCCACAGCCACCACATTTGCACTCAGGCAGGGTAACTGTCCACCTGTTTACCTGGATGGAGTCCATATCCCGGAAGAGGCAGCGCCAAAAAACCTTGGCATGACTCTGGACAGGAGGCTGACGTGGAGGGCTCACCTGATGAGAAAACGAAAGCAGGCGGAAGGAACTATGAAGAAATACTACTGGCTAGTAGGTCGCAGTAGCAAATTAAGCATCCAGTCAAAGTTGCTTGTGTACAAAACTATCGTAAAACCAATTTGGACTTACGGATTTCAACTGTGGGGAGCTGCGAGACGTAGCAACCGGCAAATAATACAAATTTTTCAAAACAAAGCCCTGCGCATCATTGGTAATGCGCATATTTACCACGACAACGCAACTATACACAGAGTTCTCAACATACCTTGGGTAACGGATGAGATACAAAAGAGGAGCTCCAGGTACCGAACACGCTTAGACCAACACCTAAACCATCTAGCAATTGGCCTGCTGGACAACAGCACAATCACGAGAAGACTAAAAAGAAACCATCCGCTTGACCTGTCTCGAACATAATATAATACCAACACCAGCTACATGAAACACTAAAGTCAAACACCCCAACAAAAAACTTAATAATTGTCTAAGTAAGACAGATTTTAAATACAGTTAAAAGACAGATATAAAAAAAAAAAAAAAAAAAAGTTAGGAAAAACTATTTTATATATATAAATAAAATGTTTCTTTTTCAGTGTTCTCAAACTCCTCGTTAAGTAAAAAGTACGTTTGTCGTTTGTTTTATTTACACAAAAGCTAAAGCAGATGTGTTTGTGTGTCTTTGTGTGTGCTGTTGTTATTATTTAATAATAATTGAAGCGCATAAAAGTGATTTATTTTGTGGTGTTGTTGTTGTTATTGCAGGCAATGCAGTAATTATTTGATAAGTTAAATTTAAGAATGATTTCCGTTACGTAACATACAAATATTTACGCACACAATATTTATACATTTAAATACATTTATGTTATTGTAACAACAACAAAAAAAGATACTTTCTTGACATACATATACATGCATGAATGTATGTACGTGTGTGTGTGTGTGTGTGAACAGATGTGCATGCATACGTATGCACTATTAAATACATATTTATGTTCAAGTAAAATTATATACATACATATATATATGTTTGCAAACATAAATGTAAATAAGTAAAAACGTGTGTGCACATACACACATACATATTTATGTATATGGTTATGCGTACTGTATTGCCTGCATGTATGTATGTATGTGTTTATCAACATATTCTTATACGCGAATCTGCGACAACGTGGTCACAAATGTACATTCATTCACACACACAAACACACACACACACTGGCACAGTATGTACATACATATGTAAGCTCTTGGTTTTTTATGAACGCCATTTTCACAATACTCTTTGGCGTCCGGCATTATTTGGCTGGCATGCGTCACCCTTCGATATCGTTTTCGTTTTCAGTTTTTCGTTAAATTGCGCCCACACTGTGCCACTGTGCGACGACGCGGCGTTCACTATTTACTGGCCAGTTGACCAGTTGTGCTCCGAATATTTGCAGCGTCAGGAAAAAAACATACAGAAAAAATAAAAAAAAGACTCTTGTTATGTATATGCAAAAAAAACATACATACTTACACATATGTACCGACAGCAGGGACGATGGTTGACTATGGCATATTTTTGGTTCCATATTGGGTTTAAAAAACATAAAGTCCTTTAAATGCATTATTTGCTGTGCAAAGAAAGTCCCAAAAGGGTAATTTGCTGATCATGGGAGATCTTAGAGGGTTTGTAGCTTAGCTAAAAATATACACCACACCTTTAGCTAAGTTTCTTTTCTACTAAGAGCGCATAGGATCAACAAATTGCCCTTTAGGACTTTTCTATTTTGACTAGCAAGAGAGTGTGGGGAATTTTCAAATATCACACAAAGAGAAAGATATTTAACTGTAATTTAGCATACTCTGCCCATTGTAAGCTAGCCAAGTGCGTATTGTCACTTTAACGGGCCATAGCCTTCCTTCTTCCTTCTATTTTTTTTTGTTGTCCATCTTTTCTGTGAATCCTGGCAACAGCAGCTGGGCCACCCATCGACAACGTTCTGATTGCTGCAGCCAAGGCAATGCAGCCGGACTTGCGACCAAATTCAGGACCTCTCCACATTAATAATAAAAAAGGACCAAGGGCAATCGACCATTGGGTCAATGTAATTGGTATCAATAACAATGCGTATCTCTTTGCACACGCTTAGCCTCAACACTATTAATTGACCAAAAATTTCTTGTCAGCTGCAAATCGTATTGTAAAATACGAGCATTTGCATATCAATTGCATTGCAAAATGAGGAGAAGGGAAGAGAAGAGTTCATCTGTCTGCGTGTTTTGTGCTTTTGTGAATAGGAAACTCATATTCTTGGCGCTTTGGCTGTCACGTACTTTATATCCCATATGAGTATGCGTTTAACGATACAAAGCACAATACTATATACATTATGTATACGTACATATATCTTTTAAATTTTTGGCCGTTATTGGAATCGTAAAAAAGGATGCACGTCCGTTCCAAATGCAAGAGATTTGTATGAGTTATGACATTTAACTATTCAATTTTTACCCACATTATTATCAAACAATCGTATATATTATTTATTGGCTGTTAAATGCAACCCTGCGATCGAATTTAATTCCTCAAAAGCGGTTTAAAGCTTTTCGTGATCTTAATTTTTCCCAGCAGCCATAGGCAAAATTGGCTTTTTGTTGGATACAAAAACCAAAAAAAAGCCACTGTGCATTTAACGAAATATGAATAAACATAATGCTCTAATATTTGCATACACACACATGTGTATGTAAGTGTGTGTGTGTGTGTGCTATAAATATTTTTATTTCGAGTCAACGCTCAACGCTCCCGCATTTATTTACTAGCCCCATTGTTTTGTTTTCATATAGAATTTTTATTGTGTGTAACATGAAACAATTTCATCCGTTTGGTTTCCAATTGCAACTGACAGACAGACGGACAGATTTTTACTGTCGAGTCTGCAGCTAGAGCAGCTACCGCGATAACACCCTTACTAGTATCAACAACACCCCTTACTCCCCACCCTCCGAGCGCCGGTGCATTAGCACAACTAATGATGACTTTGGAATTGCATGCAATGCGCGCGGTTGTCGCATACAGCTCAGGCACCCACACCCGCTCCTGCTCCCTTTTCCCCTATGCTTCCCTCACATAATGCTCATTCTCTTTCTGTGTGTGTGTGTCGGTGTCCCTGTCTCATCTTTTATACGCTCTGCTCTGGACGCTGCTGATAGACCATTGCATTAGCGCGGTAGAGCGCAACATAATGTCGTTGTGCACTTTCCACAGCAATTGCTGCGGCAGCAGCAGCCATGGTGCTAACTGAAGACAAAGGAATGACGGGGAGGTGGAGGGTTGAGGGTTGAGTTGGGTGGTCTTTTGGCCATGCAGCTTACGGCTAGAGCTCTGAAGCTGATGCATCTATCTGTAGCTGTTGCTGTTGCTGTAGCTAGGCCCAACCTTCCTTTCCATTTCTTCTTCCCTTTCCTTTGTCTCTCGCTCTCTCTCTCTTATTCCGTGATGTGGATTTCATAATTACGTGCACTGAGTGCGATTATTATGATTGTTTCTTAATTCACAGATTTACAATTTGTATGTGTGTGTGTGTGCGAAACGAGAGTGTGTAAGTGTTTAAATATATATACATACATACATATATGTTTAACTGTTAACAGTCACATAAATAATATATACATTGTATATATAAATTTATATGTTTCTGTATGGTGGAATGTTTAATTGCTTAGACGCCTCTAAATCATTGTTGTGCTTTTCTTTTTAAAGTCACTTTTCAAATGCCAAAAGGCTGTGAAAGTCGCATTTTAAACTAAATAAACCAAGGCGTTGCCAGCTTAAAGTCTACATAGCGAACACTATTCACCACTGGCAAGGTACAAAGCGTGGTGAATTATAATACACCTGATTACTCAATCAGGTGTATGCTTTTAAATGCAGTTTGGTTAGTAATTAAGACTTGGATTATGCTTTAAATATGCGTAAAAGATGTAGTACAAAAGAGATTTAGGGTTTTTTTTTCGAGTCTTCACTTCTTTCTATCCTCTTCCTCACTGCCATATACGTCAATTAAACAGGAGCTTGCGGGCAGAAACGTAGTGAGAAGATTAAAGCGCAGCACATTCAAAGCACATTAATCGACTTTTACCAGGTTAACTTAATGCTATAATTGTGTTTTTGATTCTACACATTGAAATAAAAATAATATAAAAAACCGAGACAATCACAAAATTATCCTTTAAACAATATCTCAAACAAATCTTTAAAACATCCCAAGAATATAACTGTAGGAGCCTCTAGCTATGTTTTTATCAGAGACCTTAACGGCTATAAAAAAAATCCCATTTAAAGAATATTTATCTTAACCGTAACAGTTATTTTCACTCTTTGGCTTTTACAATAGTCTCCATACAAGTATTGTGTGTAAATAAACTTTATTATAGTTTTTGTTCATATAAATGGTAAATACAAATAAGCCTCTATATATATATATGTATGTATGTATAAATTTATTATAATAATAAAATTCTCTTAAAATATCACTTTTAAAAATTGTTCATACGTAGTATGTATGGTCTGTATGTATTTTATTATGTTTATCTCCCCTCTACTATGCAAAACGTTTATGGCTTATTTTAGTCTGAAAATGATTTCCCAGTTGTCTAAAATCGAATCTTAAGATACGCAAAAAAATAAAATGTAATAATAGTAAAACCGTTATATGTGTAAAAAAAAAGTTAATGTATACATATTAGTTTTTGGAGCTGGAGTGAAAATCCTTCTTGTTGTAGGTTAATAATGGAGACATAATGCTGTATCCATCAGGTGTTGTTGATGAGATCGAATCCTTGCTGCAGTTGGGCATGCTAACCAGGCCAGAATCATCATTGGCCAAGAGCTTGGATAGATTATCCTCATTGAACTTTTGCATATTTCCAGCACTATTGATCTTGGGCAATATATCCAAATTGGAATCGTGCAGACGTCCCTTTGGCAATAGTTCCATTTCATCATCCGATTCGGGCAATTGAACTGCTGTGCCAGGAGGATCCAGTGACGGAGTCAGCAGACGTGGATAGCTATAGATATAATCAATGACTTCCGAGGCAGTTGGACGCTTGCTGGGATCCTGACTCCAACAAGCCTTCAGCAGACCCTCCAACTGCGGCTTGACACCCATCGGAATTTGCAAAGTGTTTCCATTCTTGACATAGTCCTGAACCTGAATATTTGTCAAGCCCTGAAAGGGATACGAACCAAAAGTGATAACCTCAAAGAGTACAACACCAAATGACCAAATATCCGAAGCTGGTGTAAACAGACCCACCGACAACGTCTCTGGCGGCATCCAACGCACCGGGAATAGTTTTCTCACACCCTTCCTATTAAAGCAATAATAATCACTCTCAAAAGTGGGTCGAGCCATGCCAAAGTCACCGATCTTGACCATACGCTGTGAATTGACCAAACAATTGCGACACGCAATATCACGATGGACATACTTCTGTTCCGCCAGATAGGCTAAGCCACGGGCCACATCCATGGCGTACATGGTCAGGCGTTTCGAAGATATGTCCGATTCATCCGTTATCTTTTCCGTGACCATGTTACGGCGTGCCAGCAAATACGTTTTCAGATCACCATACAGCATGAATTCCATGATGGTATAGATGGGTTCCTGCTGTAGACAAACGCCCAAGAGCTTGATGATGTTCTTGTGATTGAACTTCTTCATGGCCTCGGCTTCGTGTAAGAAATCCAAGCGTTCCTCTGTGGCGCCACCCGATTTGAGTGTCTTCACAGCCACCGCAGTCCAATCGTCCGAACCTCCGAATCTTGCTTCACCGCCATAGACCGTGCCAAATGCACCTTCGCCCAATTTGCGATTAACCACAACATTCTCCCGCGGCACCTCCCATTTGTCCAGGGTATTAATTTTGTTGCGTGATGGCGATATCAGATCGATGCCAAACATCTTCATGATCTGCACGGATTGTCGCACCTTGCGATCATAGCGTTGCTTCCAAAAGTAGAATGATATCAAGGACATGGCCATTATCAAAAGCAAACATATCGCAATGCTAACTATCAACGAGGCCACATCACAGTCCACCTGAAGCAGTCGCGCCAAACCCGAGTAGCTGCAATCATAACGACCATCCTCTGGAATTTGCCCATGGAACACAACGCTGGCATTGAAGTAGAGATTGCCGCCAGCTATATGCACATCGGAACCATTGGCCAGAACATGTGGTTGAAATTTACCAACCTTGGCATAGCTGCCATTCCTCCAATGCAATACATCCAGATCAATAATGCGTGATCCACCGAATTCACCATGGCCGAATCTCACATTGCCTGAGAGACCATCAAAATTGGTTGCCCAAATGTATTTGGCAAATTGATTTACAACTTCCTTGGTCCTTAAATTGTGCACAGCGTATGAATTGTTTAGCAATAATTTATGTGCGGCTAATGCATAAGTCCAAACGGCATCGTAAACGAACCCAACATAATTCGAAAATGTTTCGTATTCATTCCTATATGCGGTTAACCAAGCATTTATTGTTATTCCCTCCTGCATTTGGGCATTCCGTTGACCAAAGGGCGTATGCCTTATGCTAAAATGTCCATCAATGGCCTATAAAGAGAAAATTATTAAAAATCTATACAATTTTCTTTGCATCAACTTACATTTTCCAACTGTTTGGCCGAGCATTTATTATTGACTTTTCGTTGCCACATTTCAAAATCCTTGCCAAGCCATGAGGGCAAAAACCAAATATAATCTTCATTATGTGTCATCTAAGTGAAATAAATTATGTTCTATTTAATATTGTAGATAAAGTATTAAGTATACGCAACTTACGCCCAATTTGATGGCTTCACAGATGGCAACTGCAGCATTATCACTTTGAAGTTCAGCTATGATGATCCGAGAGTGAGATGCTTTCAGCTTAAGCAAATGCTAAAAGTCAAATAAAAAACATTTTTTAAGCATACCTGTTAAATTGCGATTACAACTACTAATCAACTAAATTATTTTTGGAAAGTAGTCGTAGTGACTATATGTTCGTTGGTAAAATGTATCATTAAATAGTGATTACGATTACAAAAAATCAAATAGAATCAAAAATTCTCGCAAATTTTCAAAATAGTCAAATATAATCAGAAAAAAAAAAATAATAATAATAAAAAAATAATCAAAAATTAATTAATTTTGATAAAAAAAAATAATTTTTGATTATTTGTGAGTATTTTCCTGCCCTTCTTGACGAATCACAAAAGTAAAATTTAAATTGCACTTTACATTAATTTGTTTTTAGTGAAAAATAGTCACAATTGGTTGCAAATAGTCACAAATAGTCAAAAATAATCAAATATTATCAAAAAATAAAAATAATCAAAAATAATCAGATTGATTATTTCTGATTATTTTTAATTATTTTGATAATTTTCCAAAAATTTTAAAATTATTTTTGATTTTTTGTAATCGTAATAATTATATATAATTTTAAGCATAATATTAATATAGTTCCATATTACCTCCCTCATATCCTCATCCCCCACATCACACGGAAACTTGCGACTGAATGCCAATGTGAAATTATGTGATCTCAATTTGCTTTCCATACGCGCCATATACTCCGTATACTGTTGGCTATCCTCGATCAATGTGGATATGCGACTCCAGCCAAGCTCTTGCATAATTTTCATCAACGCATCCACATACACACTGTTCGAGCCAATGGTGCGAAAGAAGTAGGGATACGCCTTGCGATCCACAAATGAAGCACCTTCCGCCGAATAGGATATGGCCATCATATTTAAATGCTTCGAGATGCCAGCAATGGGCTCAACGGTCTCACTGCATGCTGGACCCAAGACGCCCAGCATATTGGGTTGATTGAAGTAATGAATGAATGCCTTCATGACCAAGTCGGATTTGCATTTGCCATCGTTAAGCATGATCTCCAGCTTGTAGTCGGGCAATATGTTGGGATTGTTGTTAATTGCCTCGACGGCTTTTTGGGCAGCTCCAATAATATTCACATGGCCTCGATCTGTGATATTAATTGGGAAAATGCCACCAATTGATAGGGTTGTAACGGTTTTGGGCAATATCCATTTACTATATGTTCTCTTATTGTTGAGCAGCCAATTGCAAGCAACACGATCATATGGATCATCAGGATTGTACTTCCTCTGTGCACTCAACTCCTTTTGTATGTACTCAATGTCTTCATCAGTTATGAAAAACTTTCGTAGCGCATACATCAGACGTTTATCTTTGGCCAAACTAAGTGTATGATATTTCAAGATCGGAGTCAACTCATATTGACAGTTTGTGCTCTGCAGATATCTGTAGTCCTCACAGCGTGGTAATGTGATTTGAGTGAATTTGATATCGGCATCGATGATTTCCGAAGGCATCCAATGCAGGACCATAAATCTCTTTTGTCCACGTGGATAGAATGTTTTGTAGAGTTCGACGAATTCCTGGATGGTGGCTTTGAACTTGGAACCCAACCAAATGACATTGATGTAGCTTTCCTTTAGCTCGTTTTTGACAAAATACGAATCATTTTGGAACTCGGCCAAAAGTGTAGCACATTCGATGTTGGCACAGTTCGGATTTATGTATTCTTCAACACTAAAAAAGCAAGGTAAACAATGAAATGCTGAGAGTTTTAATCGTGTTTAAAGCTTACCTTCTGTTTCTTAGTGCTTCCAGTAGATTATCTTCGATGACATACAGATCATAATGTCTATTGTGTATATCCTTGAAAACATCATAGTGCAAGCTACAATTGCTTGAATCGGATAAAATTTGTGCTTTCGGCACAAACCAACTGAATCGACCGGGAGTTATTGAGGCACCTGCATTGAATATGTTCTCTGGCGGTTCCTTATAAACACTATACGGCATCCAGACCTCCAAATTGATCATGCTTATGTTGTTCAGACCATTGTAAGTTCTGTAAAAAAGTAAGTTTATATAAAAAAAAGTTCAAAGATATAACTTTTAATGATTGCATACCTAACATAGTCAAGGGTATACCAAGGATTGTGTGGATCGGATGAGTTAGTATAATGTATTGGAATGATTCGAACGTCTCGATAATGTAGAACATCTTTCAAAAACATATAAAATATTCGTGTCATCACCTGATGCATCGATCTATTTGTCACTTGCAGACCAATGCCGAATCCACTTGCGGCAGCATCAAGTGATAAATTCACTGGAAAACAACAAGAAAAACAAAAACATAACAATAATAAAGGATTGGTATTTGTATGCATATACAAAAACAAATTTATTTGTTTGCTTTTTTTTCCTATCTCTTTGTCTTATAAAATGCGATCGTCATTTGTTTTTGTCATTGCATTTAACATCCGAGAACCGGCAAATAGAATATAAACATATTTATTAATGTATATGTATGCGATGTCGATGGCGATAATCTGCGCATCAGCATAATAAGGAAAACGTTTCGTATTTCATTTTTTGTGTACTTACCATTATTTGTTTGCAAACATTGATAAGATAATGCGCCATTACCAGGAACAGTTAGCAAAATGCAAGCCAAAACTGCAAGATTTCTCCAAACTGAAATATGTCTTTCCGATGCCATTTTGTATTAGGAACTTCTTTATACTGCAATTAATGGTACATATATGATTTATCATTTATTTAGTTATCATTTTAACAAAGTTTGATCGACCTGAGACAGATATATAAACAGTTTTTTTTTGTATAACAGATCTTAAAACGGAAAACTAGTTCCTAAGTTAATAAAAACCATTTGACGCGGATGTAATCGATTATACATACATATACATATATATACATATATTCCAACTTTCAAGTCTCGACTTTTAATAGCGTCATAAAAAAAATGCGTTCAGCCAGACGGAAAAAAAACAACACATTTAACACAAGTAGCACTCTGTGAGTGTGTGAGTGGAAATATGTTTTATATAGTTAACTAAATACATTTAAATATGTATGCATACTTGGAAAGGTGTGGGCACCATGTGTTTTAATGTTACACATATAAATAGTTTGTAAGCAAACAATAAAACTCAAGAAAAAATAAAGTTTTGTAGTGTGACTCCAACAAAATGATATTGTTCGTACGTCATTTCATCTCAGATATAGGTTTTGGCCCGGCCAAAAGGTTTATGTTCTTTATAGAGCCCAAACAATATTTGTGAATATTTTTTTCCATTTGTTGGCTCGAATTACAATCTTAAACAGAAATGTAGCTTGAGAACTGATTGCTTGTTTGTTTACTCTCAAGTAACATAAGCCGTTGTTAGTTGTTTTTTTTTTTTTGTTTATTATTAAAATAACTTTCGAATTGAGAGCACAACATAAGAACTGCAAATATATTTAATGTTTCACGGTTTTAGTTTGGCTGATAAACGCCCACAGATAAGTTCTTAAAATAATGCTAAGGCACAAATGCTTATAGCAAAACATTTAGTCTATTACTACACTGTTTTTTCCCAAGAAAAACTGAAGTATATAAATACAAAAAATTTACAAAATCATATTTGTCAAACAGTTCGCAAGAATTCGTTGAAACAGAGTATGCAGCAGTCGGCTCTAGGCCGCAGCAAATGTTCTCATTTTTTTTATTCGTGTGTTTTTGCATAAATATATGTATATAAGTAAGAACTTTCAAAGGCGTCGTGTGTTGATTTTTTTGTAAATCTGTGTTTTTATTTTCTTTATTTTTCACATTTTAATACGATTTATTTAAAACAATTTATGTGATGATTATGGTCCACGTGAAGATATTTATATACGTTGAATTTTTTCACCTTTAGTTGTTGTTTTGTTTTGGTATTTCGCCAGATATTTAAGTTTATATACTTTAATATCAAAATTAAATTCACATTGTTCTTAACACTTTCAAAACTTTATTTTATACCGCAAGGTGTTTTATTTAATTGACTTCGAAGTTTACTTTTGATAAACACATTGTTAAATTCGATGACAAATAAATGCATAAAACTCAATTAAGATTTTTTTATGACCAAAAAACCGGGTTAAAAAGAACACACACTTTTTTATTATTTTATTTTATTAGTCAATGTCTTTAATTACACTTTGTTTTAGTTGATCAATGAAGCCGCGATGCTTTCAAAAAATTAAGCCAAAAACAAAAACAATGTGACATGTTTTAAGATGTTGTCCGATTGAAGTTTCATAAATTACTGAAACTGTACGTGCAAAATACAATGCATATAATGAAGCTTCTATGCGAAACAAATTCAAGTTTCATGCAGTCTGCCTCAACAGTTGTAGAACGTCATTGCGAGCAGCACACACAGGCTCGGCACAATACTCTGCGTTCTCCTCAATGAGCAAAAAAATACAATATCATAATTTCTTTGCGGCAAGACGAAGAAAAGAGCATTATGGCGCTCTTCATAATTCCGTTGAATTCAATAAATGAAGGAAAACAGTGTATATGAATATTTTCATGGCAAACTCATAAGAAATATTAAAAATGCAAGAGTATTTAAAATAAGCTTGTAATTTGCAAAAAAAAACGCTTAAAACTTTTAAAGTTCAAAAACATTGTTTTCAAAAAATTCATATCTTTAAATATGCTCTAATGAAATCTTTGGCAACAGAGTATTTTGCAGTCGGTTGCCTTCATTTGAATCCGTTGCACTTGTATTATAAAGGCGCAAATACCGAAAAAAGCTCACTTTGCATTTTTCGGAAATTTCGTTACGATAAACAAATATGTAATACGTAGATTTTTATGAAGTCTTATTTATGCACTTATGTTTATGCTTGATGCAATAAAAGTTCCTCAAACTGCATAATAAGTTAATATACATACATGTTTTTGTGCTATTTTGTGAATTTTATAAATTCTGATGCCCTCCTCTTGTAATTGGATACTTGTTGTTGGTAACATCAGACTCATAATAAAAAGACTGCAAAGTATGCAGCATTAAACAGAAAAACAACTGCAGTCTTGAAAAGGATCATATTTTCTATATGAACGAATAGTACGGCAAATATTGCATACATTCGCACACAAAACTGGTTTGATTTTACAATGAAACCTCAAAACATACCCTTATGCATTAAAATTGGTTTTTAAATTTACCTGCCAGTTGTGTCAGCTGTAAACAAAATACAGCTGTTTCTACAGCGACTATTGCAGGCTGCTAACTTACTTATTGATGTACTAGTCGATATATTGGTATTTATGCCGTTACGTTAGTTTTGAATTAAATAATTTTCCAGAACCTCAAAGGCACAGCTTTAATCATGGATTTTTTAAAGCGTCATTTCAAATATAAAAATAAATCGCGCATCTATATTAATTAACTCCTCCATTACCAGCATACTACCCTTTTCTTAGCAATATCGATAGCTTTGGCCGATATACTGTTAATTAACAGAGCGTGCTCATTGCTCTCTCCTGCGTTAACAGTGCATTATTTTCCACACAACAAAATATATTTTGAAAGGCCTAGCACTGTTTGTTACAAATTGTCGGACTATTTAAGTCAATTTGTCTCAAGAAAGCAATTATATATATTTTGATAATAACATTGGGCTATAGCCAATACATGGTACAATTACCACTGACAAAATGGACGACACCCTGCCAGATGATGTCTGGAAAGACTCCTTTGACCGGTTGCTGGATCACAGACCGTAAGTCTCTAAATATATTTGCAATAAATACTTAAATAACACGACTTAATTTATAGACAACTACGTGACCTTAAAATAATTAAAAGGGATGTAAGAGCATCGTTCAATATTGATTCAAGTGTGGAGAACACCAATCCAAACATCATAGTGAGCTCCAACGAATGCTCCTTGCAAAATCCCAATATGTTAGATGTTCCCACAGACCCAATCCCACATAAAAAGAAGAAGAAGAACGATATCAATTCAACACCCTGCGCAAAACTCCTAGGCTCCAACTTGTTTCATTGCGCACTTTCGCCAATAGTTGGCATGAAACTAGATGGATTAAAGCCAGTCGAAAATGAACAAGCGGCAGAAATTGGTAAATAACAATAGATGGCAATCTTTATGCTATGGATACACTTGATTCATGATGCCAATGCATCCGTGTACGTATGTAGCTTTGATTTAGTGCGTTCGAAGGAGATAGGGATTTTAAGCTTTTTCTTTGACGTGCGGAGCGCACGTATTAATATGCGCGCGATCTGTCAAGTTTAAAGTCGCCTCTTTGGGCGTGGGACCAAGAGCGCATATCACACGTACGATGCAGACATGCATAGATTCGCTCAATTCTATGAATGAATGAATGATGCAGGCGATTCATGAATCAAGTGTATCCATAGCATTAATGATCATATCACTGATATAATATCTAAATTTTTTTTATTGCACAGAAAAAGAGCAGCCGCGACAAAGAAAGCAGGTATGCTTCGAGGTAAACTCATTCAGCCTGGAAAAGTCCAATGATTCGCATGTTGAAGCCGAAGGATTCCGAATTCTGCCCAAAGAAGTGCGAACATCGCTTGTACTGCAGCCTGGCAAATGGCGTAAATCATTAATAAGCTGGCGTCGTACACACAACATTGATGCACCCCGCAGCTTAAGCCCAAAGAAACCAAAGCCTAACCGGCCGGGCACGGCGGAAGGCTTACAAGTTAACTATGTGACGCACAGGAAATCCGTCTATGTTAAAAACAGTCTGGAAGCCAATTTGCCATTAAGTCATGAGAAAGAAGTGCTGCGATACTGCCAACAATCTAGACCACATAAATTTAGTACAGCCTATGCGGTATCAAAAATGATCGACACCTGCAAAATAGGTGAAGGCGTCTATGGAGAGGTGTTTAAATACACTCCAAAGAAGTGCACACAGAATAGTGTGGTCTTGAAAATTTTACCCATTGAGGGCACGGATTTGGTCAATGGTGAAACACAAAAGACTTATGAGCAAATCTTGCCAGAAATAATCATATCCAAAGAGATGAGTAATCTACGAATGAATTCAACAAACTCAACAACAGGATTTGTAGACATTTATAATGTGAGTATAAAGAATGTATACTGTCGGGAGCAAATGTGAGTAAACGTTAAAAAAAATTGACTTTCGTCGACAATAAAAAATTAATCACACAAACAAACTTATAGGTAGGAAAGAAAATTTTGAAAATTACGGAAATTGCTTAAAATGACTAAAAATTAAAATGGTTGATGAGAAAAGGGGAAATTTTCATCAAAAATTTTAATTTTTTAGTAATTTTAAGCAATTTTCAAAAAATCAGAAAAAATACATACGAAGAGATTATTGAAAAAAAAAAAATTTTCAATCACTTTTAGAATTTATTAAAGTGAGTTTTTGCATCAAAACATTTTTTGTTTAAGCCCGGGAAAAAGATGTTAAAAAACTTTTAATGGGTTAAGAAGACTATTGTATCATTAAAACGGAATTTAAATTTTCTTTCCTATCTATTAATTTGTTTGTGTGATTAATTTTTTATTGTCGACGAAAGTCAATTTCTTTAACGTGTACTCACTTTTGCTCTCCACGGTAAATATATCAGAAGGTTAATTTACATTTTATTATTTGAATAGGCCTGCTTGGTAAAAGGAAGTTATCCGAAGCATTTAATCAAGCTTTGGGAGGAATATGACGATGAGAAAGAGTCGGAAAACGATCATCCGGAAATGTTTACTGACAACCAACTATTTATAGTTTTGGAGCTGAAATATGCGGGCAAAGACATGTCATCATTTCTATTTACAAATGCCGAACAATCCTATTATGCATTACAACAGGTAAGATAATACTTGTAATCATCTATGAATATACATATATTTAACTCTGTTTTGCTTTTTTAGGTGATTTTAACATTAGCCGTTGGCGAGGAAGCATTCCAATTCGAGCATCGAGATTTGCATTGGGGTAATATATTGGTGGAAAAAACCGATGAGAAGAAGATTGCATATAAACTAAGTGGAAGGGATTTGTCAGTGGCAACTAAGGGAACTCGGATAACAATTATTGACTACACATTGTCAAGAATAACTGTTAAGGACTGTTGTCATTATAATGATCTATCCACGGATGACGAGCTGTTTGTAGCTACTGGTGACTATCAATATGACATTTATCGCATGATGCGAGATGAACTTAAGTAAGTTAATTGCAATTAAAGTTAGGCATATACTTAATTTTTTGTAAATTTCAGAAACAATTGGTCCGAATACTGTCCAAGGACAAATGTTCTATGGTTATCGTATGTCTGCTCCAAGCTAATAGATGGCGTTAAGTACAAAAGCACAAACTCAAAGGCACACAAACAACATATGGAGAAGCTCGAAGCTTTTAATAAAATCGTCCTGAATTTTAACAGTGCTGTTAATTGCGCCGAACATTTATACAACATAAGATAGACAAAACTCTCTCAACTGTTTCTTCAATTGCACACACCAATTATATATTTTTTGTTTAATGCATTTTTGAAGTTACAGTTAAATATATTATATATTTTTTAATTGATAACGAATTTACATATGTATTTTTTTTGCAAAGTCTGCTCAAGGCGTATTTAACAAGGTGGCAGCAGCGTCGACGTCGCGTTGCCTTACAAAAAATGAGAGCATGCACATGTATACACACACCCATATGCATTGCCTTGCGCAAGGCAACAGCAAAGAGGGCGACGTCGCTGCCACTTTGTTAAATACGCCTTGAGTCTGCTAACCCGGTGTTAAGCCGCTCTGCGCTCAAAAGCTATTTTTAGAGCTTTCTCTCTTCAATGCTCACAGATGAATTTCAAAGGAATTCAGTTCCTGTGCGTGATACAAATTTACAACAGTAATGCAAAGTGCAGTATTTCCCACAGGCTGATTCCGTTCGCTTGGTTGGCGTAAATTAAAAAAAAAAAAATATAAAATTAGGCCAAGCAACAGAAGTTTTCAAAACTTGCGTTTCAATTAAACAAATGTATGTGATTATTTACATGCTATAATTTAATGAATGCGTGTTAAATTTCAATGACAAAAAGATAATTGCACTGTGTGAAGTTTAGATAAAACAAATAAAAAACTACTTTGAAAGCTACAAAAATCGATACTGAATCATAGTTTAAAGTACATATATATTAAAATAATGATAAGTGCACAAATTATATACAAATATGTATATGTATCTTACTTGTAAATACATAAGAATATACGTATGTATGTAAATGTGTTAATACGTGTTAATAATACTTTCATTACACTTTTATTTAAACAGTGCTTACAATGAATTAAGTCGCCTGGATAATTTAATACATATTCGCTTAATGTGATTAACAACAACCTTATTAACCGGACAGGCAGCAAGTCTTTACATACTTACAAACATACAAACAAACAAACAAAGGTGAGTAACAATATGTATCCTTTGTACACATACACATACATATCTATCTAATTTAAATATGCACAAGAGTGTATGCATGTGAAGTTAAACGGTACATGCAGAGCCTGCATATGTTAATATTTGTTATTATTTATGTATGTATGTATGTATCAACCTACTTTCGAATGAAAATATAAATTTTAGGGGTTGTTAAAGTCATTCACAACAGAGAAAAATCATTTCTCTGTGTACGTATGTATGTATGTGTACGAGTTTCCCACATATGTGTATGCGATAGCAGTTGTTTTTATGTATTAATAAATGTACATATTTATATGCGTACGTGCGCACACATACTTATCAAAATAAGTCCCGATGCAAATAGTGTATGTATGTATGTATTGCGGAATCCCTTAAACCTGTTGAAATGTTGGCATGGCGATAGAAAAAGCTACATACAAGCATACTTTTCTATGCAGGTATGCATTAACATACACATATGTACGTATATTAGGATTTTTAGATGGGCTTTAGATAAAGAGAAAGCGAAGCATACACTACTGAACAGTTTTAATTAATGCAGCTACTTATGTATGTTATACATAAAAAAGGTTAGATATGTACTAATGTAAATGTTTAGTTTCCTATAAAAATAATCCTATTTATTTATAATTAAAATTTAACATTTTTGCACAATGCAACTAATTGCATGCAACTTTGGACTTAACATGCAAAACCTGTGGGACGACCAAGTTAAATGCCAGGATAAAACCCTGTCCTCCAAAACCCAAAGTTGCATGCAATAAATTGCCCCGTATAAATATGCTTATTAGTTAACTCTTAATGTGAGTCAATTAGAGTTAATTATTCGACGTCTTTTTCGGTTCTGCACAAATCGATATGCTTCGTTGTGGTTGTTAAGAAGTTAATAAATAAAAATTTGGCAGAATTTCGAGTTTCTTTAAAATGTTAAATATTGTAGTTGTGAAATATTTTTAAATTTCTTGAACAGGTGTAAAAATGCATTCCGTGGGCATCCACTCTGCAATGGCCATTAAGCGCCAGCGAAAGCGTCGCGATGAGCAAAAAAAGGCCAGAGAGAGACGTTATAGTACTCAAAGCTCAGAGAGCGGAGACACTTTTCATTCGCCGAGCGGATCTGTGAGGCGTAAATATCATCATCCGCATCATGCGGTCAAGGCTGGACCAGGGCTGGACAGCCAGGTTATTTGAAAAATTCTACTTTCACATATTTCGACTTGGTGTTAAATTAAACTTTCATATTTTAGGTCGTAACAAGTATTGGTATGCTCCATATTGGCATAGTTTTCATAGTGTTTGGTGTTTTTTTATGTGGTGCTGGTATTATTCCGGATGAAGCAATGTCCTGGAATGTATTTAGTAAGATGAGTATTTATTTGCAAGTTCTTAATATATTAATAAGCATTTTAAATAGGCTCTAGCTCCGCCTGGTGGAATGAGGTTACATGCACTGGCCTCTTTTCGCTGGGACTTGGCCTATTTTTATTGGTCTTGAACTGCCTAATAAGCCGCAAGGAGGAAGAGGATCTTGAAGACTATGTTCAACGGCAGCTTACCAGATCGCGTTCAGGTAATACGTTTAATTAAAGGCATTATTCTTAAGCTTACAAACATTATCATTGAAAAATATATATATTTTGAAGGCCATCGTCTTGAGAGAGATGTTGAAACTGGAGTGTTGACTACGCGACATGCCCGAAAAGCGGTTGCCTTGCAAAAGAATGGACGTAACGGTTCCGGTTCAGCATCGCCCACAGATGTCGCTGTCGTGCATTGTGCGGAAAGTATGTCAAATGGTCAGTTGGTCGGTCGTAATGGTAAGATACAATATCATGGATCCACTACGGAATTAACTTAAAACTACATATGAAACAAATACAAAACAAACTCCCAGGTCCAAATAATTCCGGCGATATTCTACTCGAAAAAATTGTGGAGGAAGACACTCCGTATTTAAATGATCATAGTACGGGAATATCGCCAATTGAGATAGAAAATGATACAAAACAACTTCTAAGAAGGGAATCAATAACAGATGCAATCAACCAAACGCGCATATAAAACTTTTTTATAAACTTAGACACACTCGTACTTATTATAAAAGGTATTTTTTCTAATCATTAATGTTACTGTTTAAACAATCCAACAACAAATTTCCAATAGCCGTAAGTATACTATATATATATATATTATGTAACCTTTTTAACTATTTTTTAAATATACGACATCTACATTTAAATACTAAATTAAAAATATATACATCTAATGTATTTATTTAAATTAAATGACAGCAAAAATATAGCAACAAAAACATAAAAACCTAATTAATCCAAGCTAATAAGCTAGGAATTATAGTCATAAATTTACAACAATAATATTGTATGTACATAAACCCTGTGTATACTTTCGTCTAAATGCTTTTGTACTAACGTATGTATCAAGATTATGTGTTTAGTCTAAGCTATCTATAATGACTTTCTTACTTTCTTAAATTATTAAAAAAAAAAACCAAAAAACGACAACATACATACATACTATACTATATACTATATATATAAATTGATATATACACATAAAATTAGCTACTTAAAAACATACTTATACATGCATATACATATGCACAATATGTATTTATTTGTAAGTGAAACGTGAAATCAGACTTAGACACAAATATTGTTTGAATTTCATTATATTAAAATGCAATATTTAAGTTAATCTGCTCAGCTGCCACTAATTAAATACATGTTACTAAACATGATAATCAATGATAAAAATAATTGCTAATTTGCATTTATTACCCCTTATAGCATTTATTATTGTTATTATTGCTAAAAATTTTGTATATCCAAACTTTTTGTTGATGCCATACATATATGTAAAATTGATAACTTTAATATATATTTTTAAAGATTTGAGTAGCTTTTTGCATACACAAATGTACTTTAAGTAATTAATTATAAACAAAACTAGGTCAGCTGCAAATATTTTATGTTGAATTTTTGTGTATTGTATAACCTTTCTTACAAATAATTGGGAATTTACCAAAATATATTATATATATGTATTCAGAAATTTTGATTTTCAAATTCTGAACCAGCAAAGTGCACAACAAAAGAAACAAGACTATTTAATGTAAACACTGTTTTATCTGTATATACATATGTATTTTTTTAGGTTTAGATATACCAACAAATCTACACTAAGCCTAATTTTTTATTCCTTCGAAACAAAAAAAAATAAATAAATCAACAACAAAATGTCACTAGATCTTATTTATTTCGTCTATTATGGAACGTTTGAATGTTGTCAAACGAATGGAATTGCTACCAGACTATGCCATCACTAATGCAACTGAAACTATCGCCAAATATCGGCTGAAAGAAAATGGAATAACAGCCTATAAATAATAAAAAAAAACAATTTATATTTTACACAGATGATTGACAGCTCACTTAACAATAATGTTGTCAACAACACATAAATTCAAAATTTAAAAACGCAAGGTCTTACAGCTATTAAGGCCACACATTTGTTTGGTATTTTTTTTGGTAATGTATTCAAATGCTGCACAAAGACAAATCGAATTTACACTATCGGTATTTGCTTATCGATAACAGTACTCTGACTACATTCTGCAAGATTAATAATATTTTAACGATAAAACAATCTTAATGTTTATAAATAAGCACAAAGTATAATTTAATCAGCTAAACGGCTTAATGTTATCGCGCCTATAACTCAAAAGTTAAGTGCGACCGAGTAGAGACAAAAGTAAAACAAACTTTGTCAATGATGACCAATGTTGACGACATTAAAATCGATCAGCCCCCCCTAAATTTCGAAAAATGTATGTGACACAATACAATGAGCATTGATAAACATATGCACTAAGTACATATATAATTTCACAGGTCCGGAAAACGATGACGAACGCACAAAACGATTGCTTATTGAAAAATTGATTTCTCAGAGCGCAGACAACTGCATACCTCTGGCAACACTGCGCGAGCTAGCACTCAGCAATTATGGGCTTGTGAACGATGACCTGCGACGAATACTGTGGCCACAGTTGGCCGGTGTAGATGTCAAGAACTTGGATCGTGTGCCAACACTCGATGAACTGCAAAGCCATCCCGAATACAATCAAGTTGTTCTTGATGTAAATCGTTCACTTAAACGCTTTCCTCCTGGCATTCCCTACGAACAACGTATTGCATTGCAGGACCAGCTGACAGTTCTAATACTGCGTGTTATCAACAAATATCCAAATTTACGCTACTATCAGGGATATCACGATGTTGCTGTTACATTTCTATTGGTCGCTGGCGAAGAAGTTGCCTTTGCCATCATGGAAGAGCTCTCGACCACACACTTCTCCGAGTGCATGCAGGAAACAATGGAGGCAACACAGCGACGTCTAATGTTCATTTGGCCCGTGGTTAACTTTGAGCATCCCGAACTGTTTAAGTTTCTGCAGCGTTCTTCCGTGGGCACACTGTTTGCTTTGCCATGGTATTTGACATGGTTCGGTCACAGTTTGAATTCGTACAAATCTGTTGTGCGATTATATGATTATTTTTTGGCCTCGCCAATGTATACGCCAATTTTTGTGACAGCTGCCATACTTTTGTATAGAGCGAATATGATACTGCAGGAGGACTGTGATATGGCATCAGTGCATTGCATATTATCAAAGGTAACTCTATTTCCAATTATCTACTATTAAAGTTGCTAAATTGTTTATTATGTAGTTGCCCGATGATTTGCCGTTTGAGGAACTATTGGTTACATCCAGCAAATTATATGACAAGTATAGTTTGACCGTAATTGAAAAGAAAGTCGAGGAACTAATCAAATTGGAGTAAGTTTTTTTTTTTATTCTTTACCACAAACAAATAACTTATATATTTAATATCTGAATCACAGGAAAGAGCAACGTTTGCTTGAAGAGCGACGTCACAAAATTGCACGTTCAACATCAGCTGCGGCCAAGTCGAATAACCAAAGTGTTAGCAGATGGTTATTGAACGCTTTAACTCCGAAATCATTGATGATGACAACAGCTGTTTCGATTGTAGTCGGCATTTGTGCATACTACTACAAGAATCAGTATTTGTCTGCAGGCATTAGCTGAGTAACCGAACATTTTCATCCAACCATATATTATGGTCTCCGTTCTACACCGATACTGCAAAAATGCAGCTGTATGTTTGCAATTTGCCTTTATTAATTTTAGCTAAGCTAAACTGCATGTAAAATAAAAAAGATTTCGGTGTAGAAACATGAAGAACATATATAATTTGAAATACTAAATAGAAAGTGAGTGGTTTAAAATGCATTGTATATATATTTAACTTATTTTTAACATGAATTTATATAAATAGGCAAATTAAATACATGTAAATGCATAATTGTTTACCTAATTATTTTTTTTTTTTATATATATAAATAATACAGAAATGTATAAATAAAGCTGTTTAATTATCAAAAAATAGAAACAACTTAGATTTCACTTTTCGTTTAGTTTTATTTGTAATTTGTCCTTTTTGAGAGATTTTTCTAATACTTCAATCATTTCGTTAAGTTTCTTCAAATCCATTTCAAAGAAAATTACTTTACGTTTTGAATTTGATTGACAATGTAAATTGATTGTAGCCACTTGACGAATATTGCCACGAAAACTACTGTCGCCCAATATCAGGCGAGTGTCCCAGGAAAACGACATTACACACTGCACGTCGTTCTTTAAATACTCTGATCTTCCCAGAGCGTATTCAACGGCGTCCAGTCGGGCTGCAAGCACTAGCGGCACAAGGGGTCTCAGTTCGGGGCTCAAGGAGGGTAATTTTTCGGCAATATCTGTATCGCCACCATCTGAACAGCATTGCTTGTAGTATTTTGATATTGTGCGAGTCGCGAGTAAGAAGTCATCTGGGTTTTGAAAGCCATATTTGTGTGATAAACGTAATGCCTGTTGCTCATTTATGCTCCCAATTAGAAATTCAATGGATAAATGAAGTATCTACAAGACAAAACTTTTATTTAAGTAACATTTATGGTTGACATGATTTGGCTACTTATACAGTACCTCCATAAGAATTTCTTTGTTATTTATGCTTTTTAATACCTCCATCTCAAATTAATGTCATCACTTTATTTATATTTTTATTTATTTATTTACTTAAATATCGGCTGCTTTGCAGATAAGCAACTTCTATATCGATAGCTACAGTGTATGTATCGTTTAAAGCACTATCGTATCGTTACGTTTATAGCACTATCGTATCGTATCGTTTATAGCACTATTGCAACGCGAAACGTTGGTGAATTGAGATTTCGATAAATGGCCGATTCGAAATTGACAGTTTAATTGAATCAAAAGTGATTATTTGCATTCCATTTATTTTCATTAACAACCTTCTAATTAAATAGATGTGTACATATTCTACTTTAACAAATTATTTGGAGCAACAGTTATTTTGTGACTCTCACTTTCATGGGCAACATAGGGAACATTTGAAACACACCCTTCGGGATCATCACGGCAAAAAAGCTTACTATTTGTGTCATTTAGATTAATAGCAGAAAAACGATCGAGCACAGGCGATATGGGCAAGCTGTGATAATGCTCGTAGCGTTCGTTATCATTTCCATTACCAAAGTAAAGCCTCAATTGATGCTGTACATTCTCTTTCTCATTAGCACGATTACGTTGAAAGTCTTCCTCTACCCTAAAATTGAAAAGTAAAAGTTAAGAGATGTACCATCTGCTTGGTTTACTATGCGGTATGCGTACTTTTTCAAAGCTTCCAGTTCATCTTCCAGTGACATCTTATGTTTGGTTGCTTTTGTCGATTTCTCTGGAAGTAACTTTTTCTCCAATAATCGCATTTGGCTATTAAATAAAAAACGCTGATGAAATGGCTTTTCATCATCCAATTTAAAGTGCTCCTCGTTTTTGGACTAAAAGGTAATTGAATTTAGTAATGTTGTTTACATAATCCTTTTCACAATGTGTTACATTACCGTTGTTGGAAATATTGGCGTTTTGTCTTGCAAACTCTGCGGTAGATGTCGCTGTCGACTCTTAAAGTGGCGACTTGTTCGAACTGGTTCCGCAGTAGTTTGGGATTCAGGTGAAGCAGCTTTAAAATGATTAGATTGGCCGTTGTTGTTGTTGTTGCCGGGCAGGTACATTACATGCTTTCCTCCAGTTAGAAATTTGATTGATTGTGGCTCCACAGAAACCAGTCTTTGCCTTTTACTTCCATGTTCCAGACTTTTTGTATGAAGGTCCGTACTGCTGATGTTCTTATGAAGCATCCAATTGTTGGAGCTTTCATATTTGGTGGCACAACCAGTACTCTCCAGTAGCCTTTGGCTAGACGACGCATTGATATTACTATTAAAATATTGTTCTGGCTTCGACTTCTGCAGGCTTTTGTAATTGCAGACCTTAAGAAAATATAGGAATTTATTAGTGATAAATATAAAAAAAAGAAAGTTGAATTCATACTTCGCTAGAGTTTAAAACTCCAATGCCTCGTGCATTTTGTATATGAGTTTCCCTGGGCAGGGACAGACTAAACGTATGAATTGGTGATGTTGTATCCCGACCGACATTTTTCGTCTTGCTGCCATAGAATAGAAATCCATCTACATCGCATTTTGAACGATATTCGTCGGAGCTGGAGTCATCCGGTGTACAGTGTCCCTTGACTCTGTCATCATTCTCATCGTCCAGATCTTGTTCCGGTGTCCATGTTGTCAGTAAATGTGTGGGCTTCGTAATCTGTTTAATTTGTGTTATTCGATTTGGTTGGATGGGTTTCTCGCTTGTGACGTTCATCGAGCTATTCCGATTTGAAATTGCATTTGATTTATCCATGCGTTCTTGCTCTTCCAGCAGGGAACGCCAGGCCATGGTTGGGCTAAACGATGGTGTCTCTATTTGTCTACGAGGCAGAGTGGGTCGAATAAGCACATGCAATCCATTGTCATTCAAAGTCTCTTCCGCACGATTCAAATCCTTATACTCAATATCATAATTGGGTATCATTTGCATCGGTTGGACACTGATCGAATGCCTTGCATCACCTGAAAAAAAGTTTTTTTTTTAGATCAAGATCAGGGAACATCAAAAGCTTTCCACTTACCAGTTTCAGGAGACTGGAGTGCATCTGTTGGATCTTCTCTTTCCATACCAAAGTAAAAGGTACGTTGAGTTTTATTTTCCTTTGCATTATCAATATGATCTTTCGGTGTGAAAGACTTGACTGCAGGTTGATGAATGGGAATTTGTTTACTAGACTTTTGCACCACTTGCGCCGAAGGCTGTTCCGGCTGCTTTCGACTCTTTAACATAATTGCATCCGAGCTTTTTTCACGTCGATAAACGACTTTGGCAGGTTCAATTGGATTGGATTGGAAATTGTTGCCGTTGACAGACTTGCGTATCTCACTATTCCTTTTAAAATTCTCATTTTGGCTTTGCACGGGCCGTGGTATTTGCTTGCTGCCAAGCTTGCTGGAACGATCTGAATTTTTGGCAAAATGTGTGGCCCTAACTAAATTATCGGTTAAAGGTTGAGTATTGCGAATAACGTCAATGCTTTGTTTTAATAATGGTGTGGCAAGGGCAGGCGCTGCGGAATGAGGTGCCTCTGGAGCTCTTCGCTTTTTTGAATATTTATTTCGATAGGCTGGCTTATGTTGTGGATGTGGTTCTATCATGTTTTTAGCGGATATCCGTTGCTGATTAAGATTATTTACAAGCTCCGGCTCTGAATATGTGTGTCTCTGCATTCGAGCTAGATTTGATTCGTTATCATTAGGATCAGCATCTCTTCTTTTGGCTTTAACGTATAGTAGGGTTTGTGATCGCGTAAATTCAGGTCTTGATTGACTTCTTTCATCCGAAGCAGAGCTTCTATCATTTACAGGTTCAATTATAAACGTTTTTGATCTTTTGCTTAGAGCGTTTGGTATTTCATTTGGTTTCCGGCCACTTATTGTGCCGCCAGAATTCAAAATTGCACCATTTGTTGTGGCGCGCAAATGCAATCGTTTATCGACATCTGGCAACACCTTAAAGGCCGTTTCTAATTGAGCAGTTGGTTCCTTATTGATAACAGCTGATGGATACGATCTTCTCCACTCCGCTGTTAAGCTACGTTGTGGACTAATTGGGCTTGATCCTGAACCCGATCTACCCCACTGTAGCTGACGATGTGAATTTTGATTGATGTGCTGGAATCGTGTTTGAAAATGGGAGTTTCGAGTTTCACCCACAAATCGCTCACGATGTATATTACTAGCACTTCCAGAGTTTCCCATTTCTTGGCAGTGCTATGTGGTTTACTTAAGACAAGCGGTATTTGCGAATCTAAAACAATAAAAAAAAAACTTGTTATTAAAATGTTTTTCTGAGTGCGTTCAAATTCTGAGGTCTGCAGCTCTTTCATACAATATATATCGATTCATTTATATTTATCGAAAATTCAATGCAAATTAGACAATGCACCTTAATGATCATTAAGAGCAATGCAAAAGAATGTACAACATGCATGCACACACACATACAAATAATCTTGACCACTTATTTATTTATAACACAGACGCTTAAAAAGTGTCACGATTTGTTAAAGAATTTGCATACACGCATACATTTTTTTCTTGTTGGTATACAAATGTACGTACGAACAAACGTAAAGAAAAAATAAGCAAAATACGTACACACATATGTAAACAAAAACAAAACAGACGAAATTTCAAGATTTGCTTAATCCCATGGCCAACACATATACACGTCAAAATGTTGCAGAGTTTTCTTCAAGCCACACACACACACGATTTATTTGCGGAGAGTCGAATAAATAACCCAATGTTGGAGATATCTTACTTTCTTTTCGCAGAAAATTAACATCGATTCAAGAGGGCTTTTCGGTTTGTTTGTACATACATACATACACACACAAACATATAAACATACGAATGCTCATATGGGAATTAAAAACAAACAGAAAAAAAAAGTTTTTCAGAAAGTGTTTTGTAAAGAACTATTGGCACACATTTTTTTGGAAGTTTAGTATCTTGTTTATAAATGTATGATGTTTAAATGTTAAATTTATATTAAATGCAAAATTTAGCTTTCCGTTTTCTTTGATTTGAGCAGTCGACGTAGACACCTAAAACCGCAATGCGCGCAATCGCTTTCACAACATTGATCTCGGCAGTTGAAAACTTGCGTTTCCATTGTCAGTGAGAGTAAGGAGACAAAAGCTTCTCTCTCTCTCTCTCTCTTTCCCTACAAAAACCCCACTCAAATATTTGTTGCTTTGCTTGGGTGTGCTCGTTTGTATATATGTACTGTATGTTTTGTGTGTGTGTTGTGTTTGAGAATTTTACCAGTTCTTTTTCATTCATGATGGTCGTCAACTTAATAGCAGGCTTATAACAGTTTTTGAGGTGTGTGTGTTTCTTTAAGTAATTGAGCACACACAAATACTAAACTAATTATTGGTCTATTTACTTTTGTGTATGTATGTATTTATGTACAAGTGGTTTTGGCACTATGTTAATTAATATGAATTATTTAAGCAAATAATAATACATTTTTAGCATGCCAAAAACCAAATATTTTTGCATATCAGCAGCATACATCCATAACAATCAAGTCTTAATGGTTGTCATAAAAAACACAAGCTGATTGCAAATTTTCATGCGAAAACAAGTTTTCCCACTTGTAGGTTTTACTTACCACAAGTAGCATTTAATGCATATTATAAAAATGTAAGGAATGCCACTCACGAGTCGAATAAGCTCGACTAAAAGATACCCTGACACAATTAAAAAAAACGTTTTTTAATGTATATATATATATTTTCTGTTCATCACTTCACTTTTGGCTTGCCCAAAAAAATATTACAATAATGATATACATTAACATATCTTACATACATTTATTTACCTTCAAAAACACTCGGTATGTGTATATATGTATACATACGTATATATTTGTTGAATAAGCTTCTTTTTATTTTTATTAAAAATAAAAAAATATAACGTTACAATTTCAACATTCAAAAAATTCTACATATGATTTTTCTAATTAAGAATTGATAAAATCGTAAACCATTGTTTTTTTTCGTTTTGTTTTAACTTAAATAATTTCGTTCCATCAACTCATAATCATGTTTTGTATAATTTTCATCATCATCATCATTATCAAAGGAACCGATTAAGACTGAAGGCGGCGGCAATTGACGTTGACACTGTCAGTCGGAATCATTGATAGCTTTTTTTCTTTTCTTTGCCGGCTGTGTTACTTTATGCTTTGACCAATCCTCCTGCAATGCACGAAAAAGATTTGCAATAAACGAATAAAATTAGATTGGTTAGAGTATACCTCACTAGAGTTCTCATCTGACGAGTATATAGTTTTGACAACATCTGAATTCTTTTTACTGCCCGCACTATGATTACTTGAGTCCTTTTTACCAACTGGTTGTTTACGTCCTCGTCCACTGCCACCACGACGGCCAACAGCAGTGGTTTCATCTTCCGCCGCCAATGCGAAAAGATCGCTAAACTGTTTCTGCTCGCAACAAAAAGTTGAAATATGTTAACCAATAAACAAATATAAGGCTTTTCATGCTCTATACCTTTGTACTTTCATTGCTATGTGAGTACGCTGATTGCAGTGCTCGCTGCATCATATCATGAACATATAGACCCGTACCGGTTCCATGCCTACAACTCCTTCTATAATGCTCCAGATGGTTTAATACCTTAAACAATAAAAAAATAATTTAGTATTTGTTTTAGAAAGTTAAGATTATAAGCACTCACGTGATCAGCAGATGGCGTACTGCTTGCAGCGGAACTACCTTTAGATGGTCGCTTTCGCTTGTTAGGGGATGAGCTTGGGTATTTTGATGTTAGCAGTGATGCTATGATTTCAGAAAGTTTCTCTTCACAACGCTGACACCAGAACCTATTACATGTTTATGATTAGAAATTTGCATCTAAAGAAAAGCTTTATAATATTGTTTACCTTAGAGCAGATGTGACAAATGGATCTCCACGCGACTTTGCTTCCCTGCTAAGCAAAAGTCTTATTATTTCATTTGTTGGCTCTTCATTTTTCAACAGCAGCAACAAATGGCTAAGAGCTTCCGGATGATTGGCAGCTTCTAGCTCTGGTAGTAGATCCTATAACGAAAGGAACAAAAATTTAACAGTGCTCTAACAAATGTTCCATTAAAGAATCTACCTGTATACATTTAAGGGGTACATCATGTGCCTGTATTAGTTGCCATAGACAAAACTGTTCGTATGTCTCATACTCCAGGCTGTCCCGAATGCAATCAAGCAGACCATCGTGCTTAAACATGGTTAGTTTGCCCTGGGCAATCGAATACATGATGTCGCGCACATTTCTCGCATCAATGCAGCGTAGAGTTATGCGCAAAAGCTCTGTATTATTGATAGCTATCGTTTTGAATTCTCTGTAAATGTCGGGCAACAACCACAAATATATTGTAGTGTTTTCCTTCTCCAGCAGATCGAGGTCACGCACCAGACAAACACCAATCTTTTCATCGGTGGCCTCGCATATTTGTCGATAGACAGTCGTCTTAAACTGGTACGATTGTTGGGCATTCTTACGCGTTTGTAGCTTGCAATGAATCTTCATGAAGTAGAGCAGTAGATAGCCCGTTTCAGTAATGCGTTCGCTTATTTCCGACAATAGTGTTTGAAATGGTTTTTTGCTTTTGTCTTCGTTCTCATAGAGAAACCGGAATAGTCCGTACAGTGGATAACTAATGCTCTTGGCCAAATACTTTTCCTCGGTTTTGCTCTCCGAGAATACGTTCTGTTGTGGCAATGTTTCGCGTAGAATCAATACCGTATTTGAGATCACATAGTTAAGCTGCGTTTCGTCTAAGGCGGACGCAGGTAGCGTTCGAAAGTCTTTCAAGAATGCCTCCCATGTGAAAGAGTTGCGTTTCGTCACAAATATTTCAAACGATTCGGCTATTGCATCGGGCAACTCGACCTTTTCGGGTACTGGTTTCTCTTTAAGACGAACCTAAAATATAAATTTAATTTAATAATTTTTATAGCCGTTTATAAATTTCATAAATAATACTTACACTAACTTTGGACAATGGTAAGTCATCGTCGTCATCGGTATTTTCCTCATTTTTACTCGTGCTGGGCAAATTTTCTTCATCACTAAATCTTGCTTCCGGCTCACGTTCCACGTTTTCCAACGGTGCAATTGCGATTTTGTTGTCTTCATCCACAAGTAAGTTAGTGCCACTGGTAGCCACAGAAGCTCCAACACCAGCATCCATGATTTCTACAAAATCAAAAGTAGGTTAAATATTTTATGTCCAATTTTAAACACAAAAGATCACACTTACCACCTTGCATCAAACGCTGATCAGCTTCTTTTTTAAAGATGGGTGCCTGAATAAGTGGCGTTGCTGAAAAAATTGCTTGTGGCATGGCCACAGGTGTCACAAATTCTCGGAAATTTTCACGTATCAAGTTGCGCAACTCTCTGTCCAGTTTTGGCGACTCAAACAATGGATGTAGGTTTGGAATGACCTGAAAAACAAGAAAAAGAGTGTTTGTTAAGCATTCGTTACAGTTATGCGCGCATACTATCTTACCTGTTTATCGAGTATCAATTTTAATGAATTATATACACCCAATCTTATCCTATCCTCATTCTTCAGGAAAAAGTTCTTTGTAATGCGGCACAAGAAATCTAGCAGGGTGCTGCTTACAAACGGATGATTACGGATCGAGTGATACATGACAAGGATGCCCGGTTCAATATTCATAATATTATCCTTGGCCGGATCAAAGAAGAGCCAGTCATAAAACAATGACAATTTGGCATTGGCAGATGCAATTGGATTCGTACACGATGAGATGAGCCAGCCAATGATTGCCCAACGTGGTATAATGTCCGAGCATAGCATGTCATTTGTGGGATGAATAACATTGATGATGAAACGTATCAGGTCAGATCGCAGACTATGCGATTCGGGCGTAGCAAAATATTTGTCCTGAAACCAATCCTGGTAGCGCTTTTGGTTGCCAAATTTAACAGACGATGCTAGAAAGTGCAATTTGCGCTCCATCTCCGGAAGTAATCGACATTGTAAAAACCGTCGACTTGTGCGTATTTGTAGTAAATGCCAAATCCCATTAAATGTCGGATGTAAACTTTTCGGATTGTATAAGATATCTCGCCATAACAGTTCAAATTCCGGAATGCGTGCCACATTTTGCAATAGCCTGAAAGGAAATATTATACAATATTAATTTATTTATGTTGGCATATTTGATGCTTCACTTACCGTACAAAATCTCTGCCCAATGGTATAATGTCATGAAACCGATCTCTTATGAGTGATATTGTGAACTTAACCTCCTTTTGACGTAATGCTATCAAGGCAGGATTTGCATGGTCCTCAATAAGGCGCACAAAGCTGTAAACGGATGACTGGACAAGGAAAGGATTTGCCTCCAGCCACGGCCGATACTCAATGAAAATGTCTAGAAGGCTTTCAACAAGAAATAGATTCTTGTGCGATACATCTCCTCCGCCGGCCTGACGCAAACAATTCCAAATCACATTCTCAACACTTAGCACCTGATGCTTTACAAATTCACGGAGCACCCAGATAAGTTGCCTCCTCGCCGTTTCTGTCAGTTTTGCGTACTTTTCGGCAACTAAAAGTGTAAGGTTGGCAACAATGACATTCATTCCATCCCTGGACACGAGTGTAATGTCGCGATATGTTTTGGGTGCCATTGCTGGATCCGTTAATATTATGTACAGGAAGCCGATTGATATCTCCTCATGCTGTTTCTCCTTGCAAACAAATGTGGATAGCATGTCATGCATTTCCTTGTCACTGAGTCCAGCAATTTGTTGCTGCAGACTAACGTAGGACCGCTCAAATTTCTAAATAAGCACAAACAAAAATATATGTTAGTGGGCGCGAATATCAATTGAAGAGGGGGGCATGTATGAATTTACCTCCTCGATTTCATCTTTACAGTCAACAGCCGTACAGACAAATAGCTTAGAGATGTGTGGTACGCTTTTTTGTTGTTGTTGCTCCATTTGCGTGTAGCGTGTAGATACTTTGATTGAGTATTGCTCTGTATCTGATAATTTTCAGTGCCTAATGAGTTTCATTATTATATAGAAACATTAACTGAAATATTGGAAAACTTGATTTGTACAGATAGCATTTAATAAACCATAACTATATAGATATTTCTGTTTTGGTTTGTAGACAGAAAAAATATGGTTGCCTAAAACAGGGCTGCTAGCAATTAATATTGCCACATCTTTGCACACAAACGTTGCCGGACAACGCAAGAGTAAATTGAACTAGTGGTATTTTTTTAAATGTGTGTCAATTAGAAAACGGTCACCTTGCAACAAACAATTCTCGGAACATTGATGTGTTGTGTGTCAAGATAACAAAAGTTTGCCCGCAACGATCACACCACACATCAATATAAATAAAATTAATAAAAGCTTTAAAAAGAAATTATATTCTATTTTGTCAATTTATGTTTGTTGTTATAGCTTAAGCAATTGTTCAAATTAAATTAAATTGAAACATTTTAGCTCAGGTTGCTTGAACAAAGGAACTTGTTAAGTGAACTTGTTCATATGTTTCGATATAATTAACCATTAATTAAGAAATCGATGCCAAACAAAGTAGACTATAATAATGGCGCGTAGTAAAATTTGGAAATACTTTGATAAAATAGATCTACAGACGGCACAATGTCAACTGTGCGAAAAAGTAATCAAGACCTGCGGCAACACATCCAACCTCATGAAACACATGAAAACCCATCCACAAATGTAAGTAATGCCACACACCCACACCATGAATGTACCGCAATTGTGTTTGCTTTATTTACAGCGATGTCAATGATCACGATTCGGTTGTGGTCCGCGGCATACTCAAGCGCGAATCAAACCATATGAAGATCCGTTCCAGAAAAGTCAAGTACGCCACAATGAAAGTGAAGCCAACAAATTTGGCAAACGATATGGATGCAGACTGCACTGAACCCGATATGGAGGGCAATATGGTTGAGTTGGTGGACGCAGAAACTCAGGAAGCCGTTAGTCATGTTAATGAGGATACAACGTATGTCAACTGGGTGGCAGCAATAGCTGAATCGGCTACCGAGACAGTCAGCGCTGAGGACATTATCGAATTCGAACCGAAAGATGCAAATGATCAAATGATCGAGCAAGCAGCCGCTTTATATAATCAAACGCTGCCCGAAGTTGAGCTGGTAATGAAGTAAGTAAATAGATGACTATGATTCATTTCTGTCGTATGTAACTGAGTAATTTATGGCAGAAATACAAAATACAACGACAATCTGGCATATTTTGTGTGTCGCGACAAGCATCCACTGGACATTATTAAGGGCGAAGGCTTTAAGCGATGGTCCCATGTACTCTGCCCCACCGTGCAGCTGCCCACCATTGAGCAGCTGGGCACACGTATTGCCCAAAAGACGCAGCAGCAAGTCGTACAGCTGCGACAGAAATTTGCACAAATAAAAACTCTCTCACTGAGTTGCGCCATTAACACGCCAAGCCTTCAATCATCATTGGAGTCGGATCAGCAGCAAAGAAGTTATCTGGAGGTGACGGCACACTATCACGAGGGTCTGCAACGAAGATCCCGCACGCTTTCTGTGCAATTACTACCAGTGCCGCACAACGCAAGCGTTATTGTGGAGCGTTTGGAGCGCATCTGTCAGCGTTTTGACATTAAAAAGTCAAAAATAACTTGCATTGTTAGCCAAAGCAATGGAATGCTAGAGGATGCAGTGTCCACACTTCTCGGGGCACAGCATCATGTGCCCTGCTTTGCCCATGCGCTTGAAACGATCTTGGAAATGGTCATGGAGCGTCCAGAGTTTAGAGCCCTTTGCCATAAGCTACAAGAGCAGCCCGAAGGTCGTGCGATGAGCAGTTACGAGCTGTTGGAACGACATGTGAGGCAGCTGCAAAAAGCGGATGAGGTGCAGCAGCCTGTGCTGAATTCTAGTGAATTCCAACTGGCAGTCGAGCTACTGGGCGTGCTAGCACCCTTGGCCAGTGCAGTGCGTCAGCTGTGCGGCAACAGCATTGAGTCGTATCCCAGTGCCAGTCAGGCTTTGCCGATTGCATATACTGTGCTGTGCGAGCTTAAGCAGCCGGAGCATGCAGATGAGCAACAGATAGCATATGAGTTGCGTTTATTTGTCATACGATTGCTCAAGGAGCGCTTCGAGGGTATGGAGATGAATGTACAATTGGCATTGGCTACGATGTTAGATCCTCGCTATCGCAATATGCCATTTGAGAACTCCACGCTGATGGCCAAGTATATGACTCATCTGTACGAACTGTATGGTGTGAAGGCTGAAGACAGTGCAGAAGACGAGACAAGTGAAGAGCCGGACTCGGATGCATTCACCTATGACATTTGGGCTGCCTATCGATTGATCTCACGGGAGAAGCACAAGCACATCGTCATGAATGGTGAACAAGAGAATGAGGATGAGATTTCCAGTTATTTCTGCACTACCATAAGCAGTTTGCAGTCCGAGCCATTGCTGCTGTGGAAAGATCTACTACAGTTTCATCCGTTTCTGCACAGTCAGGCCAAGAAGTATCTACACATTCCGGCATCGGCCGTGCCACCAGCACGAATATTTACAGCCGCTGGAGCAGAAGTCTTTGAACAACAGTGCAAACTATCCGACGATCACATGAGCAATATGCTCTTCATGGCCGATTGCAATGAGGTGGAGTGGCAAATATAGTTTGCAAAGGACAAGATATATATTTATTTTTATACTTTAGCTAATTTTATTAGATAAGAAATTGTAATCACTTACACTATAGGCTTAATTATTTTGTGTACACTTCAGTTTTTCATTATTTACATCCTATTGGTGTATTCTTTAACATTTTATATATATATATATATATATATATATATATATATATATATATATAATATCGATGCAGAAAATTTTATACAATGCTGTAAATATACATAAATACATATGTCTTAAATTTATTTTTTTCAAATTATCAGAAAATTTATTAGTAACAATATAAATATAAGTCTTTAAATACATATTCATGACGAAACAATTTAAAATTTCAATCTTTTTCACTGAAAAAAACTTTTTTTGAGGACCTTTATAGTCCTATCCCATAAAACGGGTAAAAAGGAGTATTATGGTTTTGTGCAAAACTATGTAACAGAAAGAAGCAAGCATCTCCGACGCCATGAAGTATATATATTCTTGATCAGCATCCACAGCCGAATCGGTAAAGCCGTATCTGCCCCCCTCTCTGTCTAAATGACCTTGCCGATCTCAGAGACTATAAGAGCTAAAAACTCCAGATTAGAAACTTAAGTAGGAAACTTATGAACAGAACAAATTTGTTATCGATAATCCATCTGGTTTTAGATATACACATGTGATCGATATCAAAAAAAAATTTAAAAATAAAGTTTGAAACAATGAATAAAATTATGTACATTTTAAAATAACAGATCAAAATCTGTTAAGGAACACCAGACACTTCACAGATGAAGTTTGGTAATTTTTGTTACGTAACGGGTTAAGGGTAAGACCCACTACGTGGTTGAAAGAGATTCCTATTAAAAAACATTAATATGGCAAACTAACGTGCTCACGCAGTGCTTTGTATTCTGTATATAAATCCGCTTGTGTTTTACTGCCATCAATAAGTTCGCGTGTTTTTGACTTTAGAAAACAAGGTGTTTCTATTCTGGGTATAGCATTAATAAATGCTCTGACACTATCTTTAATTATAGGATCAACAGTTGGCTGTTTTTTATGTTTGCCTCGCAAATCGGGTTCAACAAAGCATTCGGGGCTTGTTTTCGAAACAACTGTTCGAATTGTTCTTGAATTAATGTCTAGGGTGCGCATAAAGAATTCTTTGCAAACTCGAATTTTGTCGCCGCCAACACGAAAATGAAATGCGTTGTTGTTCTGTCGTGGATTCTGGCCAATTGGATACCGGTATTTGGGTTTAATGGGTAGCATATTATTAGCAATTTTTTACATTTTCTTTCATACTTTAATTGGCAAAATACAAATTGTGCATTCAAATAATGGTTACACTTAAGTGTCAATGAAAAATTCCATTTTATTTTGAGCTCCTTCCATTCCGTTGCTTGGTGATCTTTTGTTCGACAGTTATTATCTTAAGGCCTCTTTTACCCGTATCGGTTGGCGTCACAGTTTTCTCTTTACCTTGATGTCGTGTCTGACGCTTGCCTTCTGGCGAAACGGATGTTGCAGCTGGGGATTTCTGTGAAATACGAGTCCTTTTTAAGTTATCGGGCGAAACGGTCTCCTGCTTGATCGTTCGGGATCTGGAATCTCGTTTGGTTTTATCGATTTTTGTGTCTGATTTGCGTGCCTGTGCTTTTGCTTGAGGTGGTGACGGCGATGACGCCACCTTAGCCTCAGTTTACGGTTCCGCTAAAAATTCTTCCCCTATCTCTTCTTCTTTGATGCCTTCTTCCTCGTTTTCGTTATCGTCCTCATTTTGATATGGCACCATGTCCACAACATGATCGTCCTCGATATGCTTTTGCAAAAAGCTAGAGCTCAGGAATATCAAGTCACAAAACTCGCAAGCATGCCGTTCGCTGTCCTTATGTTCTTAAATTTGGGCTGCCACATTTGCAGCTTCACCAATGTTAGCATTGCATAGCGGACAGATCAATGTAGCGTTTGCGTGTACAGTTGAATGATCCACCAGACTCTCGTACGTCTGATATGCATCCTTGCAAACGCTGCAGAAAAACGATGATGCCTGCGCACATGCCGCGACAGATGATTCGACAACAGAAATGACTTTGGGCAGTATTTGCACGGATAGACACGTTTGCCAGCATGCGCAACTAGATGGCTAGCCAATTTGCCAGCAGTCACAAAGCTACGATTGCAGTACTGGCACGGAAACGGTAGATTAGTGCTATGGATGACCTCGTGCCGCTCCAGACCCTGCTTAGAGGCAAACGCCTTTTGGCATATGCCGCATTTGAAGGGTCGCTTTTTGGCATGAAACTCTGCATGCTTCTCCATCTCCTCACGTGAAATGAACGGCCTCTCGCAGACCAAGCAAATAAATTTGGGCACATCTGTATGTGTGCGCTCGTGCCGATGCAGCAGGGCACGACGGGTGAAGGTCTTCTCACAGACGCTACACTTGTACGGACGTTCGCCGGTATGGATAATAGTGTGCTTCTGTAAATCGTACTTGGAGAAGAAGGCCTTCTTACACTGTTGACACTGAAAGCTGCGAGTACGTGTGTGGTTCATACTGTGAATGTCGAGCAACTGCTTCAGTGAGAATGAGCGATCGCAGTCGGAGCATGTTTATAATGGGATCAGTGGAGGAGTCTGTGGCATCGAGTTGAAGTATTTCGGTTACGAGTGTCACATTCCCATCCTTACAATGCTTTAGCTGAGGCTTTGATAGACGTGGCTCCAAGGATGTAGTGGAACCCCATTTAAGTAGTCGTACCGATGATTTGTTAAGAACCTTTGGTTTGTCTGGCGACATTAATGATACAGATGGAATATCTGTATCGTGTAGTTCTTCCGAAATGTCAGTTTGCATATTTTGTACATCATCCATGGACAGTTCCTCATTGTTCTCCACCTTTACTTGATACGATGTCATCAATTGTTTCATTTTTTGTGGCAATGCTCGTGGCGGCATAGGCGGCTCCGGTGTGCTGACTGCCGCCGTATTAAGTAGTTTCTTTGTTAGAAAATTCGTTTCCATCACCTCTACACTTTGGACCTGTACAGTGTTGGCCAAAGAGTTGAACAGTTTCTTTGGCTGTACTTGGTTATCCAGAATCGGAGCCCGGGGCTTTGTCAGGGCGTCTGGCCATTTACCAGTGAGCGGATATTGGCGCAGTAGCGTATCCGCATTTTTGCACATCTGTTTGAAGCTATAGCAATGCTCAAAGAGTAGGCGGCAATCCAAACAGATAAATTTGGGCATTATATTATTGCGCTGCACCTCAATAGATGTGATAGCCATTATCTGCAGCGGCAACGGCGCTGTTGATGTTATGCGTGAGTTTTCAATGTAAATTGGTGCAAGTTTGCTGTGTTGTGCCAAACAGAAGCGACAGATTTCCTTTTTGCGCAATTCAGCCTCGCGCTTACTGCTAATGTCAGCCATCATGTAAGTCTTATTGTTTTTTACGTAAATAACACAATATTAATGCGGCACACGCAACTTGCGCTTGATATTTCTCTGTGAATTTGCAACAAGAAAGACAACAATCACAATGCTTTGCATCATCGCGTTGTCTTTGCAAATCACATAATTTCCAAAAGCCAGTGAACAATTTTAAGCGATCTTCCTCACAAATTTTATTGTGACAATTTAAACGACATTTACTATCGCAAGCTGGACGCAATTTTTTTCTTCGACTATTTTTTTCGATTTCGAATGCGATACGTAAGACTTTCCCGAATTACGTAGTAACTTTGTTGTTTTTGAGCTCTATTCACTCGGCTTGCGTCCTTTCTTTGTTTTGTTTACTGAAACTACAATCGAAATTTTCTCACTCATCGAATGAAAATTTAAGTGATCTTCGAGACAATCGTCAATGTCAGTGGAGATAGGGTTGTTCGTAGCCATGACTGCAAAATATTTTATCTTAGCATAGAAAGTGGAAAATGGTGGTGAATGCAGAATGCGTACCTTGAAAAATATGTTAGAACGCACAAAAGCGTTATAGTTTCTCGTTCAGAATATCAAAATTAAGTTATTTGTTTTTTGTCACAAGTGTGAGATTCAAGAAACGTATAAAAATTTCTTGTAAACAGTCACATATCTTGTAATCCGCAAAAGAGTCACAACTCAAAATTAAAAATGTTTTTATCAAAACTGTCACATATCCAAGTATAGACAGTGCTACCACCTCGGCGACAAAAAATACTATATGGCAGCCAAAAATGAAAAGTCTGATACCAACATATGACGTTGTGTGTACATGTATGCTTGTAACCTTGTAAAATACTGCTACTTTTATAGTCTAATTGGAATTGATTATAATTTTAAAGTAACTACTCGATTACATGCGCTCATCGATAGCATTTTCAAGCGATATTACAAAAGTCCGGCAATGTTGTGTAGCACTGATGACGTTTTTTCACACATTGTATTTTTTTAAGCATATTTGATGTGAAAAATTTAAACATTTGCAATATGCAACCGCATAAAACAATAAAATAACACACACACAGCGGTTGCCGAGTGTAGCAGTCGAGCAAATCAACAACAACACCTAGAGAAACAAACTCTTTTACGGTTGTCAATACCTGCAGCAGCGCGAAAGTTGCTCTCGCTACACACACACACACGCATACACACAAACATCCAAAACACAAACGCGAACACCGTAATTAGTTAAAGAGGAAGGCGATAAAAAGAAACATACAACTAACAGAACGACCTTGGAGTTGCATACAATATGCAAAATAACTCCACGAAAACCAAGGAAATGTTTATTGTGCGTGCATTAGAGAAAATCCTTGCCGATAAGGACATACGGCGCTCACATCATTCGCAGCTCAAAAAGTCCTGTGACACGGCACTCGAACAGATCAAAGCAGAGCTCATCAATGCAGGACAAATCGCCGAAGGCAATGAGCTACCCTGTGCCGCTTTGCCGCTGCCCAAAAACGATGCAGCGAGCATTATCAATGCGGAAACATATTTCCTACCATTCGAGCTGGCCTGCAAGAGCCGATCGCCACGCATTGTTGTGACAGCACTCGACTGTCTGCAGAAGCTGATTGCCTATGGGCATTTGACGGGCACCATACAGGACTCGGCAAATCCTGGTCACTTGCTCATTGATCGCATTGTCATCACCATCTACGGCTGTTTCAATGGCCCCCAGACGGACGAGGGCGTTCAGCTCCAGATAATCAAGGCTCTGCTCACTGTTGTCACGTCACAGCATGTGGAAATTCATGAGTTTACGCTGCTGCAGGCGGTACGCACCTGCTATGATATCTATCTATCGAGCAGAAATCTGGTCAATCAGACAACAGCGCGTGCCACGCTAACCCAAATGCTTAATGTGATTTTTGCGCGCATGGAGAACCAAGTCTACGAGGTTGCACCAACCCCCACATCCACGTCAACCACAGCAACAACAACACTTAATGGCAGTATCGGTAGCCCAGAGAGCAATGGAGAGGAAAGTGCAGTAGAAACTGCACCGGACAGCGATGAAGCGATCGCCTCAGAGCTGCTGGCTGAGATAATAACAGGTGAGAAATGTGTTCCATCTATACAATTACATCACATTATCAAAAAATTTGTGTACTGATAAGCAAAAGTGTAAAGTAATGAAATAATGTTGTGATGAATCACAGCCCATTAGAACAACAAAAATAATGACATATGTTTTTTCTATATTTTAGCTGCATTCAATGAGGCCATGAAAGAACAGAATCAACAGGATCAGGAGCTGCCCGAAATAGAAGCGTCTGTTAACGGCAACGGCTCAGCGGATTCATCGCACTCGGATCACGATAGCGTTGAGCTGCACAGTGAGAATGATGCAATTGTTACGGCTAAATTTACACACATATTGCAAAAGGATGCGTTTCTGGTATTCCGTGCGCTATGTAAACTATCAATGAAGCCACTACCTGACGGCCATCCAGATCCCAAATCCCATGAGTTACGCTCCAAAGTGCTATCGCTGCACCTGCTGCTGTTAATACTACAAAACGCTGGCCCCGTCTTCCGTTCAAACGAGATGTTCATCATGGCCATCAAGCAGTACTTGTGCGTTGCTTTGTCCAACAATGGTGTGAGCCTTGTGGCCGAGGTCTTTGAGCTATCGCTGTCCATTTTTGTGGCATTGCTCTCGAATTTTAAGGTGCACTTGAAGCGCCAAATTGAGGTCTTCTTCAAGGAGATCTTTTTAAACATTTTGGAGGCCAACTCAAGCTCATTTGAGCACAAGTGGATGGTCATACAGGCCCTGACGCGCATCTGTGCCGATGCCCAATCTGTGGTCGATATCTATGTGAACTACGATTGCGACTTTTCGGCTGCGAATCTTTTTGAGCGTCTCGTCAACGATCTCTCAAAGATTGCGCAGGGTCGACAGGCATTGGAGCTGGGTGCCAATCCCATGCAGGAGAAATCGATGCGTATACGCGGCCTTGAATGTCTTGTCTCCATTCTCAAATGTATGGTTGAGTGGAGCAAGGATCTCTACGTAAATCCCAATATGCCTGCGCCAGCACTACAGGTTCGAATTCTCTTCATATTTATGCCATAAGCTGAAGTATTGATTATTTTTAATATTTTTAGGTGCAGTCGCTGCAGTCACCCCAGGAGACGCACATTGGCGACAATGTGGACACACTTTCGGCGCACAATTCCAGTCTGCGTTCGACGCATGGTGGCTCCAGTCACAGCCTTAATTCGTATGGCAGCGTCAAAAACCAGGAGCTGCTGGATCTGCCCGAGGCGCTAGAGGAGCGCAAGATGCGCAAAGAGGTTATGGAGACGGGCATTGAGCTATTCAATCGCAAGCCCCAAAAAGGAGTCCAGTTTCTGCAGGAGAAACAGCTGCTGGGCGGCACATGTCAGGACATTGCCCGTTGGCTGCACGATGACGAGCGGCTCGACAAGACCGTGATTGGCAACTATTTGGGGGAAAACGATGATCACTCCAAGGAGGTGATGTGCGCCTATATCGATGCCTTTGATTTTCGTCAGCTAGAAGTTGTAGCTGCTTTGCGCATTCTGCTCGAGGAATTCCGTTTGCCGGGCGAAGCGCAAAAAATCGATCGATTGATGGAAAAGTTTGCAAGCAGATATTGTGAATGTAATCCACAGAATCAGCTATTCCAAATGGCCGATACCGTCTATGTGCTGGCCTTTAGCATTATAATGCTAACAACGGATTTGCATTCGCCGCAAGTGAAACATAAGATGACCAAGGAGCAATATATCAAAATGAATCGCGGCATTGGCGACAGTAAGGATGATCTACCCGAGGAGTATTTATCGTCCATTTACGATGAAATCGCCGAGCATGAGATTAAGATGAAAAACAATACAACCATGCTTATTGCGCCTAAGCCAGCGGGCAAGCAACCTTTTATTACTGAAAAGCGACGTAAGCTGCTTTGGAATATGGAAATGGAGGTCATCTCGCTGACGGCTACCAATCTGATGCAGTCCGTGTCGCATGTCAAGTCACCATTTACATCGGCCAAGCATCTGGAGCATGTGCGTCCCATGTTCAAGATGGCCTGGACACCATTTCTGGCTGCCTTTTCGGTGGGCCTGCAGGTATGCGACGATCCGGAAATTGCCACACTCTGCCTGGATGGCATACGTTGTGCCATACGCATTGCCTGCATATTCCACATGTCCCTGGAGCGGGATGCGTACGTGCAGGCGCTGGCACGCTTCACCTTACTAAATGCCAATTCGCCCATCAATGAGATGAAGGCCAAGAACATTGATACCATCAAGACGCTTATCATGGTCGCCCATACGGATGGCAATTATCTGGGCAGCAGCTGGCTGGACATTGTCAAGTGCATTAGTCAACTGGAGCTGGCGCAACTAATTGGCACCGGAGTGCGTCCACAGTTTTTGTCGGGTGCACAGACAACCCTTAAGGATACGCTTAATCCAAGCGTCAAGGAGCACATTGGCGAGACGAGCAGCCAGAGCGTTGTGGTTGCCGTCGATCGCATCTTTACCGGCTCCATGCGCTTGGATGGCGATGCCATTGTGGACTTTGTTAAAGCTTTGTGCCAGGTATCCGTGGATGAGCTGCAGCAGACGCAACCGCGCATGTTTTCGCTGCAAAAGATCGTTGAGATTAGCTACTATAACATGGAACGCATCCGTTTACAATGGTCACGCATCTGGCAGGTGCTCGGCGAGCACTTCAATACGGTGGGCTGCAATAGCAACGAGGAGATTGCATTCTTTGCCTTGGATTCGCTGCGTCAGCTATCCATGAAGTTCATGGAGAAGGGTGAGTTTAGTAACTTTCGTTTCCAAAAGGACTTTCTGCGTCCGTTCGAGCACATCATGAAGAAGAACAACTCCCCGGCCATCCGTGACATGGTCGTACGCTGTATAGCCCAGATGGTCAACTCTCAGGTATTAATCACAACCAAAACTTTTACTATCACTTGCTAATCTCTTTGATTTTTCAGGCTCATAACATACGTTCCGGCTGGAAGAATATCTTTTCCATATTTCATCTTGCGGCTGGCGATCATGAGGAGTCCATTGTTGAGTTAGCTTTCCAAACGACGGGCAAGATCATTGGCGACCTATACAAAAGACAATTTGCCGTCATGGTCGACTCCTTCCAGGATGCCGTCAAGTGTCTGTCAGAGTTTGCGTGCAATGCCCGTTTCCCGGACACCAGCATGGAAGCCATACGCCTAGTACGCAATTGTGCCCAATGCGTTCACGATGCTCCACAGTTATTTGCCGAGCATGCGGGCATGGAGAACGATGCTTCTGTGGCGGAGGAGGATCGTGTTTGGGTGCGCGGCTGGTTTCCCATGCTCTTCTCACTCTCCTGTGTCGTCAATCGCTGTAAACTGGATGTGCGCACTCGTGGCCTGACCGTGCTCTTTGAGATTGTTAAGACGCATGGCGATAGCTTCAAGCCAAATTGGTGGAAGGATCTGTTCAATGTGATCTTTCGCATCTTCGATAACATGAAGTTGCCGGAGCATGTGACAGAGAAATCGGAATGGATGACAACGACATGCAATCATGCTCTGTATGCCATCATTGATGTCTTCACACAGTACTTTGATGTGCTGGGCCATCTGCTGCTGGAGGAGCTGTTCGCCCAGCTGCATTGGTGTGTGCAACAAAACAATGAGCAGCTGGCTCGCTCCGGCACCAATTGCCTGGAGAATCTGGTCATCTCAAACGGGTTTAAATTCAACGAAGTCACTTGGGACAAGACGTGCCAGTGCATCCTGGACATATTCAATGCAACGCTGCCCAAAGAGCTGCTCAGCTGGCGTCCCAGCAAGGGCAACGAGCAGGGGCAACAGCAGCAGCAAATGCCACGTCGCACATCCACTTCACCACATTCCACACAGGAGATGCAGCCCATCATGCAGGCACTGGCACACAATCATTTCGAGGCACTACACATCAAGTGTGTGGTGCAGCTAGAACTTATCCAGACCATGGACAACATTGTCTTCTTCCCGGCCACGTCACGCAAGGAGGATGCCGAGACGCTGGCCCAAGCAGCGGCCGATATGGGCAACTGTGCGCAATCGCAGCAGCTGCATCTGGATTGTCAGCGTGAGGAGCAGGGCATGTACGGCTATTTGCGAACACGGCAGCTGTTTACGCTCGCCGAGTGCCTGATGCAGTCGCATCGCTTTGCCAAGCGCTTTAATGCTGATCAGGATCAGCGCAATTTGCTGTGGCGCGCTGGGTTCAAGGGCTCAGTCAAGCCGAATCTGCTGAAGCAGGAGACTGCCTCGTTGGCCTGTGTGTTGCGCATCTTTTTCAAAATGTATGGTGATGAGAATCGTCGCAGTGATTGGCCGGGCATTGAGCAGGAACTGGTGCAGGTGTGCAAGGAGGCTCTTGGCTATTATCTCAGCTTGCAGAGTGAGGTGCATCGTGAGGCGTGGACATCGCTGCTGCTGCTAATACTGACGCGACTGCTCAAGATGACTGATGTGAGAGTAAGTACTTGAATCATTTGCAATTAAAACTTCCTATTAATTTGTATTTTGCTTACAGTTTGCGACGCATGTTTCGAATTATTATAGTCTACTCTGCGAGATGATGTGCTTCGATTTGAAGCCCGAACTGAGAAGTGTCCTTAGGCGTGTCTTTATGCGCATCGGTCCAGTATTCAATATTATGAATGTCAATCCGAATGTGAATGTTAAATAGTCAAGGCGTACTCCAATATTCCCAAAATGTTTAATCCCTTAGTTATGATGTCCTGGTTTTTGTTGTTATGTTGTTTAGTTTTTGTGTCCCTTTTCGCCTCCTCCGCAAGCAGAGTTAGTATATATTTTTATTATATTTATATATATACCCACACACCCACACACACACACCCACACAGAGATACATCCATATAAGTATATAAATCATATATGAAAGTGTAATGTTTATACCTATGTTTAAACGAAAAAAGTTGTTGTTTTATATAATGTTTACACAAGGCTTTATTAATATGTGTGCATCTGTTTATATGCCGCGTATATATGTTAAAATAACCTATAGTTTATATATATTCTTTTTGCAAAATTATTCGGTGTAACCATTTATTTGACCATTCACTATAATCTGTGTATCTATTATTATTATTATTATCTAGCATAAATAATGATAAATAATATGCTATTAGCCTGTATATTGCTAGTTTAAATTTAAATCAAATTATATATTTCAAATATATTATATTAAAACAATAAGCGCATTGTTATTTACTTGGCTTAATCAGCATTTAAGTTAACAAAACGTTAAAAATTAAGCCTGTTTAAAAGAATTTGCTTTGATTCATATTTTCTTTAAAAATTTTTTTTTGAATTTTCAACCGCTTGATTTGCCACTCTTCATGGCGACAAAATAAAGCATACTTTTATGGGCATCAAATAATTAATGTTGCGCACAAAAGTACGCAATATTATGTTCGCTGGGCTTGGATGCTGGGTCGGCCTGGTTTTACTTACGAGCAGCAGAAAAAAGGAATAAAAAAAAAATATATACTACAGTCATGTAGTATACTTAATTTTTTTTTTTAACGTTTTTAAGGATAAAATGCAAAAGTACAACCGTTTCATATCTAGAGCAACTAAGGCCTTCAGTCTGAATTTTTTATATATACAATATACACCAGAAAAGATCGTATAACAATGGCCAAACTACTAACTTTTAGCTTCTTAAAATCGGCGAATTATAATGATCAAAGTCCGACTTCGCGAAACTATGAAGAGAATATTACTTAGATATGCAAATATTTTAATCTGGTTGCTCTTTCAATAAAAGATCATTCTGCAGATTTTATTCAATGATTCCAAAGCTGATTCAATTAAGATCTTTAACTTAGGCACTTTAAGTTATTGCATACCAAATTACTTTTACTTAGTTTGCAAATATTTTGGCAACGATTTATAGCAATTTAACTATGCACATGTTGTGTGCGAAGCATTTGTTATAATACACTTTGGAGGAATAATAAATAGACGCTTCTGTCTGGAATCATCTATAGAATACATAAAGTGCTGCTGCTCGTGGCTAAATGAAATTTATTTCATTGATAAATCAGCAGAAGAAAGAAGAACATAACAAGCAATAAACCAATGCCATAAAAGTATTTTTTTAAATCGAATGCAAACCAATCACATACTTATATATTCCGAATGTTGCGTCTCTATTAAAAAATTGTCTCCTGGATCGTACCATTTGTAGGAGGAAATGGTTTAATATACATTAATTGATCTAACTTTGGGACACCTTTAAAATCTTTGAGCAGAGTCAGCTTGTTGCCAACATTAATGTTTTTTCATGCTTTTTTTTTTAACAATTCGATTTGCACGCACTGCTGCCTTGCTAACTATTCAAAAGAGAAATGAATGACATGAGGTGTTTTATTTTGGCGTTTTTTTTTTATTTTGCGGTAGGGGGAAAGTTTGGCAGGGGCTAAAATGTTGTGTGAGTTTCAAATTCTAGCCGATATGCTAACAAATCTTGTTAATAAGTCAATTTCAATGGAAACCCAATCAGGCCCTCACTTTATGACGTCCATGACAAATTTTGAAGTTATTGAAATCATCGCCATTCAATATGTGCTAATCGTTTGCGAATGGTTGTTTTTTTATTCGAAAGACTAATTTAATAACACAATTTGAATTATATAACCAAAATAATATGGTATATAAACTAAAAGCTTGCAGGGTTTGGTCTAGGTAGGGCGATGTGTTTTTGGTCCTTTGAGTCCACAATTTTTTGAGGTTCAGAAGGGTATTAAAATTTTTCTTCTTTCTATTTTCTTTGTATGAGAGGGAGATCATCGTTTAGAAATCCCAAGTATCAAAAGTAATAAATTAAAACAAAACATTCCTTTTTCTTTTCAACTTTGAATGTTAAATATGCTTACAAGCCATTCGAAGATTTTTTTTTAAAAATACCAAAACATTCTCAGAAAAGAGTTCTGAAAAACAACTCCGAAGCTTTTCTTCTATTGACCTTATTTATATGTTTATTTATTCCAAGCAAAAGTTATTAAGATAGCCTTCGGCACGGGACTAGAACACATATGATCGCTTTATGGGATCTGCTTTATAAGAGATATTAAAGATAATGGTACAGATGTTCGAATAAGCCAAAACGCGCCAAAAAAGTAAAAAAATAAAGCTCGGGCACGCGTGCTTATCTTCAAGACAAACAAATAAACACAGTAGTGCGGGAAATTGGGCAGATAAATAAAGCAAGTAGATGCGTATATTGTTGTTTATCAAAATTAAATAACAGTTGACAAAGAAACTGCGACCATGAGTGAGTTCAGATGCTGACTGAACTGTGCCTTGAACTCTTTTTTCAGGTTCCTACTTAAAATTCTAAACAAATTTCACAAACACTCAAAGCTTTGAGTGTTGATCAGTCATTAGAGTTTCTATTTAATTGTAATGCTTGACCTTGAGTGGGGGGAGAGTGTAAGTAAGTAAGTATCTAGAGAAATCTGTGCACATGCAAGCAAGCTACCCATTTTGCTAATCCACATTTCCCATTTGCCGTTCGGCGTTTGCCGTATGCATTATTTTGTCGTGCAATTTGTAATTGCAATTACGGAAATGTATGTATTAAAGGTTTGCCGCGTGCGTTCACGTGAGACCCGTGAGTTGTTGGGAGATAAAGCTGTGTTCAAAGTGCAAATAGATGTTGTTGGTTCTTAATTGGAAAAAAGAAGATATGCCCAAAAACCGAGTTGCAACCAATTTCGCACGCTTTAAATTAATTGCGCATACGCAGCGTGCACCGGCCAATAGCACAGCAGCTTATACAATCCACACAGGTTGCAAAGCGATTTAAACACAACATTTTCAATTAGTTGCAAATTTGGTTCAACTAGCTAAACTGTTCGACGTATACATAATACACACAATACACGTATATGAGTGCGGAATTGTTCTAATGAAATAACGTTGTCAGCGGCGCGTTGATGTGAATTGAAACACTTAACCCCCCCTCAGCCCCTAAGCCCAATCAAAAACATCCCTATGACAATTGAGCGATGAGCTGTGTTCAATCTCCCCCAAAAATATACATACATATGTACGTACATTGTAGATACAGTTGAGATTGTTGAGTCTCTCTCCACAAAATGCACAAGCTGTTAGCAACTGTATATGTATGTGTGTGTGTGTGTGTGTTGTTGTTGCGAGCGGTGGCGATCACGCTTACGACTCGACTCGTCTGCTAATAGTGACAACAAAAACAATGCACTAAAGTTCAACAATAAATTAAGTCGACAATTTGGTGTGTCTGTTTTGTGCACAGTGGAGCGAATAATGTAATAAACAAACGAAAAATATAGTTCAATAGCTAATCGATAATAGTTATCGATCGGCTGAATAGCTAAAGTTGAATTATTATTAATGGATATTGCGTATACGCAACACACTGTGCCGAACGCAGCAATTAACGTAGCAGTTAGTGTTGTTGTTGTTCGGGTGTCAAATCTGCTGCTGCTGCTGCCAGCTATTGAACTGTCAACGCATATTATCGCTCTCTGCTCTCGCCCCCCTATTCCAGCAACAATAGCGTAAGAGAGCGGTTTTTTTTAAACAGTAGTTAAGTTCAGTTTTGCTCGCTTGCTGTTCATTTGTTATGCTCTCTTTCGCTCTTTTTGCAACGAGTGCTCTCTCCCGCGCCCATTCTCTTGCTCTTTGGCGCTGTGTCAGTCCGCTGAGGTGCGTGTTTTTTTCAGTTATTGCTGTGTAGTTTTGTTTGCTTTTGTACTTTTTAGCTGGCGCAGTGGCTTCGAAATCAGCAACGCTGCCTCGAGTCGAACAGTCTACAGCCAGCGGACTAACTTAACAGACGCGTTCCCGTTCCCCGACTGTTTTCCCCAACGCAACGATTCCCGGGTCATTATAAAACCAACTGTCGCATTCTATACTAAACTCAAACGCGTGCCAGAAACCGCGAGTGTAACAACAAGTGTCTCAAACTAAACCAACTACCAAACACCAAAGATCAATTCGAAGATGAGCAACCACTGGGGCTACACCGAAGAGAATGGTAAAAAATCTAGTTTTCAATTTGTTTTTTTCGCTTGTTTGTTTTGCTACGTTTACGTCAAAATTTTTGTCGTTTTTTTTTGTGTTTGTTTACGAACGTGACGCACATTGCGCAGGCGTGCAGCTCTATAAGGTTTTGGGAAAGTTTTTGAGCTTTTTCTCGCACACACACAGCATCACAGTTGGGACAGGTTCAATTTATTACAAAAATACTATGTGCAGTACTCAACTCTTTGATTGAAAACATATGTTATCTAATATAGATAACAGAGCGGCATCTTGGCTCAATTATAGTTTGTTGATTTGATTGCGTCTTGTTGTTGACGCTGGATGCATTCCAATATATCATATACTATAATGGGTAATGGAGACATTTGTTGCCCCAGACAACTGGATTCTACTAAATTGTTAAACGATAAGATATACACACTGTGTGTTTTTTTCTTTTCATTAACTGTTTTGTGGCAATAAACGTGTAAGAAATTGAAAAAGAGTCTTTATCAGGCTAAATTTAAAGCGAATGCTCTGTCAATTGATTACTCAGCTGAGAATGTTTTTTGCACTTTTATTACTGTTGTTGTTGTTTTTGGTTCAGTCTGGTTAACACTGGCCTGAACTTAGTTCCAACTCCAGTTCCAGTTGGGGAACGCGTCGGTTAATTCAATCAAAAAGTCCAGTTTTGCTGGCGTAATGACGCTTTGAGCCTCAATTACATGCATCATCGCATTGCTACTCCACAAAGCTCACACACACACACACATTCATATACCCCAAAGTTCGAGAGACTCAGGCACGTTCATAGGTTCGTCGCTCATAAATATGCGACAGCCATAATTAAATCGTATACAGAGTGTGAAATAAACCCGATCGGTTGAAGGGGAGGGTAAAATGAAAGAGAGAGATAAACATAGAGAGAGACAGTACCGGCTGTGTTTTGTGTTGTTTTGCACGAGCTGCGTCTCGTGATCTCGGACTGAACAGTGGACAGACAGTGCGGGTGCTTCCCATTAAACCAGTTACAGAGTCACTCGTCGCCCCTTTGAATTTAAACAAGTTCCGAGTTCTCTATCATTATAATACACTAGCCTATAATTATGTTCGCCAATTAACTATAGTAAGACGTTTTTGCAATGCATTTTAGTTTTAAAGTTGTTGTTTTTGTTGAGTTAGGATTTGCCAAAACTTAAGCACATAAATGGCAAAATTTATTTTCTTACTCAAGAACATATTATTTGTATTTTTATATAAATAAATATCAGTGAGCGTATTTAATATTCAACAAACATTCATTTGCCTTTAAGCTGACTTGTTTTTTTGGTTATTGTTTGTTTTTGTCGTTTTATGTTTTTTTTGTCTTCGCTTTGTTTTTGCGCTTTGAAGGCAGTTCGTTTGCTTATGTGCCGGTCAAGTGCATGTTCGGTTCTTAAGGACGTTCAAAAGACCGGTTCCAAAGTCAAAGTTTCGTTACGGCCCACCAACCCTGTCCAAACGTTCTTCACAGTCCCTGTTCTTCACTTATCATAAAGTACAATAAAAATAATGTTTGCAGTTACGATATCTTTTTTCTTTCTTTTTTTTTGGCAATTTGTTTTGATTTGTTTAAATGACGTTGATTGCGTTGATTGATTTGACTTGTATGCGCTGGTAACTTTCCCAATGTCTTTCTATCTGTCGTCTATGCTGCCTTATCGCAACACCCAACCACAACCTCTCTACAATTGAAGTGAATTTTTATGGTGCCACTTGAGAATTGAGTGGATTTTTTACATTAAACTCAAGCTAAACTTCCTATAATATAATTGAGTACAAATATATATAATTTTCTAGATGATTAGGTTGTCCTAATCACATCTGCCCCTGTTCAACCTGAAGAAATGTCTATACTCGAGTATCAGATTATAATTCGCGTGTTTCTATATTGTAAACTAATCAATTTTCATTTAAGAAGGCGTGATACGATCTTCTTGATATTCCACCTCATAAATTCTTCAATCAATGTTTCTTTATATATATATATTATCAGTTACACATAACGAACGGGCTTTCCTTTTATTTTGGTCTTATCTAAGGTGAACTGTTTAAAGAAATTCCAAGTATATTACGATTCTTGTTTTCTTACGTTACCTAATCTCTTTTTATATCATAATGACTCAAGTTAATGATACATTAAAATTCGTAATATCAACTTAAATGTCATTGTTTCATCAGTTTGTTGAACTTTTTTCCTTTCCTGGTAGAGACAATTAGTAATTCTTAACTAACAAACTCCTTTGTCCTTGCATAAGAACTGAACTTTTTTGGTAGAGCAATTAATTTTAAGACAGAAATACCATTAACAGTTATTACTTAGCATTAATTTTTGAAATGCGCATTTCCTATTTTCTATATATTGCTAATGAAACATTACAAAACCTAATGACGTTCATATATAGCATCTACATTGTAGGTATATATTTGAATTTGTATTTGAATAGTTTTTTTTTTCACAATAAAATAAATATTTTCCATCTATATTTGTACTGATTGGCCAATTTCTTATAACATATATGTATGTATATATAATATTGCCACACCCACTTAAGGCAATCAATTTATGGGCACAACGTTGCGATAAATGTTACAACAACTATATATATGAAATATTGATTTTTATAGATTTATTGTGAAGAAAACACATCAAGTTTACTTAAGAACTGATCAAAGTGTGAGAAAATCAATGATATAATGCATATATTTTATTGGCTTTGGCTTTGGCAATAAAGTGCATAGAAGGTGTGATAAAAATATGGCTAAATAGGTCGGTCTTTATGCATACACATATAGAGACCGAAAACCGATCATATTTATGAGCTGGAAAACTTTTGCTCTGCAGATTAACATTCCAAACACAGAGCACAACAATTTTTGGGCTGTACGTGACAATTGGTACAAAAATTGTACAATTTTTTTTGCATTGTTGTTGTTGGTTTTTATGTTCGTTTTGTGTCATTTTTGCTTTATGGTAATTCAATAATTCTATTTGTATTATGGCCTTTTTTTCACATGCTAACAAATAATTAGCAATGAAAATTGACCGAAAGGGTTTTAGCGTGTTGTTCTTTTTATACTATCTCAATTGAGAGGTACCGTTAGCCAAACGCCAAACAAAAAAAGCTTAGGGCACTGCTAGGGCTTCCCAATAGACGAAACTGCATAGAAAGTATAAGGTAAGCTTGTTTGGTCGGGTCAGTTCTTAAACGATACGTCTGACATTAGACAATGGACATTATTGAGTCATGTTTGTAGTTAAGTGTAGAACACTTTCTTAGCTCATAATAGCACGCAATAAATGAATAAATGAATGATATATCTACGGTGAGGAAGTGTTCTAGAAGCCACTAAACTGTTATAGAACGATATGATCAGGCAATTTATTTAAATAGTTATGACAGTTTGTTTTATGACTTAAACAGTTATATTATTTTCGTGTTGTGCAACTAAATGTTTGACGGAAAAAACTCGTCAAAGGTTTTTTTGAGGTTTTTTTATAACCCATAAACTATAAAAATGTTCAAACAGAAGCGAACTTTAAATTGCATTTCACACATTTTAATAGAGCTTAAAGCGTATTTATTTAAGATTATATAGAATGGGTATGTTTGTGTCGTGCAGTTTGAAGATTAAAAAACACACATTTAGCAATTTGTTTATTTTGAAATAGAAACGAAAGTCAATAACTGGGAAGTGTTGCATGAATTCTATTGAAAATAACTTATTTGTTTTATTTTTTGTTCAGAAAAACAATTCCAAAACCAGTTTTTTTTTGTTTGCAGGCTGTTCAACTGTTTTGTATTTATGTGCGTGATATGTATATAGTATATATAGTTTATTGCACCATATAAAGAACGTTCATTTCTCGCTTTAATTCAATTAAATAATCATTTGGATTTTGAACGCAAACTTTGTTAATGATCTGCCTAATTGAACTGTAAAAATGTTACAGTTGTTTTGAGAGCGTGTGGCACACACATACACATACACTGCAAATATTATTGTATGCACATTGTTTAACATTTAGCATTTTCCGAGACGGCGCTACAGCTTTTGTACAATCATAATTGTAAATTACGGGCACGTGCAATTCTTAAGCTGTTTTTTTTTTTTTTCGTTTTTTGCGCAAGTGTTTGAGTTGACATTTTGTTACCTTTTTATTTGCGTTTTGTATTTATAATTAATTTTCTTAAGCTTATGCAACTTCCTTAAATGTATTTCCATTAGCAACGCCACATAAATAATTAATGTAGAATTTGTATCAAAGGGGAAATTGGTTTTGCCAGGAATCTGAATGGGTTTTATTGCAATTTGGATTTAAAAACCCAATCATTTACCTTAGAGAACCCAATGACTTGTTTTATATACTTTTTTTTAGAGTATTCCAACTTCGTTGAAATCAAAATTCTTTTCATATTTATTCAGCTTATTGTTTAACTGCTTGATAAGCTAGTTTGCCAGTTGATCTTTAGAATTTACAGTCACAAGCTTGGCATATTAATCATATTTGCCAACAGCAGCTGCAGTCCCAAAACTGAAGCAAGAAAAGTTGCAGTAAATAAATTTGTATAATAAATGAGTTAATGAAAATGGTCAACAAAAGCAGCTGACAAAAAAAAAAGACAGCTTCATAAACAGGCAGCATATTTGGATAAATCATCAGCCGGAAATTTACGCTAAATGATAAAAAAAAAAAACGAAAAGAAATGGGAATTGCAGCGGGCCATATATGGCGTATACGTGATGTAAATATTTAATGTTGTCTGTCTGATGTTCGTTGTAACACTTTAGTAGTCAAAAATGTCTTAATTGTTGCTACGGTATGCATTTAGGATTAGCTTAAGTTGCCAAACATGGCGTATACGTGATATAGTTTAGTCTATTTTTACAGGCTATAAAAAATGTTTGTCGCACCTCAAAATTGCCAAATGCGATGACATACAGGATCACATGGCATATAAGCTCAGTTGTATATCATTTATTTATTTACCCTATCAATTGCGATCACATGTTCGCCATTTTGTTATTATATAAACACGATAAGGGGGAAATGCATTGCATCTGTGATTTAAGGCGAAGCCAAATAGATGATTTATCAGTTTTTCAAATACCCTAAGACCCTAGCTTTTGGGGTGCTCAATGATTTATTGTGTGTCAGCGACAAAAAGACAATTAGATAAGGTGGTCTAAGATTAAGTGCACCTTAACATTTGTAAGATACCTAAACAGCCATGCCCCCGCCACCCCACCCACCCGACAATTGCTTTTGCTTGTTTGTTGTGTGTTTTGTTGCGGTTTTATCTGGTGCGTGCGTCAGTGGCACCAAACCTATGATCACATGACTCTGCCCCACACACACAGTCAAAGCTCTCTGTCTGCTGCACGTGACGACGTTTTTCCACACTCCACTCCAGTCAATATTTGTTGTTGTTGCAGACAGTAATAATTAAAAAATAAACGCAAATGCAATACAATTTTTTTCTCGCTTTTTATTACCCTTAACCCATGAAATGAGATAAAAAGGGTATTATGGTTAAGTGCTTAAGTATGTAACAGACAGAAGGAAGCATCTCAATAGTGTATATATATTCTTGATCAGCGTCAACAGCCGAGTCGATATAGTCATATCTGTCCCCATGTTTATCTAAATGACCTAACCGATCTCAGAGACTATAAGAGCTTGATACTTTTAATTTAAAACTTATGCTCTTATTTCAAATTATCGATAACACTTCCGATTTTCGATATACACATGTAATCGATAACAAAAAAAGCTTGAATTTCCAAATTGTGAAAATGAGGTTTGAAACTATGGATAAAATAATAAACATTTGAATTTGATTTGATCAAAATCGGTTAAGAAATAACGGAGATATCGCAGATTGAAGTTTGGTTAATGACGCATTACGTAACGGGTTAAGGGTATGTCCTAGTCGGAATTTCTCGTCTAGTACCTCACTAGTTTGTTATTACAGCCGTTGTCTCAGCAAGCACTGATAAAATGCCAACTTTTATTGAGTATTTGTTGCCTTTGTGCAATGGAAGTAAAAGTTTTTTGTTCAAGGCATTCGTAATAAAAAAAAGCTAAATAATTTGAACAACACTTTTATGAACTGAGAATTAGCATATGTAAACATTTTATAAACAAGTTTAAGCGCAGGCAACAGAGAAACCGGAACGTTGTAATTTAACTAAACTATAGAATTTATCTAGACATTAACATTATTGTGTTCCTAGTAGCTTGAGTAATTATATTTTTTTCCCAACTTTAATTATTGTTTGATTCAAACGGTTTTCTCAACTTTTACGTAACGCTACTACGTTTTCCCTCAGACAGAATTGGGACAATATTGAAACGAGACTTCAATTGAAACAGCAACCGGTTTTGACATTAATATTTAAGCAAAACGTGCTGAATAAATTGCAGCAAATGTTTAAACAGTTGTTTAACTTTTACTCTATAGCTTAGTTTTCAAGTCAAATACCTTATCAGGAGCGCCCACATACCAAAGTTAAGCATGATAACACAATTAGCCTAAAATCAACATACTTATAACTGCTGTCAAAGCCTTCTGCCAAACACCAACCAGATGTTTTTCAGTTTATTTATTTTTTTTTAAAGTTCTTAAGTCTCATAAAAATGTTCTTTTAAATCCCTAAGATACTTGTATATTATTGGTATTATAAAGATATCAAAAACTATTTGGAAATAAGCAGGGGTATTAAGAAAAGAAAGTTTAAGAAGTAAAGAATGTAAGGATTGAACAATCCTTGAATCATAATTATGACAAGAATTTTAATAATCGATAAACCTTGCCCAAAAAAAATACTTCAAATTCTCTATATTCAGGCTTGGTTTTATCACGAAAACATGTTGTTATAAAAATAATCATTTTGACCACAAAAAATAAAATAAAAATAAAATTAAAAAAATATTTTTCAAAATCTCCTAATGTATGAATTATTTGTTTTCTTGCTTGCAGGACCAGCACACTGGGCCAAGGACTATCCTCAGGCATCCGGACATCGTCAGTCGCCAGTGGATATAACGCCATCAAGTGCTAAGAAGGGCAGCGATTTGAAGGTATCGCCACTTAAATGGAAGTATGTGCCCGAGGACACAAAGAGTCTGGTTAATCCAGGTAGGTTTCCTCAAGCTTCTCCCAAACATTCTGACAGTTAGCTAATAAAAGGTTTTTTTTTTTGTAGGCTATTGCTGGCGCGTAGATGTGAATGGTGCCAACTCGGAGCTGACTGGTGGCCCACTGGGTGATCAGATCTTTAAGCTGGAACAGTTCCATTGCCATTGGGGCTGCACAGACTCCAAGGGTTCAGAGCATACGGTCGATGGTGTCTCGTATGCGGGTGAACTGCATCTGGTGCACTGGAACACCACCAAGTACAAGTCATTTGGTGAGGCCGCAGCAGCACCAGATGGTCTGGCCGTGCTGGGCGTCTTCCTGCAGCCGGGTGATCATCATGAGGAGTTGGACAAGGTGACCAGCGTGCTGCAGTTTGTGCTGCACAAGGGTGATCGCGTCACAATGCCCCAGGGCTGTGATCCCGGCAAGCTGCTTCCCAATGTGCACACCTATTGGACATATGAGGGTTCGCTGACAACGCCACCCTGCTCGGAATGCGTCATTTGGATTGTGTTCAAGACGCCCATTCAGGTGTCCGATGATCAGTTGAACGCCATGCGCAATCTCAATGCCTACGATGTCAAAGAGGAGTGTCCCTGCAACGAATTCAATGGCAAGGTCATCAACAATTTCCGCCCCCCCTTGCCACTGGGCAAGCGTGAGCTGCGCGAAATTGGTGGACACTGAAACATGGATCGACATTTTTGTTATTGTTTGGATCACAGTCAAAGTAATTGGATTCGAGTCTTATGCTTAGCTTATATACAAATACATATACATACACATACTATATTTAAAAAAAAAACACAGCGTGCACTATAGAAGAGGATCGGATCCCCATTATCACAAATACGTTTTCACATCGTCACGGCCTACGGGGCGGCTGAATGTTCCCATTGTTAATGTCTCGTTTTAGTCTATACTACTTTATACACTAGCAAACACATTTACCTCGTGTATAACTGTATTTGTATCTTGTATTCGGTAAACTGTAACTGTTGTACTTGGTACGTTTGTTTGTTAAACATTTTGCTAAATGACAATTAGAGTTAATGTGTATTACACTTTATGGTATTACAAATAATAAATATATTACTTTTAGATGATGCATATTCAAAATGAACAAAAAAAGTCTACTTTCTTCTTAACCATAATTGCATGTTTATTGTTTATTTTTTATTATTAAATATTTTTGTGGAAGCGATGACACTACCATATTTTGCCATCATTTCCAAAGACAGAATCGGACGGAATTTATAACGGACATACAACAACAACAACAGCAGATAAACAATTACGACAAATTGCAAAAGAAAATTGAATAGGAGCAAAAATTAAAGCATACCTTTAGGCGCAGCTTTTAATTCGTAATGACAACCTGGACCAAATGTAAATGAGACTACACGGTAGACAATTTCCCAAATATGTAAGTGGATTTAATGATTTTCAAGTTTAGGTTTTGGGAAAATGGTTGCGGGCATCCTAATGGACAAACGGATTAACACATCGAAGGACATTGCACAGGAGCAGCCTACTCTACCTTCGCATCAAAGTAAACAAAACCCTGTTAGCTTGTGTTATTATTCACAAAAATGAAGTCATTCATTAAAGTCATGTAATTAAAACTATATCAAATGTTGATTAATATTTTTATTAAAAATAGCATTTTAATCTTAATAAGTATTACTCAGACGAATCTTTTACTAAACATATAGCTTCAAGAGTATATTCAAATGAAAAGCCCAATCCATTATAATTGTAACTTTTTAAGCGAGCAGTCGAGTAAAAATGTTTCGGAATAATATCATATTTGGCTTCGTTCTGTTTCAAATAGTGCTGAAACTGAATTTTATTGAATGTAAGATATAACAAATACATATATAATAATTAAACACAATTTGTTTATACAAATTTTTTAAGCATCAAGTTTTAGCACTAGAGTGGAATATAAGGAGGTCGACTATGTGCCACAGGAATATCTACCCGATTTGGAACCCTTTGAAATAATCGGTCGAAAGTATTATTTCATAGCAAAAGATGAAGTCAATTACTTTCAGGCGGCACAGGATTGTCGTCATAAAGGTGGCAATTTAATAAACTTGATATCAAATGAGGAAAGGCTACTTATTGGTCTGCATTTGAATACGACTCAAAACTATTGGATTGATATCAACAGACTTGGCCAAGATGAATACATATCAATTGCCACAGGTCTGAGGGCTGGGTACACCAAGTGGCTAGAGGATGATGCCGAGGACATGGAAAATCCGTATAATGTCCAGGAGGAACTAAGGTGTGTTGTCTTGGTAAATGACTATGAGGACGGTTTTGTGATGAAAAAGACACAGTGCCTGGAAAAGTCGAGCTTCATATGCCAATTGTCATCGCCGCGAACAATTTCTATTGTGGTGTGGTAAATTTTATTTATATGTACTATATGACTAATAAACCATAAATATATATAGATTATTTATTTTTTAACATTGTCACACATACGGGTAAATTCAAGCAGCTCCTTCGGCTTGCACGTCCATGCATTAAAGTAATCACATTTCAATTGTTCCCAAGCCAGTTGATAATCTTTAGCAAGAGCTTTGCACTGGGCATAGCTTAAACTCCGCAGATCGCTTAACTGTAGACTAAGCTTTTGACGCAGCTCAGCACTAGTTTTCAGCAAGTCCAAAAAGTTGAGGAACAGTTTATATTTACTCACGTCCAGTGCGGCTTGTGGAGTGTTGAGCTGTTTTTTCGTAACACCCTGACGTTTGCCATTAACTGCAATCTCATAGGGTCTGAAAGCATTTGGAATATTTAAAAAAATGCTACTTTAATTGTTTGACGACAGCTTACCTAAGTGCTTTGGGCAGTAGCGCCCAAACGAAGCTGCTTGGTGCAGGCTGCCAATCCGTACGTTGAGCATGGCCAAAAATTCGAATGTTATCAATGCGTATATCAGGCTGTTGGGTGTGATAACGGCCAACCTTACAGCTTTTACCGCTCCAGCGTTGATAAATAGCACGCTGTAGGCTTTTTAGTTCTGCTTTGGCACAGCAAAAGTTATAGGTAGAAAAGTAAATAGGCTTGTTAAGCAGTGCATCAAGCAAGGCACCCTGGACACCGAGTACATTCCAGCGTGAGAGCTTGTCACTGCAGGACATTGACAGGGTGCGCTCTCCGCGTCCGGGCTTGGTGCGCAACGCTGATGGCGTTTGTAACATAGCATCGCACTGCTCGGAGGGGCAACTTATTAATTTGGCACCAGTAAAGACCTCTTCGCAGGCATCATCAATTTCCAAACGTTGTCGTTTTGCTGGCAGTTTTTCACTTGTTTCGTCGCTTGCAATGCATGCATCTCCGCATGGCGTTTGTGTGCTCAGAAAATGGAATTCTATATAATCGCTCAGCGAAAAACAACTTGTCTCTGGTTGCCAACTAAAGATAGACTCTTCTGTATTCTCTGGCAGCGACACGGCTGCTTTTGATAGTTCGTTGTACAAATAACGTAAGAAGCCGCGTCTTGATAACACTTCAGCATGTGAATCATTTACTATGAAGCCTTTGGAGCACATTTTACTTTTCCCAATGCATCTTGTTCTGAGATAAATAGAAATTCAAGGCATTGCTAGAATATATGTACAAATCTTTAAAGCTCACCCGGTGGCAAGTGAAACCACTTTGCACTGTGTTGATCGTCTGTCATGTTGCACAATACCAGTTAGAACTGTCCATTGATTGCTTATGGGTTTCCCAGTTTTTGGTAAATCATTATATTTGTTGTAGCATAGCTTTGCTATCTGCTCCACAGTCAAATTCTTCATTATTTTTATCAGAACACATTAAAAAAAACAATTGATATTAAGCGGTCATCAACTATCGATATAAAGCTATCGAACAATATCAACAGCTGTTTAACTTAAAACATTGCACAGCACTAGACAAACATTTTTTTTGCTTGGTGGTCAAAGCACTATTAAATATAAAAATAAAAACAAAGCATTATCATGCCAAAAGTCGTTTCCCGCAGCATTGTTTGCTCTGATACAAAGGATCAGGAGGAATACAATGAAGAGAAGCCGCTAAATATTTATTATTGCTTGTGCAGCAAAATGTCACTCATTTTAGGTGCGTAGAAACTTAATTTTTTTACAGTAAACGTTTATGTTTTAAACACATTGTATTGTATTTGGCAGATTGCACTTTAGATCAATTGCCGTTGCGTGAAGCGGACAATGCTCGAGTCATTGATGCAAACGACCATGCCAACAAGCTGACTTTTAACCCAGCTCCAAAAATGATTTACATACGACGCAAGGGAAAGGGTATTGAGAAGCAGTATCGCTATCAGGTTTGTAAAATGTGAAATCCTTATACTCTGATGCAGTGATGTCAAATGCTACTGCTCCCAGACCTACATTGTTTTTGAAATTGGTCAATGTTTTCACTTGTTTTCTTATTTGTTACAGTGCCGCAACTGCAGTCTACCGTTGTATTATCGACACAGTTCCGACTCCAATATAACGTTTGTAATGCATAATGCACTTGTGCGCAACAAGGGTGAGCAACCATTGGCCCAGCTGTTAGCAACCGAGGCGAACACAAATGCCAGCAGCTTGCTTGCTGCAACCAATGTGCCGGCGGCAAGTACAGCGACAGTTAATGGCGAAGATTCAGGAATCGTGGACGCAAGTGGCAAAAAGGTTATGGTAACGCGTCACACCAAGAACATGGGCAAGTTTAGCTCCGTTACTGTATCCACCATTGACGAGGAGGAAGATGAAATTGAAGCGGTAAGCTTAAAAATAGTTAATCATTAGTGTCAGCATTACTAAAACTTATATATATCTGGTACAAATTACAGCGTGAGATTGCCGACAGCTATGCGAACAATGCACGCATTATTGAAAAGCAGCTTCAGCGTAAAGGTGGCAAATTGGCCGATCTTGGTGCAAAACCAAAGCCCGATGAAATGCCGCCACCCCCGCCGAAAAAGCAACGAGGCACCCTGCTGGAGAGATAACTGCTATACATAAAAACCATATATTGGGTTAACGCCTACCATTTATCATTTTAAAGTTAATTAAAGCTTATAGTTGTACCCATTACAAATTAATTAAAGAGGTTGACCAACACACTGTACTTTGTTTGAAACATGTTAAACTTTTCAAACATAAATTCAATGTAAATATCTTAGATATTCTAAATCCTGAACCCTTCGACCCATACAGAATATGTATATTCTTGACCAGCTTTAACAGCCAAGTCGATATAGCCATGTCCATCTGTCAGTCCGAACTCTGTTACTATAAAAGCAGCGTGGCACCCTGCTGGAGAGATAACTGCTATACATAAAAACCATATATTGGGTTAACGCCTACCATTTATCATTTTAAAGTTAACTTAAGCTTATAGTTGTACCCATTACAAATTAATTAAAGAGGTTGACCAACACACTATACTTTGTTTGAAACATGTTAAACTTTTCAAACATAAATTCAATGTAAATATCTTAGATATTCTTAATCCTGAACCCTTCGACCCATACAGAAAATGTATATTCTTGACCAGCTTTAACAGCCAAGTCGATATAGCCATGTCCATCTGTCAGTCCGAGCTCTGTTACTATAGAGGCTTAGACTAGACTTATTCCCAGCCGAAACAAATTTTTTGCAAATTTTCGATTGCTCAGGGTATCTCGTAGTGAGCTTGCTCGACGAAAGCATTCTTACTCGATAATATTAAACGCGTTTTCAATCCATTCAAAGTGAATTTAGTTGCTGTTGGATGAAGCTATAGGGCGGACGTACTATTCCAATAGCTTTAAATCGTGTGAATTTATAAATTTGAATCAATAGCTGGTTTGATTGTACTAATGACATAGCTGAATTAAACAAAAATAAGTTCGCTTGCCTAAAAAATAACTAAAAATGGTCTTAACTCATCTGTTAAGCATTTTGATTTTAATGCAAATTATCTCAATAACACTTGTTCAATTTGTTGCAATTGCTAAATGTGTTGAAGATTGCTCGGATTGTCGCGAGTTAAAGTATTGTCCTGCTGTCAATTATAGGGCGAAAAGAATGGGTTCATACAATCAGATTAAATATTGTCCATCGGACAAAGATGGAATTTATGTTTGCTGTCCGATAGATAACAAAGAACCTGAAACGACTTCTGAAAAAAGTGTGTAATAAGTTTGAAAGTCCTTTTAAAATATTTAAATATTAATCATTAAATTTCAGAGTGCATGGACTACACAAAAATTGATAACTTTTGCCCAAAAACACCGTTGATCAAGAATGGCAATGAAACGATTCCACATCAATTTCCATTTATGGTCGCCGTTAAAGAAACATCAAGTAAAACTGATTGGATATGTGGCGGTGCATTGATATCCTCAAATTATGTTCTTACTGCTGCGCATTGTTTTGATGAACAAACAAATGACAAAAATTATTCGGTGATTTTAGGAGCTCATAAACGATTAGATTCTGGCATAGAGATAAAAGTGGATATCACAATTCATCATGATTATCAAAAAGGCAACTACTTTGCCGACATCGCGCTCTTAAAGCTACACAATGAAACAAACTTCACCGAGAACATTAAACCAGTTTGTTTGCCACGAACAGAAGAACACGGAAAGCGCGAATACAATGCTACGGGTTGGGGTAGAGTAAGCGGAACAAAAAGACCAAATGTATTACTGATGGGACCCATGGTTGCAGCAAATTGTAGTAAGCCAGGAAATATAGCAGATACTGATAAATTCGATCCGAAAAGTCAAATATGTGCTGGACCAAAGAACCCTCTGGGAGATGTTTGCACATATGACTCTGGCGGTCCTTTATTTACGAGCTATGCTGATTATGATAATTGCCTTTCAGAGATATTTGGTGTAGTTTCGGGCGGAGGAAATTGTGATTTAAAGAGGTCAACTTCACGTTACGCAAAAGTTTTTTTTTTCCGTAAATGGATCGAGGAAATTGTATGGCCAGAAGAAGTTCAAAAAAACTAAGCACAGAATCCACTTTAAAAAAATGTCTTCATAACAATAATAATAATACAAATAATATATTAGATGTGTTTGATATATCCTTTTGCCAGTTATCTTTATATATTTAAATAAATATCTGTTAACTTTAATAATTTGAATGGCACAATGTACGTTATCGTTAATCGAATAAAAGTTGCGTTTGCCAGCACTGATAAGCGAATGTGCAGCCAACTTAACGCCGTTGTAAGCAGAATTTGCAGAGAAAATATATTGAAAAAAATTGTGTGTATAGCATGTGAAAACAAAGTTTTGTTTTGTTCGTTTTCGATTGCAAATAGATATAGAGGGGTGTTTATAAGCCTAAAAAAGAGGATAGAAACAAACGCTTAAAATGCTGCTGCCCGACGACGACATCGCTGTTGACTAATAACACAAGAGCGTGTGCGTGTGTGTGCGAGTGCGAGTGCTTGTATGCCTGTGAGTGTGTGGTGGAGTGCAGAAATGTTTTCCAGCAGTGGCAGCCATGGGACTAGCGTTGGTGCCGCCTCCACTGTGCAGGACACGGATGGCTATGATTTTACGAAAAGTGAGAATGCGGCACGTTGGCGGGGTCTATTTATACCATCGCTGCGAAAAGTATTGGAGCAGGTGAATCCCCGTGTGACAGCCAAAGAGGATGCCCTGCTTTATGTTGAGAATCTGTGTGTGCGTCTATTAGCGAAATTGTGTGCGAAACCGTTGCCACATTCGGTGCAAGATCTCGAAGAAAAGGTGAACAAATCCTTTCCAGCGCCCATCGATCAATGGGCTCTCAAAGAGGCCAACGAGGTTATTAACTCCAAAAAACGCAAATCTCTGTTGCCCACTGAGCGGGTTCATACGCTGCTACAAAAAGATGTGCTACAGTACAAGATCGATAGCTCCGTCTCGTCGTACTTGGTCGCCGTCCTCGAGTGCATCTCCGCTGATATACTCAAAATGGCCGCCGATTATGTGTGCGCAATGCGGCACAGCGAGATCGCCAAAGAGGACATCGAGGTCGTATTAAATGCGGATGGTGTGCTCCTTGACATGCTCAATCAGAGCAGCGAACAACTTAAGTGCAATGTGCTGCCCAGTCCGCTTTCGCTGCCGGCGCAGCGGGCAAGCGCCACCTACGAGGAGATCGTTAAAGAGCTGATCAACGATGAGAAGCAATATCAACGAGATCTGCACATGATTATACGTGTATTCCGTGAGGAGCTTGTTAAAATCGCACGCGATCCCAAGGAACTGGAGCCAATATTCTCGAACATCATGGACATTTATGAGGTAACAGTTACGCTTTTGGGCTCCCTTGAGGATGTCATCGAAATGTCGCAGGAACAGAATGCACCTTGTGTAGCCAGCTGCTTTGAGGAGCTGGCCGAGGCCGAGGAGTTTGATGTCTATAAGAAGTATGCGCACGACGTGACCTCGCAAGCATCGCGAGATGCTCTCACCAATCTCCTGTCCAAACCGGATGCACTGTCACTAATGTCTGCAGGGCATGGTTTCCGGGAGGCAGTCAAGTATTATTTGCCTAAGCTACTGCTGGTGCCCATCTGCCATGCGTTTGTTTATTTTGACTATATTAAGCATCTGATGGATCTAAGTACATCACAGGACGATATCGAAAGCTTTGCCCAGGTGCAGGGCCTACTCCATCCGCTGCACTGTGATCTCGAAAAGGTAATGGCCAACTTAACCAAGAAGCGACTGGTACCAGTCAGTGGACGTGTGCGCCGCCAAATGGCCATTGAACGCACAAGGGAGTTGCAATTAAAAGTCGAGCATTGGGATGACAAGGATGTGGGTCTCAATTGCAATGAGTTTATACGTGGTAAGTAGGAAAACAGGACTAAAGAATTACCACAAATCATTTTTTTTTATATATACTTTTGTTTTGCAGAGGACTCACTTAGCAAGCTTGGCTCAGGAAAACGCATTTGGAGCGAGCGTAAGGTGTTCCTGTTTGATGGCCTTATGGTGTTATGCAAGGCAAATACTAAAAAGCAAACGCCATCAGCTGGGGCCACCGCCTACGATTATCGGCTAAAGGAGAAGTTTTTTATGCGGCGAGTCGAGATCAACGATCGTGCGGATACGGATGAGCTGAAGCACAGCTTTGAGCTAATCACACGCATGCATCCGGCCATTGTGCTTTCGGCCGAGAATGCTCAGCACAAAAGTGATTGGATGGCCGATCTGATAATGGTGAATACGAAATCGATGCTAGATCGCATTCTGGATAGCATACTGCAGGATATTGAGCGCAAGCATCCCTTGCGCATGCCCAGCCCAGAGATATACAAGTTTGCGGTACCCGATAGCGCTGAGAATATTGTGTTAGAGGAACGCGACAGTGGTGTGGTGCCCATGATTAAGGGTGCAACGCTTACCAAGCTCATTGAGCGCCTCACCTATCACATATATGCGGATCCAACGTTTGTGCGCACTTTTCTCACCACATATCGATACTTTTGTTCACCACAGCAGCTATTGACGCTGCTGATTGAACGCTTCGAAATACCAGAGCCCAGTCTCGTTTATCAAGAGCAACAATCGAATCATACGGAACATCATCACGATAAAGATGTAACCGGCAGCACGGTGGATAGCGAGAAAATGTTAAAGAACTCGCAGCGCGAGGATTGGAAACGTTATCGCAAGGAATTTGTGCAACCGGTGCAATTTCGTGTGCTAAATGTCTTACGACACTGGGTGGATCATCATTTCTATGATTTTGAGAAGGATCCAACACTGCTGGACAGACTGTTACACTTTCTTCACGATGTCAACAGCAAATCCATGCGCAAATGGGTTGACTCCGTGCGCAAGATTGTCGATCGCAAGGTAAATATTTATATAACACTTTTTTAAAAAAAAATTTATATATATATAAAATTTCTTTCATATGTAGAACAAGCAAAGCAATAAGAAGATCGTTTATGCCTATGGCCATGATCCACCACCCATTGAATACCATTTGAATGTGCCAGATGATGAGATAACGCTGCTAACGATGCATCCACTGGAAGTGGCACGACAATTGACGCTGCTCGAATTCGAAATGTACAAGAATGTCAAGCCATCGGAGTTGGTCGGCTCGCCGTGGACCAAGAAGGACAAGGAGGTTAAGAGTCCCAATCTACTCAAAATCATGAAGCATACAACAAATGTAACACGATGGATCGAACGATCGATTATGGAGGCGGAAAACTGTGACGAGAGGCTGGCCATCATGCAGCGTGCGATTGAGGTAATGATGGTGATGCTGGAGCTAAACAATTTCAATGGTATACTCTCAATTGTGGCGGCCATGGGTACGGCGGCGGTGTTTCGTTTGCGTTTCACGTTCAATGCGCTGCCCGAACGGCATCGCAAGTTTCTGGACGAGTGTCGTGAGCTGAGCGAAGATCATCTCAAGAAATATCAAGAGCGATTACGCTCTATAAATCCGCCCTGTGTGCCATTCTTTGGTCGCTATTTGACGAACATTCTGCATCTGGAGGAGGGCAATCCGGATCTGCTGACCAACACTGAATTGATAAACTTCTCGAAACGGCGAAAGGTGTCGGAAATCATTGGCGAAATCCAACAGTATCAGAATCAGCCGTATTGCCTCAACGAGGAGCCCACCATACGCCATTTCTTTGAGCAGCTCGATCCATTCAATGGACTCTCTGACAAGGAAATGTCTGACTATCTCTACAATGAGAGTATGCGCATTGAACCGCGCAACTGCAAAACTGTGCCCAAATTTGTAAGTTTTTGTTTTTTTAATTCCAAAAGTCTCCATTCTTAATTTATTTTTCCTTTTACGTTACAGCCACGCAAATGGCCGAACATTCCGCTCAAGTCGCCAGGCATTAAACCGCGTCGTCAGAACCAAATCAACAATAGCAACAAATTGCCAAGCAATGTGCCCGTAACCGTGGAGCCACCGCCAGCTCCAGCTGCTCCCATAACAACAACAGCGACGACAATGACAACGCCAGCATCATCCAGCATTGGCGATCAAAGTCCACACCATAACCCGCATGCGTATTCAGTATTTGCGCCTGTTATCATTCCGGAGCGCAATGGAGGCAGCAGCTGGGGCAGCAGCTTTGCATCTCATCGAACACCGGACAATGGCGAGGTAATGGCGCCGGCACCACATCTGCCCCGCAAGCCGGGAGCGCACGTCTGGACGCATAACAATGCGCAAGCTGATGTGTTTAGTCCAGCGCTTGCTGAGATACAGCTGCCATCGGCAGCCGCAGCCGCTGTAGGAGCAGCCGCAGCTGCAGCTGCTGGCGGTTGGAATACCATGTCCGATTGCTATGTCCTCTCAGATGCTGCAACATCGTCGGATGTGCTGCCACCGTCGCCATTACCCAAACTGATGATTAGTCCGCGGCACGAGGCGGCGTCAGGCAGCAATCGCTCACCATTCCATGGACGCGTCGCCACACACACACAATATAGTCCGACGCACAGCATTGCCAGCACAGTGACGCTTGTTGGCGGCGGCGGCATCGAAGATGTGAGTCCACAACTGGGTGGCTTCTACTTCAATAGCAGCGAGCAGCAGAGTCATGGCCAGGCGGCCGGTGTGCCCATTTCACCGCATGTCAATGTGCCCGCGGCGGCAACACTGGAGTATCGAGCGGTGCCGCCACCATTGCCGCCGCGTCGCAAGGAGCGCACGGAAAGCTGCGCGGACATGGCACAAAAGCGTCAAGCGCCCGATGCACCTACTGTAAGAACATACACAATTATTCCAACATAAAACATATTCTTTATTATAATTTCATATTTTTGTACAGTTACCTCCGCGCGATGGCGAGCTTAGTCCACCACCTATACCGCCACGACTCAATCATTCCATGCCAGCGGGCTTTGCACGTCAGTCTAAGGAATTTGTTGGCAAGGGCAGCAGCCTGTTGCTGCCACACACGAGCAGTATTATGATACGCCGCAATTCGGCAAAGCAGCCATCATCGCATTCGCATTCCCATTCCGCTAATGTGACTGCTGCTATTGCCGGCACCAGTACAGGTGGCAACAATGTTGCAACAGCTGAATCAATTGGCATGGCCAGTGATGAACAGCAGCAGCAGCAACAGCCACCACAGTCGATCTCGCCGGCGTTAAGCTCCTCAACAACCACATCACCCATGACACCAATGACGCCCATGTCCCCGTACATTCCCAGCACCAATGACGGCAATACGTCGGGCAGCTATCAGCAGCAACAGCAACAGCAGCGCCTTAGGTCGCAAACCCAGCAACCTGTGGCATATTCACAGCAACATCATCACCATAACCACCAGCAGCAGCAGCAGCAACACCACCATCATCAACATCATCATCATACGCATTCACATTCACATACTCAGCATCAAAATACATCATCACAGCACCCGAACAGACGCTCGTCCCCAAAAGAATTCTTTCCGATTGCCACGAGCCACGAGGGCACACCCAAACTTCCACCAAAACCTAGTCTAAGCGCAAACTTCTACAACAATCCAGGTAAATTTTGAAACTTTGCTTCATCAAAAGCAAATAAATTTTAATTCGATCTGCTTTTTTTTATACAGATAAAGGTACGATGTTTCTTTACCCAAGTACAAACCAAGAATAATATTTATTGCCTGGCGATGTGTGATAGGACAAAAAACAAAAAAACAAAACATAAATACATAACGAGATAACCATTTAAAATAACCGTTAAAACAATGTGGCAGCAAGTGCATAGAAAAATGTAAAACTTAGATACAACAAATGATATGTATATGTATGTGTATGTCAATGAGATATAGCATGAAAACGTGTTAAATGCGACGATTTTTATTATTCGAAACTCAACAAAAAACAAAAACAAAACAAAAACACAAATTGAAATGAAATTTATGTTATTATATATATTAATTATATTATAAACAATTGTAAATATCGAAAACAAAAATATTGTATTGATCGTAGACCGTAAAAAAACAATAAAGTATAACACTATTGTTAGACATTCATCGTTGATCGTTGATCATTCTTTAATGTAGCTAAAAATCTTTAAGCCCTTGGTTTGGATGTAAATAGAACTCTCCATTCTTCTCAGCAATCTCTGTTGCTTGACCTTAAATTAAATTATGCATAAGCAATTGCTTATTTTAAGGTTAAACAAATGCAAATTGAAAGCCCAAACTTGTTTTTCTATATATTCTATGTAATATTCATCAAAGTTCATCATGGTATTCTTAATGGTTATTAGGCAATGACCTTCCCCGTCCATCAAAATCAAACTGTGCCACTAACCACATAACAAAGCGACAGTTGACCGGAACACCTGACTTCAAGTAAACCATTTAATGGCATTCGCAGACAAATTTTTAACATTTTTTTAACTAGCAAATCGTTAATTAGTTTAAATAGAAAAGCCCCATGTCGATAGAGTTAAGATAGAGTACAGACAGTGGGCAGGGGGGAGGAAGCATAGCAAAAGAGCTCTCATTAATGCCGTTTGTGCTAATTGTTGTCGCTCGGTTGTGCAATTAAATGATATAACAACAACGTTTCCTTTCGCTTTTCAAACACATCCAAGTTTGTGTGACGTACGACAATTGCTTCCTGAATTTTGGATGATTGTGTTGTAACAGGTTTTTTGTTTGCTTTCTTTCTTTCTTTATTGTTTTTTGCATTTTAATTTTATTTTAGCAACGAGTCGAGAGGCAGGTTTTCGCATGTTCCTTATAAAAACAGGGAGTTTTGAAATGGGGAGCTCGACAATTTTTATGGCGATATTTAAGTGTTTAGTCGCGATTTCTGTGGTATGCACAAGATAGAAGGCAAATGTTGCATCAGGCTGTGAACCAAAGAATATAAATAGGAAGGTTTGTGATCTACGTAACAATTTAAAAATGTATTTAAACTTTTATTTTGTTCACTAATCTATCAAAAATATTTATTCTATTAACAACCAAAAGATGGTTTAACTTAACGAAGAACAGGTTAAGATACCAGGGTATTAAACCTTCAACAAACAAGAAAATACTTACATTTTTATTGCAAAAACGTTTACAAATTGTCCCGAAAAAAAGGGTTTGTATTGCCGGTTGAATAACCGTGAATATTGCATCAAAATGTTGTTAGTCCCAAAAATAAAAACAAAATCACATATGTAAATTGAAACGTCATTAATTTTTTAGCGGAAATCTTATTGAGTAATCAAATATTTATACAAAATACTGTCATATATTATGCATTAAAGAATTTTATGTTGAGATCCAAGGCCATTATCCAAGTTCAGTTCCATAACTTTTACTTGCAGAAAATGAATTCTTATTTAATTATATAGGAAATAGTTCCGCATGCAATAGTTGGAGAAAGTTGTTGTGTTTAATGACACCGGTTTATGAAAAATAATGCAAATTTTCAAGCTATTATTCAAGTTCTATGTTTAGTATTTTCACATGCAAAAACTTTCTTGCATGGTCTTGACCAACTTCTTATAGAGTGAACATATTCACACATCACATAGACGCGACCTACGACAACAAATTTACTTACAGAGCTCTTAAGTTTAGCTAGAATCATTTTCATATCACGTTTCACGTTTCAGTTGCACAATTAACGCGTTAATAATAGTAATCCTCATTCAAGAAATATTCATAAAAAACACCCACTGCAATTTGCTAAAATTACTCAATGAATTTGCATTTAATTTGCCTTTGATTGTGCCCAATTAGATAAAGAGATAGAAACAATGAGTGGGGGGAGAACAATGCACAGTGAAGACCTTTTCGATGTCAACGACGCGTCGTCTCTCACATAATAAGCTTTTTAATTGGTCAATCCACATAATTGTATTACATGAGCAAAACAATTAGCAAACCCTAAACGAGAAAACCCCTAATAATAACCCTCAAATATAATATACTTTTTTATACTACCATTTATGACTTATGGGGATTTTTTATTTTTAATTTCAATTAAAGTTCTTAGAATGAGATGGTTAGTCAATGAAAATCCCACAAGAGCGACAAATTTAATGTCATTAAGAGTATTGAACCAGAAAAGTACGATCAAAACAAATAAAAAATTAGATCTTGGGGTAGACAAAGGCGTCTTCGAGACACTCTTCGTTCTGATAGCTATTGGTAGTAGTATAGATTGAGGGAATTTTAAAGTCTGGAATTTAAACTTGCATTTAAATCATTATAATTTTTCAAAAAAAGGGGCTCTAAAAATGTTTAAATATATATAAAATTTAATACATTCTTTTTTATTATTATTATAATTTATCCTAAAAAGGGTTCCAAAATTTTAAAATTTATAAAATACATATAATATTTTTTTTACAAATGTTTAAAAAAAATATATTATTTTCGTAAATTTTATAACGAACTAATCCTACACACAAATTAGTTAGAGCCTCAATAGAGTTAAAATACCAAAAAGATACTTTTCAAAAAATCGTTGTGATTTTCTCTGAAAAATAAGGATAAGAATATAATGTTCATTCCTTTAAAATTAAGTTTTTCATACAATCGCTTTAAACAACATTATGGTAATATCTAAAATTAATTAAAACGATAATATAAGCTCATACAAAAAGCTGTTCTCCATCTTTTTTCTTCCTCAATGTTTATTTGGATTAATGTAATTAAAATAATGTAATGGGATCGGGATTGATTGCGATGCAGGTGTTACTTTTGCATAAATATTGTAAAATTATTTAATAATCGATTGTTTGTATTAAATATTGAACATAGCATATATTTATCCAATGACTAACAATACTATCTCTTGCTTAATTATATTACAAACAATCGATTACTTAAATATATTACAACTTTTACTTTCCCATATTAAAAGCGCGCACTAAAAAAAAAACGAAACGAAACAAAAGCAAAAGCACAACAAAGCAGCCAAGAACCGAACGGCTTTTAACGATCTTAATTCTCTCTCTCTCTCTCTCGCGTCGCGGTTTGTATGTGTGCGTGTATGTGTGTGTGTGTGTTGAAAGCTGCTTTTATAAAAGCAGCAAGAATCACAAGAATTCGTTCAGTTCGGTATTGAACTTCAGAATCGCTGTCAAGTGTGTGTGTGTGTGTGTGTGTATGTGTGCGACAAATCGCTCAACAGGATCAACACAGTTCAAAAACATATATATAACGAGAAAAAAAGGAAAAAGTTTATTACTGAGTTCAAATTTCTCAAACCAAGAGATCAGCCACACAGCGTAGCGTGTTGCCAAGAAAATGCTGGCCAGTGAGAATTTTCCGTCACATCACTTTAAGAATTCTATATATAAGCCCTACAATGGGGAGGATTTGGCAAGCCAAGTGGCCAAGACATTGACAACAACCAACAACACGTCGTCATCGAGTGATCCGGCTGTGATATGCGATGCAACCTGTTCTTCGCCAGTCGAATTCAGCACGCCCAGCAGAATGTTGAACAGCAAAACCACTAACAATAATAATAATAACAATAATAATTGCAACGGCAATGGCATTGTTAATGGTTTGTCCAGCTTTGTGGCCAGCCATCCGGAGCCGCAATTCGAGGGCTTTATACGCGCCTGCGTCGATGAGATAATCCAATTGGCCGTTTTCCAGGGCACCAATCGCTCCTCGAAGGTTGTGGAATGGCATGAGCCCGCCGAGCTGCGTAAACTCTTTGATTTTGAGCTGCGCGACAAGGGTGAGTCGCAGGAGAAGCTGCAGCAGCTGTTGCGTGAAACGATTCGTTACTCGGTCAAGACGGGACATCCCTATTTCATCAATCAATTGTATTCGGGCGTTGATCCTTATGCCTTGGTGGGTCAGTGGCTTACAGATGCTCTCAATCCCAGTGTTTACACCTATGAGGTGGCACCCGTTTTTACGCTCATGGAGGAGCAGGTGCTGGCTGAGATGCGACGCATTGTTGGCTTCCCGGACAATGGTTATGGTGACGGCATCTTCTGTCCAGGTGGCTCAATAGCCAATGGTTATGCAATCAGCTGTGCACGCTACAAATATGCACCCGAGTCCAAGGTAAGCATTGTTTGGTGAAGGCCAAAAACCGCTTTGTATTTTTGTGACCAAAGCGAAACGGAAACAAGCATTGCATACGGCGACATAGAAAATGAATTCGCTGCATTTTGCTTCAATACATTTGCAAGAGATTGTATTCAAGTTTTGACTTTAGCTTAAGGAAGTAGTCAAACATTATTTTTTAAGCAAAGTTTGAATAATTTTAAACCTAATCGACATCATTTTTTGGCCATCCTTTAGTATTTCATATTGAAAAGCTTTTAAAACCAACTAAATACATGAAAAACCTTTTATTTTATGGAAATTTTAAGTAAAAATTATGCATAGTATTCAAAAAACCCTTTTTTTGCTAATTTTCTAAGACTTAAGTGAACTTTTGAGCAATGCTTTTTATATAATTTTCAAGATATCGAATAGAATTTAACGTAAAATATGTTTAGTTAGCTATGTGGCGTATGCGTAATAATAATGCAATGCAGTTTTAAGTTCTTTCTTAGCAGAATCCTTCAAGAATTTAACACAAAATATTTAAAAAATTCACTCCTTTTTCAATTTGAAGCTTAATTTTCAAAATATCGGATTGAATTGAACGTAAAAATGTTCAGTAAGCTTTGTGGCGTATGCGTAATAATAATGCAATGCTGTTTTAGGGTCTTTATTAGCGGAATCTTTTAATAATTCAAGTACAAAATATTTAGAAAAATTTTTTTTCTTTTTCAATATAAAGCTTCATTTTACCAAAATTTATTTTTCATATTTTTTTCCCATAGAAAAATGGCTTGTTTAATGCCAAGCCCTTGATCATATTTACATCGGAGGATGCACATTACTCCGTGGAGAAGTTGGCCATGTTTATGGGCTTTGGCAGTGAGCATGTGCGCAAGATTGCAACCAATGAGCTGGGCAAGATGCGTCTGAGCGATTTGAAGGAGCAGATACAGCTGTGCCTGGACAACAATTGGCAACCATTGATGGTTTCGGCAACGGCCGGCACCACTGTGCTGGGTGCCTTCGATGATTTGGTTGGCATCTCCGAGCTGTGCCGCAAGCACAACATGTGGATGCATGTGGATGCCGCTTGGGGCGGTGGTGCGCTCATGTCCAAGAAATATCGTCAGCTGCTCAATGGCATTGAATGGTTAGTTTTATTGTTTAAAAGGGATCTTAAGAGTATAAAATCTAATAATGTGTCTTTAACAGCGCCGATTCGGTTACCTGGAATCCTCACAAGCTTCTGTCTGCCTCACAGCAGTGCTCAACATTTTTGACGCGTCACGCCCAGATTCTGGGCCAAGCGCACTCCACAAATGCCACATATCTGTTCCAGAAGGACAAGTTCTATGATACATCCTTTGATACGGGCGACAAGCACATCCAATGCGGTCGTCGTGCGGACGTATTCAAATTTTGGTTCATGTGGAAGGCCAAGGGCAGCAAGGGCTTTGAGGCACATGTGGAGCAGGTCTTTGAGATGTCCGAGTTCTTTACCGCCAAGCTGCGTGAACGCCCTGGCTTCGAGCTCGTACTGGATCATCCAGAGTGCACGAATATTACCTTCTGGTATGTGCCGCCGAGTCTAAGGCAAATGGAGCGCAATCAGGAATTCTTTGACAAGTTGCATAAGGTTGCGCCTCAGATCAAGGAGGCAATGATCAAGAAGGGCTCCATGATGATCACATATCAGCCGCTGCGCAAGTTACCCAACTTCTTCCGACTGGTGCTGCAGAACTCCTGTCTGGACGAATCCGATATGCTTTACTTCATCAACGAAATTGAGACATTGGGTCAGAAGTTGTAATGGGATGTGGGAGATGATTGTTTATGCATTCTTTTTAAGCATATTATTTTGTATATAATTATATGTATATGTATGGTATTGTAACTGGTATTATCATCATATCATCATATTCACTGTTTTAGATTTATAAGCTGATACAATAATAAATACATGAGACAAGTTTCTAACTTGGATAAAATAAAATATAAAGCAAAAGGAATTAAAGCTTTTGGAGTTCAGGGACAATTGATTAGAAACAATTCGTGTCTGTCTTATTATACACTACAGGGCATAAGTATTTTGACAACTTTAACGTAAAATCTTCTCATAACTAAACCTTACTTATTACAGTGTTTGGTATCAATGTAAAGGTTAATTTGCGTTTGAATGATACAATACTCTTCTTAACCCATTAAGTACCCATTTAAAATTTTCCATTCTTGTAAATGTCTATTTTAAAAAATTTTTCCTCGGGCTTAAATAATAAATGTTTTGATGCAAAAAGTTTTTTCAAACAATTCTTTGCATGTATTTTTTAAAATTTTTTAAAAATTGTTAAAAATGACTATAAATTACTATTTTTGATCAAAAGAGGGTAAAATAGTAATATTTAGAAATTTTTAAAAAATCATAAATAATACATGCAAAGAAAGAAAACAACATTTTTTTTCAGCCACTATTAGAGTTGTTTGAAGTAACTTTTTGCATCAAAACATTTATTATTTAAGCCCGTTAAAAAAGTTTTGAAAATAGACCTTTGCAAGAATTGAATACTTTCAATGGGTAATTAATGGGTTAATAAGAGTATTGTATCATTCAAACGCAAATTAAATTACCTTTCCATTGATATCAAACACTTAATTAAGAAAGTTTTCATTATGAGAAGATATTACTTTAAAATTGTCAAAATACTTACGCCTTGTAGTGTATTTCTTATTATATTCTACAAGATTAACATCATGTATTGTCTTCTTAGTTTATGACTTGTTTATCTGCTAGCTCAACTTTTTCTTGTTCTGTTTAAGCCACGGCCATTGACTGATATCATTGCCTTCTGCCTTCTTAATAGCCTCTTCAATGTTAAGACTTTGTCCTGGTGCAATGCCATAGCCAATTTTTAGGCCATGCGGATTGGATGGCGTCTGGCAGTCCATGGTGCACTCCTTGCGCAGCACAGTGTCTACCTCAACCGAGGAGAAAAATGCCACAGACATCGGCAGATCGTTCAGCCCAATTCGTGAGGCACAAAAGGAGCGCGTTAGCAGATTGGTTACATGCATAGCCAGTGCCGCCTTGTAGGCCAGCTCATCCTTGACCAAATAGCGCAACTCATCGTGAAAGCTTAGACAAAAGCGTGCATGCGGACCCAAAAGCCAACGCATGCTGACCAACATGAGGTGAAGAAAATCCACAGCACCACTTTGCACCACCCAATTGACGCGGGTGGGCAAAAAGCGCTGCTCTTGATCGGCTCCAGACTGGGTCTCCAGAGCGCGACTCAGACGACAGCCTAGAAAAGGCGTCTCTGGCTGCTCGCGCGTTGCAATCTCCTCCAAGCGGTTGAACATGGCACTCTCGGTGCCACCTTGCCAGCTTGGACGATGGAAGATTTCGCTAATCAAACGATTTCGCTGCTGGGCAAGACGATTGGCTTCATAGCCGCTGTAACTGCCGGACAAAAATTATAGATATGAGTATAAGTAAGGTATAGTACATACCTGTTAAATTGCGATTACAATTACTAATCAATTAAATTATTTTTGAAAAGTAGTCGTAGTGACTATATAGTTCGCTGGTAAAAATTTATGATTAAATAGTGATTACGATTACAAAAAATCAAATATAATCAAAAATTCTTGCAAATTTTCAAAATAATCAAATATAATCAAAAAAATAAAAATAATCAAAAATTAATTATTTTTGATTATTTGTGAGTATTTTCTCTCCCTTCTTGACGAATCACAAAAATAATAAAATAAATTTAAATTGCACTTTACATATTATACCTCAGCTTTGTTGCTGGAATTAATTTGTTGATTTTTAGTTAAAAATAGTCACAATTGGTTGCAAATAGTCACAAATAATCACAAATAGTCAAAAATAATCAAAAAATAAAAATAATCGAAAATAGTCAATCAGATTATTTCTGATTATTTTTAATTATTTTGATAATTTGCGATAATTTTAGATTATTTTTGATTTTTTGTAATCGTAATCATTATATAGTTGAGTAAAACCAAAAATAGTCGTAATGTAATGAATAGTTAATCTTTTCAACTAAAATAATTTAACTCTAATGACTACAATTAGTAATCACTACTTAACAGGTATGGTATAGTATTAGTATAACTTACGGTCTGTCATCCAGTTCATCGAAAAACTCTTCGCGCAATCGATAGATCCGTTTGCCTTTAGTTGCGCCAAACATTTTCATGGCTTTCCCTTTGGCCTCGGTGGCACTCAACGAAGGATTGAATTGCTGCAGAATCGTCTCGGCAAACTGTTGACCAGCACCATAGATTCGTGCATAGTTAAGCACCTTGGCATGATCACGGGAAATGCCAACGACCTTGGCCGTGATGGAATGCATGTCGCTGCCATTGGATTTGCTGCCGCTCAGCGTCATCCAGCCAAGTGGCGTTGCACCATGCTCGCCATGTGCATAGGCATCACCCAGCACAGAGGCTATCCACAACTCTTGGGAGTCTACATCGGCACCAACGAGCTTATAGCCAGGTGGCGCCTGCACCATGGCACGCAGCTCCGATCCAATGCGATTGGCCTTCGAATTGGACGCCGTCATCCAAGTGGACTCCATGGCGCGACGCGTCAAGGTGCCGGCAACAACCACCTGCGGACATATGGCTCCATAGGCTATGCGTTCGGCATGCGATCTCAGTGCAGCGGGCAGCTGTTCCGGCTGCAGCCACACCACCATTTGGCCAAGTATTCGATCTCGATTATTGCGCCAGTAGGACATCATGCGTGCTATTTCGATGACACGCGTCGCAGCCTGACAAGTTGGATCGCCGCTACTGAGTGCATGCTCCGAGAACTTGTTCAAGAAGTCCTTGGACAAAGGATTGCCCACACGGAACGAGGGTCCGTTTTTGTGTGGCAGTTTGAGAAAGAAGCAGCAGTCTTCCAGCACCTGATTGCACCAAACGCCGGAGCCTGTGGAATATATAATTATAAAATTATTTGATTTATAAATACTTTCATGCCCACCTTTGTACTTCTCCTCCAGACGCTGTTGTCGCTGTGAGATCTTTCTATGGAACTGCCTTTTGCCCAACTGCTCTTCGACTTGACCAGGCAGCAGATCCATAGCTAGATTTCCATCCTCAGCTGCCGCATAAAGACGTGCAAATTCTGGTATGGCACAGCGTTCCAGCAGCTGTTCAATTGGCAGATTACTCTGCCTCTCAGTGCTGCGAAAAGGCACTAGGAAGCCCCAGCCATGTCCCTTTTGGTAATGCAGTGGATAACCCTCCCAGCAGAGGGAGAGCAGCTTGGGTGCAATTTGCATGCCAGTACTAATGCCACTGGCACCGGGTGTCCAAGGCTCATCTAACTCCTCCTCGCTCCTCGGAGGCTTCTGGCAGAGCTTGCGATACCATTGCGGATAGCCGGGCAGCAGTGGACGCCGTGCCGGCAGCAATGCACGCTGATCATAAAGATGTTGAAACTTGTGCTGCAGACGACGCTGTTCAGCATTGAGGTCCTCCTGCTCCGGAAGCGGCATAGTGGGCAGCGGCTTGCGTTTGGGCGGCTGCTTAAGCTTTAGCGCCTGCACACTCCAATCCTCGTCCCACAGCCACAGATGCTGTCGATATTGCTCATTATGAAGCAGTGCACACGCCTCTTCGGCGCGTCGTCCCAAATGATACTTGGCCTCAATGTTGAGATCCTCGTAAGTCAGTTGGGCATCTCGTATATAGCGCTCCCAGTTGGAGTTGACGGGCAGATAGGCGGAACCCATTTCCAGCATGCCAGCCAACGTGACGGGATGTGGAAAACGCTCGGAAAACAAGGGATAAAGCACTGTCAAGATGCGATGTGTGGCCTCAACGTCACCGGCACAGTAATTGACAAGTGATTGAAAGTGCTGACGTATCTGCTCCATTGTGCCCTCCACGAAGATGTTGCGAGGCTCCTTGGACAGGGGTTTGCCACCGCAGTACAGCTGATGCACATCCACTAGATTGTTCAGGGAGCTTTGCTCCAACCAGTCTAAATCTTCAATTGCGGGCTCTTTTTTGGACTTGAGCAGCGCACGCTGATAGCTGGTCACACCGCTGACGCACATGTGCAGCGACATGGTGTCCACAAAGCGCGTGCCCGTATCCTCCAACAGATACTGCTCCTGCAAACGGGCCCGATCATAGGAAACGTTGTGGCCGACAACCAGACCTGGGGAACCAGTACCCAGTGGTATAAGTTCATCGAGCGTGTAATGCGGTCGCTCATCCTGTGCCACATCAATGGGTTCCACGGGAGGCACATGGAGGCGATGTTTGGTCAACTTTGGACTAACCCAGCAGTACCAGCGCTTGGTGCTCACGGCAGTGGCCAATACAGGTGCACTGCCCTCTCTCACACACACCTCCACATCGAAGATAATGCCTTGCTCCAATGGTTTATGCACGGGCGTCGCGGTGCCATCCTCAGGATCGTAGGCTGTCCAGCCGGCAAAGAAAGCCCAACGTTTGGGCTTTGCTGGCAGTTGCGTACACTTGACCAACGGCTGTAGCAGAGCTTCGTATGGTGCCACCTGCTCTTTGGCTATAGCACGAAAATGTTCCTCTATGTTCTTACCCTGCAGTGGCGGCAGTTTTAACTGTACATCGGGCACGGCGGTTGTGCTGTCTACGTCAATGCCATGTCGCTTTAATTCGTCATTATACAACTTGGCAGCATCACGTTTTGAGGCCGTATATTCCCGCTGGGCTTGTGGAAAGAGTTGGCCATGCAAGTTTTGTGAGATCATTTGCACCTTGACCAAGTTCTCAGCATATTCATTGTTTGCTGTTGTTTGTTGCGGCACATGTTTTGGTTTAGGTTTACTTGCACTTGGCACTTTGCGGTAGAGCTTAACGCTGCTGCTGCCGTAATGTTCTCTACCGGCTTTGGTGGCATAGCATCGTATTAGACGCATTACAAATTATGAATTATTCAACATTATTCAAAATATACTCCAAAAATTCAGCGCGCACGACAATCACACAACGGTTTGTGAAATTGCGTATCGAAATTTGCGGTAAAAAGTATCGATTGTTGAGTGAACTACAATAGTTGAACTACACTGGTTCACTTTAGACCGATCACTACAAATTTAAATATAGTACAATACAAAAATCAAGGTTGGTAAAATTTAAATTGCAAGTGCAAAAAATAAGTTGAACATACTAACAACTCTTTTTTGCTCATTCACTCATGACTTATGATATTTAAATTACTAAATTTAACAAGGATCCGGTGGGAGTTACCGTGCCCAAAGACCATGAAATCTAGATTTCATGGTCTTTGAATAAATTCAAGAGAGAGATGTCTCGTCTATAGATTTCATCGTCTTTGCTTCCACTCAATTTGCAAATGAGCAAATGCGGAAACTTCGAACTGGTTCCAACCAGCAATAAAAAAGATGTAAACAAAAATAGTAAAATCGAAAGTTCTTATTCAAATTTCCATACAAAAGCCAGTGGAGTAGCTATTTTGATTAATTTTTTAATTGTTTAACAGTTTTGAATTATCAAATTTTATGCTTTCCAAGTGCAAAGACCATCTATATCTATAGACGAGACATCTCTCTCTTGAAATTATTCCAACTAAAATGTAAATGCGGGCACGATTGGTGAAAAGTAGCGAGTTGACTTTGCAAAGACACAGCGCAAATGCGGCCCGCGTTACTCGTCGTTTCTTCTATTCCTTTGCGCACTTGGCGACATGCTAGTTGAGCGCCTGGTATTTTCAGCTGAAGCAAGAAAGAATGCTCTTGTCCCGACTATTTCATACCCTTAACCCCTTACGAAACGCAACTGTCATTAGTGTGTATTTACCACTAGATAAATACTGGGTAATAGAATAGATCGGCACGTTCATATAGACAAACAGACATGACTATATCGACTCGGCTGTTGATGGTGATCAAAAATATATATACTTTATAGGGTCGGATATGCTTCCTTCTGTCTGTTACTTACTTTAGCACAAAAACATTATTTACCCATTTTATGAGTTAAGGGTATAAGAACGTTTGTATGCTTCTTTGATTCCTTTTATAGTCTTTGAACAAGGCAAATGCTGCCCGCGATCTTTGTTATTACTTTGCGCACTTGGCGACCTGCTAGCTGGGCGCCTGTTAATCTGCAGCTGACAAATGCCATAGCAATAAAGAAAAAGTGAGAAGGCATCGTCGGCCGCACTTCTCTTATTTATACTCTTCCTTTTTTTGTCGATGACACTAGCAAACAATGTTGCCATCGCAATCACCATGCAGATGTTCACGCATGCATATAAATTCTGAAAGAGTATTCAGAAAGTGAATGTCAAGTTTTCCTTATGCCTTGCTAGCTTTGTTGATATATATTTTTTCTATGGCCTGCGTTTACATGTGTGTGTACGTGTATGCATACACATATGCATACGCATATGCGACACCAGAAAGTGCAAGGAACATAAGCAAAACTGTTCAAACGTTTGCTTGCTTGGCACAACTTAAAGATGAACAAAATAAAAATACCCTGTGTCGCAATATTTAATAATGCCAACTTAAAAACTTAAAATGTAGTTTTTAGTATTATGACTATTTCACTTCAAGTAATAAGATAAGAAATATGTATGTAAGATTGAGTGCTCGTTTTGACAGTCATTTGCATTTATTTTGCTTAATAATGAATGCAATAGTTAGTTTCAGATGTAAGGATAAACATATTTAAAGGAACTAATCATAAGACATTGTTCATTTCATGACATTTGCACAATGTCACAAAATGATACCCTTTAATTTTTGTCCATTCATCAAAAGTCGAAAATTGCCAAACTCAAGCAATGGCAAGTTCAACTTGTTGTCGACAACAACAAAAGAAGTGAAAAGCGGCAATGTATAATTGTTGTCTCTCACTTGTCTATGGATATGTTTTCTATTTCCCTTATGCGCCTGCTGGATTTCAGAAATGAAGCAGGAAAGGGTCTTATTTGTTTTGTTTTGATATCTTCTCCTTTATACACAAGCTGGATGTCAGGAAACAAGCAAGGGGCGGGTGACCAAAGCGAAAGGCATAAAAGTGCGTTTCAAAACGGCCACAACAAACGACGAGAAAACAAACACACAAGCAAAAGCACCCACATGAAAAATGCAAATACAAAAATCTGAAATCACCATCGTAGCCGCATTTATTTCGTTTGAGTGGAACTCAAGAGAGAGATGTCTCGTCTATAGATATAGATGGTCTTTGATGTAAACAAAAATAGTAAAATCGAAAGTTCTTATTCAAATTTCCATACAAAAGCCAGTGGAGTAGCTATTTTGATTAATTTTTTAATTGTTTAACAGTAAAATTATCAAATTAAGTGTCCAAGTGGAAATAGAAAATAAAAAACTAGCATTATTTAAACAACAATGCGTGCATTCCCAATTGAACCAATGAGCAGCAATGAACTAGTTTACGTTTATTGTATATTGATAAGGATAAGGATTTTGAATTCAAATCCGGACCCAGTTAGAATGCTTCAATTCCCACCCACCTCGACGCGCCTAAATTTAAAACATTTGCTTAGATGACCATATTTATTTATTTTTCATTTCAAATTGAGCATAGTGGAACATTGCCCTAAATGACTTGCTCATAATTTAAACATGTAGCGATAATTTTTCAGTTCAACGACTTATTAGTACTTTCCCTCGAAATGCAAAACCAATTTTAAACATACATTTAATAATTCATATTTAGTTTCACTTGTTGCTATATAGATAAGAAACAATTTAAAAAATACATACACACATTTGTTTTGTGATGAAATATGGAAGAAGGTTAAGACATAATCTCTTTAGTTATTTTGCATAAAAATTAATATATATATAAGTATAAAAAGCTTTCATACGATACACAATTTTGGGAATAAGCGATTTTCGAAAACATTTTGGCAAATACTGTGCACCTGGCCTGCAAATTCACATTCTGTTTTAAACAAAATGCAACAATTGGCAGATCACTATGGAACCCAAGGAGCAAGATACACAAAAAGATAAAACATACAAAAAAATAAGTGGAATAAACAATGCTTCAAGAATTTTGAATCTAGATTTTCAGTTTGCTCATGCTGCCATTAATACCATCCTGCTGTTCGACATTCCAAATGACCAGCTGACCATCAACGCCCGATGTGGAAACACTGCTAGCACTATCCTTATCACCGACATACAATCGTATACTAGTTATTGCATTCTGATGTATGGAATCCACAACGACATCGGTGTTTTCCGTTCGCATATTGCAGTCCATTGACTTGAAGAAATGCATGGCTGTGACGCCGCCGGCTTCGCGCTTCTGCGACTTGTCCAGCTTGCCGCTCAGCACAAGCTTATTGTCTGCAGTTAGGCTATACAACAACGGCACACAGCTGTAGCCGGCAACCACAATCGTTGTGGGTGAGACCCACTCGCAAGAGAGGAAGGGCAAGTATCCGGTGCGGCAGCGTATTACCGTATTGCCATTGGTGGCATCCGCAATGCTAACACAGCTATCATGTCCGACCCAGCACACTTTATTGCCATCGCTTGAGAAACTCACATTGTTAATCCATCCTCCGCCGGAGGTAAGAGAGTTTCTAAACTCGGCCATAAGTTGTCCGAGGGGCTTGCGATTGCCCCAAGGGGTTGGTGAAGGCGGTTCATCGATATCCTTGATGAAAGCAGAGAATACTCGGACCTTGTAGTCTGTGGAACCAGCCACTAGGAGCACATTGTTCGGATGCCAGTCCAGCGAGGTCACCGTGGAGCGTATGGGCTTCTTTATGTGCTTGGACACCCACCAGTCGTTCTCCGACTCAAAATAACAGACTGAAATCAAGCGAGCGCCCGAGCCCACAGCAAACTTATTCTCCAGCGGCGACCACTTGACACAAGTTGCTGCACGATTAATACGCAGAAGGACCAGTGTGGGCTTCCATTTGCCATCGTCGCCCTGCGTCCAAACATAAGCATTTCGATCGGCGGCACAGCTCACAATACGATTAGTATTTTTGGCCCAATCGATTCCCATGACACGCAAGTCGTGCTGATTAAGCACATCAGCTAGTTTCCAGCCGCTGCCTTCGCGGCCGTAGATATGAATCTCATGGTTGTTCGGCGATAACGCAATTTCTGTGTGTCAAATTGTGAGTCATAAATTAATACAAAGAAAAATGAGGGTTTTCTCGTTTCGTTGTGCGTCACTTACGTGTGCGATCGTAGTTCCAGGCATGGCAGGTTATGGATGCCAACGAATTGCCGAATGTATACTTTTCGGCCATTGCAAAAGCAAATGTTTTTTTTTTATTAAATGCAGTAAAAATTCAAGCCACACACGTAGTCTTTGATGTATTGGGCGTTGTTTGTGAAGGCGTCGGCGTGCTCGGATTTGGTGTTGGTTGTTTCTAGTTTTAATCGCGGACTCTGGGCCGTCTACACGATTAAGCCAGCACTGAAGCAAAGTAAGACTTTGGTGTTAACCTGTGCCAAATAAAACAAACTCACAATTTTCAATCGCTACCAAAATTGGTAAAATGCAGAAATTAATCACCTTTCGGTGTCGAAGACAGCTAGTGTTGTGTAGCGGCAAACCGCTACTCTGGGTCAGCATTAGAGATGTGCTAGGTGCACAATATTCAAATCGATAGTTTTGTGTTGTAAAGAGTTTTAAGAAATTCCAAGATTTTGTCTTCCTATTTGTTGCTGCTAATTTATGCCTATTAATTTATTTCTATTGGTTAAAAAATTTAGTCCATACCACAAGGTGTGTTCGATAGCTGCACTAGGTTGCCCTAGTGTACACTAGTTCACAAAAAAGTGTTCGATAGCTGCACTTTTTTACACTAAACTGTTCTGCCCTGTGTTTTATAGTGTGCCCTGACTTACATATGATTTTAGCTGTTAATTGTTCAGTACTAGCATCTGGCTTGAAAATAATTAAATTCAATTAAATTACTTGCTGTTAAATATTTATTCATACTTTCTACTTGAGGTACAACAAAATTGAATACCCATTTAGGAATATTCAAATTTGAGCTTTTCTACGCACAAAATAACCAATGGAAGTATCGATATACAATTGTCCACCACCACGAAATAATCGAATTGAAAGTCATGCATACCCATAATATAAGCGACAAGTGCCAAAGTAAATCGACTTTATTCGCAGCAGCACACTTTTTACAAGAAGCCAGTTAATATAGTGAAAAAATGTCCAAAGTAATTGAAATTACAGTAAATACACAAAAGCTATTGACTATTTTTAGGACAATTATACCCAAACTGACTAATGGAAAGTATAAAGGTCAATACGGCCGTATCGGTGTCATTGGTGGTTCCTTGGAATATACAGGAGCACCGTACTTCGCAGCAATGACAGCTATGCGAGTCGGAGCAGATCTTGCCCATGTTTTCTGTCATGCCGATGCTGCGTCTGTTATAAAGGCCTACAGTCCCGACCTTATCGTGCACCCTGTTCTTAACCGCGAGGACGCAGTTGAAGAAATTAAACCTTGGATTGATCGATTACATGTTCTTGTATGTGCAAAGTGTAAATTTCAATTTTATGCCATATTTATACAGTGCATTTGTATGGTTTTAGGTTATTGGACCAGGCTTGGGTCGAGATGCACGCATTTTAAAAACTGCCACAGATGTTATACAGTTTTGCCTGGATATTGGCAAACCAATTGTGATAGACGCCGATGGCCTATTTATTTTAAATGAAAACATCGATCTGGTATGCGGCAAACGTGACGTCATACTAACGCCAAATGCAATCGAATTCCAAAGATTATTTGGCAAGGATCCAAAGGCGGCCAGTGAAAAGATGCTGTCACTTGGTAATGGTGTTGTGGTCCTCGAAAAAGGAGCACATGACAAGATTTATATACCACACACTAACGAAGTATATTCGATGCCAATCGGTGGATCCGGTCGTCGCTGTGGTGGTCAGGGGGATTTATTGAGCGGCTCTCTGGCAACGTTCTTTTTTTGGGCCTTACAATCCAATCAACCGAATCCAGCTTATTTAGCTGCATGTGCCTCTAGCCATTTTGTTAAGAAATTAAACTATGCTGCATTTCAAAAGCGTGGACGTAGTTTGGTCGCCAGTGATATGATTGATGAGATATCCAGTGTATTTAAGAGCGAATTTGAGAATCAGAATTTAGACTAAAGCAATAATATGTTTACTATCTATTACGTATATCTATAGGACTGATTTAATAATTGTTGCAATATTATTACTGTAATAGATTGTTTATTGCAGTTTTTTAGGCCAAATCAAAGTAGCTTTAAGGGATTTGCTCATATTTATATGAAATGATATAACGTAGTGTCCTTACATTATATTAATGTGCGATTTATGCATTTTCTAATATTATAAATCTTAAAAATACCTCAATATATAGAAACAATTTAATACTCTGTTCCAAAATATATATTTAAAATAGCGCCAACATTTGACTTTGGATTTTTACATTTGAACAGTAGTTAATGTAGTGTTGCATAACATCTTTAATCGCACAGCTTGTGGTATTTGTGTGCTTTTGGTATATTTTAGTATATAATCAACCTTGGGATTTGAGAGCCTACACAAGTATTTTATTGACACAATGTTGGTTTATCACTTCAATTGTTTTTTCCCCTTTTAGGCTTAAATGTGTATTAGTTGACGTCTTTTGTTATTGCACATACTGCACAAATTATAATTTGCTCAATGAATAGGATAAATGATACCCACACGGAAACGCATTTTAATAGTTATATTATTAACTGCCTTACTGGGGCTCTTGCTGCGTTTTCTATTCTTCAATCGTCCACTACCGGATTTGAAGGTAAGTTGATTAAATGATTACTGAAGACAACAACAGTAACGTGCTTGTAATAAATGTTATCTATTTGCATAAGCTCTTATTAACATACATAAGTGTGTGTACATACACGTTGACTGTTTTTATTGATAGAAGCCATGTTATTACTTATTTATTGTGCATATTCATCCTACAAAAAAAAAAAACAAAAAAACAGTATCAATTTTTTGTTTATCATTTAAACTTTTTTAAAGTCTATGTACTAAATTATAAATGAATTTAATCTTTAATTTATCATTTTGATAACATTGATTTATACACACACTCAATAATTTCATTTATATAAATGCCAAAAAAATAACATTATTCTAATTGCCTCCGTCTTTTTTTAGGAAGAACCAAATTATCGTAGAAACCCAGGCACACCACTGCCGGTGTTGGTGATGGTGTTTTATGAAGCTTTATGTCCTGACTCCAAATACTTTATTACTAAGCAATTATTGCCAACGTACAAACATGCTGCCCCCATTATGGAAGTTCAGCTTGTGCCTTATGGCAAGGTAAGCAATTTTTATTATAAATTAATACTTGCGCACAAATGAACATATGTACATATATATTGATTTCAAGGCACACACAACGACGGACAGTGAGGGTAAATTGATATTTGACTGCCAACATGGAGCGACGGAATGCCAAGCAAATATATATCATGCATGCGTAGCAGAAATTATTGATGATCCACTTGTGCGTCTAGAAGTGGTCACATGCATGATTCGTGATAATCGACTTCCCAAAGAGGCTATGCAAAAGGTTTTTAAAAACATGATTGTACAATATCTAAAACTAAAAAAACTTTTTTGTTTTGCTTGCAGTGCGCCAAGCAGCACAATGTTGAAAATATTGATCTGATCCAGAAATGCTTTGATAGCAATCATGGTGCGGAGTTATTAAAATTAAACGGTGATGCCACATCGGCACTTCGACCGCCCGTCACATTTATTCCAACAATTACATTAGATGGTTCGCAGGGCAGGCAGGCATCGATCTTAAAAGATCTGCTAGGCGAAGTATGCAAAGCGGCTGGTGGCACGCAACAGGCTGAGAAGATATGCAACAAACACTAGATCAATTGTTTTATACACACACAAACTAATATTTATATATACACACACTCAAAAATTTGCTAATTGACAATTGTTTAATAAATTTTATTTTCGATTTTTACAATTAATATTTAAATATATAAACAACACAAAAACATCATAAAAGTGTACACATATATATATAGATATTTTTTTATCACATGCTAATATTAGATTGATTTACATGTATACCAATTTCCGTGCTAAGCGGAGTATCTTCCAGATTGGTTTTAGTGTCTTCATCGTTTACAATGGAAACCGTAAATCTTTTTATAAGGCAGCTCTTTGCGTCACACAGACTTAATGAAAATTCAATTGCCAGAACAGTTGGACTTTGATTCGGAATCGAAACATTTTCCAAATGCCGTATTTGCAAACTGCATTTGCCGTCTGTAGTAAGTTGTCCACGCGAATGTTTCATTTCCAGTGCAGAATTAATGCTTCTCATTAACCACTTTTGTGGCACATCTGGTGTGTACTTCAAGTCCGATGATAGCTTTATAATGAAATTTAATGTGCTGCGTTTATGCCGTAGCAGAGGTATACTCTTTGTTAGCTGCAATCCAATTGCCTTTGAAGCACTAACAGGTGCATCTGTTTCGCTTGTCGACGTCGAAATTTGTTTAAAATCTAGTATAAAGCGTTTAGCCGTATTGGTTTTCAAATCAATTATATGAATTGTGTGATTATTTGTGTCAGCAACTAATAGTTGACTGCCACTAGCATCTACACAAAGTCCTGACGGCTCTCTGAGTGCCAGGATGCTGCCATCTTGATTCTTGATTACCAATGTTGTTATACTATTGGTTTCAATGTCAATAACCTTAATCTTGTGGTTGTATGTGTCTGCCACATAGAGCATTCGATTGACATGATTAAAGGCCACACCCAATGGATGCTGTAATTTTGCGTTGTACAATTTTCCATCCTCATCGCCAAATGCAAATAGATTCTAAAAAATATCAACTGCATTAAAATAAGTTTACAAATGGCATGGAGTAACACTACTTACCAACGGATTGCGATCTCCACCAACCACTGGCATCACTTTGCCATCGACCATTGATGCTTTTCGTATGCTAGAGCTTTCGCTGTCCGCTACAAAGAGATAATCGCTAGTCATAGCCAATCCAGATGGTTGGGCAAATGCAGCATTTTGTGGATATGAGTTATTGCGATTTTCCTCGAGCCCATTGCCAATGAGGGATACACAGCAACGGGGCTCGAATTTGCGAAACTTCCACCAAATAATACCTTCGGGAAAATAGCCCCAAATCTGATGGGTGCCGGCTATGGCTATCAGAACAATTGTCTTTTCGGGTACAATTTGTTCGTCGGCATGGAAAGACATATCCATATCCCGAGTGCGAAACACAGCCACATCCCAAGGTGACGATATCGCCTGTAATTGACCCAACTTTCCACCGACACGGTCATGGCCCTGGTATCCCGTTCCAGCTAATGTTTCCACAACGCCAGATTTCAAATTTATTTGTCGCAGTGCATGATTATCCGTATCAGCCACGATAAGTGTGTGTTCATCCAGAAATGCAACTCCTTGAGGATTATTAAATCGAGCAGTTATTAAATCGCCATCCACAAAGCCAACATCGACACCTCCAATTTTATGCTCTACGATTCCTGAAATTGTAACGACCAGTATGCGATTGTTGCCAGCATCAGCAATGGCATAACGATCACCGTATCTGGCTATTTTAGCTGGAAAGCGTAGATTTGAGGCCGGATGAAGATCCGTTGACAGCTGCAGCGGCAGACTGGCATTATCAATCTTCTGTTGCCGTCCGTAATAGCTCAAAGCTGCGCCAACAAAGTCGTGCAAAAAGTCGCTGTGTCCCTCGCCCATTAGTAGCAACATTGGCACTCCGTTCGGACTTAACACCATAAGCGATGGCCAGCAACGGATGCTGAGTGCTCGCCACAACGATGATTTTGAATCATTTACTATGGGATGTTGAATTCCATAGCGCTGCGCCGCCGAAAGTATGTTTGCAGCTGTGCGTTCGTTCTCAAATTTGGGGCTATGTACACCAACAACAACAAGTCCATTCTCAACGGTATATCTCTCCTCAAGAGCTCGTAGCTCTGGCAACACGTGCATACAGTTAATGCAGCAATAGGTAAAGAAATCCAAAACAACTAATTTGCCGTGTAATCCAGCAAGGGTAAGCGGCCTACTGACATTAAACCAATCCAAATCTGTATAAGCATACAAAAATTAATTAATTTTTACTGGTATTTACTCTATTAACTTTGCACATACCACAATCGAATTCAAATTGTAAAGATTTCACTTTTGCAATGGACTTGTCGTCTGCATTCCATCGTTCAAAGAATTCCTCAAATACTTTCGCTCGATTATTTTTGTTGCTACGGTAATTTTGTTGCAGATCCTCCGTAAGGAATGTAACAATATCAATTGCGGTCAGATCTTCCGAGCAATCCATAATTAAATTCGATTTTCTATTTATTTTGACCAATTGTGGGAGACGCAAAAATTATGAGTAATTATTACCTATCGATACTTGCACATATATTTTTATCAGTGCTGCCAACTAACGACGTAACAAACCATTGTAGATCGATAAAAGGCAATTAAATAGAAAAAGCAAATATTTATAAAACTAACCAAAACTACAAGAAAACAATGTGCATCACCGGTGTTTTATTTTACAACGATGGGGAAAAAAGTAAAACAATTTAACAAATTATTTAATTTAATAGCTCTTAAAATAAAAACATTATTAGCATTGTCTGCAGCACTACGCTACATTTATTTAATCTTTCCCACCTAATTAACAAAATTTAAAGTCAATCAAACTATTATTCCCATGATTCCTGTTATTAGCTGTTGCAGAACCAAAACCAGAGAATCGGGCAGTCGCTCATCATCCAACTCGAAGTTATGTTGGTATTTCTTCGATTGCAAATAAAGTGTTATTTTTTTACATTCTACGGTCACACTTTTAGTAATTATAACATACATATGTACATAACGCACAGCACAAGCTGGCATATCGCTTCTTGGAACTTTACTTGCGCCATCGAATTGTCGCTCGCTCGGACGTGTTTTGTCACATTCATATTATCGAATTCCCCAAAATCCTACGAGCATAAAATCACAACAAATACGTATTATGGAAAAAAGTGAAAAGTGCTTGCAACAATGCTATAAACGGACTAAAGTGTCAAACTCAAAAATAATTAAAGACAACTCCTCGATATTGCGAATGCCGCGTGTGAGAAATGGAAAATCAATTGCACGACGACCAAAATTATGTGTTACCTGGGAAGGTCCAAACAGGACAACAAACAGCATTTGTTTTGTCTTTCTAATTGCAATTCTAACGTTCACAAATTGTATACAATTGGGCCTCGGCTCTTATGCAAATGATATTGATAGCGTTGCCCTGCTTACACAGTTAAAACCATTGAATTTAATAAATAATCTGCTGGCAGAAGACAATCCAAATAACTCCATATTGAAGGAATTACAATTGCCAGAAACACAAATAAGGCAAGTTTAGAAGCTTCAATTCCAAATATATTTTCTATGTTTTAAACAATTGTGTGTGTGTGTTTGTGTGTCTCTGTATATGCAATGGATAAAACTATACTGTAAACTTGTGCATACGTAGATATGTACACAAGTGCATACGTAATATATGTTTACCACGATTTGGATTTATCTACTTAGTTGTGAATGCTGCGCATCAATATGTCTATGCTAATAAGTCAAAGAATACGTTCGAAAAAGGCGTCAATTTTTTTTTTTATTGTGCGTGACATAATAAAAGTTATTATCGAGGGCAGACAACTTAATATAAAAAAATTAAAACATATTTTAATTTATTTATTTTTCCGTTCGGTTTTTTAAATTCTTGAATTTTTCAACATTGACGATTTTTAAAAATATACTTTAATACATATATGTCTGCACGTTTATAAATACAATATATTTTTGTTTGAAGTTTGACGTACGACGTATGAACAGAGCAAGGTCTTTGGTGGCCAAAGAAATGTATTTTATTGTTGTTGGTTTTTTTTACGAACAAAAAAGATTTCTATGTCACAACCGTATGAATTGCAGCATTGATTTTAATTGGAAATAAATTTCCCGCAACAAATCATTTTTTGATGACGTTTTCTGTTAAATATTTGTTGCCTTAAGATCTCTCCCTTTCGCTCTCTTCCAACAGTTACAGAGAGAATAAAAATCTTGTTTATATGAGCTTAGAGTTTAATTAGTCATTCTTTAATTATAAAAGTGTTTTAAGTAAACTTTAAGCTTTCGATCACAAAGTATAATATAGCCAATACCTTCAATTTATATGAATAGCAAGGGTATTAAGACTTCAGCACCTTGTTGCTAACTAGTTCTTTATGGAAGAGTACACAAGCGAATTATACAAATCAAATGCCAAAATATTCGTTTGCATGTGTATGTATATGTGTGTAGAAAGTGTATCATTCGAATTGGTGCTTTGAAACATACATATATATTTGATTTCATTACCGAGTGATCTTTGGTAGACAAAATTAATGTATTATTTTTACATTCCTTATTTTTTTTGTTGGCTGTAAGCACACAAAGTAGTCGAAACATAATTTACTGGGGTCTTTTTATACCCTAGACCCATAAAATGGGTTTAAAAAGGGCATCATGGTTTTGTGCAAAAGTATGTTACAGTCAGGAGAAACCCCGTAAAGTATATATATTCTTGATAAGCATCAACAGCCGAGTCGATATAGCCATTTCCGTCCGTTTGTCCCTCCGTCTGTATGAACATGCCGATCTCAGAGACTAAAGACTCCAGTGAGTGTTACGTAACGGGTGAAGGGTATGTACTAGTCGAGATCTCACGACTAGAGCCTTCTTACTTGTTTTGTTTATAGATAGCTTATCTACGCTGATTTGCGTTTTGCTGCTTTTTATACCAAAATTTGAACAACAAATCTGCTTTTACCGAGATCATACTGCCTCAAAATGTTTACATACATACATACATATGTGTATATGTATAAAGTATGTCTATACGTATTTGTATTTGGTATGAAGTTGAATTATTGCGGTAACAAATTTTGTTCAGTCATAACTTTGTCAAAACTGAATTGTTATTAAATGTATATTATTTGTAGAGCACATAATATTTTATCAATAAACATTTTGTCTAAGTGCACTAGTTTAATGGCATTTTGCAAATGCACTTTATAGTTTCTTAATCATTTTAATTTATTTTCAAGCATAATTATTTTAATTAGCTATTCATCACTTAAATCGTGATTTTAGCACTTATTTTAATGCCAAAATTCTTTAGTGAAAATGTTGCAATTCTTGCAAATATGCTAGTTATTTTAAAGTTAGATGTCACCGGCGCCTAAATACTCTGTTACAGTTTTAAAAAGTAAAATGTATGTTTTACATTTAACTCTGCTTATCAAGCTTAACAGAAATATTTTTTTTTGTCACTGTTGCTACTTGCAACTGCAACGCAATCTCCATTCTCCGTTCTTTTAACATTGTTTTTATTATTTACTTTAATTCCATTTATTCTGCGAAGGCTGGCTCTGACTCAATTTCTCGGTTTTGTTATCATTCAATGTTTATCAACGCACAATACACGAACACAAAATAAACACACTTATGAGGGACCTACATATATATGTACTTAAGTTGTGAGCATGTAAGATGAATTGTTTGTTTTTAGATTTGCGCCCAAAACTTAGTTGACTTGTTGCTGCTTTCATAAATCTCCCGAATTAGAATTCGTTGAAGTGCAAAAATCGACAAAATATTTATATTGAGGTCACAAAATACGTATTTCAAACGATAAAGTATGTGTATGTATGTATATATATTCGTATGTGCACCATTCACGTGCTTATTTACAGTTGCATTGAATGTGGAGCATAGTTTTATTGCACTTGCTTTAAGAACTGTTAAAGTGTGCACACTTTTTGTACGCACACAAACACGAACATACTATACGTAATACGTATGCACGCACTTTGTCTATATCTGTTTTGTTTTGACTGCCAAATTCTAATTATAGCTAGCTTTATGTATGCAAAAGCATCACCATTTCTTGCTCATGTTTTTGTGCGTTCTCATTCGTTAGTATGTATTTGTAAAGTGTTCTCACATAAATGTGTACGTATTTGTGTTTGTCTGCATATTCTTTTCGCAGCGTATAATAAAAAATAAATCTGTGACAAAAATTGCTTTTTAATTTCATTTTGTTGTGTTTTGCGTTTCTTTTGCTGTGATTGTGTTGGTTCAAGGCAGCAGCTGAACATTGTCTTGTTATACAATTTTAATTAGTGTTTTTTAAAAAGCAAGAAAACAAAAAACAAAACCTGTCGGTCTGGGCCGCCGAAGCCACACACACAAACAAAGATTAAAATGAACTGCACATAACCGCAAACACATTTTCACTAAAATGACTCATTGCATACTTGTTCTTAGCCAGTCACAGTCTCGTCGTGAGGCACGTTTAAGTTTGAGCTAACAAACTTAACACACACACACGCACACACATAAACATGCGCGTACCCTAATCATAATACACAGGTGTATGTACAAACATGTCTACCTGCATAAGTATGAATGTATGTATATTTTGCGAAGCCGCACCAAAATCAATACATACATACGTGCGTACTTTGTGTATACAAAAATACATACGTACACACTTATAATATTTTGAAAACTGCCAAACACAATAATACTGCTGCTGCTGCTGCTGGCGATGGCGGCCGCGGTTGATTCTTATTTTCGTTCTATCGGACCAATCCAAATCAATCTGGATTGCGGCGGTTGAAACGAGGATTTCTGTTTTTTTTTTCGTTTCTCTTTTTTTATTGTATTCCGATGTTTGCGTTCTGTGCCTCGGTCTCCATATTATGTACATACATATGTATGCATGTATATTTTTTAACGCCATGTAATTAGTGACGATTTCTTTGCATACACATACAAGATCATACATATTAAATGTATGTTAATTTAATTCCATAGAGTCATCAGTTTAATAAATTAATTGCATTCTCGTTGACCCGTTTGTGTTTGCTTTAAAGATTTTAACAACATTCGAGGCGCTAAATAATTGAATTAGGAGGATTGGCTCAATCGAATTGTGGCTGTGTTCGCAATTGAAAGCAATTTACATTTATTTTTTGGGGTGTCTTTTCTCAAATTGATGATGACAAAGTGGGCAAGATTTCTCACACAGTTAAAAGATCTAGGGTCAACAAATGACAGCAGCAGGATGAATTAAGATATATATGAATTCTGGATTTATTTTTTCAACAATTCAATAACTTAACACGTGCATCAAGATATGACAATGGGAAAAATTTAATTTAGTCTACTAAAGTTAGAATCGAATGGAAATCTAGTTAAGAAACTTTTAAGTGTCGTTTATCTGGGGCGAGATAATATACTACTACACCTTGGAAACAAATAAAAACAAGAGTGCCTCGATCGAGTGAGATATATACTACTACAGCGATTGCTGATGATAAACCTAAAAGTGATAAGACAATGTCGCCTGTGACGCAAACGCCAACAAGAAATCTTGTGGCCAACTCACAACAGTGAGATAATCTGTATCTTGGATGCGGCTGAATTCAGTTTTGTCTGGTTTATGTGTTGCACGTTTATATGTACAAAAAGATCTCAATCAATCTGGTGCCCACGTAGTGCTATATGCATGGTCTCTTATCGATATTATTTTGGGGACAATTGCATAACACTCAAGTGGGGCATATGGACTACGTCACAAATGTGGTTTGAACAGGCCAAAGCCTGACGGTTTTCAATGCTACAAAAGATAGCAGTAAATAAATAATTCACAAATATGTTTATCTGCAGCAAAATTAACACTATGAACCGTACACATATATTTGTTCTTGTTAATTCCAGTGTTGAATGATAAAACTGTGACTAAACATTAGATAAATAAGATAACAATTCCTTAAAATAATTTCTGCCAAAATATATATTTATTTATTTTATTTTTATTTCATTTTAGTGTTCGCGAAAAAAGACAGACAGCGAAAAAGGAAACTATACGCATTATTGGCTTGCGTTTGGAAGATGATAGCCAGGAGTCCAATGATGGTGTGCCAAGTGTATTAAGTGAAAAGGAACAAACGATACGTATCTTCGGTATTGGGCTGCAGGAGAAGACCGTTATTGCGTTCACAAATGAGGAGAATGAATATCAGGGGCCATGCCTTAAGCCGGCCACAGAGATCTTTAAGCCAAAAGAAGTCTCACCCGATGGTGTTACGGCCCTATATAATGTTAAATTTCCATACTCCAAGAGCGTATTGTATGTGTGTGCAAAAATTGATGAAGGATTGCCTGTAAGTTGCATTTATAAACAATTCTTTTACCCAAACAATCTTTGAATTTTGAATGTATTTTGTTTATTAACAGCACAGCAGTGCGGCAAATACAACACCGCTAGAACATCAGGGCAATGCCCAATGGATGAAAATTGAAACGCACGAACCATTGTTGCCCGTGTGGCTTGCCTTAGTCGTCATTATCACATGTCTGGCATTTTCGGCCTTGTTCTCTGGTCTTAACTTGGGCCTTATGTCCATGGATCGCACAGAGCTAAAAGTAAGAGGCGAAACCAAATCTTAGCTTAATAGATTTTGTTAATTGAAGTTTATTTTTTTTGTAGATTTTACAAAATACTGGCACGCTTAAAGAAAGAAAGTATGCTGCGAAAATTGCACCCGTAAGAGATCAAGGTAATTATCTGTTGTGCAGTATACTCTTGGGTAATGTGTTGGTTAACTCCACCTTTACCATTCTACTGGATGGTTTGACCTCTGGACTCTTTGCTGTCATATTTTCCACCCTGGCCATCGTCCTTTTTGGTGAAATTACACCTCAGGTAGGTGTTCTACGTTTAATTCGATGAGTGTGGTTCTGTAAGAGTTACATGCTCAAAGTGAAATATAAATATACATATACATAATACTCAATACTTTTCTGTTTTTAAACCTTTGATTTCATTTATGCTATTACATACCTCTCTCATCCTTTATTTCTTAAACAAACATGTTAAAAATTCCTAACCATTAATATCAAAATGATCATCTTGCTTACAGGCTGTATGTTCCAGACATGGTTTGGCTATTGGTGCCAAAACGATAATGATAACCAAAACGGTTATGGCCATAACAGCACCATTGTCGTATCCCATTTCACGTATTCTCGATTGGCTCTTGGGTGAAGAGATTGGCAACGTTTTCAATCGTGAACGCCTAAAGGAACTTGTCCGTGTAAGTAAACTACAGTGTTTAACTAAACTAAACAAAAATAAACATAATTTAATTACCTAGGTTACCAATGATGTCAATGATTTGGATAAAAATGAAGTGAATATCATCTCGGGAGCTTTGGAGTTGCGTAAGAAGACCGTTGCCGATATTATGACACATATTAACGATGCATATATGCTTTCGTTGGAGGCGCGTCTGGACTTTGAAACGGTTTCGGAGATCATGAACTCAGGCTATTCACGTATCCCAGTCTACGATGGCGATAGAAAGAATATTGTTACATTGCTGTATATTAAGGATTTGGCATTCGTTGATACCGATGATAATACACCGTTGAAGACACTTTGTGAATTTTACCAGAATCCAGTTCATTTCGTTTTTGAGGACTACACTCTTGACATTATGTTCAATCAGTTCAAGGAAGGTACAATTGGTCACATTGCCTTTGTGCATCGCGTCAACAATGAAGGCGATGGTGATCCGTTTTATGAAACAGTTGGTCTGGTTACGTTGGAAGATGTTATTGAGGAGCTTATCCAAGCTGAGATTGTTGATGAAACCGATGTGTTTGTCGATAATCGCACAAAAACTCGACGCAGTCGTTATAAGAAGGCCGACTTCTCGGCATTCGCTGAGCGTCGTGAGGCTCAAACTGTGCGAATTTCTCCTCAATTGACATTGGCAACATTCCAGTACTTAAGTACAGGTAAAGTACATTAAACTTATCTCGCTTTGAATGTCTAATTAAGATATGTTTACGCTTATAATCTACAGCTGTTGATGCGTTTAAAAAGGATGTCATATCCGAACCGATCTTGCGGCGATTACTTAATCAGGATGTTTTCCACAATATCAAATCAAAGGGCAAGAACAAGGATGATCCCTCATTGTACATATTTACACAGGGAAAGGCAATTGACTATTTTGTACTTATATTGGAGGGTCGTGTTGAAGTGACAATTGGCAAGGAGGGTCTTCTCTTTGATAGTGGACCATTTACTTATTTTGGTACACAGGCGTTGGTACAAAATGTTGTTATGGGTAAGTTTTTAACATTATTATAAAAATGCCTTAGACATATACTAATAAATGCATTCGTACGTATAGATTCTCCAACTCAGATGGGATCGTTACAGTCATTAAATATGGATTCGAAAATAAGGCAAACTTTCGTTCCTGATTACTCTGTTCGTGCTTCAACGGATGTGATATATATTGCCATTAAGCGTAGTCTGTACCTAACCGCAAAGAAGGCGACTCTGTTGGAAAAGAGTCGTAAATCGGGAACGTTCTCCAGTGAAACATTCGATGATGAAGTTGAACGTCTCCTGCATTCAATAACAGAAGATGATAAGCCCCGTTTCCTGGCAGCCAGCCAGAATGCAAGACGTTCTTCCAAGCCAAACAGGAGTGGAGCATCGTCACCCCTCAACAATGATCTGTCACATGATGATCGAAGTAATAGCGTAAGTGGCCAAGTTCATCCAGGCCATCGAAGTGGTCATGAACGTACGGAAGATGGTTCGATGAGTAGTCTGGTCACTTCGGATGTGGATAGAGATCTTCAGAATGGTGAAAACGATGACAGGGATGGAACGGCGGCTTCCTCACCACTTTTGCCAAAGCCGGACGACAAAAATAATGAGTCCAAGCAAAGCAAACCTAAATAACGACAGTCCTTGGAGAAGAATCCATTACATTAAGACCTAGCTGCCGCATCTGAAAGTTTCCATAAGAATCACTCACAGTTCTTTCTAATGCAAAACAAAAACCGAAATATGCTTGCTTTGCTTTTTTTCTTAAAATATTGTTATATTTATACAATTGCTTGTTTATCGACCTCAATTTTCAAATTGACTAGAATTGTGTTTCCTTATTCTGTAATACTAAATTAGAGATTTATATATATTTAGATACAAACCGAATGGTTAATTTTCAATGATGGTTTCTTCTTAAATTAAAATAATAGTCTTGAGATTTCTTAACAACCAGAAACTAAAACACACACACACACATATTACACGCATGTATTACCTCATAAAATACGTACTTAAGAAGAGAAATTAAGCACCATTGCTTTGCAAATCCACCTAACCCCTATTTCTACTTCCTTTAAAATGACATACAAAAAAAATATGCTTATGACCGCAGCATCATTAAGAATTTGTTGTTAAATTTGTTTATTGTTCTGCTAACATAAATGTTTAATAGATTAGTTTCCTATGTTTTTTTTTTTTTTTTAATTCAAGTCTATAAACAAATGTTATAAATCAGTGATGGATACTCCTATATACTTTAAAAATGTGTGCACAAGTTTTGTTTTTACTGTATTGTTGTTGAATTTGTTTGCATTGATTAAAATGCATTCGACATTGAAATAATCCCACAAACTTCATATAGCATAACTGTATTAATTGAGAAGTTCAAAACTTCTCATTCGTTATTCATTAAATTAAAGGTGTTATTTAGCAGTTTATAATGTGTCGTAATAAAAATGAATATATACATTCATTACCTACGTTAACTTAGATTAAATGCATACCTACATACATACATATTTAACTAAATGAGACAAAAAATAATATGTACATACATACATGAACAAGCAGCGTTGATTGGTTTTATAAAAAAATGTCCATCGCATTTGTGAGTGACGCTTAATGGCTGTTCCGACCAGGCGTTTGGCATAAGGTAAATTATTTTGAAAAAGATTCTTGCAAAGAACCTACAAACATACTGAAAACATGTGCTTGCAATAAATTATAAATTTTTAAAAAAATTCATATACATATAAATATATATATATATTTACTATTAAAGATAAATGAAAGATTAATGTCAATAGAGCTACTTTGTTACTTCCTTATATGTATTTACAATATATATTCGTATATAAAATGTACAAGAATTTTGAAAAACCAAATATTTGTTGTGTTTTGTTTTCGCGTGCAATTTTTATTATTTCATAAGCGATTATTAAACAAAACAAAACTATTCATTGTTTCTTATATGCGCCAATGTTAAAACGACTCTGCTACTAACAGCGCTTGATTCGACTCTCTGTTATTTTATTATTCTATGATAACAGTCGTTCAGTGGCTCAACGGTTACACCGCTGTTCCGTATATTGTGTTCTTTTCCATTCTGTTCCTAATCAAGCTAGTTGTAGATTCCCAAATTTAATTTATTTCAATTTACATTTATTGTAAAGAGGCAAGGATGCACCGTGACGGAAAATCCCATTCACGTGGAGGTAAATCCCACGCTCGTCCACCCGGGCTTACCGGCAAAGAGATTGGCCTGTACTACAGAAATTTGGCGCGTCAACGCAAAGGCAATGACAACAAAAGTGATGAGCCCAAAATACGTCTCGGCTGCGATGTGAGCATACCGCCAGGAATCCTTAGACGTGTTACTGAATATCTGGTAGACTTTAAGTATGCACGCGACTCAAAAGAGAAGCAGCTGGATGCCAAATTTAAAGAACAGTTTCGGCATATGTTAAGTGTTAACTTTGAGCAATTCATTGAGGAGACAAAAAAGCGAAATGAAGACTTAAAGCTAAGCAATCCCGGCCTAGATGAACACCTGCAACAGCAGCAAAAGGAAAGAATGCAAACTGGTGAGCTACGAGCACGCTACGAGGAGCGCCAGAAATTGCCAACAATGACACATGCAGCAGATATCCTCGAAGCTGTACAACAAAACCAAGTGCTACTCATTGTGGGCAGCACGGGATGCGGTAAAACCACACAGGTACCACAACTACTACTGGACGACTGTATAACACAAGGCATTGGATCCAGCTGTCGCATTGTGTGCACACAGCCTCGTCGGATCTCAGCCATAAGTGTGGCAGAACGAGTTAGCTATGAGCGTGTGGAACCGCTTGGTCAATCTGTTGGCTATCAAATCCGTTTGGAGAGCCGTAAGCCTCGAGAGCGTGCCTCTATCACGTACTGCACCACTGGAGTTCTACTGCAACAATTACAATCAGATCCGTTAATGCACAGCGCCAGTGTGTTGCTTCTGGACGAAATCCATGAGCGAAGCGTGGAAACAGATCTTTTAATGGCATTACTTAAATTAATTTTGCCCCATCGTCCATTGCTGAAAGTGATTTTGATGAGTGCAACGGTGCGGGAACAGGATTTCTGTGATTATTTCGACAACTGTCGAATGTTTCGCATTGAAGGTATTATGCATCCCGTCAAGATGCTGTACCTGGAGGATGTGCTTACCCTGACTGGCTATCAGTTTCATAGTCGTCAAAAGAAACGAAGTCGGGAACAGCCAGAGCATCGAGCCATGATCGAGCCATATATAAGACGCCAGCGTGGCAGCTACGATGACAATGTATTGAATCAGCTCCGTCAGCCCGAATCTGAGGGTTGCGAGGACATCGAGTTTATTGCGGATCTCATCTACTTCATTTGCAATAGCCAGCCAAATGGTGCTATATTGGTTTTTATGCCGGGTTATGAGAAAATCTCACAGCTGTACAACTTACTAACAAATCCTCGCTCTGCCCTGGGTCAACGTTGGCGGGATCAGTTGGTTGTCTATCCACTGCACTCGTTGCTGCCATCTGTGGAGCAACAGTCCGTGTTCCGACGAGCACCCCAAGGCAAGCGAAAGGTTATTATCTCGACGATTATTGCAGAGACTTCAGTGACCATTGATGATGTTGTCTATGTCATCAATACCGGGCGCACCAAAGTAAGCAGCTATGACATTGAGACAAACATTCAGACGCTCGAAGAAAGTTGGGTCACCTTGGCAAATACACAGCAGCGTAAAGGACGTGCAGGTCGCGTGCAGCCAGGAGTTTGCTATAACCTCTTCAGTCGGGCTCGGGAAGCTAAAATGGCAGAGGTTCCCACACCAGAGATCTTGCGCTGCAAACTGGAATCCATAGTGCTCAGTCTTAAATTGCTGCACATTGAAGATCCCTACGCATTTTTTCCAACACTAATCGATGCTCCTGTCCAGAAGGCCGTTAGCAATGCAGTTAATATACTTAAAAGGTACGTGCTGGTAATTATTACTAATGTCTTGACAAAATCACATTTCATCCTTCTAGAATTGAAGCTCTTGATGAAGCTGGACAGCTAACGCCGTTAGGTCTGCACCTGGCAAAGTTGCCCATTGATCCGCAAATGGGTAAAATGATTTTAATATCAGCGCTATTTCGTTGCCTGGATCCGATAACATCGGCAGCAGCTGCCCTGTCCTTTAAGAGCCCCTTCTATACGCCAATGGGTCAGGAGCGACGTGTGGATGAAGTCAAGCGCACGATGTCCCGACAGATGCGTAGCGATCATCTCATGGTCCATAACACTATTTGCGCCTATCGTGAAAGCTATGAAGCACATCGTGATCGTGACTTTTGCTATAATAACTTCATTAGCCAGCGAACAATACAGCAGCTGGAGCGGATGAAGCAACAATTTGCCGATCTTCTATGTAATTACAAGTATGTCTTAAAGCGCATTTAATTAATATTTTATAAATCTATATTTGTTCTGTTTACAGATTTCTTACATCATCTGATTGCTTGCATGCCTCATCCAACATCAATTCGGAGAAGATTCCATTGCTGCGTGCAATTATTGGAGGTGGCCTTTATCCAAATATGGCACACTTATGGTTTGTCCTTTATTATTTTATCTAATACATAAAATCTATATTATTCTTTTTATAGCAAATCACGGCAAATAAAGAATCGTATGCGTGCAATTCACAACATGTCCACGGATGATGGACGTCGTTGTAATTTTCATCCATCATCAGTGAACAGCGGCGAAAGTGGATTTAATTCCAACTATTTTGTCTACTTTCAACGGCAGCTATCAACAGCGCTTTATCTTTTAGACGCCACCATGGTTTTTCCCATGGCGCTTATCATTTTTGGGGATGGTGTCGAATCGGGTGTCATAGACAACAAGCCATATATATCGGTGGCTAAGACATACTAGTAAGCTCTAACTATAAATGATTTTATTTAAAGGTTTTGCTATAATATTTTGCTTTAGTTTCAAGTGCGATCCGGAGACGGCGACTGTAGTAATTGATTTACGTAAAAGCTTGGCCCTGCTGCTGCTTGAAAAGGCATTGAATCCAGCGCAGATCGAAGAGAACAGTGATGAAAATAAATTAATCAGGTAAGTTCTTTTTTTTTTACTTTGAGCCTTAAATAAAAAATATATTTTTTAAAATGTTTTACAGAGCCATTGAAGTTTTGCTTTCCATTGACGAAAGTATGGGAGATGATGACGACGATGATGTTATGGATTCCGATGAGATTGATAACATTTAAACTGACTGTTGTATATAAATAGCTTTATTGTGTAATTGATCACTGTGTGATGTTACCAAAATATTTCTTTATAATAGGTTTTTTTTTAATGATTATGTAAGCCTTAAGCTTAGACATCTTCAAGCAGCGCAAATACATTTCGAGAACGCAATTTATCGCAATCATCTTCATCGGCATTTGTTTCGTCATTGGAGCTGTCCTCATCATCATCATCGCTATCAGCAGCTGCAAAATAAATCATAAGTTTAATTTAATATTTATTTAAACTCGTTTGTTTAGAACTTACTATCTGAGCAAATAGAAGATGTGTCTTCATTGGTCTCGCTATCCGGTTCGTCAGCATCTACATGCTGATATTTCTTAACCTCTGCTAAGTCAGGATGCTGCAGCCATTTTTCGTGCTCCTCGTGATAGCCGGGTGGATAAAACTGCAACACCAACTGCTGTTGTCCGGCCAAACACATGCGCAAGATATGATTAGCGGCACGATAACGATCTGGGCGCGCTGCCTTAGCGGTTAGGAATCCACGCTTATAAGCCCAGGCATCCGAAATGGCAACAGCCGACCACTCGTCATAATCCTCGGGCAGCGGCAAGCGCAGCAGTTTCGGCACATCCAAGTGCTCAGCCATTAGCTTAAGCGAACGATAAGGCACCTGCAACTGAGAAATGGGAAAGCTGCCGAGCAAAACTTGCAAGCTCTTTGGCGTGTTGGAGGGAAACACAAGACCGGGACAATCACAGACACGCACATGCTGCGAAAGGAATATGGTCTGGAAATGTTTGGTGTGGCCCGGTGTACGACTAACGCTGACTACTTTGCGTCCCTTGAGTGCATTTATCAATGACGATTTGCCCACATTGGGATATCCAAGGCAGCCAATGGTCAGAATGCCGCTGTTGTATTTCTCATGCTGATGGGGTGTGGTATCAATGCTATTACTGATTTTTAGTTCGCCCTCCACTTGCAACTTTGCGTTGGTATCATCCATGTCTAGCTCCTCATTACGCATATCTTCACGAATCTTTTGCTCCCATGCCGAGAGATCAACCTCGCCTTGAACATAGCGTTGACATTCACGATATATGTTATAAACACCCTCCATGCTCTGGTGATGACGTCCACGTTGATTTGCTTTGCGACCGCGTGCCGAATGCGAAGCAAAGATAACTAAATGCACCTCCGGATAATGTTCCTTAAAATAGTGACGCCAGGCAACGACAGCCTCGGGTTGAACAAGATCCACTTTATTTAGCACAACAATCGCATGTTTCTGCAGCTTGTGCACAATGTGTTCGTAAAGTGCAGGTGGAAACATCAGTGAAGCATAACGCACATCCACAATGATCAGCAATATATCGGACATTTCCAGCACTCGCCAAAGCTGACGCCATGTTTCCAAGTTAAGCTCAAAGAGCGATAATCCTTTGATGTCGCTGCGCTTTTCCATTAGCTTATCCACATACTCCTGCAAGGCAAAACGTTGAGTCATGTCATGTAAAATGTATTTTGTTTATTGTATTATCATACCTTGAAGTACCTATTCTCATTACGATCTAGAAGCTCCTTGCTTTGCTCATAGTTCCAAGGCGGACGAACTGGAAAATCATAATCTTTGAAAAAGCTCGAGTCAATTTCTCTTTGTTTGGGTGTCAGGACGTCCAACGGCTTAAATCCCTCTTCTTTCATTAGTTCAATCTCCTTTTTGCTCTCCTGCATAAACTGTAGATTGTAACGGTTCACGTTTTTGTTGCGAGCACCAGCGCCGCCGCGTGGAAATGGTTGCTCCATAACCTTGCGATCTGTAGTCGTTTCGGGTGCATCGCTATCCTCATATGATTCCTGATTGCTGCGCAAGTACTTTGATGGAGCTGCCAACAAGGTTTAATAGACCATTTAAATTGATTTTATTTTAATTAAATTATTTATTTACCTTTTGTGTTGCGCTTTTGTAGCAACTGGTCTTTCTTCTTTTTGCCGCTAAACGGCACTTTTCGTCTTTGTTGTGGCATTCCGAAATGTTATTCGTGTTTCGTATTTCTGTATAGCATCATTTACCAATTAATACTTTACTTATTTATATTTTAATTACCTTACTCTACTAACCTTGTTTGGCTTTTTTCAAATCGTTCTTTTGTTTTGACAAGCAAATGTCAAAATACACAATTTAAAGGCGTTGTGATATTTTTTTTTGGCATTTAATCGTCAACAGTTTGTGGTCCTTTTTTGTTTACTTTCGTTCTACAAATCACAACAATATATTTATTATTGTCAAAAGAAATTAGCAGGCTATTGGTTTCTTCTATCACTAGCTTTTTGTCGAGTAGTTGTTAAAATTTTGTAAATATCGCCCATCTCTACCATCAAAGCCAATATATTTTTTCAAGTCGCATTTTTCAAGTACGCCCCTTTGTTTTGTTAGTTGAAAACAGCTGTTTATTAATCAACATGTATTTGGTATTTAAATACCGCATGTTATGTTGAGTCTGTTAATTGACAAAAATACATACAACTTCAACATGAACTTTGGGTTCGCGCTGCTGATATTGTTATTGGCCAAAGGGCAACCTATTGGTTTATTTTAAAAATTTGTCCAATGCCATTAAGCGGCATAAGAGTTTTGGAATTTGTGGGCTTGGCCCCTGGTCCATTATGTGGCAAAATACTTGCCGACTTTGGAGCGAGTGTAACGCGCATTGACAAGGTTTGTCTATAAAGCAGATAAAATTGCATAAAATGTTAACAAGTGTAGTTTGTTTCAACAGGTGCTGGATAATTCGTTGGATGTGTTGCAACATGGTAAACGCACATTGGCCGTTGATCTTAAGAAAAAAGAGGGTCAGCGTATTGTGCAGCAACTGGCCAACAAATACGATGTTATAGTGGAGCCATTCCGTCCCGGTGTCATGGAAAAACTTAACTTGGGACCCAAACAGCTGTGCACTGATAATCCACGTTTAATTTATGCACGTTTAACCGGCTTTGGCCAGCAAGGTCGCCTGGCAGCTCGTGCCGGCCACGATCTCAACTATGCTGCAGTTTCGGGAGTACTCTCAATGCTTGGCCGCGAGCATGAGAAGCCAACAGCGCCAATCAATTTATTGGCGGATTTTGCTGGTGGAAGCGTCATGTGTGCCATGGGCATATGTCTGGCATTGCTGGAACGCTACAAGTCCGGACGCGGTCAGGTGGTAGATGCAGCTATGGTAGATGGAGCAGCCTATGTGGCCAGTTGGTTGTTCATGTCCAGAAACCTCAGTATTTGGGATCAGAATCAGAAACGTGGAGTGAATCTGCTCGATGGTGGTGCCTACTTCTATGACACATACAAAACAAAAGATGGACTCTATATGTCAGTGGCTGCTTTGGAGCCACAATTCTTTGAGCTGTTAAAGGAACGTTTGGAATTGCCAGCCGATTTGTCGCAATATGGCGAGGAGGCTCAAATCCAGGGCAGGCAGCTATTAACCGATATCTTTCTTACCAAAACACAATCCGAATGGTCAACCATATTTGAGGATGTGGATGCTTGTGTCTACCCCATAGTGGAGTGGCAAAATGTACTCGAACATCATCACAATGCAGACCGGAAATCGTTTGAGCGTATCGCTGATGTCTGGGCGCCGCGTCCTGCGCCACGCTTAAGCCGAACACCTGGCAAAATACGACAGACTGATACGAGGTCCTTGCTTGATGAGCTGGACATGAAACCGGAGCAGCTGCGTCAACTACAAGAGGATGGAGTTATAACGTTGCCACTTAAACCCAAGCTGTAGACAATGTAAATAAAAAGACTTTGAAGTGTTTTTTTTGTTTTCTTTCATTCAAAATACTTTTATTCTATCTCTTGCACACAAATACAATTACAATTCATTATATATTCATCACGTACAAACTATCAGTCATACATATTTTATAAACATTTAGGCCACACATTAAACATACATTGTTTCTGTTTTGTAATTTTAGCTTAATATAGTAGTAGTATAGGCAACATAAACCAAATAATTCTCATCATGTTTTGTTAAGAAAATCAAATAAGAAACATCAGATTGCATTCATCAATCACACATCTCTGAAACACCCTGATACTATTATTATATTATTAATTATTAGCACGCATACAAATATTACACGCTTCTTTTGATTAACACACACAACACTTATGGGCTTAAACTCATTTGTTTATTTGGGCTAAAGCACCGCGCGTCAGCGTTACCAATTTTATAAATATATATATTTGTAAATATGCATTCATTCATTATGTATGTATAATATAGTATGTTCATGTATGTAAGTGTTTCGTTTTTTGTTATTTTTTTTTTTTTTGTTTTAGTTATATGTATGTTGTGTAAATTTTTACTATTTTTCCGTTAGTTAGTAGTTAGTTTGTTATCGTACGTCCAGCGTAAAGTAATTAATAATAGTCCTTATGTAAGTGTATTCGTAGAGTATTGTATAAGTCTCAGTTCTCAGTATAAAATCAGTACCATTTGTTACGTTTTCAATTTGTTTTTCGTTCATTTTTTATCATGTCGTTTGGGTTTTTCTTTGTTTTCTTGTAAATGTTTACACTAACAATTGTATTTTTTTTTTTGTTTTTTGTTTATTTTACATTCTTACAAAAAATATTTTTACGTTTAGTTTACAATTTGCTCTGCTGCGCGTGGTGCTTTTAAACAACAATTCACATCAAATCACACACATACAGACGCATACAAACATGTAAAACAGTCACAAACACACACACTCTTACAGATATCGGTTGAAACCGATTATATAGCTACTTACTAACTAATTGGACACACAACGGCTAAAGCAGATCGACCACTTAAATTATACATTTGTCTTAATGTTACATTTGAGAGCCTGGAATGATGGTTAAACTCACACACACACAGACACACTCACACACAGCATTTGATATCAGTCATAGTCTCGCACACTCAAGTATACATTAATTGATCTATATGCAGCAGACTTCATTAAAAGTAAATTTGTGCAGGATGAGCCTAGCCCTTATAAAGGTTGCATTCGGAAAACTGATCACTGCGCCACTCTCAGACACGCTGTCACGCTTATCAATATATAGATATATTCAACACACCCATAGTCATCAGAATCATCATCACACAAGTTTCATCCTTCAACACGTATCATTCACCAAAATACACCTATAAAAAGTGTGCAAAATTAAAGAAAATTATAGAATTAAACATCAGTTTTACAAGTTGTATCGTTCTTAAATATCTAGAAATGTATATGTTTGTGTATAATATTTGAGTATAACATTTATGCAACTTACGTTCGCATAGCACAGCCATTAACATCCAAGTTCCAAGTTGGCTTCCAGCTTTTCTCACACTTTCCAGCATCGACGAAGCGGCAGACATTCTCATACATCAACATACTTTTGTCATCAGCAGCAGTAGTAGTACCGTTTTTAAAACTAGTTGTGGTAATATTATTCTAATTTATTTTGGCAATTTAAAAAAAATATTAAACTGAATTCAGTTGACAATTAAACAGTTGCCAATTCAAAGAAGTTTCGAAATAAACGTTATAAACCAAACCAAATTTGTTGGACGGCTGTCTGATATTTAGACTAAGTCAAATATCATAACCAATAAAAAAAATTAATAGACTTTCTTTGAAGTAGCATTTGTTTTGACAAAGGTTTAACTATAATTTTAAATTGGATTACAAATTTATTCATACTATTGCCACTTAAACTTACGTCTCGGTCAGATCCGAGAATATTGTATCCTTTCATTCTCATGTGCTTTGTCAAAAGATTTTAAACGGGATTTCCATTTTTGAATTTAATTATGTTTCTTTTGGCGATTGGATAATTTTAAATGTACAAATATATACGTGTGTGTGCCAGTGCTGCCGTTTTGGTGGGTTTAACGCTAGATTTTGTGGTTTCATAAGCTTGCTAGTGGAAAACATGTTTTAACAGTAGCTAGTGGGATATTTTGCCAACTATTTTTTACATTTTATTTATATGTGATTTATTGGCAACACTGGCGATTTGTATTTTACTTGTGGAACGAAAAATTGTTAAGTAAAAGTATTTATTGTATTGTTAATTAACAAACGTCATGTGTTTAAGTCCTAAACAGTCCTATATGTTGTCTTTATATGTATGTATGTCTATGTATTGTAACTAGTTTAATAAATGTATGTATGTAAAGTTAATTACTGTAGTGTTACCCTGGTCCGTTTCCGTTAGTTTAGTTGTTGAATTAGTGTTTTGTTTGTATATAAATACGAGTACAATACGATAAGACGCTGCAGGTAGTTGTTTGGTTGTTAATGTATTCGTTTCGTTTAACAATGTTTTTTGTATTTTGTTTTTCATATTGCTTTTTTTTTTTCGTTTATGTCATTTAAAACAATATGCAAAGCTTAGCGTCATTATCTGAATTTGGAATCAATGAGAGCTACAAATTTATGTATGATGTATATAAAAAAAAATTAATATTTTTGTTTTACAAAACTCGTTTACTTAAATATATATATGTTATCCTTATTTGATTTCGTTTCGTTTCTGTAATTGCCATTTTAAATTGGCATCCGTTTAAAATCTTTTTTCTTACTTGTTTATTATTATAAGTTTGGTGTCTCTTGTGCCGTTGTTTTGTTTGCTTTGAAATTTGCTTACAACTAAGTCATTCGTATCATACTTATATTTCAGTTTTGGTTACTGATATCTCACTAGAAAAATCTTACATTTAGTAATATCACACAACACACGCCCACACACGCGCGCATTTGAAGTTGTTTATGAGCAGAGAATAGATCGAATACAATTCTCACTATATCTCAAAAACTCATAAGGCTTCAAAATCACAAACCATTTAGTTTCAGTTCTGACATCCCACATACTTAAGATTCACACTATAGATATATAGACGTGGAGATTTGTTATAATCAAAACAGGATATATTTTTATTGGAAATTTGATTTTTGGGGCTGATTGGCAGTCACACAGAACGCAGAACCCGCAAATCGGGATTTCAGTTTCAGACTTAGTACTATTTCTCTCAAGCATTCAATGCATGCATCAAAAAATTTCAAAATTTCATGGCATACCCATTCATAGAATCACAAAGTTTACATACATAATATATATTCGCATACATTAAAGGCATACACATATAAATCCAAATACCACACACGCATCAAACACACACTCATACATTGCGTAAGCGTAACTCTTAGTTTTTTATGAATTTTTTTTTTTAAGAGTTTCACTTACACTTAAGAACCTGCATTAAGTTCTTATATATTTTTTTTTTGTTTGGGTTTTTTTCTTGTGTTTGTTATGGAAGATTTTACATTGTTAAATCTTAAAAAGTATGTATTTGCAGCCATAAGACGATTTAATCCAATATTATTGTGTATTTAATATATTTTTGATATAAATTGATACCGACTTTTCGACTTATAATTAAAAACTCAATAGAGACAGACATAATTTAAGATAACAATAAGTTTCTCATTTTTTAAAAATGTGTAAAATCGGTTTCTAAATCGAGTCAAAATCGGAATTGTTGTGCTAGCAGGCTGCTTAAACAATAAAGTTGTCATAGTGCTTATAGCTATGGGACTTGAATAACGGATTCTTAGGATTTATCGAAAAAATTTACTAATGAGCTCACACAGAAAATAACAATATAAATATTATGATCGTTGAAGGATTTTGGCTTACTATTATTAAATTTAATAAACACAATTGTCTTAAACTTAAGGCGTCGCACAGCAACAATAAATCGGACAAACAAACAGCAGATAGGAATTTTCAAATTCGGACTGAACTGTAAGAAGATGTGCAAATAGTGAAATTAAAGTCAAATGTCGTGATCTGTTTTTGTTTCGAATCACAACACTCTACTCACCAGTTTGGCTGCGTACATACATAACTAAAAGGGGTACACCCAATCTACTGGGCAGTGACCTGGCTATTCATCTTCTTGATCTCCTTGGCAGCCCATGTGCATAGCATTTTTGTACGCTGACCCTTGGAGCGCTTGCCCTCGGCAAGGAATTGTGTGATAATCACATCATCCAACAATGGATAGAGACGTGGTCCGAACGAGGTGCATAGATCACCAATAAAGCCAGCGGCGCTGGCCATCATCGAATCGGAGACCTCACCTTCTTGCGCAATGCGCTTAATAAAATTAATAATGTGCATTAGATGTGGCTCCATATGAACAACGTCCTGGTTGGCCGTTTGATCGGCACCCTTGAGGCCCTGAATGATACCGGTATAGGCTTCCAGAACACTCTCACGCAGCTCATTGATATATTCGCTCATGTCAAAGTTAGAGTTATCCACCTGTGGTTTATGTTATGTAATAAGGAGTATTACAGCACATTGATGTTCTTCTTACCTGCAAATTGGAAGCAGCGCGCAACATGTCCAAAACAACATTTAAATACTTAAGGAACTCGCTGCCAATGCTCAGAGCCATATCGCCAAACGCAGACAGAATTTGTGGCTTAACACTGCGATGTAGATTCGGCTCAGCAAGATCGTTCATCAATACGGACATTATTTCATCGCAGTACGGCACCATCAAATGTTTGAGAGCGCGGCAAATGTCACCAGTAAGTCCAACGGCTGCACAGCAAACCTGATACTCCTGATGATTTTTAAGACCCATTATAAGGAAATCTTTGAAGGCCGGCATGTATTTGACAAACTGGAATCCAAGGAGTTCGACCAGTGTTGAGACAGCCAAAAAGGCATCTTCTTGAACGCCACCCGACTTGCCGGCGCTAGAGCTGAACATGGTCAACAAGGCCGTCATGATGGCGTCCGAAATTTGTGGAGCGTCCTCCTCACGCACCTTACGCAGCACACTCTGGAGTGTAGCACACAGCAGGGACTGCAAATCGTTGAACTGATGCCGATCGCTGTGGTTACTTATATGCGATTCCATTTGCATAACTTGGTTTAGACGCTCCAAGATGACAATGGTTGTGCGCTGCACAACCAGATAGCAATCTAGTGGTGAGTTCTTGATCATATCCATTAATGCCTCGTATGCAGCACTACGCAAATTGGCCTGAGCACCGTCCGAACGATCAGTGGCTTCCAACAGTTGGGTAATAATGAATTCAAAGTATGGCGATAATGCATATGTGTGTGGTGTTTCACCCTCGCTGACAATTGCAGCTTCATAAGCCGCATCCGACAATCCTATAAACGCCCAACATACATTGGCTGCCACGCGAGGCTCCGACTTCAAACTCTTAACAAAACACTCAAGCAATGTTTGCAAATATGTCTTGTTGATTGCTGCTTCAGGGATGATCTGAAAAATAAATTGGATGAGTTTTTTTTTATTACATTCATGAAATTCTTTTTTGTAATCTAATACTTACATCGCATATACGTCCAAAGGTCCATGCCGTTGTGTCGCGCACAATGACGCTATCATCGTACATGAGTCGGATCAGAGTGGGCATTGCCTGTTCTACTAGTGGTTTGAGCGTGTTTGTTTCCAGTCCATTGAGCACAGAACCAAAGGTCATAACGGCGGCATCACGGTATCTCCAATTGGGCGATTCAATATTTTCCTTAATGAATGGCAAGACATGTGGCACGATTTCGTCCTCGCAGCAAGTGGCCAACAACATTAGACAAACTGACGAAGCTTTCGACGGACTCCAGCTGTCTTCATCGTCACATTCGTCTTGTTTGGTCAATTTTTCAACAAGCACCGGCGTCAGAAACTGTAGAGCACCACGTGCATAATGTTTGGAGACACGTTGCGGCGGCCGACCTTGATCAGTTGCTTCCTGGCTTTCGATGGATAGATCAATCTCTTCATCGCTCACATTGGACCAGAACTCAATGCCTTGCAGCGCAATAGCGTCATTGTCGGACTTCATGGCCTCCAGTGTAATGGGGAACAATGCCTGAGCCATGTAGGGCTCCATAAATTGATAATAAAGCGACATGATCTTGACAAGGCACTGCAAGGCAGCAACACATATCTGCGTGTCCGTGCACTGTGTTGCCTCGCACACCACCTCCATAATAAAGTTTCGCTCCATATCCTTCTCAAAGTTGGCTTTGGTGAACTCAAGTGAGTTGTGCAGCGATGTTGTGGCTGCTAATCTCACGTGATTGCTGGGCTCTTGTTTACGCATTCCATGAATGATAGCCGTCAGAACTTGATTGGACTGGTTTTCAAGAACGCCATATCGTATATCCTGACAAATGTAACCAATAGCCTCCAGCGCAGCCTCGCGGTGCATTTCGCTGGAGCCCTCGTTAACGACTTTGTTCACCAGCGTCTGGATAAGAATACCCCATCGATTGATTGGCAATTCAATTACAGCAACGTATGCAACACACTGTGCCGCGCACGAAGGTCGCGTATTCTCAGTGCCCAAAGCGGAAAGAATCTTATTAAAAATATTAAAGACAAAAAGCCAATGTAATAACTATTTCATGGATAGCAGATGATCAAAGTTTCGCTTACATTGTTTTTGATAAGCTCCCTAGTATCCTCCGGAAACTGGTGCCACCGCTCCTGGTACTGTTGGCTAATATTTTCATCCTTACTTGTTAAGTGATTTTTCAATTGAAGACCGGCTGCCATACGCGCCACGGCGCTATTTGTTGTTTCCACCAGAATTTTTGAGAGGGCTTTAAGGAATTCTGGCAGATTGCTGGCGGCCGCCTGCTCCAGGTAGTTTTTCGCGGATAGCAGCTCATTTTTGTCTGAAAGAAGTACACAGATAAATTGAGGTTATGTTTAAAAAGTCCTAAATCCAAATGTTACTATTAACTAACTGTGTGTATGAGTGTATTTTTGCGCCTAATTGTACATATATATCGACAAACATTTGTATGTATGTATGTGATAGATGTGTGTGTAGCAACCAAACATACGCTTATGCTCGATTGCAACCCTGCGCAACATACATACATACATGCATATGTTAAACGTCACAGTGGCCGCCGCCGACGTTGCGACGCATCGCAGCCTATAACAAAATGGCTTTCTGGCTGGCCCTGAGCAATTGAATTTTTATTGCATTTTATAGGCAACTTATAATATGGATATGCATGTTTAAAGGACTTGTTCGACCACTTACCTGGTGAGACTGTCTTCTCCAAAATAGCAATTAGTTGCCTTGTTATGTCCGAAGTCATTTTTGCGCTTTTCTTACTTTCGATTTCGTGTAAATGTCGTAGCTCTTAAGGCGCGAATGTGTGGAAATTTTTCGTAATCGCTTAGCTTTTTATGGTGTGTTTGTATGTATGCGTGAATATTTAGACAATACCGAGCAGCTGCAAAATATTTCAATAAAAAGCGAAATTATTATTATATATTATTATTGTTGCGCTAGCACATTAATAATTTAATTATAAATCAGCTCTGAGTTACGTAGCGTAGGCGATTGTGACCTTAAGCTTACAATATTTGACGCGTTTCCTTTTATGATTAAAAACGCGGCGCACAGCAACATTCGAATATTTGCGTCGTCCTAAAATTGATTTTTTGCCTTTTTTTTTACTTACTCACAGTGCGTGTCTCTGCTTCCCCTTTGTCTGCGCGTTTGCTGATGCTGTGTTGCTATTTCGTTTTGGCTTTCGGAACTGTCAAAAGACTCGGGGTGTGGGCAATTATTGTTTAAGTTTTAAATGATAAGTTCTCTATTTGTTAACAACTTTAAACACGAGTTTTCTTCTGTCTAATAAAACGTGAATTGAAAAAGAATGAGAAACAGGCCGGTTCTGAATAATACTCGACCCCACATGGAAAATTGCTGCGCGTCGATCTTTATAAAAAGTGGCAACTCTCTGTTCCGTCAAAGGTGCCAGTTACGTTTAAAGTTAATGCGCGTCACCTAAAAATCTTAAAAAACAAAGCACTCCAACTTAAAGTAAGTAAGTTGTAGTTATTTTATTGTAATTATTTAAGTTTGTCTAAAATTATATTATGAAAATTTTAATTCATCTAAAATAAAAAATAGTAGCAACTCTGTTGCATTTCGTGCAGGTTGGCAGTCGCTATAGGTGGCAGCTCCGTTTTTGCAATTGCACAGTGCTGACGTTTGTCAGTCAGAAATACGCCGAAAGAAAAACGATACAAAAACCTGACAAACTGCGTTTGCGGGGCAAACAGACAACTTCAAGGATTCAGCAGTAACGCCTCGCGTTTGGCTAACAATCCGTAAACGGCTGTTACATTAACGTGAACGTCAACGTTTGTAGTCCCTGCTGACTGTCAATCCACCTGACTGTAATTGTGACTCCTGTGCTATTGTTGTGAATCAACTCGGAGCAATGTTATCTTTACGGTGCAGTTGCACGTTCTTGGGGCTGCTGACGCTATTTTTGGGTGCCTGCCAAGCTTTCTATCTACCTGGTCTTGCACCGGTTAACTTTTGCAAGAAATCGGATGTGTCAACTACTTGCAAGGTAAGTGTATTGGTCACATTGCACATTAATATGTATGTATGTATGTATGTGTATGTGTGTGTTCATAGTAAATTGCTTTGCCAACTATTGTTCCATCAACGGAAGCAGTGATAAGAGGCTTGCCTGCTGCCTGCCTGCTTGGTGATATTGCTTCGTGGTATGTTGTGTAGGTGGCGTGTATGCTGACGTAGATCGTTTTGTTAAAAACTAGCGTTTCCACACAATGTATGTATGTATAAGTGTACATATATGTATGTGTGGGTATGTTAGCTCAGTTGGGTGTAAAGATCTATGGTTGTTAAATTCTTCACTGTTTGTTCTTCAATCAAGTTATGTTTATTAATAGACATTGAGTTTGCTCTTACATTTTATCAGTTTGTTAAAAATATTAAAACTCTTAATTATCACATGTTTATCTTGAGTTCTAAGTAGTTTCGTTGGCAGTTCGATATCAAAATGTCTTCGTTACTTAGAATCCTAACCATTCTATGCATATAAAGATAAGATTCTATTCTAACATAATACGACATTAGAAAGTATTCGTTCTTAAGCTGATTAACCAACTTTTAAATAAAATCATTTTAACATATTTTTTAGTCAGATGTCGTTTTGTACGTTAACCGCTTGAATACTGAGGAATCTGTAATACCCTATGAGTATCATCACTTTGATTTCTGTCTGGGCAAAGAGGAAAACTCGCCGGTTGAGAATCTTGGACAAGTGGTGTTTGGCGAGCGTATACGTCCGGGTCCCTATCACATACAGTTTTTGGAGGATATAGAATGCGCAATGGTGAGTAATGAATTAGTAATAAAATGTGAAAAGCATAAAATTAATAATTTGTTTATAGGCTTGTCGCAAAAATTATACGGGCGGAGTTGGTGACAGTGATCGACGTATGATGGTGCTCAAGAAGGGCATCAGTCTTAACTATCAGCATCATTGGATTGTCGATAATATGCCTGTTACCTGGTGCTATCAGCTAGAGACGGGTAAGCAGTATTGCAGCATTGGCTTCCCAATGGGCTGCTTTGTACGACCCGATGGCGACGGCTGCCCCATCAATTCGATATACAATCGTCCATTGCACTATTATCCGTTCAATCATGTGGATTTGGAGATAACATATCATAGTGGAGCACGCGAGGACTGGGGCATGGGCTTTGGCGGTAGCAGTGGTCGCATAATATCAGTGAAAGTAACACCCAAATCTTTGAATCATGCCGATCCCAATAAACCAAACTGTTTGGGCACTGAACCGCTGGCCATACGCGAGAGTTCCCTAAAGAGTGGCGAAACTCAGTCCATCATTTACACGTACAGCGTTAAATTTATACAGAACAATTCGGTCAAATGGTCGTCGCGTTGGGACTACATTTTGGAATCAATGCCACATACGAATATTCAATGGTTTTCCATTCTGAATTCCCTGGTCATTGTTCTGTTCCTCAGTGGCATGGTGGCAATGATTATGCTGCGCACATTGCACAAGGATATTGCCAGATATAACCAAATGGACAGTGGCGAGGATGCGCAAGAGGAATTCGGCTGGAAGCTGGTGCACGGTGATGTTTTTCGGCCGCCACGCAAGGGCATGCTATTGTCTGTATTTCTTGGCTCTGGTGTCCAGGTGCTTGTCATGTGCATGGTCACTTTGGCATTTGCCTGTCTTGGCTTCCTGTCGCCAGCAAATCGTGGAGCTTTGATGACCTGCTCCATGGTCTTGTTCGTATCGCTGGGAACACCCGCTGGTTATGTTTCGGCCAGAATCTATAAGAGTTTTGGCGGTGTTAAATGGAAAAGCAATGTCATCCTTACTTCGATTGTATGCCCCGGGTAAGTTGATACCAAGATTACTTGTTAAAAAGATGCTTATTTCCTGTTCGTGTAGAGTCGTCTTTTCGCTGTTCTTTGTGATGAATCTTGTGCTTTGGGGTGAGAGCAGCTCGGGCGCAGTACCATTTAGCACACTGATTGCCCTGTTGGCCCTCTGGTTTGGCGTTTCAGTGCCCTTGACCTTTGTTGGTGCCTACTTTGGTTTCCGCAAGCGCGTAAGTAAAATAAATTTATAAAATTGTATTTATAACTAAAATGTACTTCATGCTTTGCAGGCCTTGGAGCACCCAGTGCGTACAAATCAAATACCTAGGCAGATACCCGATCAATCTGTCTATACGCAACCGATTCCCGGCATTGTTATGGGCGGTGTTCTGCCATTTGGCTGCATCTTCATTCAGCTGTTCTTTATTCTGAGCTCGCTGTGGTCAAATCAAATGTACTATATGTTTGGATTCCTGTTTCTCGTATTCCTTATACTGGTCATCACATGCTCGGAGACAACGATATTGCTATGCTATTTCCATCTATGTGCGGAGGACTATCATTGGTGGTGGCGATCATTTCTCACTTCGGGCTTTACAGCCGTTTATTTATTCATCTATTGTTGCCACTACTTTGTCACTAAGCTATCGATTAAGGACAGCGCATCGACGTTCCTCTACTTTGGATATACTGCCATTATGGTATTCCTGTTCTTCTTGCTAACTGGAACAATTGGATTCTTTGCATGCTTCTGGTTTATACGGAAAATCTATAGCGTTGTCAAGGTGGATTAGGCGCTCCGCATATATATGCAAACACGTATTTATACAATGTGTGTATGTGTGTGCGTGTGCGTGAGTGTATGCCCCGCCCGTGTGTTTTGGATGTGTAGCCACAATTTACACTTAAGCCTAATGTGTGTGTGATTTCTGCGCTGCGCGTAATGCAGCCGGTTTTCTGTTTATTATATATTGAACCTATTAATATGCAAATACTACATATAAATATGTATGTATATTTACATATATATTTATATACATATATGAGAGTACGTAGTTGTACCGATGCGCGCAATAATATTAAGTGAGAAACAAATTTGAAAAAAAAAAACAACAACATCAAGAACAAGAAAGTACGAGAAAGGGTGAAAAACAACAAGTGTGTGTAGTTGACACGTTTGAAAAACAATCTATTAAATTTTTTGGCAAGAAATTTAATCTTTCAATTTAACGTCCAATTCGCAATATGCATATATATATATATATATACATTTCCAATGCAAAAAACATAAATTAAATAATAATAATCATAAATAAATAAAGCTATTATTATTATCATTATTATGTTTTGAGCCTAAACTCCACACTTCCTGCTTAAAATGTACTGATTTGTAATTTGAAGTACTTTTTGTCTTTTTTGTGTATTCGTTAAATCAGAGCCATCGAATTGATTGTAATTGAGGCTTCGATTCCGAGCATAGAAATTCATATGTGTAATATTTTAAAATATATGTACTTTAGTTTAATCTAATTAACACTAACTTGAAAGTAACAAATAAATTAAAAAACCAACCAAAAACTTAAACGAAAACATAAGCGACCTCTAGCGTTGTATTTTTAATCAAGGGTTGCAACCCTGTGTTAACTGCAGTTTTACAGTTTTGTGGCTTCAGGTGAAAGTGTGCAAAAATTGTTGTCATAAATATTGCATGTAAAATTTGAGAAAAAACTAGCGAATTCAGATTAAATGACAAGCCAAATTGTTGAAAGCGAAGATGAATACGATGAGTTATCGGAGTTGCGACAAAGAACTAAGCCCGAAACGCAGCAATCCGTGGATGTAAGTCGGATATCGTTTCAAGAAAAATGTTATATTTATTTGTTATACTTTTCAGGAAGCCTTTGACTTGGATGATTTGCTGCCAGTCATTGGTGAATTTGGAAAATATCAAAAGCTGCTCGTCTTTGGTATTTGTCTACCTGCTTGCATACCATGTGGCTTTTGTGCCTTCAATCAACTCTTCATGGCCGATACACCCAATGACTACTGGTGCCGTGTTCCGGAGTTGCTGGACATGGATCTCGAGCAGCGCAAGTACTTATCTATACCCAAGGAACAGGTAAGAAGTTTAAAAACTGTTCTGTGTAACAAAGGCTTAATACTTTTTCTCTTTGTTTAAGGAAAACGATGAACTGCTTTATAGCAAATGCTTTATGTACGGTATCAATTGGACGCAGTTGCTTGAATCTATGGATGCCATTGTTGACAGTGCTGGAAATGAAGTAACATTACTGGAGCCCAATAGCAGCTGGCCAGTTGTTAAGTGCAGTCAAGGCTGGGAGTACAATACGAGCAGTGTCTGGTCATCGATTGTGATCGATGTGATTTCCAAGCCTTAACCAATAGCTTCAAGTGAAACCACATTAAGCCTCATGTAGAGAAGCTCTTTAAAACAGTCAACATCATTTCCTATCACACGTCATACTCCGCTCAAGCCCATTGCTGATTGAATGTATAACTCAACTGTTTAATCCGTTGACAGTTTGATCTGGTATGCGATCAAGATATATATCCGACCATTGGACTTGCTGCTCTCAACACTGGTGGACCCGTCGGTGTATATCTGTTCGGTTTGCTCAATGATCGAGCTGGACGCAGACTCTCATATTTTACATGCCTGGCCACACTGTTGGCGGGTAGCCTAATGACATCATTGAGCACCGATTTCTGGACATGGGCTGGCAGTCGTGTAATCGTTGGATTAACCATACCAGCTGTATATCAAATACCTTTTATCATATGTAAGTATTAACAATAGTAAATTACAATGGTCTAATAGTCTTTTGTTTTTAGCTTTGGAACTTGTTGGTGAGAAGTATCGCTCGTTTGTGACCGTGATGACCTGCACCTTCTATACTTCGAGCATAATGCTGCTCTCGCTGGTGTGCTACTTGGAGCGGGATTGGGTGCGCCTATCCTATTACACTTCGATACCATTTTACTTGTACTTTTTGTACATATTTATTATGCCAGAATCGCCACGTTGGCTTCTAATGCGTGGTCGTTTGGAGGAAGCATTGAAAATTCTGGAGCGCATGGCGCGCGTCAATGGACGACAATTTCCGGAGGCAGTGCACAGTAAACTGGAGGCGCAAATCAGACGTGATAAGCTGAAGAAGCAAAAGAAAAAGGTGGCCAATGTGGGTCTTATGGATCTGTGTCGTACGCCCAACATGCGACTGAAGACGATCTTAATAACACTTAGTTGGTTTGCCAACGAGACTGTCTATTTGGGTCTAAGCTACTATGGACCATCTCTGGGCACCAATCAATATGTAAGCTTTTTTCTATCGGCTGTCGTGGAATTGCCAAGTTATCTTTGCTGTTGGTATTTCATGGACACTTGGGGTCGTCGTTGGCCACTCAGCCTATCAATGATATTGGGGTAAATATTATGTGTGTTATGATATATTTAATTTGTTAATGCTTTTCTTTTAAATTCAATTCAGCGGCGTTGCTTGCATCATAACTGTAATGTTGCCCGATGATGCAGTAGATGAGACTTTGATACTTTATCTCATATCCAAGGCCTTGTTATCGGCATCCTTTTTAATCATATATCCCTTTGCGGGCGAGCTTTATCCGACACAAGTTCGAGGTATTGGCATTGGTGCCTCAAGCTACATAGGTGGCTTGGGTTTGATTGTGATACCATTTGTCACCTATCTGGGCAAAGAGAATCTTAAACTACCGCTTGTGATTATGGGCTTTGTGTCCATGTTGGGTGGCATGACTGGCTTACGTTTGCCCGAAACGTTGCATCATCGCCTGCCACAAACCATTGAGGAGGGCGAGGAGTTTGGCAAGAATTGGCAGTTCAAAGATTGTTTTCGCTGCAAGCCGCAACCGTAAGTAATTCGACTCTCTATTATGTTGGTAATCTTTATTCTCATTTATGCTTGCAGCGATGCTCAATCTCCACCAGCTTCGTATGAGAACTTGGATGTTTTGGGTGGTTCCTCAAATACCGCTTCAGAAGTGGAACTGGAGCTAAGAGATAGTCGCGCTCAACGCACTCAAAAGCCACGCATTGATGAAAGCACACCACTGGAGATGGGTGCTAGTAGTGGCAGCGCTGGTCGTCCACATCGCAGCTCAATGAAGCGTTTGGTGCGCCAAATGAGCGTTATGGATACACAAAAAACGCACGATGGCACCATGCAATTGACACATTGGATTTGAAAGTGTGTTATATACTCTGAAAAGATCAGTACTATATACTATTTAAAACAAAATACCATAGCACGAATATTGTAACAAATATTAACTATCACATTATTATGTTTATCAATTTCATTACAATATATTCTGTATAACAAATAATCATTAACAAACTAAATATATTTAAGCATTAAAATGTTATTGAATATATCTTCAGGATTGATTTTGTATTTCAGCCCTTAAATAGTATCAAAAAAGTATTGTCTCTGAAAATATTTCCACCTTATTTTATTGTCACATAAAAACTTTTCTAATCCCTTAAAAAACATTGCAAATGTGTTGACAATACTTGAAACATATCCGGCAATAAATAAATATTCTAGCATATATAATTGTGCTTCGCAGCATTTATCTAGCATAGCATATATGTCATGATATATGTATTTCGCATTATACTCATTGTTAATACAAGTTTGATTTATGCATTTATGCAATCAATTATGCACTTAATTGCTGCCAAACAAAAACAAACACAAAATTGTTTATTACCTGAATCGATTTGAGGAATGAAAATTGCCTGCAGCTGTCAACTGCGATAGGAAACAATCAAATACATATATATTATAGTTTAGAATTTCTATTATCTTTGCAGTCGTCAACAGTTTTTTTGTTGTTTGAATTCAATTTTTGTTTGTTTTTTTTTCTCAACAACAATGAAGCATTGAAAATTTTATGTATAAGCCGGAAAGTATGTCTGGAATCTCTGGAACCCTGTTGCGCCATTCAAATCAGGATAAAAGTTCCATATTGTGCCTGCACGAGGACATCATACGACACATTTACAACTATATACCCCGACTAAGCGATAAGGTGCGTTTAGCATATGTGGCACCGAAATTTCGAAATGCTTTCGATAGCTGGGCTCGTGCTCAAAAGAATCACACTTTGGTTGCCCAGGATGTGGAGGGGATGTCCCTGACCGACATTATTATTTTCTTCAAAGTGGCTGGACCATACATAACCATACTGACAGTCAACAGTGCTTCGTATGATAAGGAATCATTGATTGTTGAATTCATAGCCGAGTATTGCAAGAACTTGGAAGTGATTAACTTTAGTAATGTAACAGATGATTTTCGATATGGACAATTGTTGCCAAGATTGACGAGTTTGCGTCGCGTCAGCATCCATTGCAGCGAAGTTGAGGATGTATTGAGTTTGGATTTGGAGAGCAATCAGGAGCTGGAATCGTTTGAGCTCATTAATGGTTGCTATACGGGTAAGTTAATCAAAAGCAATACGTAAATAAATAAATAAACTAAAATCGTTAAGGTAAACATTTGTGCGGCTTTCCCAAACTTCAGACCCTGGTGCTCAGAGATTGTTTGCTCTGGAACTCGGGTGAGCTGGGGATTACTCTAAAGAAACTGCGTGTTCTCATCATGGAAGGCTGTTGCTTTGATGTTATGAATCAATCGTTGTATGAGAAAATCGCCAATTGCTGTTCCGAACTGGAAGATTTGACCTTCTCGAATTGTGATGTACATTTCGAGATGATTGCCCATTTGGTCAACTTGAAACGTTGTACACTCAAGACCTATATATCATCCTCCAATGAGCTTAATCTGGAATTTCTCTCAAATTTGGCCGAGAAGCGTGGCAATAAGCTGGAGTATTTGAATCTAACAGGACAGTTTGAGATTAATAATCAGCATGCAACTTGCTTGGGACAGTTGAGCACTCTGTTGGAACTGCGAATTTGTGACAATGATGTCCTTGAGGATAGTCACTTTTTGCTCTTCAATGATCTGCCGCAGTTAAAGCTGTTCGGCTTGTCCTGGTGTGGACGTATTACGGACATGGGACTCATTACTTTGATGAAAAGATGTCCGCAACTAAATTGCATGGATATTGATCATTGTATACAAATCACTGAAACCTTGATTCTCAATGCCATCGACTGGTGTGACAGGGGTACGGGGCGCTCTATGGTTTTTAATGTGGCACAAACCAGGATCTCAGATGATACACTCAAGGTAAGATACAGGCCGTCGCATCATTATTTGAACTTAATTTCCCCATTGCACTTTTCATAGCATCCCAGTTATCTAAATCAAAAGTGCTATCCGCAACACAGCGTCAAGTTGAACTTCACGAATCTGTAGGACTGAGTTATTGGGTGTTCAGCCACAAGGAAGTAGTTGGCTGGAATGGATTTATTGAACAGCATCTCGTGCTCATCTGAAACACGCACACAATGCTCCATTATTGATCGATATCACAACATTTTTTTTTTTGCTTTTATGGACTGGCCATTTATTAAATAATTAAGCAAAAAAATATATACGTAAAAAAGCTCGAATGGATTCGAGTTGCTTTGTTTCGTTCTGTTGTTAGTTGCAATAAATTTGCGCATTCAATTGTTTTGCTTGAACTTTTGCCGATGTTCATGATGATGATGATGTTGTTGATGTCTGTGTTAGGCCAGCAGGAAGCCCAGTTAGCACAGTTTGAGCTTTGTGAGATTGTGCAGTCACAAACAACACTTAGAGCTCACCTATGGTCAACGATGGTTAATCTCAAGATGGTTAGTCATCCGAACCAACTGAGAGCGCTGCACTCATTGATTCACAATCACAATTGCTAAACTGACCTCGACTTGGTCTCCTTAAATAGCGATCGTTGTTACTTTGTTGTAGTACTACAACTAACCCATTGGCCTGCCGGGCACACATATAGACTCATGTAAATAAATCACCTTGACATGTTCAGGTGTCTGGTGTCTCTCTCGAAGAGACTCTGCTATTGACTAATTATGTATGTATGTGTGGTATGGTATGGAGTTCTTCTGGGATCGTTTGTGTTGACATTTTCTATGGATGATCGCATTCCAGCGCCATGTGAAGCAATTCAGATTTGTAATTGTTCTTTGATCTTCTTACTCACAATCCCAAATTGTGTTCTTGATGTTATGGATATTACTTTTGCATGGAGCGCACCTTAGTTTTTTTGTTTAAGCAAAGCTTCAGTTGTTTATTAGTATAGGAATTTAAATATTTTTATATAAGAAGTTTCAAGCTAATAATAAATAATAGGCAAAAAAAAAATAAAACAAACAGTAAGTCAATGGTTAAACATTTTTTTTTTTTTTTTTTTTTTTTTTTTTTTTTTTTTAAATTTTTTTTTTTTTTTTTTTTTTTTTTATATTTTTTTATAAAAAAAATAATTAAGCTTAGCATACACCCAAAAATTATAGCCACTAAAGAAGTTGTACTAATATATGCATTTATGTTTATTTAAGTTTGATGTTTGACACGACATCTTCATGTAGTTTGCTTATAGATGATCATACTAACACTACACTCCCCTATTTTTTAACAACAACGACAACAGACATCAGCAACATGATTTTTGTTGAGCTTAGCTTGGCTTAGTTCTAACGCTAACAGAACAATAATACAATGGGTGGCTTTAGGCAAATAGTTATTAAAATTGGTAAGGAAATGGCAACTGTTTTCAATTTTATGGCATACTTAAAACAATTAAGACATTATTAAATAATTATTTTGTTTCAAATAGATAAATATTTAAAGTAGTAAAATAAAGCATAATTCCATTTGTGACATAAAGAATGGTAACAATTAAGGCTTGCAGCACAAAAGCAATCGTTCTTAGCTGGAACTTCACCTTCAGTGGCAGCAAAAAAAAAAAAACATCGAACTGCAACTCCAATTGCAATTGCGACTTTAACGTTCCCCCATCATCATCATCATCATCAACAGCATCATTGGCACCATCATTTTTTTTTTGTTGTTGTTGCTGTTGGTTACCAAGTGGCATTTGGGTGAAGACGTGTGCAGGCTTGTCAAGGTGCCGTGCCAAGTCAAACTAAAGCTAAAGCTATAAGGCTATATGGATGATGTTGAGCGGATCTATGGAAGCTATATGTATACATACATACATATGTATGTATGTATGAAGTATGTAGCTGTCTTCAGTTTGACAAACCCGTTGGCTTAACAATTGCATGCTGTTTGCTGTTGTTTTTGTTGCTGTTGTTGTTGCCTTTCAATTGTTGACCGAGGTGCATGTTTCGTCTGGCTTTGTGGCCAGTAGTGTCTAGCTGCTGCTGCTGCTGTTGCTGGTAAATTACACGCAACTATCAGTTGATACAAATCTATACAATTTTTAGTATATAAAGACGTAATCGTGCTGAGCCGAGTCTGTTGTTGCTGGTCTCTCTCTCTCTCTGTGCAGTTCTAACTATTTCACATTGAATGTCCATAAATAATCTGCCAAGAGACTACGAAGTTCGAATAACACATAACACATATTACTGCTATGAGCATGAGAAGACGGGACAGGTCGAGGTCAACACACAGATCACAGAGTGCAGTTTAGATCATAGAGTATCCAATCGTAGCAGCTGTCCAAGCAGCGCCACGGGTGCGAAAATAGCCTTAAATATTGTGGCTACAGATTACCTGCTTACTTAGTTTAGTTGGACTTGGATGCTGTTTAGAGATTCAGCTTGCATGTTCGCCGGCTTTGGAGTTTTTCTTTTCTGTTTCTTTTTCTTGCTTGCATTTGCAATTAAAAGCGGTGCAAGCATCATTCTAGCTATTTTTGCTCTTAATAAATTTGAAAGCACTTAATATATGTACTTATTTTTTGTACCCTAAGACACTGGAATGGGTGAAAATGGCTTAATTAGTATTGTGCGTAAGTATATAACAGGCAGAAGAAAGCATTTCGACCCCGAAAGTTTAGATATTCTTGATCAACATCAACAGCCTGGTCCATTCCCATTTCGTCTTGGTGTAAACAATATTTGGGGACGAAAATCAAGTTTCTAGATTTAAATGCAGTATTAATTTAGAGCGTAATAAAAGACTTTTGATGTAATTCGTTTCAAAATTGGTTGAGTTTTGACAAAGTTATGGCAATGTGACATAAAAATCTAATAAAAATTTAGTTTCTAGATTTTACTGCAGTATTAATTAAGGGCGCAATACAAGGCTGTTGATGTTATTTTTTTGAAAATCGGTTGAGTATTGTCAAAGTTATGGCAATCGAAAGCTCTAACTAACTTTAAAATCGATTTGCTAAAAAAAAGGTGGAATGTTATCTCCTAGTTGGTATTTCACGCCTAGAGCCTTCTAACTTGCTTGAATTCTATCAAGTTTTTTCAAAAGGACAACGGCAATCGCATTTAGCACCATATTTAATGTAAATAATATATTTTTTTTACAAGAAACTTGAATAGCTTAGTTAATAAGTTATTTGACATAAAGAAAATAAACTAAGAAATAGGAGATACGAATATAAAAGAATTCTTAATCAAATATAATAGCTAACTGCACTTAACAAATACTCCTTGCATCCCAATAAGTATACTAAGCTTTTTGTAATTTATGAATATGTCCCCGACAAACATTTCCGACTTTGCTGGAAAAATGTTTGGTTCGGCGTGCTACCATAAATTTAAAAGCAAATCACTTTTCAGATATGCAAACTGCAAACTATTTTGGTGGTTGCATCAAAAAACAAAAACAAAAAAAGAAGTGAAACCACCTGCACGTGTCGTTATCCTTTGGCTATTTTTACACACACACTTATTTGCCTGGGTGCAGGCATGTGCACAAAGAGTGCACAAAGTTGTGACATCATCATCATAGTTTAAAATACAACTGAAAAGGAGGCCCACGCATGCACCGCGTGCTGTGACGTCAATGCGAAAGGGATGGCGCTATTTAGTTGTACAGCTGCTCTCAATCAAAGCAGTCGAGCAGGTGTCGACCAGCTGTGACGTCACATGAAAAGAGACAGAGTACAAAAGAGCTGGTGCAGTGAAGAGCACAGAGGGGGAGAGAGAGAGAGAGCGAGAGAGAGAGTAACAGCGACGTCATCGACGCACGTGCATGCTGCCAGCGAGAGAGACAAAGACAAACGCTGACGTCGCTAAATACCCTCCATTGCGCCGGCCGGCATTTCCATCTCCCTCTCTCACTCTCTGCTGGCACACACATATAGACCAGATGTGCGCTTGGCAGTTTTCATTCATGTCGCGCGCGCAGCGCATATCGTCTGTCTCTCTGTCCGTCCATGTCCATGTTTTCTGCCCGTCACGGGCACGCGTCGCGCGTCGAGTGGCGTCGTGTCGCGCGTCGCTTCGGCTGCCACCCAACTTGATGACGTCTTTGTTTATTGATTTTTTTTTGTGGTGTATGCCACAGTGACGTCACTGCGTGTGCGACCGAGAGACCGAAACCAAAGCGCAAAGCCAAACGAGCCGGAAAAACCGTTGCGCTATATTTAATCGCACGCTAATTATCGCTGCTGGAAAATTGATAATCGTCAGGTGGGCGACGACGGTATATATTTCAATACAGCGTCCACCCACAATCTATATATTAATTATGCTACTCCACATGGAATATGCTCGAAGGCGTTTTAACAAAGGATAATTAAGGATAATGTATGTTTAATGTTATTGATTTCTCGAAAAGTCTATGGAAATGTTTTTGTTGAGCTAAAGTTTTAGCTAAAGTTGAAGTTAGTTCAATGTCAATGTCGAGTTTGGCTCCCTTAAGAAGTTTTGATACGATTTGTTAGTTACGCAACGTTAACGTGACTATAATGATGGCTAACACTGGCGTTGAGGTCAAAGACACGCTAAACAGTTTGTTTGACGCTTGTCAACGTCATCGATGTCAGATACATTTTGCTACATCAACCACGTTCTACGCATGTGAATTTTATTGTGGGCAGGATGATGATAACGGGATAAGCAAAAAGGCATAAACAAACGCGTGCTTACATAATAATACACAAGTTGGAGGTTCGTTTCTGTATATTGCGTCGGTTAACTTGTCTGTTTGGTATTAGAGCACAGCTGAATGGTAATACGTATGAAATAATAATATGACTATACCCCCAAATGTGGTAATATGTAATCGGTCGTTGGTTTGTGGGGAAGAAGCTCTGAAGGTTATATCATGGAGAAAAGGTAAAATCAAATTATGGTAAGAGTTTAGTTTAGTTAATCTAGGGCAGATTATTAGTATAATTAACATTTTATAAGTCTCTTAGGTTAGTTATTATGACAATTGTTAAAAACTTTCCATTTTGGCTGTTATCAGTACATGATTTGTTAACTAAGCGTATACTTGATATTAGTTTAGTTCAATTTATCTAAAGCAGAATTTTAGTCTTATTTAAATTTTATAAGTCTATTGGGTAAGTTAGTATAACCATTGTTAAAAACTTCCATTCCATTTTGGCTAATTGATTTGTTAACTAAGCGTATACGTGATATTATGACGTATACGTACTAAATTGCACATACGAAATAGCTTCCAAAATTGCAAATCAGAGTCTAGAGTAACCGAAAAAATGTTGCATTTCAAAATTTTGCAAAGAAGTCAGCGTTCAAGCAAAAAAAATAAAGACAAGTATATATACAAACTAATGACAATAATTCGCCACAAAATGCACCTGCAGGCAACGCAAGTCCAAAATTAGCATAGGATGTTATGGGTGTCTTTTGCTTTTGCTCATAGTTGTTATGCTCGGGTAATGGATAGGTGGGTCATCGATAAAATGGGCATGTCTACAGGTCCGGGAACACCACTAACAAAATATACTATATATAAAGAGTAAAGCGAAGCGAAGCAAAACCAAAGCGTTGCAAAGCAAAGCAGAGGTAAAGGGTTGGCCAAAAACAACCAAAAAAAAAACCAAAAGCAATTTATGCAAATGATTCAAAAGGCGCCGTCACAAATGCGCTACAACAACAAAAACAGCAACAACAAAACTTGCAATAGCTACAAAACGCAAAGTGCCGCTTGCTAATTGAAATTTGGCAAATGCGACAGACAAAGACGACAAGAGAGAGAGAGAGAGAGAGAGGAGACATACACTAGCAGAAACAGCAAAATCAAAGCCTAAATAGCAATCAAAAAGAGCTAAAATTCCTTAAATTAAACTCACGAACTTTGAGCAACGATGCGAAAACGATACATGCATTAAGCCAGCAGCTAAACAACAACAACAACAACACCGACAACAACAACAAAACCTAAACAGACGTAGCAAAACGAAGTAAATTTGGCGCAGCACATTTAGAATATCATCACAAAAGCGAAAGAAAAGGCAGTGGCAGCCAGCAACAAAAGGAAGGAGTGCCCGTAAAAACAAAAACGAAAACGAAAAAAAAAAAAAAAAAACTATTCGGCTTGGCTTTGGCTTTGGCTTGGCATGTCATGCTTAATACAGCCAATAAAACCAACAACAACAATACACATCTTGGAAGCGACTCCAACGCGGCTTGTCCACAGACAAAGTTGAGCGCCTCTATGCATGCACTTTTTGGGGCCACGAGCGGGTCAGCTGAACAGCAACAGCAACAGCAACACCAACAACAACAGCATCAGAAGCACCACTAAATAAATACAACAACAATAGCAACAACAACAACAACAACACGATCAGCGCATGCATGGCCCCCAGACCAGTTCCACTTGCGTCGCTCCCAAAAAATTCAACACATACAAACATGATGCACAACTAAGGTGAACGCTGCGCTGAACGCCAAAGCTTAAGGCAGAGCCCATGTTAGAGCGCAACCGTAAAAGCATTATGGGAACAAAACAACAAAATATCGTATCGTAGCGAAATCGAAAGGAAGAGCAACAGCAGCAGCCCTCTGCGCCCAACTCCAACTCGGCTGACCGACGATCTCACGTTTGTCTTGAGAGTCTCAGACTTCGGCTTCGGCTTCACATTATACACATATACGCTAACAACAGTTAGAAAACGTGGCTTGGAATCTGTCTAAAAATAGCCACAACGAATGGCAGCACACACAAGCACACGAGCACGAACTAGCAAAAACGAAAACGAAACGAAACGAAAACGTTACTAGCCTCACCTACTTCTCTATTATAGTACTAATGCCTACGCCTCGAAACTGGAAATCAAACACTGCTCAAGCCGATGCCGACTCTCACTCTTACTCTCCCACTCAATTCGGTCTCTCGCAGAGGATTGTGAGCCGAACTTCGAGTATGTTTATGTGTGTGTGTGTGCCCACTTGTTGCTTTCAGTTTCGGTTTGCCGTTACTTACATATACTCGTTTGCCTGCTCGTGAGCGTGATGCGAGTGGTGTCAATGGTAAAGTGCATTTATATTGCTAATTAATATAATTACAAGAGTCGTTGTTAATCGACGATCGTTAATGTGCATAATCTGTCAAGTGTAGAACATGAAAAATGTTTAAGGCGTAAACTCTTTTAATAATTGTGTTGTTTCACACGCTGCCAAAAACTTAACATCGTTTTGATCGCTTATGATTTAATAAGTCACAGCTCAGATCGATAAAAAGGGATTTTTCCCTTAGAGTAGGGATTTTTAGCTAATTTCAGAACCTTTTGCAGCTTAAAGGGAAATAAGGGATTTGCAATGGGGAAATTTTGGGATTTTTCACTCTAGTCACTCTAGTCTAGTCTAGTGCGTAAATAAGTGAAGATCGATTGCTAATAATCAAATTTAAATATAGCATTAGAAATTTTGACAGCTGTTTTATGATTTGAAAAAAATGTTAGCATTTTAAGTAATTGTCCAATTGAAAATTACATTTAGCTTCCATTTTGAGCATTATGCATAATGCATTTAGTCATTCTAAGTATACCAACTTCACACACACACTAAAAACTTAAAAATGCAGAGGCAGCTATGTACACATATAAATGTATATAGGCCTAAACAATTGGCCGCAAGGAGAGCCCCTTGCCGGTAGAAAACCGCAAGCCGGCTCTATTTCTGTTTGCTAAGGATGATGATGTCGATGTGGGCGTGTGTGTGTGTGTGCAGAGAGAGAGCGAGAGAGAGAGAGCACACACTTCAGGTGAAGAAAATCAATTGCCATTATTTTTGTTGTTGTCACCTGCCCGTAGCTATTTAACACGAAAGAAATACAGAGTGCAAGAGCGAGAGAGCGAGAGAGAAAGAGCGAGTGCCAAAAGAGCAGGGCAGAGCTTTTTTATGACGCAAATTATTTCCGTCTTCGCTTTCATGCGAAGCGTCGCTGCCGCAGCCGCTGCCCATCTTTCTGACTGCGTATGTGTGTGTGTGAGCAGCGCAGGCGCTCTAACAACGACGTCATCGATTTTTGCGCTCAAGCACAAGCTGAGTTGTTGTTCGCCGCCACCCAGCTCCTGCTTTTGAGAGCATGAGATGATGATGGTTCGGGAATGACGTAATAGCGCTTACACTATAGCTTTACCCACAAGCAACAACAACAACAACAAAGAAAAAAAGCCGAGCGCACAAGGTAGGTCGTGTGCTCCGCTGCAGCCGAAATACAAACACACACACACACGCAGCGACAGAGACAGACACAAATAGAGACCAGCTGGCAAGCGAAAAGAAAAAAAAACCGATTGCGCCTCGGTTATTGTTGGTTTGGCGGTTCGGTCTGTGTGCTCTGCTCCTCCGTTTGGATATAGTCGCGTGTAACCGTAAAGAGAAGTTCAGTCGCGTCACAGACGCCGCATTGTTAACAACTTTATTCGCAAAAAAAAAAAAACTTAAATCAGCTCACAAGCAACAAACTAATAATATAATCGACAACAAATCACAACACTTAATAACAACTAATCAAGAAACAAGAATATATCAATATAATTTGCTAACGGCACTTTTTTCAATATCAATCGTCTGTAATTTATTCGCGTACAGTATTAACTATAACAATAATCAAACATACATATTTAACAGTTGTGTGTGTGTGCGCCTTAAGAATTGTTTGCTATTTGCAACAAGTTGTCTCTCAAATGTCTAGTCCAATGCGGAAACGGAAGCCGACATTGTCAAACGCGTCGTATGCGTAATCTTTGCTAACATTTAATACATTTTCGTTGCACATTCTAGTGCGGCACACACAGTGCGTATGTGTGTGTGTTTAATGTGAACTAATTGCTTTAAAGCAATTTGCAACAATTGACAATTGTTATATAGAAGTACAACTTGATAGCTTGATTTTGCAATCGTATCCGGATTTGTTGATGTCTTGCAGGCTAACAAAAATAACATTGAGTGTAAAAGTCCTTGCTACAGGACTGCTCCGTGCTACAGTTACTACACACACACCCGCCTACCCATACACACATACAACATACATATATACGAAACGTGAGTAAGTCATTACGTCGTCAAAATATTGCTTACGTCGTCAGTGTTAACTGCGCAAACGCGTAAATGGTAAAGCTGTTGGCTTGTTCTCTACTGCTACAAGTTCAAGTCTAAGGACATACGAAAAAAAATTCACACAAGGACACACAAATACAGTCGCGAGTGTGCTGCAATACATAGATAATGAAGACAACAACACAAACATAAAACTGCAAGGTCAAAAAATAGAGGAGCAAAATTAAGTATTGGACTTCTTCGGGCTGGATCTCCAACACGTTGCCGTGCGCCATACAGGTGTTTATTTTAATCCTAAAATTCCATATATGTGTATGTGTTTCATATTTGATGTTGTTGCTGTCTTGTGTCTTGTCGATGTTGCATGTTTTATGTCATTCATATATTATAACGCACAAAATTCAAGCTGAATGAACTTCATTAAGTATAATGCGCGATCGTCTTGCCTCCCTGATTGTGGTGAAGCAAGAGGCGACGCCGTCGCTAAGTTGCAACAACAACAACAACGGTGAAAATGATCTAATGCTGCCACAGCTGCAGCAGCAGCATCAGCAGCAGCAGCAGCAACAACAACTGCAACAATTGCCGGCCATCAAGTGCGAATCATTGCATTATGCATTCCCATCCTACGATAACAATATTTACTATGAGATCAATAACAATTCATGCTACAGACAAAATCTAAATGTTGTTGCCACAAATCATACAACAGCAACAACAGCAGCAGCAACAGGAGCTATTATCTATCCATGCCGCAATCTATTTCCCGACGGCTGTGATATTGGACATTTGGGCTGCTCAACAGTCAACACCTCGGCCGCTGTCACCTCCTCCTCCTCGTCCTGCCAGCAACAGCAGCAGTTCTATGCAAGTGCTGCCAGTTGGCATAGCAACGGAATACACACGTGTATGTATTGAACAACAACAACAACAAACAACAACAACAATCTTCTGGTGATGGTTTTCTAATTGCTAGTTGCATGCTGCGTATGCGCAATATTACGCATTGCCAAATCAGTCTTAAGCGCTGACAACACGACGCATAAACAAATGGTTTTAGGGGCCGGACGGCCAGCCGAGGGGACAATGACGACATAAATTTTGCATCAAGGCGTAGTGAAATATTTAGCAAATAATAGAAATATGAGTTTAGTCGTTTTTTTTGCCCATTTTGTAGTCTTATATTTTCTTATGCACGTACGTACAATGGCTTATCACTCATACCACATGTTTACCAGCGTCAGCAAAGCATCGCCAAAAGGCATCAGACGGCGAAGAAGAGCAGCCACTGTGGCAGACTGTGTCGGTGCAAACAGAGGCAGAGCGCGCGCGACACATCCACATCCACACACAGAAACAGTTAGGGTCTGACGCAAAATGATTTATAAACTGTATGTGTGTGTGTGTGTATGTGTAATAAACATGACTAGTCATATACTATATAAATGGAGGCAAACAAACGTAAATGTGTGTGTGTGCGTGTGTGCATTGTCCGCCGCACTTTTAATAGTAAAGACATAAAAACAAGATATCAAAGTACAGTTTCATTGAAAACGCATTTCTTTTTGAGATAAATGTTATTTTTTTCTGAGATAAGTTTAAAATCATTATGAGGTAACACGTTTGACATAATTGAATGAGAATATTTTAAAAATACAGTAAAATATTCGGTTTACAAAGAGTTAAACGATTGTTATCTTAACATAAAAAAATTTCTGGTTTCTGGTTAAATAATGGCTAAAGATCATCCTAATGATTCTAGTTATTCGTAAGCTTTATTTACTTTTCTGGTATATTGTCAATATATAAAAAAAAAAATCCGATGCTAAATCTTACCTCCTAATAATTTTGGCTTTTACGGAACTTCTAAATCGAACCCCTTAACAAATATTGCTTAAAATATTTCTGCAATTAAATAGATTATATTTTTGAATATGTGCCCCGTGATTGCAGCACAGATCGTTCTATTTATTATTCGCCATCCACGTCTCATTCGTAATAAAGTAGATTGGCAGAGAAGAAACAAACTGAAAAAAAAAAAACAGATGACAAACCATGACGCCAGCGACGCCATTTAGCCAAATGCAAAGCGTTACAGCAGTTTCACGGATTACACGGCGCACGGGACACGGCAATAACAGCGTGCCGCAATGGGGCACGTCATTGTCATCATCAACATCGTTGTCGGCCCCTAAATCGAATCGTTTTGAACCTGAACCCCCTTGTGCCTTTCTCATAGACAGTATAATATTTTGAGAAAGTGATTCAAATGCGTCAGAACTGCATAAATATAACACATTCGCTCAGACTCACACACAAACGTATGTATATATTTCTTGTTGATTTGTGTATTTTGGTGGACCACGTGTTGATGACGTTGCCACATTTGGCTTGTGAGATTGCATTTTATATACTATACATAAATGATGTAGACAAAAAATAATCAAGAGTCATTATTATTGTTTCTTTTATTTTATATTGTATTTGACTATTGCTAGCCGACAGCTAATTTCGTTTCGGTTTTGTTTTTATTTCTCTCTTTTGCCGTGTGAAATTTTCTGTTGTTTGTTATTAGAAACAGTAAGAAAAAGAAAAACTTAATTTGTTAGCTGCTTATTGCTCACATACTCTTTTTCTTATACCCTTTTTGTGGGGGCGTTATACTGCATTATTGAAAAGCTTTAAGCTTAAAATCTTTCATCTGATTTCAAGAGCGAGTTTCCTAGAAAACCAAGCAACAAGAAAGCATCTTTGAACCTTAAAAAATTTGTTTCATATGTACATATACAGGTTTTCGGGGATAAACTTAAAAAATATTAGAAGAGTATTATTTTTCTTCTGATGATAAGTATGCTCTAGAAGCTTCATTCATACTATTCTTAAAATCTAACTAATCATTATCTTCATTTTTATTATTATTATATCTTTTATGAATGTCGCTGGAGCCAACAGTTTTCGTATCTTGTTATGGATTCAAGCCTATTTTAAAATAATTTAAATATACTTTAAATATTTATAATTGTCCATAACTTAGGAAAAATCGTAACGATTAAGCCGGTCAACAAAGAATACTATATTATTTTATATAGGCTTTTCCTTATAAACATATATCATTACATACTTGCCCTTAGATCCCCTCAAACTACGAGCTTACCTTAATTTATTTTAAATTTTGTTATTTATTGGGCATCATCAATTTTTTTGCTCTTCTTTTTACAAACCAAACAAAAACCACAAATATGACCAACATATTTTTTTTTTAGTTTTTTTTCTGTGGCTTTGCTTTTAATAATTATTATTGACGCTGGCCACTACTTAATTATTTGTGTTGATTTATGCGAATTTTATAAGCAATGCAGAGACACAAACAACATACACAAGTCAACAAGATGAGAGATGGATGGGATGTCTTCTATTGTTTTGAATCGATGCATAGATAGCACATCATCGTCATCATCATCATCATCAGCATCATTATCAATGGCTATCAAGAGTATCTGAGTTCAAATCTATAGCATCCACATCCAAAATGGATAACCAGGCGTCCAGTTTTAGTTGGTTTTTGGCAGGGCAACAAACAATGGAGACTCTTTCAACCTTAATGACGTAATAATTATGGATTGAATTTTTTTGCATTGATTGTATTACGTTTTGTTTGGCATTAATTGGCTTTGCTTTCTGTTAACACTTGAGTATTTGGCTTCAATTGGTTCACACGCTTTTTGAAAAACATATATTCAAGTACTACAACTTCTGCTCAATTACACTGAGAACAAACTATTTACGTACGCGTTGCCAAAACGTTTGCTTTCAGTTTCAAAATAAATACGGAAAACGTATCGCGTGTTTTTTTTGTTGTTGTATGCATTTCTTAAATAATTTTCTAATTTCGAAAACGATTGTCTCAAAATAAGATGCTGCAAATTTGTTTGCTACTAAGGGAAATTGCTAATACGTACATATATATATGGCCATTAATAGATTTGTGGTACTTTATTGTTCTTGTTTGTATTTAATTTGGGCTCGCTTCGATCGATTCCGCATAGTTTTGTTCGTGTGTGTTTTGATTTCGCTTTCAATTAAATTGCAATTAAGTTTTGGGCGAGTGCATTGTCCTCGGATCACGCGGCGATGTCACACTTTTCTAGCATGCTTTAATGCAAATCCACTTAATGTTAAGATCCTCAGCTGCGAGAAGAGAACGAACGTCGAGGCCAAAGTAGTTGTCAGCATGGGAATGCATTTTGAGGCGTCACCAGGGTTCAACCAACAGCAACTAGCAGGTTTTTTTCTCAAGTTTTTTGTTTTTTTCTTTTTTGTTTTTTTGTTGGCTGTTGGTCAATTTTTGGTTGCCGCTGCCACTACTGCTGCTGCTGTTTGTTGTTGCTGTATTATTGCTTGGGGCGCATATGTAAACCTTAATTTGAAACTGATTGGATTGCCTAGTCGGCCTCTTCATCTCTTCCTCCTCTTCTTCTATCTCTCTGTGTTTTACCTCGTTTTGTTGATAATTTTATTTAATATTTCTTCATTTTGCACTGCTGCACTTGATGAGCCAATGCCAATGCGAATGCGATTTGTGCTAGATATAACGGTCAAGCATCTTCTGATTAGAAAGATAAATTATACCATGTCAATGATTTGTAAATATCTATACATTTTTATTAAACACGCTAAAATATTTACAACAGATGCATGGAAGATATAAAAACATGTTTGTGCAATCTTCTTCGACCAGAACCATAAATCTTTTGCCGACAAAACAAATTTCACAATAATTTTACATGTAATACGAGTTAATGGCTATAAGATATTTGTGTCTTGCCAATAGAAATGAGCCACTAAAAAGGCAGTAACAAAAAACCATAAGATGTTTATTTATCTACACAATTTGTTTGCTTCTTTAAGTATAACTATTTTAATTATTTTTTTCGCAAAAAAAAAAAAAAACACAAGCAATCAGTTTGGCAGAATAAACGCTGTGTAAAAAATCTTTGAAATAGCTGAGAAGCAGCCGATAACAAGTTGTTGGAGATTTTTGCGAGTTGCGTTTCCCCCGGGCTTCCGCTTATACCTCAATCATCATCCATCTGCCTCAATCACAAGTTGTGTGTGTTTTGTAATGTTTGCGCCCAAAACAACATACAATAAAAATACAAAAAAAAAACTAAATAAAATAAATAAAATGTGTTTCCTAATAGCTGCTATGTATGAAGCTGCTTAGAAGATTGTTTGTAAGCGGCTTCTGCTTTTCAGCAGTTCTTGTTTGAAGGAAAATTTGCCAAAAAGCAACAAAAAACACGAAGCGCTACAAATTGTTGTTGTTGTTGCTGGCTGCTGTTGCAAAGATCGAAATTTTTAAACATTTTGCGTTTTTTTTTATAACTTTTTATTGCACTTGTACATGTGTTGTAGTTGTGTTTGTGTTTGAGCCAATTGGCTTGTTTATTTCATGTTTTGGCGCCTAACTTGTTTCTTCTTGCTTGACTGTTGTTGCTGCATTGAAGATGCAACGCCGCGGCGTTTGCTTGATTGACAATCAAGTGCGTCAAAAAACATCAATCCAATGCAGAGATTTGAAAAATTTGCAGCGTGACAGCAAAATTATAGTCTACAAAAACTTAGGCTTATGTATTAATTATAGTGGAGCACCAAAAATGAAAAAAAAAACAATGACCTTTATTAGCTGAGCTAACTATTTTTAATCCACACTAGGAACGCATTGAAAGCCTCAACAAAGAAAAAAACTACAACAATACTTACGTGCAAAAATAAATCGCAGCGCAGGAAATTTGGTAAAGGGGGAGGTTTAAAAACTACTCCTCGTATTTGATGGCGTAATCTAAGTGAAAACTGTATATCAGTACGTTTGTTTGTGTGTGTGCGTTTCAAACCGATATACCAAAAATAGTCCACAGACGCGTTGTGACGTCATTGAGTATGTGACCAGCTGTAGGTCGGGGTCGTCGTCGTCGTCGTCGTCGCTATCTTGTATACATGCTAAGGGCTGGTGTGTGTATTTGTGTGCTTAACAGCTGCAACAATAACAACGAAAGGGAAAAGTTAAAAGCCCCCGAAGTGAGTCGCGACTGGCTCTCTCGCTCTCTCTCACAAACACACTGAACTACTCGCTTGTATATGTGTGTGTGTATTCTCTTCCGCTGCTTTCAAGGTCGTTTCGTTATCTCTCTCTTTCTCTCTTTCTCACCCACTCTCTAGCCATTTCTGTTCATGTTTTCACTGTTTTCTTTTGCTTTCTTTACCGCCCCATGATGATTTCACACTTGCCAACAAACCGTAACTCAAACCCCAAACGTTACAACTCGTTTTTTTTTTCTTTTTGTTTCTTTTTTAGCTACACGCCCTCTTTTTACACATGAGAATTTCTTTCTCTTTATGGCTAATACCCTTCTGCAAGGGGTATTTGTAGATTGTATATGGAGTGATATTATATTATATTTAATATTTAAGTTTTTGAATATTAGTTTCTGACTTTTTGAGATTTTTCATGAATCTTAAAAGATATTTTTAATCAGCAAATCTCCATAAAATATATTAAGGCTATCAACTTTTGTTCACAATCTTTAAAGGAAAGATATCTTGCACTTAATAAACAACTATTTAACTTAACATTACATATAAATATATGTATTTATCTACACTATATTAGATTACATAAATAAACTCCATCGCATGCGTGTTCCGTGCCGAGCCCTTCTTGTGTTTCCATATTATTAAGTACAGGACAACACATATGAACGCATCGTTTCATGCTATATAAATAGATGTATATACCCACGCACACACACACATCTATACGCACTTGAAAATCGTGACGTCCTTGGCTTTGACTACAGTATACACACACACCTACTGAATTCACAGCTGGCCAACACATTCCATTTTTGGTTTCACATTTTCTCGTCCTGCGCAAACACACACACATACATATAGACGTTTGTGGATCGATAAAGCGAGCCATAGAATACCGTTTGCTGCTTGTTGCCATGTGTCCAAAATAAAACTGATGACGTCAACGAGGAAGCGAGACGGAGCATCTCCTTTAAGCGCGTCAGATTGTTTTGTGTGTATGCGTGTGTGTGTGTGAAACACACTCTCTCTGCTCTGCCTCTCCTTATCATAAGCTTGCATTGTCCTGCCAACACTGCGTATGCGTAATATTGCGCATACCACGTGCTACCTGCATAATATAAACATAGAACTTATTCAGTAATATAACTAAATGGAGTTATTTTAGAATTTCAAAGTGGGGAGAATAAATATTTGATAGGTTTTCAAGCGTTGCATAACAACAAATAGTTAATCAACTGTTGCATCATACAAAAAAAAACAACACTAACAACTAGCTTGAGCTCGATTGAGCATCTCATTACCATGTCTAACAAATCGCATACTTTAAAATGGAAGCAACAATGTGACAAGATTGTCAAATAGCAAAAAACAAAAACAACTCAAGTGACATCAAGCAACGATCGTTGTTGGCGCATTGAAACGCGTTCTGAATCATTTTGGCGAAGTGTGTGTTGGCCACAAATAATATATCAATTTAAATATTGCATCTAATGAATGTGTTTAATACTAACTACTTACCATAATTTGATGCTCATTTGCATATTTGTTTGATGCCATTAAGTTCAATAAAGATGTTGGCCATTAACAACAGATAAATGCAGTACAAAAACATATATAGAAAGATGTGGATTAACTTGTCTGTCTGTTATTTCATTTCTTTTGTTATTATTCAAGCGGTTTCTAAGCAAGTTTCAAAAATACATATACTTGGGGGAGTTGCAAAGTTATCTTCTTCAAAATGAATGTTATGCCAAAGCTTGCGTTTGCGTAACGTTCAACAAAACTTGACACGACTTATGTTCTCATATATAGTTACAACTAGTATCTTAATGGGCGCATTGCTTAATTGAATGTTACTTGCTAAGAAGTAGAAAACATAAATAAAAAACAACAGAAACATCTTGCTCCGTTCTCAGACTGACCAAAGATTGGCAGACAGCAGATGTTTTGCTCTATGTGTAATGATGTGTCGACGACTGCAACTAAAAGTAACAATAAATAAGTAGAAGCCACAATCATGCTGCCCCCAGCTGCACCTTGGCTGCAGGAAGCCTTCACTTTTGGATGCAACTGGGGGAATCTATATTCCCCGAGGCAATGTTTCTACATACCTACATATATAACTAACTAACTAACTAACAGTTATTCTTCATGTTTATTGCCACTAATTAATACATTCATTCTCAGCCAGCTGTGAAGAAGTTTTAAAGTTCAGTTCGTTATGCTTTATCTACGGGTATTTTAAGGCTTATTTGAATGATTTACTTTATTGATCAGAATTAACTTTGCTTTAGTTCTCTTTATAGCAATTAAAACCAACACCCATCCTTTTCGAAAAAACCTTGATTTGAAACAATAGCAAGCCCCCCACCAAAAATGATTGGCCTAGTTTGTGTGTGTTCGATATTCAATTTGTTTAAACCTTTTGGCTTTTTGTGACTTACCTAGTTAACTATTGACTTTGCAATCTCTGACTGCCTGCAACAATTGTCAATTGGTTGTGGATTTCAACTCCAGTTCGAGTTGGACGAGATGCTTTGAACTGTGGCAAATTCTTTTGTGTGCTGCTTGTTTGCTTTAACATTGAACTTTTTGTGCAGCAATACACACACACATACAGCTCGATTCCCACAGCATCAAATGATTTATGGCTGTGGAATATAAAAGCAGTATGTAAAAAGGCACAATAAAAAGGCATTTTGTCGATAGCCGTTTGAGGCATTACGGATCTAACGGATGAAATAAGAACCTTGTTGTCCATTTAACACGCCATGGAAATAAATACACACACCTCAGATACCAGCAGCAGCATTAACAATAAAAACAACATCAACAACAACAACAGGTTGAAAAGCAACAGAAAACAAATAAAAATAAAACACGATGAATTATGGGGCAAGTTTTCTGTTGCTGTTGCCGTGTTGTTGCCTGCTGCTCTCCTCTTTTTCTATCTGTGAATTTTTTTTTTTGTGCACATCGATCTGCTTGCCAATCAGCATAATTGTCGATCTATCAGTTGCCGGCAATTGTGCATCGATCAAATTGGCATCAAGCAAAAGACCTTGTAAATCAGTTTGCCAAAAGACAAAAAGAATGCGTGCAAATCTTAAGTGAACTCTCTCAAACCACAAGTACATATATCTTCGATTGGGCATTAAAAAATTTGAATTCAGATTCGGTTTCAGTTTCAGTTTCGTTCTCTCGCGTGTTGCCGTCCACAATTGCCACAATGTGGTACAATTAACATAAATTAAAATTGGTTTACGGCGCAACATTTGCGCGATGACACATTGCACATCCAAGAGACGGACACACTCAGCCGGAGACAGATATAGAAAAAACCAAACGTTGGCTCTGATCAGATATTGACACTGCTGCTGGCCTGCTTATGATGCGGCCAATGATGAGAGTAAAAGTGGTTTAACCGGTTCGACACCGACTACAGCTTGGACGACGCGTTTAATTCTATTTCTATAGTTATCGTCTAAATTTATGACCATGCCGTCGCCGTCGCCGTTGCTGTCGCTGGCACCAAACGCTCATCTTAGATACAAATCTGAACGTTGTTCTAATCGTTCCATAAAAGCGCAGACAATGCCAGAAGAGCATACAAAACAAGAAAGAACAGTTAGCTTCAGTATGACAAAGATACAATACCCTTAAGAATCTTTTATAAAGATACTAAGAATAGAATGTTGTTAGATTTTAAAGAGTTTTAAATCATAAAGAAGATCACAAGAACAGATTTTTTAATTAAAATTTAAAAAAGATAAAATTATTTTTAAAAAAAATCATAAGTTCTTTGGTCAATTGATGATATAATTGGATCACTCTCCACAAGGGCATGGATATAAAAACACGATAAAAGCTTTTTATAATAAAATTAAGAGATAAAAACACTTGCACATGCGCCGCGGCGATTGCTTTTAATACTCTACAGGAGAATCTTAAACAAAATCTTAAGAGTTGATTCACAGACAAATCACAAGTTTTTGGGATGAAAGTCGAGAAAAAAATCGGGTTTCTTGATTTAAATGCAGCTTTATTTTAGAGCTCAATACAAGACATTTTTTAATATTGCACTTGAAAATCGGGCTAAAGTTGAGCAAGTTATGGCAAAAGAAAGACCAATTTTGGGAAACAAATTTGTGCTTAGATTCAAATGCAGCATTAAAATATAGCTCAAACTCAAACTCTTGATGTTGAACTGTTGAAATATACCAATAAATAGAATCTCCCAGCCTTTCACACAGGGAATCTTAAGATTCTATCAAATGCAAAGATAAACGAATCAACTTGCTTGCTTAGTATGATAACTGTGCATTGTGGTGTGTTCAATGTGTGCGTGAATTTTAAATTTTATTTTTTATGGTTATTCAGTTTTCGCTTTCGTTTGTTGTAGTAAGTAGAAGTACGAGTATTATGCGCTTACCATACGAGTTTGAATGCCGCTAATGCGCTAAACAAATAAAAGATTTAGATACTAAACACAGAGAGGCAGGCTAAGCAACAAAAGCGTTTGTTGATTCGGCTAAATTAAGCGCAGGCTGCTGCTTTGCTGGCCGCATCTACAAATTGTAATCAATTTTTGTTTAAATGTGTATTCTGTTGCCGAAGCCGATGTTACTGCCATGGGAAACTGATGCACAAAGTGAGAGAGAGAGAGAGAGAGAGATGATCATCAACAGGTTTCCATACTGACCAAAAAACAAAACAACAAAAAGTGCTGAATGTACAGCTTTATTTTGTGTATACATATGTGCTCGTTGAGCTGTCAACGGTTATTTAATTTTTGCACTGTGGTCAAATTCAGGCAGATTTTTAACAAGTGATGACATGCTTGAACCGGCATCTATATTTTGTATTGTAGCTTGTTTAATGCAGTGCATGCTCACGACTTTGAGACTAGAAAATAAAATTTACAGTTTAAGTTATGCAGGTATTGGGTATTTTAAGTATTCAATTAATTTCCCAATGTTTTTAATGTCTAAGTGGTAACCTTTTTTTTATTACCGTTTCAAGCTAATTTTAAGTGAGCGCAACTACATAGCAGTCAGCTTTGTGTGCTGTGATCGTCTTTATCGTGCAACATAATAATAATCGCATAAGACTGTATTATCAAGTTCCCACAGGAATAAATATATATAATATCTTGTCCATATACGTATATATATTTAATTATCGCCATGTCAAAGATAACGGTTCTTTCTTGTTAAGTTTGCTGCAAAAGCTTTTTGGCATTTTTACCCAAATTGACAAACAACAATTAACAAGCTTAACGCATACTATATGCAAACACACACACACATACATACTTTTACGACTCTGAGCATCTGCTGCATCTGCATTTTGCTGTTGCAGCTTCCTCATCGTCCTGGCTAAAAGAAATCGTGACTCTTTGAAATCAGTTTTCGATCTTTTCACCACAATAATGCATATTAAAATGCCACGCTAATTGTTATTATGGCGGGAATAATCCCCCTCTAACTCTTCTGCCCTCCTTCTGAACTACTGCTACTGGCCGGCAATTAAGTAATAGACACAAAGTTTTGCAGGCAAAATAGTTAACAGCCGTCTCGTCGTCTTGCGTGTGATGCTGCCAACAACAAAAAAAAAAAAACAACAACCATTCAATAGACAAATTTTTATACACGAATGGCAGGCAGGCAGGCCGTTGTTTGGTGTTGTTTGTCCCTCCGCATGTTGTTGTCGCTGTGTTTTTTTCGCCTATTAATTATCGCCAAAAAAATCAACAATGTTGTGTGTGTGCTGTGTGTGGGTGAGGAAGCCAAATAGTCGTATATGAAAATGAAAACAAATACAAAGCCAAGTAAATAGTAGTTGGCCAACAGTTTTGGTTGAAGGTGTTAGCTTCTTAACAACATTAATGCTGCTGCTTCTTCTTCTTCAGCGGTCAACACAGGTCGCAATTAATTTGTAGTGTTGACATACACATAAAAAGAACTAGATTTTGTATGTTGTTGTTGTGAGAACTTTGCAGGATTTGCCATAGACATGCAATGCTTTTGTAGCAATCAGCTTTATGCAGGCGCTCGTCACGATGCTGCACCAGTGTGAACATGCCATAATAAAACAATTATGGCAACTTTGCTCTCCTCAGCATTTAGGATCACACACAAATACAAAACGAAAAGGCATCAGCATGGCTAGACCTTTTGCGAATATCGATGGCAACATCGTAGCTAAAGACAAAAATTTATCACACCTTAGTTAACCCTCGACACCTTGCTGTACGGCAAATGAAACGCAAAACGACGGGCCTTTTATGCCATGGAATGTGGCCAAAAGAATTGCAAACGCCATGCAATGCGATGCGATGCGACGCGTCGAACCAACTCTGTTTACACTGCCTGCAATAAGTTAATAGTTCGATTTTTTTTTTGGGCAGAGACAAGATCCAAAAAACACAAAAAACTAAAACCAAAAACTAGGAGAAGCGCTTCGAAACCAAACGAAACTTCAAGACTGACAAAAGGCAACCAAAAAAAAAAGAAACCCAAACACTGAAAGAAGGAATTTAAGCTATGAGATATCCTTTTCTAAACTAAACTCTATTAAAACCAGGGACTGTAACGATTATAATTTTTATAAAAAAATAAAAATAAGAATTATTTTTGAATTCATTTAAAAAAATTATTTTTAATTATTAAAATTAATTTATATGATAAAATTTAAAAATAATTATTATACATCAATTTTTATATAAAAATTAAGTAATAACTTTTATTTTCAATTTTTATTATTTTTAATTTAAAACCAAGAAATCATTATACTCCTTATTTAACCATTTTGAAACCTAAGCGAGGGTATAACAAAGCTCGTCTAATATCGAAAACTGTGAGCTTGGCTTTAGGGTGCGTTCCGTGAACTCCACGATGTTTGTGTGTCAGCCGGCGTACCATAGACACCGACACCGACACCGACAACGACAGCGACACCAAGCATCCAAACAACAACAACAACAACGACTAGTGCTAATGATGTAGCCAGAGTTTCGGTCACAATATGATCATCATAATGAAGTTTTGTTGTTGTTGCTGTCTTGTGTCTGTTAAAGATTTCATAGCACTTTTTGGGGGTATTGCCGGTTGGGCTTTAGTTGGTTTTTTGGCTGTTGGCTTTCGTGTGCTTCATTATTGATTTAATAACCGTCTTGAAGACACGTTTAAACTGCAGTCAAAGCGTGTGCAGCAAGTTGACTTTGCCTGATGCCTCTGAGTCAGATGTAAGTCGTTATTGCCATGCCTAGGATGCTGATGATGACATGAATTCCACAATAGCAACAAAATTAAAACAGAGTTGTAAAACACACAGTTTACACTTGTACAAAGTTTCAGGAAGATCTATTTCTTAATCGAACTTTACTCTAAACTCATAGTATTTTTTTCGAGTGCTTTTCACATCCATAAAAATTTAAACCATGTCATGATTTGGGATGGGATTTTGGGTTTTTTGTTTCGGTTTGTGTATGGGAAATGGGATATGGAGTGATGATGATGATGATCATGTTTATGCTGTTCATAAACTCTTTAACTCGCGGCAACAATGCAAAAAATGTTTATTTTGATAATGGGGCATGAACATATGGGCACTTAGCCACACATACATTAGGTAATATTTAGTTGTATACGATCGACAAATGGTGTGGGCGTTCCTATGTGGCCTTTGCTAGTGTTTAAGAGAGAGTTGAAAATGAAAAAAAAAAAGAGTTCATAAAACTAATGAGCTTGCAAAAAGTAACTCGTTTTGACTTCAAGTACTTAATACTTAATTTGTTTGAAAGATTTCAAAAGATTTCCTAACTGCGATTAGTTGACAGTTTTTGGTAGACTTTTTCTTATTATTTTCATTTAATTAGAGTCTTCTTCTTTGTTGAGGATTTTCCCACAAAACCCTTTTGCTCGTAAACTATTAATTTTTTTCTTATAAACCAATAGATTTTTCTCACCCAACAACAACAAATTTGTTATCGTCACAAAGGTTTGGTACACACACACACACACACATTTGCATTGTGCACTTATGCACATCTGTGTGTTAGATACAAAACTCAAATTTAGATATGCAAAAAATACAACAAAAATAAGTAACGATTTTGTTGGTGCCCCGCACACTAAATCAGAAAAACCAAAAATCTTCATAAGCACGCCTGCAACAACTACACTGACAAATATAAATGGGTTAGGCCCAATTTGTGTCCCAGCAGCCAACACTACAACAATGACAATGACAACAACAACAACAATAACATCAACGATGAGGTTAAGATTTTTGGGAGCTGGCGTCTGCATCTCACAGTTACCCATACTTGCATTATTGGTGATTTAATGCTGTTGTTGCCTTTAGGGGTTTGCTGTTGTTGTTGTTGTTAGAGAAGCCGGTGCTGCTGCTGCAACCTGCTGGGAAAACTGCCGCTCGCTTTGTTTAGCTCACTATCGATTTTTGGTTCGCAGACCAAGCCTCATCTCTCTCGTTCTCTCTCTTTCGCTCCTCCACCCACCTGCTTGGTATCGTTGTGTCCCGATCTAGCAATTCGGATCTGTTTGCTTTTCGAACTCCCAAAAAACGTGCACTTTGGCAACAATAGCCAAGTCGACAACCGAAATTAACACTAATTCGATTTCGAATACAGCTTTTATGGCCGAAGAAGTTTAAGGGTGGATAAATACTTATTTATTGAGCGCATAAACAAAAATTTAGTATTTCGCTCGTTGAAAGTGGGGAAAAACAGTTGGAAAATTATTTAATGGGCTGCAAATGAACTGTCGACTTTTGAGTAAATCAGATTTAATGCACGCCGTCTTTTATTTTATTTATTGTGCAATTTCGTAAACGAATTGTGTCACGATATAGTTTTTGTATATGTACAGGATAGGTTAGCTTATATTCATAATATTTAAACCCTTTTGTATCAAAGAACAACCTGTTGCACACATTCTCTTTGGGCTATACTTATTCGCATGTTTGCGCTTGCATGTTTTGATAGCTTTTTCTAAGCTAAAATTTGGTTGCAGCAACTATTTTTTGGCAACAATGCAACAGCAGTAGCAACAAAGAAAAAGCAAAAAAAAAATTGTGTCAAATTTTTATTTATTTGGCTGGCCGGCCAGCTTCCCACCCGCTCCCAGGCTGCACCTTATTTTCGTTTTTTTTTTTGGTTGTTTCTTAATTTTTCTTTGGGCTTTGCTGGGCTTTTAATGCTTTTTGGATGCGCGATCGCGCGCGCTTTGCTGGCTTAGAAACGTGGCCAAGAAAGAAAAGCTTAGCTATGCCGTGTATATATGTATGGATACTTGCAATTATGTAAGCGGCGTTCCAAAACTGGCAGCTTATTTATCTTTGTCTCGAAGCCATGTCAATCAGGCGGCGGCGACTCACCCTCAGACGTTGATGCAGTGCAGTCTGTGCACCTTTGACCCGACATCTTCGAACGTCGCAAGCTTAAAGCCAGCTGAAGACTAAAGATGTAAATTAGATGCAAATTAACAAATGGGAAAACTGTTTTTTTGGCGAACTTCCCATGCATTCCATTCTTAAGTTCTCTCTATATAATACTAGTTTCAAACGAAAGCGAAAGGAAAATATATACATCGATATTGTCTCACTTTTCTTAATATTCAGCAAAGTGCATATAATTTTGGTTTGTGACTTTAGAACTGGTTAAGAGCAGCGGGGTAAATCCGAAAAGCGTAGCATGTGTTTCACATATTCACACATATAAGCACACTCCAATTTCGAATTAAACCAGTTTTGTGTGCTGAGAATAAATGCTTAAATAGAGGCTGCATCTGCCTCGGGCTAACACCTAAGCAACTAAACGGTAAATCTTTTATTAGAATTTCATGCAAATGATTTTTCGAAAACGGACACAAATCGCAATCGTTGTTGTAGTTGCAGTTGATTTTTTTATGAATCCGCTTTTTGCATAATGCGATGAACATATATATACTCTGTATAATATCTGAGCGGATGACGAAGATCAATGCAGCAGCAGCAGCAGCAGCAGCTGCCTTTGGCTATTACCTGTCCGGCTAAGTTCCAGAGTACATTGCCGCCGCCAAAACTATTGGCCAATACACAAGCGGTGTGCGGGAGGCTGTCTTGGTGTCCCAACTGGTTAAGATGCGCTCACGCGCGTATTAAATGACTTCAATCCCCTCGGATGGTCGGCTCTGACTCTCTGTCTCTCTGACTATGAAATGTCCAAGATGGCCTTCGTTTTACTTATTTTGTAGCGATTAAAAAACGATGACGCCGCCGCCGTTGTAGTCGATTTCGATGTCGTTGTGGACTTCTCAGTGGTTTACTTAGCCATTTTTTTTCGATACCCATCAAAAAACTGCCTGACAAGGGTATCAAAAAATAAGTAAATGTTCATATGTGCAAATGTTGCAAGCAAAAGAAGTTATCCCTGACATCATAAAGAATATTTAAACGCGTTCAGCATTTACTTTCTTATGCGAAACTAAAGAACTTCTTAGCAAAAAATATTTCAACTTTCGGAAAATGTTGCTTACAGGGTATCTTTAGATTTTTTTGTGTAACGTTAGTTATTTTATTAATTGAAAGTAATAAATCATTAAAGTGAACTTACTACTAATAGATATTTAATAGTCTTAATAATAATAAATCTTATCAATCTATTAGAAAAACGCATTAGAATTTTAAGTACAAGCGAGTGCAAGAAGTCAAGCTCTATAAATTGCTTAAAGTTTATTTTGGACAAGAATTCCTTAAAGACACAAAGGTACATAGAGGAAAACACATTAAACCCAAACATGTGTAGAGACATAATCAGGTCAAAACAAAGTGTTTCATGATATAACAAAGACATGGTTAAGTTAACGAAAGACGCAGGCAATTACCTTAGTTGTGTTGGAGAATAGGAGGAGACTATAGCATAAGATTGAGACTGCGAATGCGATTGCATAAATCAATCAAATTGTCTCTCACTGCGACGAGCATTGAGTAATAGATCCAATTTCGATATGAATTTCACAGAAATTGGGTTTTCGTCTTCTTCTTTTTTTTTTCTTCTGCACAACTTTAAATACCAACCCCATTACCCATTGCCCATTAAGTATTACATTTAGTGTGCTGCATCACAGAGACAACAATAGCAACAACAACAACAACTACAAACCATCGATGAAAATCGACAATTAATAGTGAAAGTCTAAACAAGTATCCAAAAGTAACAACAACAATGGGGCATCATCATCAAAGGTACTGCCAGGAAGTTGGGCGCAGGTCTACGTCTAGTAGAGTCTAGAGTCTCTACGTTTGTGTCGCGGATTATTCAAAAGGCGATAGCATCGACGCCTCCGCTGCCAAGAAAACCTGCTGCAGACCAAGCCAAAATGACTAATTCCTTGCCCCGAAACCTGAAGCCCATTTGTTTACTTCTCACAAAACTTCACACGAAGCGCCGTACCCAAGGCAGACAGAGTCTCGCGTCTCGTCTCGTTTTCTGGTGCAAGACGTCGTTGCACCCACTGACTCAATGACTGAGTGCCAGAGAGTAGTCACCAGAGACAGCGACAGAGTCTGCTGACCCGTGCGCCAAGACGAAAAGGCGACTGTCGTCGACCACGACGCATTACCATTTCTTGGGGTCACTGCGCAAGCTTTTCGTCTGTCTATGTGTGCTCTACCCCCCTCTACACCCGGTTTGGTCTGTCAGTTTCGCAGGCAGATGCATATGTCCATGTCCATTGATCGCGGCTCTCGCGAAGCGTGCATTCGAGTTCGCAGTTCAAAGTACATGCCAAGAGACTTCAAGTCTTTTGCCTCGCTTGCAAAATAATATGTATTAACAATCTTATATAAAAAAACCAAAATGTACAACAACAAAAATTAGATGGCTTATGCAACGAGAAGAAGCCACGATAAAACTTGCAACTCGGGCTGCATTTTGGGCATTTGCAATAAATTTGTAAAGTCCCGCAATGATTGTAAACAAAAGAAATTGTTTATGCGGCTCTATGCCTCTATGACATCAAAAACAATTAGAAAAAAACAAAATGCAGACAGTCCTGTGGAAGATGCAACTGGCTGCCAATTGGGTGCCCAACCCAAAAATATGAGCCATCATGCTTGCCATGATGATGATTATTGCCCATGGGCAATCAAAACAATGGCACATTGTTATATTAAATGTTTATCGCACGCTCTTGCCGGTAGCTTTTTGTTTTATTTCGTTGTACAGTAGCCCACGGTAGTATTTCGTGGCGGGGAATTTTTTTTCTTGGAGTTGCCATAGCTCAAAGGGTATCGATCAATTGCTTTCTAAATGACCCAGGGCTATTAGCATTGCAATGATATTTCATTTTCGATTTTCAAATCTTCTCCACGGTGAGGCGATGGCATTGTTTTTTATCTCCAGATGGCTGCGTATAGATAGATGATGGGCGAAAAACTCATAAAATTATGTTTGTAATAGAAAGAATATGTATTTAAGTAAGCTTTTTTCATGTTGTTCAGGGAACTGGGAAGAAATGTAGCGAATACTCTTTGGGCAGAATTTAAACAAAGTTATCTCCTCTATCTAACTTGAAAATCCTCATATAATATACAATTAATTTCATATAAATTGTGATAAATGATTTTTTTCTATAAAATACACAAATATGAAAATTCCACAACAACCAAAAGCCACCAAAAAACTTCCCAAAAAAAAAAAACCGTCCAAGTGTCGTTTTGCAATCCGAATAAGCCATAATATTTACCGAACACCCGCAACGTGCAACCAGCAGTGGCAACAAGGCAGGCGAGGCAAGGCAAGCGCAATGTCTCGACGTGCTGCAATGGACAACAAAATTTATTACATTTAATGTGCAGCATTAACTACGATTGAGATGTGATCCTCGTTGTTTTTTTTTTTTGGCGCTGGCACCCAACTCTAACCTCGCTTAAGCCATCTCTTTAGGCGGCAACGTGAGCTTGGCCACCTCTGCCGCTTCATACACCTCTTCATGTCATATACAGAAGTGTCTAGAGTGAGACAGAGAGGGGAGAGAGAGACACTTGGTGACTTGGGACAGAGGCACAAAAGCATTTCTAATTAAGACATTCGATACGGTTGTTGTTTGCGTGTGGAACGCAACACAATTGCCCAACAACAAAATATTTATGTATATATTATTATTACTTTTTTTTGGCAATAATCTTGCTCCCAAAGCAAATCATGAATCTTCCCATAAGCATTTATTATATGTGTGTTCATTGACATTATAACATAATACTCCATAGAATCATTAAGTATACACCAGGCACCGTTTAACATTCACGCCTTGATGCTTAACCAGCCAAGCATTTAAATGCTAAACACATTTTATTTTCTTTAATATCCTTGCAGGTGCGGAAACAACAACAACAACATCAAGTGAGAACCGCAAAACGCCAAACACAAAATCAACGGAGCAAAGCTCCAAAACATTCTCAAAAATCGCCAGTAAATTGAAAAATATCAAAAGTGAAACATCAGCTAGAGAATCCGTTCGATCACCCAAAAGCGAAACAGATACAAAAGTTACAGAAACTGTGACGGCAACAACAATTGCCACAACAACAGCAACACCAACAGCAACAACAACAACAACTGCAGAACGCACTAAAATAAGCCAAGTTAGGCCACATAACCAAGCGGCTACAAGCATGTTACTTTTGCAGCCCAATGTAAGTATAAAAAATCTATGATATATGTAAAGTACATAAATATTATTTTATTTATTAATTTATTTGTTTATTGTCAACTAATATCAGTCGATTAAATTAAATCAAATTAAAAAAAAAATAGAGCTTAAGCTAGAAATTTTTTTAAGATTATTGAACAAAATTTAAATTTAAAAAGGTAAGCAAACTAAAAAGAAATGAAAAAAGTTTAAAAAATTAATATATTTTGATGAATTCAACAAAAATTTAATGATTCAACATTTGTGCAATTGGAAAAAAAAACCCAATCAGACATAAGATTAACTATACTAGAAAGAAAGCAGAGGATACAAAAGCAGTATAATAAATCTATGATGTATGTTAAGTATCTAAATATCTAATGATAAAGGATTCAAAGGGATTTGACTAGAAGTATAGAATGTTAAGTTTTAAGCAGCTGTAGCGCGAAATTCCATCCAACCTCACCAAATCTATCTATGCAAATTTGTGTTTACTGAATGGCAACGTTAATTGCCCGCTGTGAGGAGTTAAGAATGTTGGCAGCAAAGTACTTCAACAACCACAATAGCTATCTAATTGAATTTAATAATTACAATGTGCAAAAGTGTTAACAGTTTGAGCGTCAAGCATAACCAATTAGAGAATTAGATGGCTGTCAATATGTGTTCATAACATATAGGGGTTGCTTGCGAGCAAATCCTTTTTGAACCAATCAGCGTTGTTGTAGACATCGCGCATGTCTAACTGTTGCCAGTTGTTGGGTTAACTCCACCCTGTTAGCTAAGTCTAGGCTAGGACTAGCAGTTAGGTATACTTGTGTCTTACTAATTTAGTCTTGTACGAACTTTTGTGCATTGCAGAGCTCCTTTAGTTCGCTCTCGTCGTTTGATAATTTCTCAACGCAAACTGTGACAACGACAACAGCGGCAACATCGGCAGCAGCAGCGGCAGCAGCAGCAGCAGCAGAGAGTAGTGCTGGACATCATCATCACCATCATCATCATCATCAGCATCATCATAATAATCATCATCGTCATCACCAACACCAGACCCAACATCAACATCAACATCAGCATCTATTATTGCCCACATCCAGCCAGGATACGCTGCTGTCCCACGAGGATGATCAGCTGATAAGCAATCTGGCGGATGCAGCCGTTACGCACTCAGAACTCTTCTCGGATTTATTTTTCCCCTCGGATTCGAACAACTCGTTGCTGTCGCCGGCGCTCGAACATCATTCGGTTGCCAGCTATCCCGACACCCAAGTGGATCAGGTGCAACCCAGCAGTGAGACATTGATTGGCAGCAGCGAGGACATCACCAGCTCCCTTGAGAACCTTACCAAGTTGACCTGTCTGCGCGACAAGCGTCTCTCCTCCATCCAGGATCAGCCTGCCAATAGCTCTGAGCAGGATCATCATTCGATTTGTCTGCTAAGTCTTCGTTCCAGCTCTGATCCTGCTATTGCCCTACACGCCCAACAGCAACAACAACAGCAACAGCAGCAACAACAACAGCAGCAGCAACACTTGCAGGCAGTGCATCAATTGCAGAGGCAACGTCACGGCGCCAGCGATTTACTGATCTCACCCATTGGCGGTCCTTTGTCCTGTGGCAGCAGCCTGCCCAGCTTCCAGGAGACCTATTCCCTCAAGTATACCAGCAGCAGCGGCAGCAGCCCCACACCGCCCACAGCCACGCCCTCCGATCAGTTGCTCACCCTCAAAATGGACGATGATTGTTTTCCGTTGACCAACACTGCTGCGGAAGTGATGGCGGGTCTTAGTTCGGGTCCTCCCTCGGGACAGTTGCAATCGTTGCATCAGTTGCAGCAACCCTCACACCATTCCAACAACAACAACAACAATAGTAACAACAACACCAACAACAGTAGCAACAACAACAGCAACAGTGGTGGCTACAATTATCATGGACACTTTAATGCCATCAATAATGGCGCTTCCAAGTTCTCGCCTAGCTCATCAGCCAGCTCTCTATATGAGTACAATGGTCAAAATGATTTATTCTACGGCCAACAACAACAGCAGCAGCAGCAACAACAACAGCAGCAGCAGCAGCAGCAGCAACAGCAGAGCTATCAGCAACATGTAAGTAAAAAGGTTGAAAAAAAATTGTTTAAAATTTTAAAATCTATGCCTTTTAATCCCTTTAGAACTACAATACGCACAATGGCGAGCGTTATTCCCTGCCCACATTTCCCACCATATCAGAGCTGGAGGCAGCTAATGCTGCAGTTGCTGCCGCCGCCGCTCCCACCTCCTCCGCCGTCGCCATCTCTATGCCGCCCATGCGTCGTGCCTCCTTGCCCGTGCAACGTTCCGTTTCGCCCGCTGCTGCACACAGTCCAAAATTGGCCAAATTGAGTTTGGGCCCGCGACATGCTCACGCTCATGCCCTCCAGGTGCAATTGAGCTCAACACCCAACTCAGCAGCCAGTTCACCGGTGAGTGGAGCTGGTGTGGATCTCCTCCATAGCCAGGCAGGAAGATTAATTCAGTCGACGAGCTCGTCGCAGCTGTGCGCCGTCTGCGGCGATACCGCGGCTTGTCAGCACTATGGTGTGCGCACTTGCGAGGGTTGCAAGGGTTTCTTCAAGCGCACGGTGCAGAAGGGCTCCAAGTATGTGTGTTTGGCGGACAAGAGTTGCCCCGTGGACAAGCGACGACGTAATCGCTGTCAGTTCTGTCGCTTTCAAAAGTGTTTGGTTGTGGGCATGGTCAAGGAAGTGGTGCGTACGGATTCGTTGAAGGGCCGTCGTGGTCGTCTGCCCTCCAAGCCAAAGTCACCGCAGGAGTCGCCCCCATCGCCACCCATATCGCTGATAACGGCACTGGTGCGCAGTCATGTGGATACAACACCAGATCCCTCATGCCTCGACTACACACACTATGAGGAGCCGCTGGATGCACTTACTCCACCGATTGTGGGCAGTAGTGCTCTGGGCATGAGTGAGGCGGATAAGGTGCAACAATTTTATCAACTGCTCACAAGCTCTGTGGATGTTATTAAGCAGTTTGCCGAGAAGATCCCGGGCTATTTGGATCTCACACCCGAGGATCAGGAGCTGCTCTTTCAATCTGCCTCGTTGGAACTCTTTGTGCTGCGTTTATCGTATCGTGCTCGCAGCGATGACACCAAAATGATCTTCTGCAATGGCACTGTGCTGCATCGGAATCAATGCCAGCGTTCCTTTGGCGAATGGCTTAACGGCATCATGGAGTTTAGTCGCAGCCTGCAAAATCTAGAGATTGACATATCGGCATTTGCATGCCTCTGTGCTTTGACACTAATCACAGGTAAGGTTTACCAATAAAAGCTTTGAAAAATATTTATTAATACTCTATCTTCCTATCTTACAGAACGTCATGGCTTGCGTGAACCCAAAAAAGTGGAGCAGCTGCAAATGAAGATTATTGGCAGCCTGCGGGATCATGTCACCTACAATGCGGAGGCACAAAAGAAACAACATTACTTCAGTCGTCTGCTGGGCAAATTGCCCGAATTGCGTTCATTGAGTGTGCAAGGATTACAGCGTATATTCTATTTGAAGTTGGAGGATTTGGTGCCAGCTCCGGCATTAATTGAGAACATGTTCGTTACCACATTGCCCTTTTAAGGTGCCACAAACACATCACATAACTTTGCTTCCTTAAAACTTTAGCTTTTAATAACATAAATAAATGAATAATCTATATGTACGTAAGTAGTTTATGTATATAAATAGTATTCTTATAGCCCCAAATTAGATACTAAGTGATCTCAAAGCAAATGAGATAGGATTGACCCCCCACAATATACATATATATAGCATAAGTCTAAGTATGTCAAGTAGAAGAAAATGAAAAAAACCTATTTAATAAATTTTCCATCCATGCGTAGTAGTACTTGATAGAACATTTGACAGCCGGAACTAACCACAAAACAAATTGACCAGAAAAGCCCGTTTCATGAATATTTCACAACATTTCAGCGGGTTTAGATTTTAGTGGGTTCAAGTCGATAAATTGTCTAGGAATAGACTGGAAGAGTGAGTGGTATTCGTGACTTGTCTGTCAGATTGCGAGTACAGAAATCACATACAACTTGTTGACGTTAATTGTTTTATTCTAACTGTCAAAATCAATAGGCAGCAGCACGCACATACCTATATATACACATATGTAACTATTACAACCCTTTTAATTTGTACTTTAGTTGATTTTTTTCCAATTTCGACCAATTTATACTTGCCTTCAAGTACAAAACATAGAGTTCTTTCGCCTTGCCTTTACGTAGCTTACTTCTAGTCAATTGTTTTAAGGTATGCTTAATAAATAATCGAATACATTAACAGTTACACAGATAGTTTAAGGACTTAGTATGTAGGACTTTTGTTCATGAAGTGTTTTTTGTGTTTTGTTTTGAAGATTTTATCGCACGACCCAGTGCACAAAGAGAGTTTAAGTACCTTTATGTGATTCGTGTCTGACACATACAGATCTGCACAGGAACACACAAACTAACTAATAAGAAAAATGTATATAATCAACTCTTAACTATCTCTAAATTAAGCATAGATCTAGAATAAACGCTCATTAATATGATTAAGTGTATATAACTAATAGATAATTTAAAAAATACTAAAAGATTTACTAGGAAGAGTAGATTACTCTCTCCCTGTCTCTCTCTCTCTCTCACACTCTCTTTATCTCTATGTGTATAGTTCTTTGATTAACGGCCCTCTGTGTGATTTTGTGTTAGATTGGCGTTAAATATACATACATACATTTACACTTACTTACATATGTGTATTGTCCAACTTTTTATATGATTTATTTTGTAACTTGCCTATATATTTTATAGCATATATATATACATACATACCTATAACATCTCTCTATAAAAAAAGATTTATATACAAATCTGCATGATATAAAACGAAAACCATACAAATCTTAGATAGCAAATATTTATATATAATTAATACAGCCTTTTTTTAGTAAAAAACGAAAAACAAAAACAAAACTTTCCACTTATATGTATTACAAATATGAAGATATTCGATGGATAAAACTAAAGACTACAACTACATTTTTAGGCCTAACTTATAAGAGAACATATCTTTTCAAGCACAATACAAATCCCCTAAGTGTTATTTACTTATTTTTGTATAACCATATATTGGCAATACCTACATACATTTGTAATTTCTCGTTAATCACACTATGCCTACGCCAAAAAAAAAAAATAATGTGGTTAAGGTTGCAAGCAACTTTTTAAAAATCCAAATATATAAAATATTAAATAATAGATAAATTAATTGGTACACTAAACACAAATGTTCGATATTTTGGGACCCAAATGTATTAAGATAAAGTTGTTTGCAGCAAAACTGCCCACAAAAAACCAGTGAAAAATTACCGTTAAAAACATCAGAATAACCCGTTACATATGTAAATGTAAGCCGCCATTTTGTTAAGTGTTGTTAATCTAACTAAGTATCGATTAAGAAAGCACTTGTGTGAACCTAATTAAGCGTTAATAGTAATCTCAACGTAACGATTAAAAGCGTTTAAAATAAACTCATGTTATACTTACATAAAATGTTACCAAAATTGGTTTGAAACTAAAAACTTAACTCAAATTTGGATTCTGAATCCATAAATGTTGCCATTTCCTAGCCGTTACATATCGAAAAGCAAAACAAAATAGAAATTGAAAATAATACAACATATAAAAAATCTGTCCGTTCTTTTATGTAAATACAATAATTGAGAATCTGTCGTTCGCATAGCAAACAAATACGTATTAAGTCCAATAATATATATATATAAATGTACATACATAAAACATACTTTGTACCTTTTCAAAAATAAATATATATGTATACTTGTACATCAACATTATAATATATATATATTATATTTTGAATAGAGAACTTTTACAGGAAACTTCTGCACTTGAACCGAAGTAACCATAAACACATTTGTTTTTGTAATTTTATATGTACATTCATACCAACACATATATATGAATACATTCATAAGGTATATAAAAATTTATGGTGTGCATATTTTTGAGAATTTAAAAGATACATTTTTTCAAAGAAACGAGTTTTAGTACACTTTTCAATACAGATGTTTATACATATATACATACACGATATAGCTATAGAAATGCATATTTTGAATATATACATACACATTTAAATATACATACATATATTTTATTATGTACTTACCTAGTAGATAAGTTTAAAGTTATGATATACATACATACATACTTAAGAGCCCATGAAGCTTTATGAATGGCAAAAAAAATCTATTTGTTTGTATTTTTTTTAAGAAACTATCGGAATTTTTGAATACAAATAAGATATAAATTTAATTTAGCCAAATGACAAACAAAAATTGACATGCATCCTTAAGAAAAAATGATTAATTTATATACATATATAGCACAAGAAAATGTTAAAGTTGTCGGCATGATCTATTAAATATATTATGCGCGTATTACCAGCAAACTTCTAGAAGTAAAACTATACCTAAGGATGCTATGTATACCTACAAATATAACAAATAAACAAAAAACATAAAGATACATATTCTATATATATATATATATATATATATATACATATATTAAATATAAACTATTATGCATTGTTATATAGTCCGTTGTGTAATTCGATCTTAATTTTTGTAATTGTATTGTATTGTTTCATTTAATATTGTTAGTATCAACCAAAACGTAACTAAACGTTATTTATCTACATAAACATTTAAGCATGCAATTTTTTAAAAAACAAATGCCTTTTGAGCAAACTAGTTATAAAAACTGCATATACAAATTTACATAATGTATACTGATTTCACTGATTTCAAATAAAAATGTTTACTTTTTCTTGAGTGTTAAAATTGTGTGTGTCTTATTTATTTGGTTTCATGGACGAAAATTCGAATACGAACTCGCTTAACAATTGCAACACAAACAAAAATTTACATAAAATCAGATATGTACAAAGTCGTGTTTAAAACTATCTTAAAAACGAAGTACAAATTGCTAATCTATTTACACATAAGAAATCAGTCAAAGACAATCATTCTTGTGCTCACGTCATGACGACAAATGGGACAACGGTTGCCACCATGGTAGAGTTGCATCTCAATGGAACACAAATGACACAGACAGAGATGGCGGCAGGGCAGTATAACAATGTTCTTTTTGCGTTCCAAGCAAACTACACACAAATTTGTTGAGTTTCCCGATACATTTACAGCTTGCATCTTGTTCTGAAATCTATACACCATCCACAAAAACTTTTGGTTCATCCATAAGAAGGCCAAGTGTAAACTTTTTGAGATCTTGTGGCGGAGTTTCCGATACAAATAAACGCCGTAATAATAAACATATCCACGAAACGTATAGAGAGCCAGAAGCAGAGCGATGCCGATTGATAACCGAAAGAGATTGTTGAATATATAAATACAGTGCTCTACAATAGAAGCAGCCACGTATTCAGCTATAAGCACAACGTAGTCCAGGATGTGTATGATGAATCGGGGCACCAGAAGTAAAGTCCATAATGCACAATTTCCGATTTCAATAAGCACATTGGTTATTAATAAAAATGTTCCTTTTAGCACGTTGCGGCCCAGGGCCATTGCATCAAAGGTTCCATCGTGAATGTATTCCCACACAAAGCTGACATTATTACTTTGCTTGTTATAGAAGATCGTGCAGTATTTGGATAAGACCACAGCTAGTCGGTAAGCGTCGCAAAGAAAACTCCAGATGAGAGCACCAGCTTGCACAAGGCAATAGCCAACAAAACAGCTACCGGCAAAAAAGTAGTAAATTGCCGCAAGTACCGTTTCAATAGTTGTCGCAAGTGGTTGCAGCAGCAATTCATCAATTACATGAGCGATTGTGCCAAGAAATCCAAGCATGTTGTGCACAAAACATTGTAAACAAACAATAACCAAATAAAATGAAAACAAATAAGCTGCAGCTGCGGCCCAATGATTCGATACATGCATGCTCTCATATAGCTATCGATACTGCCACGGTTCATTTGGTTCAAGTATCGATTGGTTCAGTCTTAGAAACTATCGATGAACGAAAGATAAAAGACCGGAAAAATAAATCTTCAAACGATCATAATGGCCAGATAAGAAAATTAAACAAATGTCTGACTTATCACATTAGAATTATAATTAAAATATATAAAATACAAATACAAACGTAGTTGTTTATACTGATTACACATGTATATACACAATAAGAGAACCAATAAGATAGTCACCTATTATATTGCTATTATCAGACTCCAAAATTGTTTAACATAGCTATTAATTCGCTATTCTTTTTCATCACTGCCATCACTTCTAATTGTTGTTGCTTCATAATGCGCAACCGATTGCGTTCCTCAATTTTGGCCAATTGATTATTGCTGTTTATATTTTTAGTGTCCACGTCAAGCTTCTGCTCCGACTTTATATGATATAGCTCATCACGAATGCTATGCAATTTACGTTCACAGTCGCGCACATCTTTCTCCAATATCTGCGTCTTTAAGTACACCGTTTGTGCCAGTTTATACCAATCAGCTAGACATTCAGCCATTTGAGCCACAGCAGGACTAACGTTGTCAAGTAAAAGCTGCTTAGTGCGTTTCCCATTGTGATCCACTTTAATTTTTTCTAGCGCATGGAATTGCTCATCATTATACGTTAGAGTACGTGTCGCACGATCACGTAACAAATGCTGCCATGAATCACGCAGGCGCTCCACCAAATACTTTGCCTGTGCACTGGCGCGTGTGCGACAAGGACATTTCTTGCCATGCATCAACGACGACCATTGATCACTGTAAATGATTATATATAAATCCATTTGTCTTTGGTATTTATTTTACTATCTCAACTCACTTTAGTTCGTCGTCTGTGACATAATGCTTGTGCATCTGCATGATAACATCAGCAGCTCCATCGAATTCACTTTTAACACTTTCCAGCGAGCTAACAACGGACCTTAACTCCTGATCGCCTTTTGTCTGTGGAGTTGCATATAAATTGAATGTAACTGCTTATGGTTCTCTTGTGCTATTAGCTTACCACACTGGCCATACTTTGCACCACATCAGCGTAGTCGACCACAGTCGAGAGCAAATTGTCAAAGCCTTCTGTCTTTCTGTTGATATAAAAATTTTATATTAAATAAAGCTATTTACTCATTAATTCTTAACCCACTTTAACAACAATGTAATTGTGGTAATAAGCATCTCGATAAACTGTTCGACTCCTTTTTTAATGAGAATGTCCATTGTGGTAAAGATGTCCACGCGTCTTTTGCATTCATGACCAACGCTGCAAGCGGTCTGCAGTAAAAAATATTTGTATGAGAATATAGAAATTCATAAATTTATTCTAGAATAGCTGTACCTTGGCCAAACTTGCATCATTTTCAACAGAAACATTTGGTGGAAATACTGGAAACTTGGGCAAATCCAATTGATGTGGTAATTGTACATTATTATCATCATTGCTATATAGAAATATGGGCTGATCCGTGGTTGTGCTGGGAAATGCATTGGCTGCAAGACATAACTCATTAAAATCGGCATATTAATATAGACAGTTAACTAACCGCTTGTTCGTGGTGTAACTTTCTTCTCCAGATGTTCGTTATTGAAAAGCAAAATTTGTTTTTCCAGCGGCACCTCGGTTTGTAGGAATATGCGTTCCCGAAAGTTGTCAATCTGTTCATCTGGCTCCAGGAACACCTCCACTGAAGTGGCGCGATTTGTAAAGAATACGTGAATAACACGCTTACGCAAAATGAGTGTCACCTCCTGAAAGAATCGATCAAAGGACCAGGTCTTATCGCGATTCTCTTCTAACAGTCCAGCCAACAGAGGGGTGACAAGTGTTTTGAGACCTTGCGATAAATGTGCATGCGGTGGCAGTGTTGTCGACCACTCAATGGGTCCATTCTCAGCCAGTTGTGTACCAGAAATGACGCCAGATGCCTTCTTTGTTGTTATTTGATGCATTGTCTCCCGATTCTTGCGTCCACCATAAGGCCTGAAGGGCAAATTTCCTGTGGCCACATGGTATAGCGTCACTCCAATTGACCATAGATCGACATTAGCCGTAAATGAACGTTGTATGGATTTGCGAAGCACAGCCCGCTCGTAGAGATCAGGATGAAGATACTCCTCAGTGCCATAGAGTGAGGCAAATGGCTGGTTATCTTCCAGCTCGCGTGCAGCGCCAAAGTCAGTCAATTTATAAATCGTTTGACCATCCTCCGATATAAATTTCATTATGTTGCCGGGCTTAAGATCACGATGCACCAATTTATTGTCACGCAAATGTTTCATTCCGGCGCAGAGATGCTCGAGGACCAGTAGGAATTCATGTTCCGGCAGGCCATACGAGTTTTCCGGATCGTCGAGTATATTGAATAGGCTGCCGCCGGTGCACAGCTCCATGACGATAACCTTGCCGCGCCCCTCCTGATCCTCCTCAATGGCAAGCAATTTGACAATGTTTTCATGATTCACTTTTTTTAAGGCCTCAAACTCGCGCATCTGCACATCGGCTGGCCGCATATGACTATACGGATTAAATGTCTTGACTGCAACTGATTCGCCAGTTGTCTTATTCACGCCCTGAAAAGTAGGGGAATGACAAACATTAATACAAACAAACATTCACATAAAGTTTGTTTGAAATTACCTGAAATACAGATCCTGTGGCCCCTTTGCCAAGCACGCTGGTTGTGCACCACACATAGTTCACTGAACCACGCAGAAATGACATTTTTAATTAAATTAGACTTTAAAACACAAATGCAAACATTTATTTTGGTCAACTTGTAAAAACAGATGCACTTGCCACTTTCCTTATAGCTCGATTAGCCGATGGCACATATCGATATTTAAACTAGATAGGTTTGGAACATTTTATGCGATGAGTGAACTAGTAAAATGAACTTCTCATAATGTTTGAGAATATCGATTTGTCACGCACACAACAGTAATCGATCAGCGCTGGCTCAGAACGCCCATCTTTAGTTATATTTTGTTTTACGCTGCGACAACTTTTGCAGCATTTTTATATTTTTTTTTAGTAAGTCGACACGGTATGTCGTTTTGTGCATGTTTTTAAATTGCGCACCATTTCGTTCGTGAGCGAATGGTTATAATGTACATCAAATAATATAGCACTAGTTGTCGTGTGTGTGACACGTTAAATATCCTTGAGCTGATTCCTTGGAACGCCTTCTATTGTTAATTATTTATTATTATTGCGTATGCGCGCTGGATAGCAAAAGAATGAAAATTCGATTACATTTAGTACGCTTTATGTACATAAATCTACTACTTAGGTAAGAAACGACTCTGCTGGCGAAATCGATTGCAATTCCTCTAACCATTTTCTTTTTTTCCACCACTTTCTCGATTTGCATCTTGGGATCTGCAGCTGCTGCTTCTGGCTATATGACAACGCTGCCGCGGCAGATGCTACAACAACGACAACAAAAGAGAATGCATACGAAGCAGCTATCAATCAGGCGAATTCTCAAACGCACATACCGGTTGCCTCCTTAGCGTCAGGAGAAGGGGCAGTGAACGAGGAGAAGGTCGCTAGCTCATTGAGAACAAATTTCATAAAACTAACAACACGTCAGAATGCAGATAACATTGTGATGAAGAAGTTGGGCAACGCGCCAAGAACTACTACAAGTGCAAAAATAACTAAACCGCCTGAAGCTGCAATCGACACGTCAGTGAATTTAGACGCGTTGCCCCATAGTGTAAATAATAACAATAATTATGATAAAGAGTTTATTAGTTTAGTGCATCATAGTGAAAATGATAATAATAATAATAATAATGCAGATAATGAAGCGACAGCCCAAGTGCCAAAAAATCAATTTAACAACAAAGTTAATTCTAATATAAATAAAAATACAAATGCAAATGAGCAATTACAACAACCAAAGTATGTGGTCGATGCGACCACAACAAGTCCCGATCAGGAACAACAACAACAGCAACACCAACAACAGAATGAGAAAGAGAGGTGAGTTATTTATAATCACTATTTCCATGACACTCTTACGCTCACACACTGCAATAACTGGAAAAACGATGAGAGACGCCTCATCGCGTAAACACAATTATCAAAAACACAAGTATTTTGCATAAAACGTGTCAAGTGACATATTTCCTTCGACTTGGACGTGAGATAGAGAGTGAGAGAGCTAAAAAGTGTGCGTATGTTCTCGACTGCTTCTTCAATGTAATCTTTGTTATTTCCCTACATTCAAATTATGCGGGGAATTTCTCTTTGCATATCAGTTGTCAAATACATTTATTTCCCCACAAAAGCTTGATAATTATGCTTGTGTGTGTGTTGACGAGTATATTCATGTACGTAGTATATTATTATCTCAATTAGTTTTGTTTACGCACTTGAACTGAGTACGTATCGATTTTGTGTTGCCTTCCTGTTTGGCTTGGGGTAGTATTCAATTTTTGAATACCCTATATGGCTGTTAAATAATAAAAACTAGTTTTCATTCCAATTTAGAGTATGTACTTTTTTTGACCTTTTGTGGTTAAAATCTAGTTGACCTTGAATTGAATACGTAAACACTTATACTAAATACTACATGCTCTATCAATTCTTGCCGTCCTCTTCTTTTCAAATAAATAAAGATTTATTAAGACTTTTCAAACTATGTTTGTATAATTTATTATCAAATATTGTTGATTTGAATATAGAGCACGAAGCGCGGCGCTCCTAAAAATATGCAATATATTCGTTATAGCATAATATAAATTAAATGCAAATTTTTAGAGTTTTTGGTCAATAAAATTCTTGAAAGAAAAAAACCGACTGAGGCGCACACTTTCATTTGGATTTTTATATGTTTGACGCCGCCAATGTCATAAAATCCATCACCTTGGGTGTTTCAAGGCCATTTGGCCTTAAACTTTGATGCCGTGTGTGTGTAAAAATATTAAAACTACAACGTGTTTTAGTGGTTTTAGAAAGTGCGCCCCTTGGGTGGAAAAAAACACCTAATGAAAGGATTATATTAACTTAATGTACCCATAAAGAGCGACAATATACTATTTTATGGATTTTCATTCTGCAATTGTTTGGGCAGTTAAAGGCAATATCAAAAAAGTCGACACAATGAATTATTTATTTGATAGGTAATTAGTTGGGTGCTTAACTTTGTATGTTGTATACAACTAGCGGCAATATGTCTATGCATATACTTGTACTCGTACAAAGTGATCCCAAATGGCGAATGTTTAACAACTCAAAAACACAACAAAAACAAAAAAACCAAAAAAAAAAAAACGACACCCACGCCAAGTCTTGTCACAATGCATTTTACCGGTAATTTGCTTTACAGTTTTCAATTTATTTTCCCTGACTCTTTAACGGCGTCGTCGTCGTGTGAGCGTCGGTCGGCCGGCGACTTTCTAAATGCCTTTGCCTTGCCAGTCGTCTTTTTTTTTTGGTTTGTGTCTGGACTATCTATCCTATCTGTTGGTGTGGTGGCCAATTCATTCATAACAACAAAATAAAAACGAAACTGCGTCAGGCTCTTGATATTTTTTCCTGAGCCGGCGAGACGCTGTGGGAGTTAACGCCAACCACTGCCGATCGATCGATCGATGATCGCCTCGATCCTTAAAAGGCTTTACACAACACATATTTCACAAATTACAATAACCATTTTTTTTTCTTGCGGTTGGGTAAAAGTGTTAAATGGCGGGGCATATTCAAAGTTTGATACGTTGACTCTGCAACATGATGAAAATGACTTTATCAGTGCAAAAATCGACTTTCCATTTAACTGCATCAACTACATTCAGCATCATGGCGAGAGGCAGATTAATGTAATAAAAGTCATTCAAATGCTGTGTGTGTGCCAGAATCGACACAATCCAAACAATCTAAGTCTCTTTTCTGTCCCATCACACATGGCAGCAGCGAACGTTGCTTTCACTTTTTGGCGAATGTGTGTAAGGACTCGGACTCACCGACTCCACTTTGAGGCTTTCGAAAATGCATCATGATCTTGTTACTCTAATCAAACTTGGCAACACTACTATCAAAACGCTACCAGACTTTATGGCAACGCGATATGCAAATGCTTAACTCTGTCGGTTGTGGGAGATTATTACTATGTTGGCCAAAACTATGCGATCGCGTTTAAGTCAAATTAATGATCTTAATCTCTAAAACACTGATCGCCTCACCTCAATGTCCAAATATTGTTAATTGATTGTGAGCGTGTGCGCGCGCGCATTGACTTTGGCTTTGGCTTTTTAATCAATTTGATCGCTTGATTGCTGCTGCGACTGCGACTGCTGCTGATCACCCAAGATTGCCATGTCGCCGATCACTGATCTCTCGTCAAGCTGCATCGATTAGCCAGTGACGGCAGACATTGCCGTATATTAAAGTCTATCTGCGAATCGTGTCGTACACACACACCACCTTCACTTCGTTTTGTTATTCGACATTCCGATTGCATTTTCCCGAGCACTTTTTCCATGTGACGTTGCGACTGTGGCTGTAGCCAAGGCTGTCCATTAAACGGCATCAAGCCGGTTTTTGTGATATTTTCCTTTTGTTTTGCCGGCATTTTACCACCGTTTAATTGTTACCTGTGTTGTCTGTAAAATGAAAATGAAATACGAAATGTAATAAAGCACTTTTTTCATCGTTTGGATCGTAGGCGTCAAATTAAAGCAAACCGAAATGATGTAAAAATTATCTTGTACTCATTAAAAGTTTATTATAAAAGGGTATACTAGCTGGAATAAACTTTTTCTTTGTTGTTGTCATGTATAAAATAAAGTTATGCCAAATTGACAGTAATTTTTCATGGTTAATTGTGAATCGCGGCCTAAGATGTTAAGCTTAAATTTCTTAATATTTCCTTATTATTGGAAATTCAAAATTCATAATTTTGGATTGTCAAACTTTAAGCTGGCTTCCAGCTGGAAAAATTAACTGTTTACTGCTTTTATAGAGGCTTCCATTGAGCGTTGGATTGCTTCAACCACTTAACAGATCGTGTGTTCGTGTGTGTGTACTTGGTGTCATATTTGCTGTTGCAGTTGTTGCATTTGTTGCATTTGGTGTTCATTGTGTAAGCGGCTGTGACATCAAAACACTTTCGCATTACAAGTGTTTATCTTTCAATGGCGTCTGTAAAGAGCATTGGATAAAACAACATCAGGCTAGCAAGCAAGCGAGTAAGCAATTCAATTGTCACTTTTGGTAACCTTTAGTGTTGTTTGTGGATAACACCAGAGAGACGACATGTTGAAGGAGTTGCCGATGTTGTCGATAGTGTTTACAAAATCCCAAAAAAAAAAAAAAGAAGAAGAGATGCTCATCAAAGACCGAAGGCGGCGACAGTGGCGGTGTGGTGGCCCCTAATTTCTTTTTATGGCCACAGACTACACGCAAATTGCCAAATGGTTTTATGCGATTTGTTAGCTCTTATGGCACATTGCAATTTGCTAGCTTAGCTTAGCTGTTTTGTTTGCAGATCTTTAGCTGCAATGAGCAGCAATTTCACTTTCCGTTGCTTTTCAAAACGCATTGATTTTTTATACCCTTTTGTAATAATAAAAAAAATCTTTGTTGTTTATTGAGTGCGTATAAAATATGATGGCTCTTTTATTTTTTAGAAATGTCTGCAAATTATGAATACGACTCCTACCGTAAATACAATAGCTTGATCAGCAGCTGCATTTTATTGAAATGATCATTTAAAACTACTTTCAATTTGAAAAATATGTAGATTCGGATATCATATGCATAATATGCATTTTCAAGAGAAAGAAAATTTCCCATCCGATCATGTTAAATGTTTTCGTTAACATACGTGCTTTTAAAGGACATCGACAGCTTAATCGATGTTACAGATCTGTTAATTTTTAAGTCCTACAGTGAGTGTGAAAGTTGCGTCTCTATGGGATTTGATTTGATTTCAATTTGGCATGTCTAGCAGTAGTAGTAGTTACAACAGTACACTCACGCACACTCTTATATATTTACACACGCTCACTTAAAAAGCCGAAGCTGTGCGACAAGTTTGCCGGCCGCAGAGACAAACACACACTGCAAGTGCACTAAAAATGCTAAAATGCTGATATGTATTGATGCTGTGTTGAGTTGAGCTAAGCTTAGCTGAGAGTTTCAAACGAACGCTCTCTTTGCACCTGTGTGGGGGTACGGCTCTCTGTGTTACATGTACCACGAGTATGGGTGTTTGTGTGCGTTGCGCTCTTCAAACGACACATGGCGCGAATATCTGCAGACAGTTGGACCACAATTACCAAGAGTTTAGTTTGTAATACGTTCAGTTCTCATTTCGATTTCCAGTGGTGCGATCGTGCGCTACGCACGCTGGCTCGTTGGGTCCGCGATAGCGCGAACATTAAATTAACTACAAATTGAGACAAATATCCTTGTTATCGTAATCGTTATCCTGTGTATCGTGTGCGTGTGTGTATGAGAGAGATGATGTGCCTGCAGTGCACTCAACTCAATTATATTCGTATTGTATTCAAATGTAATTGAAAACGCAATTCAAATCCTTCCGCAAGCAAATACCATGGCCATGGCTAGTAGCACATTAGTAGATCATTTTCATTTAAAGTGGTTTCGCATGTTTGTTATTTAACAAATATATGATTAACAAGCGCTTAATTGCAATTATTTTCGGGGTCTCGCAGCACCAGCAGCCGTTTTTTTCTATTTGCTAAGACAATATTTATAAACGCTTTTGTACTGTGCCGATCGCTATTATTGATATTTATTGACTGACTATTAAGGCCCAAGATGACCAACTAGCAACAATATAATTAAAATTATTTTTAGCACACTTTAAACTGTGCAAATATAATATTTCATCATCTTGAAATAGGGCGGAATAAGATCTTAGGTATTCTAATAGACGTGTACAAACAAAGCGAAAGTTTCCCTTTTTAAGCAAAGAGTCAACTACAAAACAATTAAACATATTTAACAGTCCATTAACAGAACGTAAAAGATATTGCTACTCTATTCTTTTTGTAACGGATACAAACTCGTATAGTTAACAGCAATAAACATGTCAAATAATCACATTGCTGTTAAGTAACTTCTTTAAGGTGACACCTTTTCACTTTTGAAATGGAAAATTGCAAATTTTCACAGCATTGCGCGACTGCAACTGCATAAAAAAAAAAGTTTCAAGTTATTTGTTATATTGTTAAGTTATTCATGTACATGCATCAACACACAGACTGAAATTCCTGCCAAACTGCTGTAGAGCCCACTGCCGGAAAGACTTTGGGCACCCGGGCACCCATTTTACTATATTGCCTGCTACCCAGTCTCAGACAGTTTTCGGTTGAAATTTTTGATGCTGAGGCTGACAAGTCATAAATATGCCAACCAGGTGGAGACTTTTTGCAGTTTTTCCCCACGCTATTGCCATTCGAAGTGGGCGTTGTTGACGCGAGTCGAGTGTGGTTGCAGCTTATAGTAGTAACTATTATAGAATTCCTGCATATAAAATTTGATTTGGAGCGTACGAAAAGAAATAAGGTAGCGCGCACACTAACAGGGAACTAACAACTTTGGCAACACGTAAACTGTGTTTCGCTGTAGCCCAGGAAAACTACATGTTTGATATGCTTTCTATTAGAGCGCTTGAGCCAATCCAGCTAGCGAAGGCGTTAAAATTAGCATTGTTCACAGGTGTCAGTTTTAGGTTTTCATTTAAATATGTTTGTGTTTGAGGATCGTAAATGTTTGCCATACTACAATAAAAGCCTTTTTGGTACTTTATGTGGTTTATTACCATAGTGTTAAAACGCTATAAGCATAATGTGCACACTAAAAATAGCTCTAGCCTCAAGGGTTGAAGCTTATGATATTTTCATATACATTTGCCCACGAAAATGTAATTGTATTTTTAAAAACGGTTATATTAAACGGTAATATGGTTGTAATAATAGCAATAAATTATGTTTGCGAGTTTGTAAATTTTAAGGCTATAGGATCTATGTTTGTTTCCCAGAGCTTTTTTTCGAGTGTTGTTTACAGCCTATTTATAGATAAAAGCTGCTGTTAAAAACAAGTAGGAAGGCTCAATCTCGACTACGACATACCCTTAACCCATTACGTAACGTTAACAGTCACGTAAAACCCAAAATTAACAATTTCAAACTGTGATATCTTCGGTTTTCCTTAACCGATTTTCATCACATTTATTCAAATGTTTATTATTTTATTCAAAGTTACAAACCTCATTTTCATGATTTTGAATTATCGGAAACCATTTAGTTTTGCTCTTGGTATAGGAGAGCTTAAGTTCCAAATCTCTTATAGTCCCTGAGATCGCCACCAAACCATTATACCATTTTTAACCCTATTTATGTGTTAAGGGTATAAATCAAAGGTTAAGCTTTTTGTTGCTGCTCTTTTCTTTTTATATTTCGACTCACAGCTGTTCGGCTTTGTTTAATTCTCGCTTTTGTATGACACGTGCTATTATATACTAAAAAAACATTTGTTTATATGCCCTTCTGAGTTTTTAAAACGCAGCTTTCATTATTGATATATTTACACTTGAGAGTTTAACGGCCAATAAAGTCAGAGATAAGATATAGGGCGTTTATATTTTATATTATTGCTACAACAAAACACATTTAGAATTGCTAAGAGTATTATCAAAATGATGCCAGAATCGATGGTAAAATTCATAAGTTGTGAGTTGAAGAGGCTAAGAAGAAATTTAACCATGTTTTTAATATTCCTGTGGATTCTATGGTGTTCGCAAATCATAGTCATATCGACAGTGTTTATGAGGTGAGATTGAGTTTTTTTTTTTACATAGGAATAATATTAACACCGATTTTATATGCATTTACTAATTATTGCTAAATTTTTGCTTTGTTTTCTTTTGCAGCTTGCCAAAAATAATCCCGGAATTGCCTGCCGTAACGATAACGGCAGAGCTGCCGGTTGAGGTTGAGCATGTCAAGGATCGCTTAGAGACGGTCCTACTGCCCAGCGCGCCATCACAAGATGCAAGCAATCAAAGCGAGACACAGCCAAGTCCGGCTGTTGAAGGTGCAGAGAAAGCAGCTCCAAAAGGTGGAAAGAATTTTTTTTAAGGTTGATCTGAAACTAATTTGATTATTTTTTAATTCTTAGCTGAGCTAAAGATCAATGATCCGGGAGGAGGTGTGGAACTGAGCGGCGAATTGATTGCCGAAGCGGATGTGAATGTCACAGGCGATACAGTGGCTCCTGCCACTAACGCCACAGCCGAGGAGGTGCCCATGCCCGTCTTCTCGGAGTGGGCGCAAAAGCAAATGGAGGCAGAGGCAAGTCGAGAGCAGGCCATGGAGCTGGAGCAGCAGGTGGTCAACAACTCGGCGCAACGTCGCAACGCAACGGGTTCAGGCAGTGGCAAACAACCATCCCTAAAGTCTCGGGCCAAGAATTACGCCTCGCCCGATTGCGGTGCCAAAATAATTGCCTCGAACGGCGATGCCACCAATACGGGCGCTGTTCTCAGCCACTCCAGTGATGAGTACATGCTGAGCACGTGTGGCAGTCGCATCTGGTTTGTCGTCGAGCTGTGCGAAGCTGTTCAAGCCCAAAAAGTCGAGCTGGCCAACTTTGAGCTATTCAGTTCGTCGCCCAAAAACTTTACTGTAGCAGTTTCGAAACGTTTTCCCACACGAGATTGGAGCAATGTTGGTCGCTTCACGGCTGAGGATAAACGCACCGTACAAACATTTGAGCTGCATCCGCATCTTTTTGGGAAGTTCGTACGTGTGGATATACATTCGCACTACTCCAAGGAGCATTTTTGTCCGATTTCACTGTTTCGCGTCTTTGGCACATCAGAGTTTGAGGCATTCGAAACGGAAATACGGCACAGCGATGAATTGGATGATTTTGATGATGACTTTGCTGGACAGGAGCAGCCGCATAAGACCATGCAAGGCAATGGCAACATATTTCAAAGTGCCTCCGATGCCGTCATCCAGATGGTAAAAAAAGCTGCCCAGGTACTGGTGAAGCCAACGAAACTATTACGCTCGCCGGAATCCCTGCACTGTTATACACCCACGGCTGGCATTTATAGCTGCCAAAGCTGTAATAGTTCAATTGTTGAACGTATAAACAATCTACTCTCTTGTCAACCGGAGCAGCTGCAGTTGCTTCTATTGCTGCCACAGCTGCGAACGCATCTGTTGCGTACACGTATTTGCCAAGACGAATATAACATAAGCTTTGGCTCAGCTAAGCTGAAGGCACGAGAAGCTTGTAGTGGCATGGATAAGCGACAGAGTTTCTATTTGTCCATGCTGCCAGCGGAGCATGTTGGCGCCATGTGTAAACTTCTGCAGGCCGAGTATAACACCATAACTGTGGGTCAGCCAGTGGTTCTGCCTCAGGCAACAACGGGTCAGCAACAACAACATTTAAATGTGCCTGAACAGCTAAGTGAGAATGTGACCACAGCTGATCGAACAAAGGAATCCAAGGACGATGGGCTTCGTTCCTTGCCAGCCGCAACGCCTAGCCTTGAAGAAATGCCTGCCGAAACTTCTGATAACAAACCCGCAGCAACTGATGCCCGTCAAGATCCACTTGCATCAATTGATGCGCCTCCTTCAGATGTAAATATATTCAATGTACCCAAGGACACACAGAAAGATGCGCCCACAGCAGGCTCAACCGACGCCAATGTTTCCGAGACACCAAATCCAATGCCTGTGCCACCCGTGGCCGACAAGGAAGTGGAACTTGCATCTTCAACCGATGGCACTTTATCGACTAGCCAGCCGGCACCCACCGCTGCAACCACAGTTGAATCGGAGAGCGGAGATTTAGTTGGAAGTGGAAACGGTTTGGACGACGCCAATCTTGCCAACTGGGAGAGCATCGATAGTTTGCTGACAACAACGGTGGCATCGATAACGGCTGGTGGTGGAGCTGCTGCCGCTGCAGCAGCTGTTGTCAATGGCAATGCACACATCGGAGGCACGGGCAGTGCTGCAGGAGCAGCCGCAGTTGCTGCCAATGCTGGTGGCATGAATATGCAGCCAAAACTTACCAATGGAGCGCAATCAGAGAGTGTTTTTATACGGTTATCGAATCGTATTAAGGTACGTTTCCTGTTCTCAATTCGAATTATTCGTATTTTCGCGCTAATTAGTAAAAGTGTTGAAAGTTGAGCGTATTCGACTGAAAAATACTCTCTTATTTTATCTGCAACAAAGGAATTTGAGCATGATTTTAATCTTTTCGATAGCGTTATTTATTGGGGTTGGCAAAATGTCAGAACGTGTAAAGAATGTTGTATGCTAATTTATAAAAACTTTACAGTCGTAACCGACTATGTTATACTCTCAACGATACCAAATTCAAGTTGAGGTGTTAAGTCATTCGATGTTGATTATAAATTTTAGCTGATTGTTAGAACATGCAAACTTCGTATTCGTTTTCCTTGGCTTGCCTTTGCGTGTTTCCTACCCATTAAGGGTAGCTTGTTTTATTCTGGGCGCACCTACGCTCTCCTTGCTATGGTTAGTGTTTTGAAGGCTTTTGCCTTTTACGCAAGGGTGGCCTTGCCTCATCGTCATTGTTGCGGGGCAACATCAGTATGGCCGCCAAGCTGCCAGCAGCAAGCTTTTTAAGCCAACAATGTTTAATATTCTTCCTTACCTGCTGTCTTCCACAGGCACTCGAACGCAATATGTCGCTGTCCGGACAGTATCTGGAGGAGCTATCGCGTCGCTACAAGAAGCAAGTGGAGGAGCTGCAGCAGACGCTTACACAACAGACGCTAACAGTGCGTACGCTTGAGGAGCAGAGTCGCCGTTACATCGAGCAGGAGCAGCTGTATCAGCAACAAAGCGCTGAACTGGCTGGCGATGTGCGTTCGCTTACATACCAGGTGCAGGCCTGCATCCTTGTCATTATTATTGTGGGCACATGCATTTTTCTAATGCTTGTCATGGGCACCGTCTACTATCGCAAGTTACGACACCACCAGAATCAACAGCTTCAGCCCGTGGCAACATCGCCGACATCATCGAAGTTAACTAAACAAAAGTTAAGTCGTCGCAAATCATATGAACAGATGATGCAACAGTCGCCGGGCAAGCAGCGGCGTCCCAGTGAGGAAGCTATGCTCATACTTAATGGCTGCGGTGATGTCACATCGGCTAATGCGACAGAGGTTGCCAATGGTGGCAGGCAACGCAAGATATCTGTTTGTTATGGCAGCAACAACAATATTGCTGGCAACATGCTTAACACCAGAACATCGCTGCACAGACGAAAAGGAGCCAAGCAGTCGTGGCATACGAGTTTAGACTCTGCGCAGGTTGCCTGTGCTGAACATCTGGACAAGTTCTTCGATGTGGGTAAGTACTGTTTCTACAACAATATTGAAAACTTTAACTTATAATATATATTGCTTGCAGATACATTGAAAAACAACAAACTGCCGACAAAGGCGAGCAAAAAGAAATCACAGCAGCTGCATCAACAGGAGCTGAAGCGACAGGAGTCAGCGCCAGCCAACTGTACACAAAATAGCCTGGCGGAAGAGGAGCCCACGCAGAGCGATTTTGACGAAAGCCTCATGTTGGACGACGAAGATCTGCGCAATTTTATACCCAACAGCGATTTGGCCTATAACGAATTTATGCCCGAAGGCCCGTCTGGCTATCAAATTGTGGATACAGTCGATGGAAAGTCTGACAAGTCAACGAAGAAATCTCGAAGAGTCTCGTCGCCAGCATTCTTCAAATCTCCGTTTAGTAAGAGCAAGAACAAGGGCGGACATTTTAATGGCATTGGCGGCGTTAAAGGCAGCCAATCGGCTCACGAGGCCACATCCTGGGAATGGTATCGTCTAAGGCGTAGCGAGAAAAACTCGAAACAGTCGTCAGCGCCAAGTGTGTCGGTGACGCCCAATGCCAGTCTGGACAGCTCATCGCTTTCGGAGATTAACTTTCCGTTTAATTCAACGCAAAACTCATTTCGCATACTTGGTGAGGCCATAATGTCATCCGGCGAGACTAAAGCCACAGGCAGGAACAGTAGTGCGGCTGCCGGAAGCAGCAGTAGTAGTAGCGCTAGTACCACATCATCCACGACAAAAAAGAAGCAGCGCGCTTTTAATAATATTTTTCGAAAAGTCTTTTAATAGAGGCCAATCGATTTTCAAGTGTTTCAATTTTTGTTGTACTAATTTCCTGAGTCGTTTTCTCTAATGTGTTCGACAGCATCGATTGGACTGATGTTTTTTTCTGAGATAATAAACAAACAAAACAAATTGTATATGAAACACACCAGTTTAGTAAACAAATTTACCGAGCAAAAAGATTCAATTCGTTTCTCTCAAGAGTTCCTTAGTATTGCAGTAAAATGCAAATGACTGTCAATCAAATTAACTTATACCTTCATGATTTTAAGTTGTAATACGAATGCTCGCTGCTTGTATATAAATTGTATGTATTGACCGCATTAATAAATCCATGCGATTACTTACACGATAGACAAATAAGTTCACTTAATATTCCAAGCCTTGTTTTTTTCTTTCTCTTCTCTAATTAAATAAATTAGTTTGTAAGCGATGCATAAATTGAATGCAAAACTTTGCCACATTAGTTTCTTATTAGCAATTATATTATATTATATATTAGCTATATATTTAACTTTTATTTATATTAAAAGCAAATAACATTTATTTATATGCAACATGCAAATTAATTTTCATATTTTTAATTCGCTTAAAAACTCTGTAACATCAACGGAATCCTTGTTGGACAATTTCTGATCCCTGACAGCACTGTTCAAGTAACGACTTGCAGTGCCCATGTGTTTCTTCCATTGCTCAACAGATTTGTACTCATCGTTGGTACAGTAAACAACCTCATTAATGTCCTCATCCAATTTATAGCTGCATACAGATGAAAACACTTGCTGCAAACTGGTAACTGCCTCGGCGCGCAATGCTTCATCTCGACACACCAGGTTTAACATGAACACACCTTTAGGTCCAATGATCTCTTTTATATGCAGTAAAACATAATGGGCGAGAAAGCTTTGTGGCGGACAGCTCATGCCCAGCGTTAGATCCTTGCTGTCGACATCGAAAAGCACAGCTCCAAAATGTATTTCTGTTTATTACAAAAAGCAATTTATAAACAGCCTTAAGTAACAAATGATCAGGCCTTACCTTCATTGCGACAGCGTTCGACAAAGGCGAGACCATCATCGATCACCACATGTAAACGATCATCCTGCTTAAGTTCAAAATATTGTTCAGCTACCTCCAGCATTAGTGGATCTATTTCCACGGCCGTAATCCGAGTTTGACTGCGCACAGGAAATACTAGATTAGTTCAAAGTGAGATAGCATTAATGTCAAGACTTACGGGAATGCGGCATGCAGGAAACTACAAAGGCCACCGCCACCTAGTCCAATTACCAGCACATCATTATGCACATCTTTCTTGAGGCTTTGCATTGATGCAGCCAGCTGTACGCCCACAGACATAAAGCGATGATGATGACATGCCAAATAGCCAAAATCAATTTTCTTCCGATCCTTTTTTCCCTTGATTTTAACTAGTAAACGAAAAGATAATTATTATACATTAAATATGAAATACCCTAGATCTTACCTGTTTTAACAAGTGCCTCAGACTGCACCACAAACTGATTACTTAAAAATATCAGACGGCGCAAAGTCTTATCACCAACTTCCACCTCCTCAATTCGAAAATCTCCCGATATTTGAGAGCATCCAGAAATAAGCGTCTCTCGCTTTCCCACTTCTGAGCCAAGTGATAAATAAGGAATTTTCTCTTTGAGCCCGGAAGGTGCGAGGTTCGTGATGCTATATGCAAGCTCACTTTTCACCTCGTCCAATGTGTTATAAACCTGATCGCGATGCAGTGTGACAACGGCCAAGCGTTGGTACTTGGCCGATGCCTGGAGCTTTTTACGACCAGCCGGAGTCGCAAAAAGCCACTCAATCTCGCGTCCTTGTGGCACTATGAATGCTGCATATTTGCCAAGGCCTCTAGATGGCGGTTGATCCAAAATATGCACTGTGTATCGAGGCGTTTGATCTGTGGCTCGATGTAAGTCCATCGTTACCTCATTATGGCCGGCAATGCTTGACCTTGCCAAACCATTGCAGACCAATGCTGCTTTCTGCACGGATGTCACCGCTTGAACAAGTTCTGCTGCACAGCTAAAACGTTGCATTTTATCGTTGCCCAATCCAAATTCAAGAATCTGTGGAAGGTCGTGTTATACAAAGCAATTTTGGAAACTAAACAAACGAAGTTACTTACCGGCATGGGCAAGCTTTTGAACTTTGTGGCAATTATAACGAAAACAGGCAATGTGAGTGCGTCTTCTGATCTTTCCCTGTTTGCGCGCTCCACATCCAGACAGTGCACAACACGTAACATGCAGTTATGACGCGGCAAAAATTCAATCAAATAATTAATAATGTGCTCCTGCAACATAGATATACCAACGTATCGACCGCCGTTGCTGCAAGCAGAATTCAACATTTTATCATATTCTATGTATAATGAAGATAATATCTTACCGCATTGTGCGTAAAATTTCTGTAAAATATTTTTCTACTGTCGCTTTAGTCTCCTCGTCATCATTGACAAATATGGCATCCAATGTACCCTTGTCCAAAGCCACCGAAAAACTTTCGTCCGAAAATGACATGGCCGTGGCGTCCATCTGAATAAACTTCATATCTGGACGCGTTCGCGCATTTATTTCAATCATTTTCTTTACAGCAACAGGTGATATGTCAATGTTTGTAATATCGCTGTTAATAACAAATAAAGATGCATTTAAAGAATATTAGTTAAAGTACAACAAATTTAGGACTTACCGGAATCCCTTGTCATACATGTCCATGCTGAGCTTGGAGTTACCGCAACCCAGCATTAAAATCTTTTCGGTGGGCTTTATATACTTGTGTATCTGATCACAAAGCTCCAAGTATTCGCCATACCTAAACAAGATGAATTTGTTATTAACATATTTAAACAAGTTCTTAAACCGGCACACTGCACATGGACAAAAAGTACATACGTATACACACACATATATACATGGGTACAAACCATTCAAAAGCCTTTTCGCCGCGTTTTTTGAAGAATTCGTTCCAGTAGTCCGCTTGTCCGAATTCCTCACGCGTTCTAGGTAACAAATTCATTATGCACTCTTAAAACCAAATGAATTAATTGAATGTGTGTTTTGTACGCTCAGTTCAACACCGTGCTCCTTATGCTGCTTTATTGTTATTGTAAAATGTCCCAAAAAATGCCAAACAATTGCGGCGTCAAATGGAAGCGGCTATCGCTTGTGTCGATAGTAATGAAGTGATACCAGCCTCGAAAGAAAGTTTATTTACATGCTGAACGTGTCCAAACAGTGACAACTAAAATGCAAAATATTTGTGTTATGTTGATTTTTAAAAGAAGTTTCAATAATTATTTGAATATTATTAGTATTATTATTATAAATATAATATTAGTATTGTTACCCATTAGCAAAATTGACAACAATAATTTTTTCTACGCAGCTCAGTTACTTAAAGTATACCCCTAATGTTTAAATTTAATGGTATTTTTAACAGCATTCTGTTAATGCAAGCAGTGACCATTCGCCTGCACTTTCTGATTTTGGCATTCACTGCGATTGGCACGCAGCTGAGCACTGATTTCTTTCTAATAAAATTTAACTTTAGTTAAGTGTCGATTGGTTTCGTGCTATTTGTTTAATTGATTTCAGTACTCTTTCATACACATGCTACTCCGCTTCTCGTTGAAAACAGTAGGGAGTGCAGGTAAACAGTGAAAGTAACAGCATCAATAAAAGGGGGAGGCGATCCAATGTTATCGCCCGCTGCTACGTTGCCCACATCTAAATGCGACACAATGGCAATTAACTGAAGCGCACACATAAATGTCATCGTCATTGGCACACAATTTAAGTAGCGGCAACTAGCGACGATCACAAAGCGAAACTGGAAATGTGGAGCCCGAGAACCTAGAACTGGATTAGGTGGACATAGTGAAGAGTCTCTCAATGCGTGCCGTAATTGGACCTGGAGCGCCCCATGCTGGCGTGGATCCAGTTTTGTCACGCATCGACTATGAGCAGAATGCCCTGCATCATAGCTGCCTGCTGGTGCTGCTGCGCGGTGTGGGACCTTCACGCGCCCGCATTTTACAGCGGGCCTTCGAGAAGGTGCGACGTGTCAATAATATAAAAGTAACGGGTACGTTCAAATTTCAAAGAGTAAACACTTGTATTGAGTAATCTTATAGTAAAAATAACCTTATACTCGCCTAGATTCAAGCGGCAATGTGCGTACCGTTTATTTTCGATTTATTCACGAACATCCCGTGGAGCACAACGATTGGGGTGATTTTCAAACGCATCGTCGCCTGCTGGGACTTGTAACGATTGGCAAGTTTGAAAATCAAACGGAACTCAATGAGCTATGCCGCCATCATGAATCGCTTAAGGTGCGATACGGCAGCACACTATATGAGTCACGTGCCATTTTTTTTGGACCTGATGCCGAAAGCAACTCAATAACCAATCACAATAATGGTCTCAGTGTCGTGGACAATACACAGCCGCTTGAAGCTATTGGTGAGCAAGGTGTCCGAGCAGATTTAGGAACAAAGGAACTCCAACAGCCTTGTCGCATTCAAGATGAGTACACTACGCCATCGAATTTCAAGTCGCAGGCATTTTTCTACCGAGAGCAGGACACCTGCTTGGATTTGGAGGCGCGAGTTGGTGATTTTTTGAATGCCCTATTTTGGGTACTTGAGTCACGGCGGCTGGAACGTTCTCGCGAGAAGGCTGAGAAAGTCAGCTTGTTGTTGGCGCCCTTTGAGAAACGGGACTTTGTGGGTCTGGATATGGAGTCGAGAAACAATCGGAAACGCTGTGTGGGTCGTGTAATGAAAAACCTGGCGGATCTATCCTTGCAGGCAGGCCTGCTGGATGATGCCTTGAGTTTGTACCACAATGCCAATGAGACATTGCGCTCAGTGGGCGATTCACTGTGGGTGGGCGCTAGCGAGGAAGGATTGTGCGCCGCATCGGCAGTTATTTTGTATCCACAAATGCGTGAGATTGAAACGTTGCACAGGAATGCATCCTTGCAAGAAACAGGCAAGATTCACCTTGAATTATTGTTTAAAGTTAAAGTAAATTTGTGATTTAATTCTAGGAACGTCACCATTACGAAAAACTCCTGAGAAGTGGCGTGCCAGTGATGCGACCAAAAAGGTGAATACGCCCGTCGTCGGCACAGATGCTCTTACCTCACATTCATCTTCCTGCTCATCGGTGTCCTCCATATTGACTAATAACTCATCAGCGTCGGGAACACCAACAACATCAACATCATCGTCCTCGACGTCGACAATATCGGCTGTAGCGCCTATGGGTCAGCGCAATGGTGATCTACCTGGCAACATACTTAAGCCGGAGGAAATACCCAATTATTATCGTAAAGCGATAATCAACTATAGCAAATACCGACATGCTGCCACCATTGAGACAGAGGCAGCATTAAAGGCAACGCGCATTTGTATTGAGCAGAATCGTCCCTTGGATGTGGCTATGTTCCTTCAAAACATTCTATACATTAATCTAACAATGAGTGAGCCGGAGCGCGTCAAACAGTTTGAAATTATAACAGAGCTTTATCAACAAATCGGATATCAGCGCAAGGCAGCATTTTTTCAGCGTCTCGCTGCCCTTAAGCATGTCCAACAGGGAAGTCAAGCACCGGACTGGACACAGAGCTATCGTCTAATGTTGGGCAGCTTTACTGGCTATCTGCTGTCTCTAGATTCCTTGGAAGTGCTTGAAAACGCTGCTGGTTGGCCGGCATTGCAAATAGATCTAGTGCAGAGCCTCATTACGGCCGCAAGACGTCTGGGACACTCTGCTCTGGCCACCCGCCACATGACGTTTCTGCTGCAAACCCAATGGGACAACATGTCTCCAACGGAGCAAAGTGAAATGGCTGTACAATTGCAGGTTTGACAAAACTAATATGTTTTTTCAATATCTAAAACTAATCTTGCTTTTTTGTAGAATTTAAGCGCACAGTGCGAAGGCTCGCCCGTGCCTTTGGTGCTAGATAATGGGACTGTGATACCACCCGCTAACCTCACGGATCTTCCTTACTGCCTGAAAGTGATGGTAAAGGATCTACCCGCACATTTACGCCCGCAGCGTATTAAGATTGCCAAAGCCGACAGTGGTCCCTTTTTATTTACACCCATACATTTCAATTCTGTCGATAGCAGGGACAAGAAGAAGAACAAAAACAAAATAGGCAAGTTTGATTTGTATACCCATCACAGAGTATCTCATTACATTAATATTTTATATGAACAGCATTTCAGTGGGTGCAAAATGATCTGTGCGAGGTATGCGTCACTATTCGCAATCCATTGCCGTTTGAGCTTCCAGTGACCGATATGCGTCTACTGACCAATGGTGTGGTTTTTGAATCGCTGCCCCAAACAATTGTATTACAACCCCATGTGCCCACACAAATCTCGTTGCATGGAACGCCCATTGAGACTGGACAGTTGGATATACAAGGCTATAGCACGCACACGTTGGGCGTCAAATCCAATTGCCGGCTGAAGCACATGCGAGGTCGTAACTTACCGCCCAACTATCTGGTGGATGTGATACCTGCCCTACCACGTATCTCCATTCAAACATCGCTGCCGCAAACGGCAACGTTTAGCAATATGAGCAGTGCGGACATTGTTGTTACATCGGCTAGCCTAACTCTATACAATGGAGAATCTTCGAGCTGCACGATAACGATAAGGAATGAGAGCAATTCGTTGCCATTGGAGCATCTTGAAGTTAACATAAATTCAAATGTAGAGCAGGAGCAACAGAAGAAAATGTTTCGCATCGATGACGAGGCGTTACAGGTAAGATATACACCACAACTTTTACGATGTTCACAAATAAGATCTGTTTTCTATGTATTTTAGGCTTTGCTGCCAGTGGCTCCGTTGAGTAGTATTGAATTCGTGCTTCTTATTTATGCCGATGCTGACTTTGTTTGTCCCCTGCCCCCAAGTGGTTCTATGCATTCTAATGCTGCTGGCACTTCATCAGAGTATGGAGCCTCTTCGCTAACCCAATATACTAATATATCTGGTCATGCCAGCCTTCCCGTGCGTGTCAGCTCACCAGATCACCGACGTCAGCAGGAGTCACAAAATGTCAATGTTCGTTCAACTTTATCCGGCGCCCAACACTCGCCGGCTATGTTAAATCTGCAATCGAGTGCAGCTGGTGGCTTGTCCAATTTACGGCCACCTCAGAATAGCCAACACGTTGAGGCTCAGCTACGTTTAAAATACTCTGGAGGAGATGCATTGGAAGCTGGCTATTGTCGCCAGTGTGCTGTTTCGTTTAACTTGGAGCTACTTCCCAGTGCCCAAATAACTAGCTGGGATGTGCTGCCCGCTGAAATGTAAGTAAACTGATTATTTTTAAAATTCTATGCTAATTCAAAACTGTCTTGCAGCCCTTCCCAGTTCTATTTAGTCTTGGACATATCTAATCTTACCGCTCAAGAAATGTCGCTCAATTATACTGATAACAAGAATATACTCATCGAGGCCAAAGAAAGCTGTCGTGTACCCATTCCAGTAGATCGATGCTCATTGGAGCAGGTCTGTGTTGCACGTGCAGCGGAAGTTGCTGAAAATCTGGAGCGCGGTATATTATTAACAAATTTAATTTGCGTCCTGTCATTGATTTATCATCTCATTCACAGAGCTGTGTTTTCGCACGCAAATTCTATCATTCAGTGATGCTCTAAGCAAGCTCTGCTCAACTCACATAGCCGAGCGGGTGAAGATTAACTGGCTGCTGACGGGCACGGATATTCAAGGTGTTGCCTCACTGCGTGGCATTGTACTATCACATGACATGGTCGATTTGACCACTGTGTCTCCTTTACAGTGGGGTACGTTTTGTTGCTTTTATTAAGGTTTTACCTATTTTTAATCATTTTTGTTTTTAGCTATAAGCTTCCAGAATACACCAGTGCAGCCGCACAGTGAAATGATATGCACTGTTGGCCAGAGTGCGCTGCTCAGCATTAATCTTACGAATCAATCTCTGCAGCCGCTCAAAAATTTGGTACTGACGATAAAATTTTATCAAGACTATTTAAATGGAATGGAAAACTACAATTTAGAGACACGTGTTGCAATTTCAGGACCAAATCGGTATGAATACCATACTTTAAGAGTTTTTTAGTCACAATTCAATACTTGTTTTAATATCTTATAGCATAACAATACCTGTTTTGGAGAAGTACGAGCAATCGCAACATAATTGCTCTGTGATATTCTTTACGCCAGGTCGATTTAAGGCCAGCATTGAGTGTGCCACTAAGCCTCAACATCAAAGCAGTGGTATTTTGACCCGATCATGTCCAGAAGCTACCAACTTAAGTCAATTAGAAACGTTATCATCCCCATCTGCCAATATAAACACTGTGTCGGCAACTAGCCTTGACGAGCAGCAGGCGCATATATGGAAGTTCATACCACCTATTGAGGTGACTGTTATTGAGCCGTAATTGGGTATATTCGTATTTGTAGTTCAATTTCGTTATATCTGTACTTGTATTTGTTTCGTTCTATATTATGTATCCAGAGTACTGTATATGTACTAATCCCCCATAGGTCTAAGCGATAGCGCTGTTAATCTGTGTATACACAATAATATATATATATGTATATCTTCATATATAGCTTAGCCTTGTTGTAACATGAAAGCAATTGTTTATAAATGAATAAGCATAACTTGTGTATATATATTTTAAGCTCAAATTACACACCATGCTTTATAGCGAAAATGCCATAATATATGTATGTTAATCACTTGCTCTTTATAATCTACATATATGACATCAAAGTGAAATATATATATAAATAGCTAGCAAATGTTTCGCTCAATAATGTCTCAAAAATGCAGAATTTGATAACATGTATGAATTTACAATATTTTTATACAATAAACAAATGCATAGTTCTCTTGGCAGTTTCTTTTCAAGATAGACAAAACATAAGAACTTAAATCGAGTGTAAAAAATCAATAAAATGTTATATATTTAATTAGCCTAAACGACGTATATCATCCATTGTGTAGCCCCTGCGACGCATCATTATGCACGAAAGAACATAAAAGTAATACCCGCCTGGTATTATAGTCAAAGCACCAATTATTATCAGTGCCCATATGCGATCGGAGCGATCTTGATTTTCCTTAATTGCCAGCCAATCCAATGCAGCACAACAGATGCAAGTCTAAATAAATATATATTGATTAGCTCAGTTTAATGGCACAAAAAATGTTATACATACACTTCCACCAATAAACAATGTTAGTATGATTGCAATCGTTTTCCATGGCGTTATCTCATCCACATTCGGTGTTGTCCACTGTTCATTCACAAAGCCGTCTGGCTCTGTAACTCCTTCCGCTGCTTTGGTGCTGTCAAGATTTGAGTAACCTGTAGCATTTAGTCGACGTCGCGAATCCGACTTGGTGGGCATCATTTTCTGTAACTTGTTTGTAGCCTATTTAAGCTATGCACATTACGAACGATTTGATCAACGCGGTATTTAATACAAACAGTTTTTGATGTGTGTTTTTTCACTATTTACATTTTAGGTGCGAGCGATTCTAACAGCTGTGTAACAGCTGTTGGTATTAATAGAGTTGCATGTGCACAGCTGATTGCCATTTGCTGTTTGAAAACAAATGGCGCAAAAAATAATTGTTACGATTTAGGTTTCAGCATGCTGTGTTTTTTACAAGCATAGTTTACTTTACTTGTTAATGGCACCTAAGTTTCAATGAATACCTTAAAATAAGTATAAATACACATACGATGGTTATATACTAGTACGTGATTGGTGGCTTAAGTCAAAACAGCTGCACGTGGAGTTGTCTTCACATCGGAACTGGTATTATCTGGTGCAATATTAAATACTTTATGTAGCACCGTTTTACAATACTTGTTCAGTCAGTTTCAGTTGAATACCTTGTTATTATAATAAACAACACTTGGAGTTTTGTTTGCTATTTACTAAGAATTTTGTTTTATTATATAAATAGAAATTGCTATTTGGACACTGCTTGTTGTTGATTGATATAACTTGATTTAAACACTTGCAGCTAATGCTTTCAATTTCAACTGGCTAACAATTTAAATTGCTTTCAGATACATACAGTCGTGTATGGTCAACATTGGAAGTAACGTTGTGTCTTCACATCGCATTGATTAACTTTGAATATAACAAAACATTCGTACATACATTATAGTATCTCTTATAAACTATTTCCACACAGCATTTTCGTTAATAATTTATTGCTGTTCTGTTGCATCATGCTCCTGCTCCTGCTCCTCTTGCTGCTGCTGTTGTAGTTTCAAGCGCTTCTTGGCTTGTATATCAGCCAGGGTTTGCTCAATGGATCTCATATCCTTTTTGTTCTTGCTGGGCACAAAGCCGTAGCTCTGGTTTGTCTCGGTCTTGCGTGCTGCTTGCAGGGCCGCCGATTCGCCAATGAGGTGAGCATATTTTGCTTTGTAATTGCTGGTCGGTTTAACCTCGGCTGGGTTTTCTTGGTCTGTGCTGCCCGATGCACTGCAGCCAGACTCGGAAGTTGTGGATTGGATTTGCTCCTGGGCTAAGCGCTCTTGTCGTCGCTCGGAGTATTCTTTGGCTATGTCCTTGCTCCAGCCTTCGCCATTTCGGCGGGCTGTTATCTCGTCCTCGCTGGGTGGATGTTCTTTTTTGTAAACGACTGTATGGCGGTCTTCCTCCTCGCGACCAAAGCTCATTGCTATAAAACCGCCATTCTCGGCAATCTCGTGAATGACGGAGCGATGCACCTTGTCCAGCGGCTGAAATTCAATGAATGTACGATCGTCCTTGGCAAAGCGCCCCATTCTTTCCTCAACATATTTTCGAAATCTCAGCAGCTCTTCCTTTTGTTTGTTCTGCATGCGTTCCATCATTTCCCGCTGCTTCTTGATCAGCGTCTTTTGTTGTTCATTTGTCGCTGGCGGAGCATCCATCGAGTTTAATATTGAGTTAAGCAAATCCATTTTGCTTGCTGATTGCGCATAGACGCAGTATGTAAATATTGCTTATGGTTTTCAACACGCACTGTTGTCTATAACTAGGTGCTAATTTTGGTAGTTATTGCAAACATTTGGATTATTTATATATTTTGTTTTATGTGTATTGTATAAAAAAAGATTATTACCGGTGCTTATGCACCAGAATACCAGAACACTTGGTTTTAATACTAAATGCCCATTGTGGTATTTTTTGTTGATCTGCAACTAAGTTGGCAGCCCCATACAATCAGGCGGAATCAGCTTTTGAATAAGAAAGAAGAAAAGAATAATTTTGAAAGAAAAACCACGAAATTCATTTAGCTTAACATGTCAGCGCAACGTCGTACACTTGTGCATTGGTTTCGCAAGGGACTCCGCGTACATGACAACCCCGCGCTGTCACAAATATTCGATGTAGCTCGCGCATCGCCTGAACAGTTCTATGTTCGACCCATATTTATTTTGGATCCTGGTATTTTGGATTGGATGCAGGTGGGCGCAAACCGTTGGCGTTTTCTGCAGCAAACCCTCTTTGACTTGGATCAACAGCTCAGAACACTTAACTCTCGGCTGTATGTCGTGCGCGGCAAGCCCGTCGACGTTTTTCCCGATATCTTCAAACGTTGGAATGTGCAGCTTCTGACCTACGAAACGGATATTGAACCCTTTGCTGTGGCTCGTGATACGGCTGTCCAGAAGTTGGCAGCGTCTCAGGATGTCAAAGTGGAAACCTTCTGTTCGCACACTGTATACAACCCAGAGCTTGTTATAGCAAGAAATCTGGGTAAAGCACCGATTACCTATCAAAAGTTCTTGGGCATTGTTGAGAAGCTTAAGTTGCCAAAAGTGCTTGAGAAGCCGGATAAATTGCCGGATGGAATGCAGCCGTTAGCAGATGTTATGGAGGTTGAAAACTCAAATGTTTACGACTGTCCCACAATGGAACAGTTGGTCAAGCGACCCGAGGACTTAGGCATCAATAAGTTTCCTGGCGGTTAGTTAGGATTCTGAATTATTTATTTCAATATTATATAATTCTCTGTATTTACTTATCAGGTGAAACGGAGGGACTGCGTCGCATGGAGGCATCCTTAACGGATGAGCTTTGGGTAGCTAAATTTGAGAAACCAAACACGGCTCCCAATTCCCTAGAGCCCAGCACAACAGTACTTAGTCCATACCTAAAATTTGGTTGCCTGAGCGCTCGCCTTTACCATCAGCGGCTTCAAGAGGTCTTAAAACGAAACCCAAAGCACTCGAAGCCACCCACTTCGCTTGTGGGTCAGATGATGTGGCGGGAGTTTTACTATACAGTTGGTGCAGCCGATCCCAATTTTGATCGCATGGTGGGCAATGCATATAGCCTGCAAATTCCATGGCAGGAGCATCAGGAGCATCTGCAAGCCTGGACGCATGGACGCACTGGATATCCATTCATAGATGCCATTATGCGACAATTGCGCCAAGAGGGCTGGATTCATCATTTGGCGCGTCATGCGGTTGCCTGTTTCCTGACACGCGGGGATTTATGGATTAGCTGGGAGGAGGGTCAGCGGGTGTTTGAGCAGCTACTCCTCGATCAGGACTGGGCATTGAATGCCGGTAATTGGATGTGGCTATCGGCCTCTGCATTTTTCCATCAGTATTTCAGGGTCTACAGCCCGGTGGCGTTTGGCAAGAAAACCGATCCAAAAGGTGATTACATAAGGAAATATGTACCTGAACTGGCCAAGTATCCAGCTAACTGTATCTATGAGCCCTGGAAGGCAACGCTTGCTGAGCAACGCAGCTATGGATGTGTTTTGGGCGTGGATTATCCGCATCGCATTGTCAACCACGATGTCGTCCACAAGGAGAACATTAAACGCATGAGTGCCGCATACAAAGTGAATCGAGAAGTGCGAACGGGCAAACAGGAAGACGAGGAGGAGTATGAAGAGAAAGCTTCTGGAAAACGCAAAGCCGGCTCAAAAGCTACAGGCGCAAAAGCAAAACGCAAACGTTGACCATTTGATGTATTTTAAGTTTTAAGCTTGTAAAGCTTAAATATTTTTATTATTTACACTAACAGTGTAATTGAACGAAAAAAAAAAAACGAAGTTATAATGAATACTAATTATATTGAACAGAAAGTGATTGAAAACCATAAGTGATTTACCTTTATTTTGGGAAGATTTCCACGGAGGAGTCTAGTTGCTTTTCTTTTTGCGCACTCGCTCATTTGTTCCTGCGAAAAGAAGAGCGAACGAACGTTCGTTCATTTTTAAATTGAGTGGCAGCTCTGACGACCTTTTATAGAGAATAAACAGTGCTGCTCATTAAATAAAAAAAATTTTGCCACATAAAAAGTATTGGGCAACGGAGCAAAATAAAGTATTTAAAAACGCAACAAAATACCAGATTTTAAGAAGTAAAGGCAATAGCACGTGGAAGCACTTTAGAGCAAGCTTGAGACTATGGAGAAGATGTTGGTTAAATTGAAGTGCGTTTGGAGTAGTAATTTAACAAAGATTGGTTGGTTATAGTATGAAAACAACTACAATTATTAAACGGACTGTAAGTATATATTGAATATTAAATAAATTACTATTTCTTGTGATGATACTTTTGATAGGGACATCTGAAATCCATGACTGATTTATCATATAAAGATTACTGAATATATATTTAGTAGTGAAATTACTAAACATTAAATATATTCCATGTTTTAAACAACCATTCTGTATTGTTTTTTAGATAATGAGCTTCTATACAGAAGGAGGCATCCATAACCAAATGCATGTCCAATGGAGCACCCCTGCAAACGATAAGGTAATACGAGCTTTAAGAGATTACAACCATATTTGTTTCCACAATGATGATACTTTTGATAGGGACATCTGAAGTCTATGACTGATTTATCAATATTTATATAATCTGATTATATATCTTAGAATTATAAGCGACGAGTAAATAATATTTTTAGTAACAAAAGCACTTTATTTAATTTCAGACAATGTGCTGCTATGGCTAAAACACAGCTTCCTATCCTATAAGTACTCATACTTGGAGTTGATTAAAAGTAAGGATAGTTATTAACAAAACAAATCGTAATTGTGAATATAATGATGACAATTTTATGATAGGGACATCTGAAGTCTATGACTGATTTATCAATTTTTATAATGCTGATTTTATATCTTAAGTTTTTTATGTGACCCTGTTTGTTTTCATATTACTAAACGCAATTTAATATATTTACAGATCGAACTGTCGACGTGAGTTGTGTGGATGGACTCCCAATTACCAAGGCATAGGAACTGCTGTTTGACTTTGGACATAGTTAGAAAAATGTGAAAAGTAGCCAATGAATTTGACATCACTATTTTCTTAAAGAATTGCTTGTTAAAAATGTTATTCATTAAACAGACATAGATTTCGGCATATTGTGAGCTCGTTTTACAAATAAAATTGTGATCTTAAACATTTCATCTGACAAAAAATAACAATTATTGTATTCGTAATGTTTGCGAAATTACTTAGACTGCACGCCAATGTTTTGCATCCCCGAATTCTTATCGCGGGCCGCACGCTTAGAGCACATTTTGTTACCAGCTCCAAATTGCAAACGAAGCCACCAACAGAGATGAATAGTCAAGGTATTTCGGTCAGTGACATTAATGTGTATGATCTGGCCAAAGGAGATTTGGAGTTTACGCGAAATTTCCTAACATTAATGCCATCACTGGAGAAGAGCAATCTCCATGCCACAGCGGACAGCAATGAGGAAGCTGCAGTGGAACCCGAAACAGGCAAAGCAACCACAGAATCAACATCCAGTGATGGCGACATGAATAATGAGCGTTCATCGGGCGTGCTCGATAAAGACGGTAATCCGATTGTGCCCATTGAGATTGACGGTTGGAAGGACTTTGATGACGAGGAGGAGGGTCCAACAGTGCAAGGCAATTCACAGCATATCGAAATTGGCAACGACAATGAATACAAACATGAGCAATCGCTTGTGGTGCCCGACAAGCGTGAGGGACAATTCGAATACAAAGGCATCAAGGTTAAGTTACCGGAAAAGGCCAGCAAGGATATTGGCACCTATCGCTTTCGTCGCGACAAACAGGAGCTCCAAACTGTAGCCGATGATATGCGTGTGGCCAGATTTGAATCAAAGTAAACATAAGACTTTATGTTATGAGCACAATTAAGGTTATTAAATTTTAACACAACGAAATCTGACGAATAGTATTGTTGATGCTTATTACGTGCATTTCTATGCATTTTAGTCCAAAAACATAAAATTGTTGGCCAAATAGTTTGCTAAATTAAGCAATTTCAATTCAACAAACGAGCGCAAATATGCCAATATAAAGATACTTCCCAAATTCAAATCGCAAACCTTATTGCTGTTGTGTGAATGTTTATATGTGTGTGTGTTCGACAAACAAATACACAAATTACCCTCTTTTATACACAACCATTATCCATGTTTGAATGTGTGTGTGTGTCTGAGTCTGTGTAGGTAAACTGCGCCAATTGGTTGTTAAGTATGTTGGCCATAATGACCGCTGTGTGGTAAGAGGATTTTTTCCCTACGGTGGTCCATTCGTTTGGACCATTTGCGTGGTATTCAAACAGTTAACGTTTTAGATACTAAGGAACTTAGCTTTCTAGCATGAAATATATACAAAATTGGAAAAACAACCTTAACTGCTAAAAATATATATTTTTGTACGTAAATCAGACACAAAAGGAAATTGCGCTCGAGTAATAGGTTTCGAAAAATTAAATGAGACTATTAGCCCCAATCTCTACGCCAAACAATTATCCTGACAAATGTGATTGATTATGGTGCCTAAGTGCAGACAAGCGACCTTAGCTACAAAAACATAGTTTTTTTCAGGAAACAAAAATTTGCTTTCGTCGACACTCAGTCAACTTATTTTCAATCAATGCAATAATTAGATGTCCTTCCTCTTGAGCTCGATGGAGCGTGCGCAATTTCAATCAACGAGCTCAGCTCCAACATGGTCCAATGTCTGCCTACTTGTGCAAAGTTTGTGGATGAAATAAAAATACTAGTAACGTTTTTGGCAGTATGAAATCGACTTAACCAAATTGATGACAATGCGATAAGTCAGGCGGCGAGTTAAGCCGCTTAAATGCTTATAAACTGCCATTCGGAACCAACAACAACAACAAAGACACACACACATTTGGAATGTTGCCATCGAAAGATGTCGACTGCAGAATTCTCTGCTTTTTGGGTTCAAGATCAAGGCTAAAACTGTAACATAACCGTTTGGGTTTATAGATTTGCTAAGCACGTTTTCGATCCTCAGCGTAAAAAGTTTATTCACCAACATTGGTGAATTTTAATGGTTTGCGACTTGGGTTAAGCGCAATATGCTCGTTTTAAATTTTAAAGCGTAATATAATATGTACATAAATCTGAATGTCTATTATGCCTAGCAGTCAGCGCGAATCGGCAGCGTCTTTTTGCCCAGCTATGCGATTTATATACACATAGTATTGGGATTGCATATGCTGTTGGCAAAATTCCGATTGGAGGGCAGCATAAATTGTTGTCATGCCCAAGCGGAGACATTAAATTCAGTAACGGCACGTGCAACAACAACAACAACAACAGCACTTATCCTTTGGCCACGAATCAAGGTAGCAAAGAACAGCAATAAGAGAAATTATGTTGCAAACATACATATGTACATACATACATATGTATGAGTATGAAAGATTCGTTCGTGCCATAAATCAGCAAATGCGTGCACTTTCTTCCTATAATTGGCAATTTGCGTTCGCATCTCGTTTTTCGTTACTCGTTAGTTTTTTCTTTTTCTTCCGAATTTTGCACTCCTGACTTGTGGTGTGCCTCTAAATTATGAGCGCTGATTACAAGTTGCAAGCTCATTACTAACTTTAAGTGTCATACTTATGCATATAAGTATGCAATAGATAAATTTAAATTATTATTTTAGGTACAAAGCAAAAAAAAAAAAAAAATTTATTCAAGTCTTAAGAAATATGTTAGAAAAATTCTTATCTCACTGTTGTAAATTCACGTCAAAGATATATAGTCTCTCTAGCTATTGCACTCTTTCATTCTCTAAGAACTAAGCTCATAAAGGATATGATGATGATGCTGATGATTTCCGCAAACAAATATTTCGTTTGTTGTGCCAACACAAGCAAGCAGCAGCAAAAAGAGAATAAAAATGGTGGAAGCGAGTGGTAAGCACATACGGAAAGAGGAGTTGCACTATTAGGGTCGCCGCTGTTCCTGTTCCTGTTAAAGCGTCAGCTGCAAAATGTGTTGCCATGAATGTGTTTGCCAGGTTAACTCCTGCACAAATTTACACATGACCATCCGCATCCGTATACCCTCCACCCTCCTCCTATCTAACCACTTATGAACGCGCTACAGGTCTCATTGTAAGTAATATGTATGTATGTGCGTGTGTGTGTGTGTGTGTGTGTGTGCTTGTGTTTGTGCATGTTGAGGTTTTGTTTTTTGTTTTTTTTTTTTGTATTTTTTGGGCGGCGGGAAACGAGCTCAGTGGGTTAAATGGAAACATCGTGCGCCGTTTTAGTTATGCAAATTTACATAAATGGGTTAGGCGCGCGTTGCCGTCCACAACAAATGTGGCAAGCAACCAAAAAAACAAAAAAAAAACGGCACCCACACACCATGCCAAAAGAATTAAGCTCACCCGAAAAAAAAAAATGTATAAAAAAGCATTCGTTGCAAAAGGTGTTTGCAGCTGCAACTTGTCGTCGCTTGAAATAATATATAGTGTGTGTGTTTGTGTGTGTATGTGTGTGTGTGCCTCTGACACTTGCAGATTTAGTGCTTTATTTGCCAGAGGTGGGATGTGTGAGGTACGTACATATGTATGTATGTGCATTCTAATTTGTGCCCATTTCGTAAATGGTATTCACATAAATAAGAGTGCCAAGAATTATTATGTTTCAACTATTCAAACTGATTTGCTTGATGCAGGAAGCTCAAGTGCTTATGCTAAACCAAATTTTCAATGACACTTGCCACATGCCACATGCGGCACACTTGATACTTGAAAAAAAAATAAACAAAAACAAAAACTGGTATTGAATGCAAAAATCTGCAGTTTGTTTTTACGTACAAATGGCAGCCCAATAGTCAAAGATGTCATTTATATGCTCAGCCCTATCACCAATTCTAACACCACCTCCCCCTTCCCCCACCCAGTCTATTTCTAAACTAACAACGCTGAAACAGCTGAATCTGCGACTGTATGTTTGTGTTGGTGTGTTTGTGGGTGAATATATGCGTGAATGTTGCGTGTTGAGTGTGTGTTTGTGAGAGTGTTTTTGTGTGTGAGTGTGAGTGTGTGTCTGTATGTGTTTTTGTATGTGAGTGGCTGATTTATGGCACTCAAATGAACTTCGACGCGGACTGTTTAAATTTCAAGCGAATTTTTTTATGTTAGATTCGTTTTCTTTTTCAGAAAAATATTGTTTTTTTAGACTTCAATTTAACTATTTAAATGTTGAGATTCACGAAATTATAAAGACTTTTAACTATTCGCAATGTTTAAGTCCCAACTTAAGCAGCTTGTTGCTTAAATTTAAAAAAAAATACTCCAAAAAATCATACATTTGTTTTTATCCTCTCTGCCTGTTGTCATAAATAACGCCAAACGTCCACAACGTATTGTAAGAAACTGAGTTTTGCTCTCGCCTCGCCCAGTGGCGCTTTCAATTTATGCGTCTGACACAATTCGCCGAATTTTTCAGTGGGACCGAGATTGTCAATTGTGTGACATTGACGCCAACGCTCCAATTACAACTGTTGGCTGCTTCTAATGCACTTTTTGGTTGATTGATTTGCACACTTCATTCCTTTTGCTTCGTGACACTTGCGCTACCTTGAAAACATCAATAGCTTTGGGACAAAGATGTATTTAAGACAATTTGGGTGCAAAACTTTAAGAATAAGATAAGGAAAATTTTTAAATTAAAGAAGATTTTGATTTGTCAGATAGTAGAGGAAACCTACTCCAGAGACCAACTAGCGTAAGATATAAATATTTATTTATCAAATAAAATAAAACGCAAATAACAAAAAAAATATTTTGATTTAACAGTATAAAAATTAGCTTAACAGCACTTTACAGCATAACAGAGGTGATTTTTATGAAAATACCCTGCGAACAACATGATCTAAATAACAGTGCACAGGGAAATGTTAAAAAACAGCACGGACAATTTTAGTTAACAGCACTGATACTGTTATCGCCCCTTTTTTGCATTAACAGCAGCCGAATGAATCAAGTTTTCGGAGTGGCGGCGAATTGAGAAAGCTTTGCTGCTTAGCTTGTTGCTGCCTTCGGCTAGCGTTTTGTTCTATGCCTAGTTGTCGTTTGTCGTCAATTGGCAGTGGGTGCTAACGCAGGAAAGTGTATCCTTATTGGGATTCCGGCGCTTCGGCAGTGCGACACGTGAGCCTAACGGTTTAAATATATACATATATATGTGTATGAAGTATTTGCTTAGCGTCGCAAGTGTCCGAAAACGCGAGTACTTGGCGGATAGCGCGATAAAAATCAAGTTGAGGCAGGCCCAACTGCAATGTGTGTGTGAGTGTGAGTGTGTAAAGATTTAAAGTATTCGCGTTTAAAAATTCATGAACATGCCGCAAACATTTTCAAGCATTTCCTGTCACCTGTTCCAGGCGTCAAGCTGTCAACATCAACAACTTGTGTCAATCAACAACAACAAACGAACGACTCTAATTCCAGCTGCATTGTGCAAATTATGCAAGAAACACTTAAGACGACGCGAAACCAGCAACTGCAATTAGTCTAACAAATTTGTTTGTTGGCACTATTCTCATGAGAGAGCGGCTTATATATTGTGTATATTGGGGGAAAAACAATTGACAGCTGACATTTGTAACAGATTAGCCATGAAATGAAAAGGCGCCTTAATATTCGCTCGTGCGTTTTTCTCACAAAAAAACAAAGCCATAAGAAAGATAACTTAGAAGAGTGAGCAATGTTTTGTGGCTTTAACTGTCATTATGTGAATTATGCTCGTGTGTGTAAGGGCGAAAGTATCATATAAATGGCCAAGTAATTTACCTTTACTTTGGTCCTGTTTCTATATGCACATATGAATGAATGTGGCACCTTCATCCGTTCGCCCCCCTCCCTCCCACACACATACATACAAATCAAATATATTCAGTGGTTGTCTCGAGGGGGTTTTGGCTTGTTTTGAGATTGAACCATTGAATTGGGTATCCATTGTGTGGGTGCTAAGTGCCGTTGCCTGGGTTGCCTTTGAGTATACCTTGCGGATATCATCACGTGGCACTTTAGTTGTTTTTGGCTTATCCCACTGGACTGTTTGCTACTTAACTGATCATTTTAAAGTGTTTGTGTGCAAATTATTTGTTGGCTAATTAAAGTGGCGCTTAAGGCGAGACAAGTTTAAGTTAAAACAGTTAATTAAATAAACTTTATAGTGGTAAGCAAAGCCACTTCTAAGCCACTTTTCGACCAGTTTTGACCAGACGATTAGCCACAGGCAATGCCACAGTAAATTAATAATTGAATTTCATACAAATTTGAGAGTCACATAATGCGCTTTTGGACTAATCATTATGATAATCATAAGCAACGTGTGTTTAGCATTTAATATGCCACAGTGTGTATTAATGCTCAACGTGCGGCTGATTTTCTTCTTCTACTAATAATTCATAAACACGCGCGTCTCTCACACAACCACACACACACACACACATCCGAATGTAAACACACTCACACAGACAGAGACACGCAGATGTCTAAGCTGAGGCACCTTCTCATCCTTTGCATCCTATCATACTGTAGACATCGTGAAGTAAGGTGAAATTTTGACATGCTTCTTGTCCTTGAAAGCCGCTTAGCCAAAGAGAGATCCTCATTTTTGGTTGCTTTTTGGAAAGCTTGTCGCTGTGGTTACAATGCCAGCACACATATATATTCACGCGCACACACACACCGAAATTTTCTTTATTTTATTTGGTTTTTTTCAACGTTTATGTTAAAAAGTCTGATTAATTCGCAGTTTCAGTGGTTAGAGTTGCCAATCTTTTGATTTTTCCTATCGATCGTGCAAAAGGCTATCGTTTAACTTCCATTTTTTCTATCGGTTGAACGAAGAAAGAGTTGCCACGCTATATATGTAATAAAGCTTTAAGGCAGTGATGTCAAATGCTACTGCTCCCAGACCTACATAGTTTTTGTAATTGCTCTTAGACATAGGCTAGCAGTTTGCGTTTACATATGTACGTACACGAGCTCTTCCCATAAGCAATGCAAATTACACAAACAATTTTTCGGTTTTTTTTTGTTCGTCTATTCGCTGCCGATGCTTATCAGGAATCTAACGGATCTTTGCTATTTTTGTTGTTGGGCTACGAAATTTCTATCTATTTTGTTGTTGTTTTTTTTTGTAAAGGAGACTGCACTAAAAAAAAAATGTTTATATGGCAATTAGTTTACGCACAACACAATATGAGTACAGGTCATAGTGCAGTGATTCTTGTCATTCAAATGTACATACATACAAATTTTTTTCATTGATAGAAAAGAGGAAAAATAAAAGTTGGCTTTATTTGTTATAGGGTTTTTTTCATTATTTGTATTGGTGGTTACTCTTCCATAAGCACACTTTTGAAATAACTGCTTTAAGGCTTAATAAGCGGCATGTAATGTTGTTCAACGGTTCTTAAATTTCTTTAAAAATCTTCTCCGTTCCTAATAGTATGCAATCACAAGAAAAGGATAAATTTTTGAGACTATTACTGTTAAGGAGGAAAAAACTAACAACAACAAAAGTCAACATTGCTTATAATGAACTTTTCGCTTGCTAGCTAATGCTAACTGATAAGAATTAAAAGACATCAGTACACACTACTACAGTAGAAACACAATGAAATCAACTCGTGTAGCAAAAACACAAACAAAAGGCAGAAACAAAACTCTGTAAGCTGGTCAATAAGCTAAGGGCAAAATGTAGAATGGACAAGTGTAAGAGGAATTCCATTTAGAATGCAGACAAAGTCGGCTACAAGACGCAGAAGCAAAAAAAAAAAAAATGTAGGCAACAAATGCAATTAAGGTATACGAGAAAATAAGCGAAAGTTACTCCAGCAGATGTTAAAGCCCAAAAACAAAGAGCAGACGAGACAAAAAGTGAGAATAGCAGCAAGTGTAGAGAAAAAGTGCTAAAAAGTTTCAGTGTCAGGTATTCTAAGGTATCGCACAACAAAGTGACAGTGTTGACAAAAAATAAACGACCATCCTGAATATAGGTGTTGATATGAAAACAAGGCGAACTAATTGCGTTTTCAATGTAGAAAGACGACAAAGAATAATGAAAAGGAATCACAAATTTTACAGCTAATCAATACAACAGTTAAACAACAAGATAAATGCACAACATTATTACAAATGACGTCACATGCTGCCGTTTGTCGATAGCGGCAGCAACACTTACAATAAGTTGTGTGCTTATACAAGTGAGGAATTTGAAGCACTTGAGCAATTGCACAAAGTACGATATTAACTAACAAATAACTTAAATAAGTGTCGTAATTATTAACATACAATCGCTGAATGCCTGCAGCAATAGTTATTGTTAAACAGCAACAACAACTAAAACAACAACACATCACAAAGCAAGTTTTCAATAAATGCGCGCGTATGCGTCGCAGCGGCGTCGTCGCCGACGTAGCCGCTAAATCAAACACAAGCAATGCGGTCGACGTTGGCGCCGCAGCAGTAGCAGCAAATACTACAGTAATAAGAAAAGGAAGGCAGCAAGGAAGTGCAAAGGCGGCGCTTGGAGTTGCGATTTTAATGGCGTTAGTTTTTAACATAATGCAGCAACAACAGGAACAACAAGTGTTTTTACACTGGCCATTCTCTAACGGTAAGTGCTTTTTATTCAACACTTTCCTTCTTTTATTTTTTAGGTCCAGTGGCTAATTTTACTTTTCCTGCTGATGTTGTTCGTTGTGTTATAAAAATTAGTATTGCATACTTTTTAGCAGCTGCCATAATATTTCACAGCTATGCAAATTATATTTGTGTGCGTGCGTGCGTGCAGCATACAGCTACAATATAAAAAGCAAATAAAATACACAAAGTGTCGGGAGGGCAGCTTTAATTAAATTGCAAACGCACCTAAAAGCACAAACTACATGATGTAATTAGTTGCGTTAACAATATTAAACTGCTGTTTTTGCCGATGCCCGTGGTATTATAAATTGTTTTTGCATACTGCACCAATTTGCAAGAGGGTGCCGTGCACTCTGAATAATAATACTGAAAAAATACATGTATTTTTTTCATGTTTGTTAAGCGTGTTCTTAAATTCAATGTAAGTCAGCAACACAAACTTTGTATCGTTCAACTTTTGTCTGCTTAACAAAATACCATAAGAAAATTTTCGCTGGAAATAAGGTCAAACTAAAAACGTATATATCACTTAGTTAAAGCTAATTGAATATACAAACAATAACAACGCAGCGGAAAGACCTTGAATTTATGAGTTTTTACTTTAAAGTTTTAGATATCGCAAACTAAACTATCTTTAAAGTGGCAAACACATCAGCAAATACTGCAAATCGTTTCTATTGTTTTTAAAATCAAGTCAAAATACCCAGTGCAAGGTTAAAGTAATACGATTCCAGGAAATCTGAATGTTGTGGCATTTGCATTGATGTCAAGGGAAGTTCCTGTCCGAAAATCTTGGGTTAAAAACTAAAAAACTAAACGGCGTACCATTAGTGTGTCGGCAATTGGAGGCAGGATTCGCACACACATTGAAAATTGGGTCAATTGCGCTTGGAACGCGTTGCGTAGGATCTTTTTGCTTGGTGTGTGGTTGGTTATAGCCATGTTTTTATACCCTTAACCCATATAATGGGTAAAAAAGGGTATAATGGTTTTGTGCACATGTATGTAACAGACAGAAGAAGACCAAAACGCTAAAGTAAAAACACGCGCGCGATTTAAAACGCGTCATTTCCTGAACCATCCCTATGGCTTCCCACCAGTATATATGTATACCAGCCAGCATTAATTTTTCAAGCAGGCTTGTTTGGCGCGTTTTAAAACGCGCACAAAACGCGTTGCACTTGGCTGCTTTTTTCAGTGCTACAATTATATCGTTTTTCGTATTACGTATGGGGTTAAGGGTATGTCGTAGTCAGGATTTCTTGACTCGAGCCTTCTTACTTGTTTTTTTATGATTCTCATGTTCGTTGGCTTCGCGCCCAGTGTCAACGTTAAGCAGAATATATATGTATTGTTCATACGTACATATACTTATGCATTCATAAATAAAATAATAAAACTACAGAGAAAGCCGGTGCGATAAATTAAAGTGAGTTTCGTTTCGCCAAAGTCCCAAATGTCGACCAAAGTTTTGTCGGCTCCCAAAGTTTCGCATATTATTTACAAAATGCACAATGAAAACGCCGGTCGACCAAGCCAACCAACCAACCAGCCAGGCGGGCGGGCCAAAGTAACTTGGCCGAAAAGTTTTGGCTGAGACTGCCTAAGACTAGTGTACAAGCGTTATTAAATTGAGCAAAAGCTTTAGAACAAAAACAACCATTTTTTTGGTGGCTGGACAAATGCAAAATGCACACTAATAGAAGAGTATTAAACCGAAAGCAAAAGCAAAAAAAAAGCTGATGCAAAATTGCACTTGTAACGTGAAACTTTATTAATTTGCCGTCGAGAGCAACAAATTTTACAGCATGCTAATTTGGATAATTTGGTTTATGGTAATTTTCACTTTGCTCCTTTAGTTGAGTTTTTAGCACGACCATCTGTCGCTTTTGGCCACACACATTTTTCTTAGCCCTTTTTTGTTATTATGCCCCCTCGCTCCCCTCGCATCCACTTACTTATTACTTCATTTTATGGCTTATGGTCCCCATTGCCTGGCTACGTCGACGCATTTCATTAATTAAATTGCAATTTTAGTTGCATTCTCAGCTGCGTTTTTTTTCCTGTGTTGTGTCTCTGGCAGCCTTTCATCATTGGCATGTTAATTTTCATACTTTGTGGTGCTTTGTTTTTTTCCCTTCGTGCAACAGTATTTTATTCATTTTATGGTTATTTTAGTGTGTATTATTATTTAATTAATTTAGTGGTATTTTTTACAAGTTTTTTTTGCTTGCATAATTTAATTTAAATGCATTGCAGGTACAAAACGCAGATAGGCAGAAAAATAAGCAAGGTAATTTTATAGCAGGCAGTAAGATAATGCTATCAGCTGGCAACGTCAAACACAAGAATTCGCAATTCGATCGGTACAAGCAGCTTGCAGCTACATCATTCAGATAGGCGAAAAAAAGCACGAAATTTTATAGCAGGCAGTTGATAGTGCTATCAGGCATCACTGAAGTTGGCAACTCCAAACACAAGAATTTACTATCAGACATCCCTGTAGTTGGCAACGCCAAACACAAGAATTAACATTCAGATCGGTACAAGCAGCTCGAAGCGACAGCATTCAATAATAATCATATCAAGCTATTTTACGTGTTAGCTCAACCAACATTACAAGGGGGGCTTAAGATTATCAAAATGCACTCAATATGAATATATAGGGCAAGAGCTGTTGGCCGATTTGCAAGTAGATAAGTAGCGCTGCATTTGACGCCATTCAACCGAAATTAGCTTCCTTTTTGACTTGACATTATTTTCCAAGTGGCATTCCTCCCAATCACATTGCTGGCTTTTTGTTGTTGTCCCCTTAACTGCACTCTCACTTTTCTATTCGTCTACACTTACTGGCCGCCAAAGTCGACGGGGGTGAGGATGAAGCGCGCCGTTAGTTATGCCACCCGCCAACATCAACAAAAGCAATGTTGTCTTGAGAAGCGCATAAATTCTAGTCTTTTGTGGCCTGTCTGTTCGTGAGTAAAGCGTTTTTGTTTAACTTTACACTTGACCCAGGGAAATGCAAGTTGGCGCGCGTTAAGGCCAGCTTAACTTGGCAAAGTCATTTAAAAATAACAAAAACAGACTTGTTCATATATCATTCATAGAAAAACACTTTCTTAAATTTTGTATGATTTACAGTTTGCAGTTTGTGCAAGTTTTCAACTAAATCTTCATTGCTTTCGGGTCGTTTATCTTTGGCAACGCGTTGGTCTTCTGGAATTTTCTCTCGATTATGTTTCCCTGTCATCATTTTTGCTTATGTCAAAAAGTCAAACTTAAAATTCGATCGGTACAAGCAGCTTGCAGCTACATCATTCAGATAGGCAAAAAAACGCTCGACATTTTATAGCAACCAGTTCGATAGTGCTATCTGGCATCACTGTAGTTGGCAACTCCAAACACAAGAATTTACCAACAGGCATCGCTGTAGTTGGCAACGCCAAACACAAGACTTCACGAATTTTCTCTCGACTATGTTTTCCTGTCATCATTCTTGCTTATGTCAAAAAGCCAAACATAAAATCGTCGCTGTTGTCAACATATTTTTGACCAAACATATCCTTTGGCTAACACACTTAAGCCAAGTTGCATAATAGTGTTTCCCCAAACATACAACTATGTTTGTTGTCGCAATGCTTACCACCAATCAGACAGCGACAGTTGCAAAAACGTCTAACAAAAGACAGCTTTCCATAGTTGTAACAATCAAAATATGAAGTCAAAGCATATCAAAAAATATATAAGTATAAAGATAAACACATTCTGCAACAGATTGTGTTAAGTGCCCTAGATGAAATTGTATTTATGTATATGTATTTACACAGATGAAAAATAATAAAAAACTATTTACAAGAAAAGGAATAAAAAATCGGTTAAAATATGTACAAATTTAAAATCTATATAAAAAATATTTACAGAATTTTAAAACTTAACCTTAGTTAAAAAATTTAAAAAAGACAAATTGTGTTAAAATATTTACAAAATGCAATTACAATTTAAAAAATATATATATATATGTATGTATATATATGTATGTATTAAGGCAGAAGAATAATAATAAAAATCTATTTACAATAAAAGAAATAAAAAAATCGGATAAACTTAAAATCTATATAAAAAATATTTACAAAAATTTAAAAAGAAAAAATGTTTTAAAATATTTACAAAATGCAATACGCGTTGAAAAATATATATATATTGCACTCTACATTATTTTTTCCGTTCGCGCTTTTTGTTGCGTGACTCGCAGTACTCCTTGGAACGCTTTAGCTTTATCTGTTGTGAAATAGATAAAATTACAATACCAAATATATCACGACACCAATTTTTACACTTACTTTCGGACGCTTTTGCGTCAAAATGTTTGGCTCTTTATGAAGCGGCGTTATGGGTTTTTTTATTGTTGTCTTAGCAATGCCTCTCTCCAGACTATCCTTTAAACTATCAGCCGACGGCGACGGACCTGCAGTCGGCACTTCATCGATGCTCAACGCGCAAATATCTGCCAATAGTGCCGCATCTTGTTCCTCCATTTCAGTCGGCGGCTCGTTTGTTGGGTCTTCAAATGCTTCCTGATTAACGAGATCAATGTTCAGAAGCATTTGAAGACCCTTAAAATGCTGCGTATATTGCAGTTCCACCGCGGGCATCGATATTGGCTGCCCCGCAAAGTCACCAAGTGTCTTTGCTAATGGTGCAATTTTGCAGCCAAGAATTGGATCCGGCAACGTGCCTGTGTACACGATGGGACACAGCATCGGTGTGCTAAAATAATTATATACACAAAAATGTAACAATTTGTGTGTTAAGCATTGCTGCAATTGGACTTATATTATGTTTACTTACATGTCCTCACTTTTGATTGACATTTCCATTTTAAATTTTTAATTTTCACTGTTTTCTAGAAGAACGTCTCAACTACGCTGTCTGTCGCTTAGCTAAATTGAAGAAAAAAGACTTTATCATCAAGTGTTGTAAAACCTTAAAAAAAAATGGCGACAAGTTAAATGTTTCAAATTCCAAGAACAAAGATCGAAACGCTGTTAACACTGAAACTGCAACTTATTGCAAATAAGAAGAGAAGACAATACATATTCCTTTTGAGCCCCTGCAAAAGTTTTTCACCTTACGTTGTTCAATAAAAAAACGTATTACTTAAACTGAAACACTGGTATCGTAATCAATTGTATGAAAACAGAGTTCAACATTGTCTGCGAAGAGGCACTCTATATGCCGAGTTAATGGCGCCTAATAAACGTCTTAACTCAAATGAGCTTGCGAGTGGCGGGTCACAGGGCAAAAGTGGACGCTGCATCCAGAGTGCGACAGAGTCTGACAAGTAATTATGATTTATGCCGACGAACGGTAGCTGGCGCGGGGTGGCGCCTAATTGTCTGGCCATGGGCGTGTCGCGAGCCGTGTGCAGATACAATTATGTGTTCTGCTGGACACCCGAAACACCCAAATCGGGTTGCCACATTCATCTACGTCTCAGCACACACTCTCTCTCTATCTCTGTCTTTCTCATTCTCCCAAAAATAGTGAGAATCTAACACGAAATGGCCACGTACTGTAATTATGGTGTGCTTTGGTAACGTGAACAGGTTCCTAATGCTAATGCTTGCCAATACGCTTCGACGTCCTGCGTTCAGATCTTCCTTGGCACTACCAAAGTCATTATGACCACTTAAAGGGCTGTAGGAATTTATGTTGTAGTCGCCAAAAAGGTTTCCTTTAATACTAATGCCAAATTTATTTTGACAATTTTATCTTTATTTAATTTGAAATTTAACCTTTTAATACTCACCTTAGTTACAGAATGGAGTACACTTTTATTAAGATTTGCACACGATTGTATTTATCTCAATACTAAACTCAACCTATTTGCAGTGTATAACACATTCGAAATGCCGCCTACTCTTTCAATTTTTTTTTTTGCCCTTACGTCACACAACAGCTTAATTTTGCAAGCGATTTAACTTTGGGTAACGGAACACAAACGCATTACAGCTTCATTCTGCTTTTGGCTCTTTCATGTACTAAGTAAAAGGAACATGTATGCTGGATAGTAAGTTTTGGGCATGTATGTATGTAAAATTTAAGCATTACAGTGTCGAGTGACGTACATATATATTTTTCGTATGTTCACTTAGAACTAATCCTTGCTGTGTTGCTCTTCGACTTTGAACTGCTCCTGGCCTCATTTGAAGCATCGAAACATATTGAAATTCGTGCGTTATATACCCTGCACACTAAAGAAAAGTATTTAAACTAAACAGCTTTAAGATATCGATGAATATCGATTAATTGCAAAAGGCACGTCACTTGCTTTTGATACTTACACATTTTTATGTTCTTCTGCAAAGCTTATAGGGTATGTTTTGGGACGAGCAACATGTGCAATTGAACCCCTACGTGATCCATAATGCGCTGTATAGTAGTTTACCTTCTTTACCTGCCGCTTGAGTTGCCCCAGCTAGTAACCCCCCTTGACTTATGTTGGTTGGTTGCTATCGCCCTTCAATGCTTTTATTGCATGTTTTATGGAAATGTTTTCGAGCATTCGACGCACTTTGCACATCAAACGCATTTAAAGCATACCACTTTCAACAACACACACACACACACATATATATACAAGCAAGCTAATGTGCAGAGCCTTACAACAGCCCCGCCTCAGCTCTTTAGCCCACCCACACATCTTAGTTGATGTGGGATAACGTGCCATGCAACTTGACTCTCCATCGCACCTGAGCATAAGCATGGCTATGCGTCTGTCCGCCGTCCTCTCCGTCTGTCTGTCCGCCCGTCTGTCTGTCTGTAAGTCAATCTTCAATCTTGTTTGTGCCACAGCGCACAAAATACGAAATTTTGGCTTTTGCCAGCCAGCCAGCTCTCTAGCTAGAAACTGCTAATTTGGTTTGATGTGTTGCCCCAGGGACATCCATCAGCAGCAGCAGCAGCGGCAGCAGCAGCAGTTGAGGCCAGACACTGAGGCTGACGCTTTTGGCCCTCATAGCAACAAAATTCAACAATGGGCACAAAATTGATTATCTGAAATTGGTGCTATTGGTGCTTCTTCTCTCTTCTGACTTAAACCTCAATTGTTTTTCGGGTATCATGTCATTTTCCAGCTCACCGCTTTATTTCTAGCTTGAATTTAGAGACTGTTCTCGTATACTTTATGCTGAGTATTAGCCATGTTGTGTGTGTCTTGTGGGTGTGGGTTTGTGTGTGTTTCAATTAACCTACTTTACGAAGTTAATAAGCTTCTTAGTGGTCTTCCTGATTGAACTTAAGAACTAACAATAATTTTTTAAAAAGTATAAATAATCAATTTTAAACGATATCAAAGCCATATATAAATATTTTTTTCTGTGCTTGTTATTAAATGAATAATCAAATAGGCGTTTAAATATAATTGCTGGGAAATATTTTATATTGTTGCATGGAAACATGATTGATTTCATCAATTTGTTTAAAGAAGCCATGGCGTTAAATCCAACATTCACATGTTTTTAATAATACATCGATAGCAATAATGTGTGTGCGTAATACAATCCTAGAATGTGTGTACCATACATATGTTTCCATGTTGTACGAAGCTTAGCAATAAATACATTAATAACGTTGACATCGCTGGTCAAATCCACTTTCGCTTGACACATAAATTGAGCTAAAAAGAAATGTCAAAATTGAATTTAATTTACGTCAACATGTTTTTTGCGATGATTTCCGCTCGACTTCACACACAATGGCATCAAACAAATAAACAAAAATTCACCTGAACTGCAAAAAAGGTCACAAAAAAAACCACAGGCATCCTGCAACAATTCGCAGACTATTAAAGTTTATACTGTTGCTTGCTGAGCTCTGCCTTTGCATACATGCAAATGTAGTAGTTGCACCCTTGAGTTTAAATACTATTATGTAAATTAGTTGGCGGATGCATTTAACTGCCACAGCTTAAAGAGCAGCTCTTAAGATTATCGCATTGACTGGCGAGAAAGAGAGAATACAAAGTTTTCTTGTGTGCAATGTCCGCAAATTCGTATCCTGTGAAATGTCGTTCAACACTATTGCAGTTGCTTGAGCGTTGTTAATGTTATTGTCAACACAGATTTGTATTCCCTGAAAGGGTATTGCTTCATTCTACGACCTAACAAAGTACATACATATATGTATATTTGATTACTATCAACAGTTAGTAACAAAATTGGTTTCTATATTTAAATGCAGTATTATTTAAGAGCATTTAAAAAGATTTTTGATGTATTTCATTTGAAAATCGGATTAAAATTGACGAAGTTATGGCAATCGAAAGTTCTGTTCTCTATGGAACATTTTTGGAATGGGCTCAGGGTATTTATTAGTCTTGAGTTTGCGACTTCAGCACTTTTTCTTGTTTGAATACTTAAGTTGACATCGAAGATAACTTATTTAAATGCTAATCTTAAGTATTCCTTTTATTTAAGTTAGAAAAAGAGTATATAATCTTTGGTGTATTGATTTCATGTTTGTCTAGCTTGTTTTCTTTCTGGCTCTGGCAATGTTTACAAGATTTTTGACTGATGTATTTATTAGAAAAGAGATGTATGCATGTGTGTGTGCTAGGCATTTAAAATTTGACCAACTATCTGTCAAAGTTAAACGAGTGCAAACAACTTTGTGCATTTGGCTAGTGAAAACAAATCAGAGGCAAACAAAACGAATGTCCAGGACACACAGGACGACAAAAGGACCAGAAACCAGAACATTGTAATAAATTTATTTGAAAAATGCTTTGAGCGCGAACAGAAAAAAGTGCGACATTCCGTTGAAATGATGAAAGATGAGATGGATAAAGATGCCACAACACTCACACCCCCCTCCACCCCCCTCTTTCTCGTTTTTGCAGTTCCCTGTGCTGAAGCGGCAGCATATTACAGCAACAACAGCAGCAATGGTTACAGCAATGTTGACTTGCAAGTCCTCAGTGGAGATGTCCTGCCGCAGTTATACTCATCCCCATCCTCGTTGTCGTCGTCGGTGTCTGCTGTTGCGGTTGCAAAGCTGCCACAAACGGAAGCCACGAATAACACTTTCAAGAGCTTAGCATTCGTTGCCAGCGACGCCAGCAAAGATGATTCCTTTGCCTATGCCCTGAAAACGGATGGCTTTGCGGAAATGGAGATGGCACAGTCGTTGCCAATATTTGACTTTGGCATGCCGCGCAATATTACAGGACGCACCGGACACTCAGAGGCAATAATTAAATGCCGGGTGGATAAACTGCATGATAAGTCTGTAAGTCGATGCCACAAACTAATTAACTAACACACATAAACCAAAAACTATAACCTCTATGCTTTAAAGCTGCTGCTGGCTTTAACATTTAGTTCAAAAAAGAAAAAAAAAAACTAATATTGATTTTTTGTTCGTTTGTTGTCATCAGCAGTTGCAAAGATTGAATTTGCGCAACGTGCAACAAATCTAATCCATCACAGTTTTTAATCAGCTATCTGTGTGTGTGTGTGTGTTTGTTTCTGCACAGGTGTCCTGGATACGAAAACGTGATCTACACATACTAACTGTTGGCACAGCTACGTACACATCCGACAAACGATTTCAGGCAAGCTATAACCAGATATATACGCATATATATTATTTACAGGACAGACTTTGTTCTTTATGTTCAATTTATTAAGCTTAAATGTAACAAATCTAACTTTCAACTGAAAATATGCAAAATAAATTGAATCAAAGTGTATATATTGCAGGTGACGGAATCAAAGGATATGCGTGAATGGACACTGCATGTAAAATCGCCACAGGCCAAGGACAGCGGCATCTACGAATGCCAAGTTAACACTGAGCCAAAAATATCCATGGCATTTCAATTAAATATTATTGGTTAGTACATTACATTTTAGTTACAGAAAGTGTATAAGAGTACAGCACAGTCTGCTATTGCCAAGATGTTTGTTAACACGGCTTTAAACAACTGTTTAATTGCTGAATTACAATTTGTTAATTCCGCTCTCACCTTGGCGAACAGCACACAATTATGATTATTTCATTTGTTTGTCCTCCATCCTGCCGGATATATATGTATATACACCATATAGTATAAATAAAGCGCGTTGCAACAATTTTTGGGGCCAAATGTGCCTGGCAGGCATACATTTTTAATTTCCCATTTTTCACCATAAATAAATAAAAACACACAGCGAGCGAGGAGAGCAAGAGAGAGAACAAGTCTCAAACTAGGCAGGTTCAATTTATAGCTAGAAAGCCAAAACGAGAAGCATCGAAATTTTTGTGTGGTGGCCAGAAGCAACAGTTTAGATAAGCTTCTGACAGCTTCACATGTTGGCCAGAAGGGAGTTAATTAGCACGTCAGCCCTGGGGATCTGAAAGAGTTAAGCGTTGCCGCCTGATTGGCAGCGTTTTCATAATTGCTTGGTAATGATGTGTGCATATTTAATGTGAGAACAGAGATTAGTTAAATGGAGTTATTCCTTGTAACACTCGTATGATGCAGCATTGCATTAAATCGCATTATAGTAATCGTATACGTAATCCTTCAATAATGTCTTTTAAGGTCTTCATTAAGCGAAACAAAGCAACCAATTCAATCGATTGCTGTTAAAAAACGCTATGGAAAGTGTGTGTATTAATTAAATGCAGTATAAAGCAGCTGGAGAAAATGCCAATATGACGATGCCATTGACTGTCAGCAGCTGCTTTCTTCTTTCAGCCACTTATGCAAATCAGTTTGCAATTTCTTCTTTTTTTTTTGTATTCTACGCAGCGAAACAAACACGAAACAAAAAATGGAGTATATTCGCTTTTGGGAGACAATCGTTAACTTCACTGCAAACAGAGTATTCAGCAGTCGTCTAAGCCTCAACTTTAACTAACTTAATTTCAACACGCTCAACTTCCTTTTTGGTGTTTTTTTTTTGTGCTTGCAAACGAATTTTCGATTACATTTTCTGCATCTTCTTCATCGCCACCGTATGCATTTTAATTTACGTTAATGAAACAATTGCGAAAGCACCTTCAACTGCAGCATTCTGCATGTGGCAAGTGGCAAGTGGCAGCAAGCACAGGACTCTCGCCGCCTCGTTGTTCTTAATGACATTATCGGCATATGCGTTGTATGAGTATCTTTAAAATAGCTTTTGCGTGACGCTTAACTCTTCTTGCTTCTGCTGCTTGCATTGCATTTGATTAATGTCATAATGCAAATTTATGCAACCGCTATCGCTTCATTCCGGTTTTATTTTGTGGGGCCATAAGATTTATGCCATACATTAATCCAGATCGGGCGTGGACTATAAATACAAGGAAAGTCTGCGGAGAGTTAAAAAGAAATTGTTAAAGATTAAAAGAAGCGTTAAAATAATTGTAATGGATTAGTTGGGCGTCAAAGTAACACTCCGTATTGCTAAGATAAACGATTAAAGTTATAGCCATTTAATATAAACCTTCACTAAATCGCAATTACTGCTTTTTTCCCTTGGGAGTGCTCGCAAGGGACAGCTTACAGATGAAGCTCGAACTTTGCACACACACACACACACGCAGGGAGAGCAATATTGTCGTAGACATGTGATTCCCCAATTCCAACCCATGTAATAACACAGTTTGAGGCAGCAACAAATTTTATTTTCACTCCTCTGCCGCTTCACAATACTGTACTCCACTGTGTATGAATGTTTATTGTCGTCTCTCGTTTCTGCTTTTGCGGGTCACATATTATTCTTATTTCACTTTTACTCTTGTTATTAAAAGAGAGAAGGGTATATAGTTTTAAGCTCGAATAGATTTCAAAATTTTTATTGCATTGCATATGCTTTCTGCAGAGCATTGAAACGTTGGCTGAATCTTGTTTAATTATGATTATTAGCAAAAAGCCAACGCATAATAAATTTTATTATTAACCCAGTTTTACAAATACGCATACAGAAATGTTTATATGTGTGTGTGGATTGTCTGCATTTTCATTTTGCTCGTTTTTACTTTTGTAGCTGCAATTTAGGAGAGTTTCAAAAATATGTCATAAAAATGTGTGATTAAAAGTTTGTGCATTCAAACGCGCAAAATGGTTGCCAAAAGCAATTGCATAAACGAAAATTGAATTGCACAACTATCAATCCAAATAAATGAATGTATATCAACAGAAATCTCACCCGATGCCAGGGCCGTTATCAGTGGACCACCCGATCTCCATTTCAAGACAGGCAGTGCCATTATACTTAGCTGTGTGGTCAAACAACCATCGTCGAAGGACATTGGACCCATTTATTGGTATCGTGGCGAACAGTTGATCACGCCCTTGGAGGAGGATGATGGTGATGTGGCAACACCAAAGGAGCTGCAGCCAAGCCAATTGAATCAATCACTTAACGAAGTTTTGAGCACCGACTTGCAAAAGGACTTCACAACACGTATCGCCATGGAATCCCAGCTGGGTGACACACTCAAATCGAGGTAGTGTTTAATTAAATGCTGTTCTCTCAACGTTGTTTACATATGTTTTGCTTCTTCCAAAGATTGCGCATCTCCAATGCCCAAATTACGGATACTGGCATCTATACGTGTCAGCCAACGACGGCGAGTAGTGCGAGCGTTGTGGTCCATGTTATAGATGGTAAGTTGACCTAATTAAAGAGTTAAATTATTGAGAGTAAAATCTTTCTTAGTCAGAGCTTTGATATGTACGCACTCTCTCTTATAGCCAAAGCAGATCGAGTGTGTCCCAATTTTTCAAGCTTCAAATTTCAAGTAAACAAGTCAGCAACAACTTTGCCATAACACTTTGCATATTTTGCACATAAATTTGAAGGAATGTTGAGATTATATTGTTCAAAACTACATACTTATATACGAAATACACACAAACAAACAAACACAGGACTCTGCACTCTAGCCACTGGTCATCGTAAATTTGACGCGTTTTGTGTCCCTTTTTCTGGTTTTATGGCACGCACTTGAAGCAAATTGAAGTGCGTTAATTTGATGGCCATGTCAAGTGTTGAATTTAATGCTAAGCAGTTAAGTTGAATTAAATTCTATTGTATACGAAAAACGTATAAGCCAAGCAATTTGAGGAATTTGCATTTTAAAGAGTCAGAGAGAGAGAATGGAACTCATAATAAATATGATAATATGTCAGAAGTAACTTTGCCTCGAAGAAGAAAAACAGTTAATCATAGTCGTATTCCTTAGCGTGTGGCACACATTTGGCATTCAAAATCACAAAGAAATACAAATGTGAAAGCATATGAGACAGATAGACAATAAGGAAATGAGTTTATATGACACGACCATATGCCTATGCCTAAATACGGATAATAAATCAAATGCAATGTAAAATTTAAATGGGAGGGAAAGAAGTCAAACCGAAATATTTACACTCTTATCTTCTAAATTCACTCAAGTTTCGTATTGGTAGTAAAATTCAAACTATGTAAATGAGTTCATTCTAAGAAATTCAACTGTGTAGAAGCTCTACATAAAAGAAATATGATAGGAGCATAAGAAACGGGTTTTGGCTCGAGTTGTTGTTTACTCAACGTGTCATAAGATAGATAAAAGAGCACAAAACATTCGAGACACGCAGTGGTATCTCTTATTTCGGTGTAGACAATCAGACAGCACATATGTAGATTATTTATATAGTCCTGTCTGAAGGCGTGCCCCGTCTCCATGGGGAGCGAAACAAAAATAAAATAAAAGCAAAGCCAAACGAAATAATCTCACAATCATATTATATGATGTGCCCCCACCACTCCCCACTTGGCTCTCGTTAATTTAAATATGCAGGCTTTACAGTTCGGTTCGGTCGGAGCTGTGTGACTAAGTTTTCATTTGTTTTCTGGTTCCTTTTCAGATGAGAATCCCGCGGCGATGCAAAAGAGCGCGGCGACATCTTGTTACCGCAAGGACTTGCAGCAGTTTCTGGTGCAAATACTTTGGATTATGCTGGCAATACATTTGACCAAAAACGCAGGTTTTAACTAGAGCATTACCATGGTTGCATCGAAAGATGACAAACTTAATTATAAGCGCAATTTTTTTGCTTAAGGAAAGGACAAACAAACAACCGTGAACATTGTCTCCTTTTCTTTACTTATTTTATTTTTTTCATTTCCGTGTTTCTTTCATTATTTCCATTTCATTGTGTTATGAAAAGTTAAAGTAGAGACAGAGCTGTGTAAAAGCAATAGTGAAACATTCCAGCACCACACAGATCCTGCGGCAAGGTTGAAACATAAAGCTTCAGAAAATACTATATGAGCACAAGACGACAACAGTTCGCCCCATAAGTTTGTACACATGACAAAGACTAACAATTTGTAATATAGTATTATTTTAAAGGCGAAGAATTTGGAGCTAAACTGAATATGAACTACGATAAACATTAAATTATAAGTGAAGAAGTGTGAATCCAAAATAAATAAATGTATGCAATTTGACACTTGAATATGATAATGAATATAAATGGTATAATTGTAGGCATGAATTTAATATTTGTAAGTGAAAGTGAAAACAGATTTTAAAGAATGTATGCATGTAGAAAGTATGTATGTGATTTATTTAAAAATAAAATGATTATTTAATAAATAAAATTCTTAATAACGAAGTTTTTCAATTATCAATTCAAGACTTTGCTAGTTACAACATTAACATGATTAATTATTTACATATTAACTATCAAACTATTTTTAAAGAAAGTTTTTCTCAGCTGAATATTTATGAGAAAGTGTGCAGGGTTCTCAAATTGCATCTCATTTTATTTCGCAAAACAAAGAGAACAATGCAAACAATATATTAAAATAAATTACACTTTCAAAAACTTGGACAACTTGTTGCAACAGCAAAGAGGCAACAAGGACACAATGACAAAAAAAAACTTGAATATACATATATGTATTTATACACAAACAAACAAGAACTGACTTCCAATTTGTGTCCACATTCGCATATCAATCATACGCCTCATAGGCTTACAGAAACGTCTTCAAGAGCGTGATATATGAGCCGGTTGTGCTAAGTATCTAAAGAAGAGATGAAGATGAAAAGAGTGAACAATTTCAACATTTATAATCATTATAATCATAAGGCATACCGAACTGAAGGCCGGCAGTGAGGGCGTAAAAAACGGCACCGCAATTGTTTTAGCCCGCTGCGAGCGTCGCAATATCATTAAAATCATTTTCCTAGTACTCGCATCGCATTTGTACCACTCAATGTCGTAGCAAGTGTCAGCCACAGCCAAGCTCTGTGTGTGAGAGAGGGGGAGAGTAGGGGGGGTTGAAAGATTGTCAAGGGGACAGCTGCCAACATCTTTTTGTTGTGCAATTAAAATTTTAGTACAAGTGCAATTTGTGTTTGTGCTTTCGCACATTATTTCTTATGGCGTGAAATTGATATTACCGAATGATAGCACAACACACAGACAACAGCAACACACCGACAACAACAACAACACAAAACTAACACTTTCGCTGACATGATTGCCACCATAGCAGTAGAGGAATAGCTGCGTCAGGGCTGCAACGCTATAGCAAATGTAGGTTAAGCCGCTCAACGAGGAGGTGTTCTGTCCATGGTTGAATCCATACCAGTTGGTCCAGTTATGCCGCAGATAGTATGTTAAGGAGTTGTTGCACGTGGCAAGGTGGTAAGAAGAGAGTGCAATAAGTGCTGTCATTAATTGCAAATAAAATGTCTGCCAACAAGATAATGAGTAATAATGTCTAATTGCAGAAAATAAATTAACTTTCGTTCTAAATACGCTCTGATTAATATTCAAAAGTCCAGCCGAGACAGAGAACTGGCTTTCGTTAATAAAGATATATACATATTTGATGCATTTTTAAATGGAAACTTTTTATGCAGTCTCTGTGGGCTTACCAACATGATGTCCAAAATGGTTGAGCAGAGAACAAAAGCTGCCGATAGGAAATGCATTAAGACGATAACGGTAAACTGGCGCGACAGATCCGAACACAAATCGATAATCGCATTGTGTCGCTCAATGATATGGCCAAGTTTAACCCTTATGTCAGCATTCATCGACGGCGTAAAATACTCCACTGTTTGTATGCGAAAAAGAAGCAGACATTTATAAGCTGGCATTGGGAGCACGACGACGCCTTGTTTACATACCTGCATTCAGTTCGGCAAAAATGGAGCGAATATCCTGCTGCAAAACACGAAATACGCCGCTTATGTACATGCAGCTACACAGAAAGAAACCATCGACAAAACTGAAAGTGAACACGGTGCAGGCACCAGAGGCAGTCAACACCAAATAGGTGATGGGAAAATATGGATGCACAATGGAAAAGTCGGGTAAACTACAAAAGAAATATGATAAGGTTCAATTAAGTATACGTCAAGTACTTGCAACACTTACATTATATTAAAGGGCAGCTCCATTTCGCCAGGCAAGTCGCGAAACCAGCGATAAATACCCATAATCAAGGGCTGAACATTGAAGGCGGTATTAGTGGCTGAACCAGCTGTAAGCAGCAATAAGCTAAGCTGATTTGCTATTGTCGAGATATCAACAAGTGTTCGCTGAGCTTCATCATCATTGCTGGCACACAATATTTTACGCAAACGCTGCACAAATGCAAACCATTCTCGATGATACAGAAAGAATATGGTGAGTTTTAAGACACAGACAGCCTTTGTGCTGCCCGGACAGAATGCCTCCAGGGCCTTCACTAACTTGTCCAGATTGAGAAAACCATAGAGATTCTCGCCACATGCACCAATTAGGATGACAATGAAACTAAATGCACAGATTAAATTTTTAAGACAAGTGCGTTTGTATTGGGGCCAAATGCCCACAATCAGTCCAGAGATTCTTGGTATCCGATAGAAGCTCTGGACAATGGGTGGCTCTGGGGGAACGCTGCCAATCATTTTTCGATGTTGCTATTGCTATTGATGATGGGAGCTGGTCACACTTGAATTAAACGTTGTCTGCGCTGCAAGCAATGTTCAAGCCAAAAGTTCACCAACGTCAAGTTGCGTTGCTTTTTATATGCTCGAAGCTAATTGCAGGACGTCGAGGAAACTGTTGAAGTCCTCTTGACACTGCGTTTGAGTGCTGCGTAGAGATACACTCGAAAAAAATTAAAAATTGGTATCAATGAAAAAGTTGAATTGAATCTTATAATTGTTTTTATAACGTTAAATAATATTTATTTTGTTTAAATATATTTTAAAAATAAGCTTAAGCTTACCGTTTATTTTTATCAGTGTATGCTAGTTAAACTTAATAGTTCTTTACTAAAAGTTTTAATTGTTGTTGTGCTTACGTTTGTATTTGTGTTTGCACTTGCAGGTCCTTCCACCTATTTTTTTTTTTTTTTTTAAACCCAAAGTCACGCCATCTGTTTCGCCTTCGCATTTGTGTGTGTCATCTTACATTCATTACCACAATTCCCGCAGCTAATTATGGTCATCAATTGAGGTTCTTTTTTAATTTCTCAAACAAAGCACAAACACGTTTAAGTTAATAAACGCTTACAATGCAAACTTTTAACAGTTTTAATTGTTGACTCTACAATGTAACAAGCAGATAGTTTTAAAAGGCATAACAGTAATTATATACTTGTACCAGTAAAGAGAAAAGAACTGAAGCTTGATAAAATTTCTTGTCTTTCTGTTCTGTGTCAATCTGCCCCCAAGTAAATACAATTTGCATATGTGAGAAGTAAAGGTATTCAAAATCAGTTAGACAACTTCAGCTTCCCAGCTTGCACCAAAATAATTTGATTATATTTGCCTATGTGAATCTTATTTGACTGCAGTATCCAATGCAGCATGTTTGCTTGTCATGGCATAAAACTGAGGCCTAATTTCGTTACATTCATCCCTGCAAAGACACACACACAACTAGTAATTATTCGTCTGCCCAAGTTGAACCACATAAGTTAGCTCTTGTCAGGTGTCCCAATTTATCTGAGTTTTCATTCATCTTCAACTCCCACACACACCCTCTAAAGTGACCATTTAGTACTGCCTGGATGCTGAGGAGCTTAAACTACAAAATAAAAGCTCTTTAAGTCTATTCTCGATAGGCTAACCAAAACACTAATTCAATATCGTGGCAGACTTTGTGTGTGGTGTCATTTCTTTCACATTGCTTATCACGTCGTCGACATAAATTGTAACATGCATCCATCCATTCATATTTTGGGGTTGAGTTATGCGCCAATAAATTTTGTTTCTTTTCACTTGCATTCACATCAGTTCAGTGCAAGTCACAGCAGCTGCCATTTACTGCAGTGTGCTAATTTATGTCGCTGTTTAACAAACTGTTAGATAACCCGCAGATAACTGAGCCAATGGGTGTGTACATTGGTGTGTGTGTGTGTGTTAGTCCGACAGGATAAGGGATACAATTGAGCGCAACAGTGCGTATGATTAACACTAAATATCAACGCTACCGAAGTGCATAATTCGTAGCACTTATGTCGCGAATGGTAACCGTTTTGTTTATGGTCACAACATTTATGTTTATTCTATACGTATGATCATAGAGATGGATAAGGAAGGTTGATAAGTTTGTTATTGCTTTCATTTTATATAATTTAAATAAAACATGGAGTAAAATATTTTCTGCTGTTAAAGCTGTGTTTTCTAAAATATGTCCACAGCACAACACAATAAAATGTAATGTGCGAAAAAAAAATAGAAAGATATAAATCGCGTTTATTTAATTTTCATACCGCCCAATGAAAACGCGTACATGTATATAGCACAAGTAGTGTGCTTTTTTAGTGGAACACGTGATTGAAATGCTAACCATTTAGGTTGAGGCTGGCCTGGCAACAACTACTAAAACCACCCACGTGAAAGTTATCACTTGACAGTAAATGCGCAAAACGAAGCGTGCATCCGGATATCCATGAATTCGCACACACACACATCCAAACATAAACAGGCACGCACACGCACACGCACACTAACACACACACACACACACACCCATGAGCAACAATAAAATGCAGTTGGGAACTCGTGCAGAGAAGCTGCAGATATTTGTCCTGTTTTATGCTAACGTATCCTCTTGCCCTTGCTTCTTACCACCACACATTATTTAACACTGTACTTTGTCAAAATATTTGCACTTAAAAACATTAATATTTATTTACAAATATTTATTTTTCATATAAAACATAATTGTTAAATATGTTTTTGGTGGAAACAAAAAATTATGATTAAGTCAGGTGTATTTTAAAATATTTCTAAGAACTCAAACGTCAATATTTAATTGTTGTTTGACAATAAACAATGTAAGCTTTTCTCTCAGTGTAGCGGCGACTGGAGCATAAGCAAACAATACAAGAACAAGTACAAGCGCGGCAATGTGTTGCACATTTGAAAGCAAAGTTGCGCAAATGTGTGAAAATTGTGCGGCATACATTTGCACAAACAAGCTGAGAGCAATGTGAAGGCAAGGCAAACTGGAGCAACAGCAGCAGCAGCAGCAGCGGGAGTCACAGCAGCAGTAGCAGCAGCTCCTGCAGGACGTGTGAAAACGCAATTGAAAAATTCCACAGTTTTGCATAAATCAGCAGGAAAGCGCCAAAATGGTGCATAAACACACGAGCAACACCACACACACAACACACACACACACACTCAACACACAACAAGCGGGCAAACATGGCCAATACGCCACAGCAACAACAACAAGCAGTGAAAGCAAATATAATTTACTGGCGCTAACAATTGGCGATCAAGGGACGCATGAGGGGGCAACTGAGCGGCAGCTGTTCCACTTGTCCTTGTTTGTGAGGTGGCCAAAAAAGCGTGCAGTATCATCATAAAGGGAAATCTGTCGTTTGCCAAATTGTCAAGCGTCGCCAAGATGCACTGGAATGCAGGTGAATGGACTACGTTGAAGCTACTCAGTCATCCGAAGCGTTGACAAACTTGATATGGAAATTCAATTTACGTAAGCTGCAAGGGAGAATATTTTTCCGACCGACTTCTGTTTGAAAAGCTAAGCTTAAGTTGAAACACACTAAATTAAAAACATTTCAATCTGCAAGCATCAATGTTCTTGTAGTTTTATTTCCCAAATTCTATGAGTTTTCCTAATGAAATAGCATGCACGTTGTTCTTTTTATTATGTTTTGATGCTAAAATATAAATCTAGTTAGTTAAACATATTAAATATACATATGTTAAATTAAGTTGTCTGCTAGTTGAACTTACCTTTGTTTTGAAGAATGATATAAAGCTAATGCTTTTCTCATATTATCCCCCCAGAGGGTTTTTCAAGCACTTTTTTTAATTTCTTTAATTGCTCATTATTGCGCCATATTTCAATGCAATGCTGGCCCATTTTCTGATCACACACTGAAGAACGCAGGCTAATGACATGCAATTGTTCCTGACATTCATGAAGTTGTTGCTTTAAACTAGCTTCTTCCTGTAACAAGCGACGGAAGTGTTCTTCGTTTGCATCAGTGTCTACCTCCTGTTTTGGTAGAACACCGATTAGCTTATCCTGTATTTGATTTTTATTTTCACACCACATTTTATATTCCTCGGTATAATAATTGAAATCCTTAGGCAAGCAATCGTCTTGCATTGGTGCAAAGTCCAGCAGAAAATCAAATATTCGCATTACAGAGTGAAAAGCTAAACTGGGCAAACGCAAGCATGATTCGTTGATTTTATATGGATATTTTAGCACCTGGGCCGCAACAATCGTCTGCTTAATATAATTCTCCTTGTTCAACGGCTTAAGGCGAATTCCAGTAAACGCTAGCAAATGATTTGTTATGCTCACAAAATCATCGACATTCATTGTATGCATGCCACGGTTTAAAATCACACGAAAAGCAGGTATTTGTTTGAGATAGCTTGCGATGCGTTCCTCCATTTGGCGCATAGCTTGTTTGTTTATGAAATCCAGCTTGCGTCTTGGCACACAACCTGACGCTACAGACGGTGGAATTTTTAATGTGGAGGAAACCGAACGAATGTTTGCATTGGCGCTGTGCAACGGTGACTTAAGCATTTCCTCTGTACGTCGCGGCTCGCCGTGCATGTTCTTCGACATTGATTCCATCAAGTTGAAGTCTTTAGTAATGCTTGTAATTGGAGGCGGCATTGGCGGTTTTAGCTGATTTTCCTTGTAGTTGGAGCACAAACTGATTTTCATTTGCTGTGGTGACTCCTTGAATTGGCAAGGTTCTGTTGATGACCTTAAAGTTACAAGTGCTATTAGTTTAACTGACAACTAATCAAATATTAAATTCGCTTACCTTAAATATGCAGGCTGACATGCTGATTGTAGGTTTTCAGTGTTGTGCAAAGCTTGTTTGGTAAAATTAAACTTGCGCTTTGCATTAGGCACAGGCGATAGACGGGTTTTTATTTTCGCAGCTGAAGGAATTTTTGATGCAGATCGTATGTTTAATATGCCGCAGTGCAGTGGTGATTTAAGCATCTCCTCAGTACGCCGCGGCACACCGTGCATGTTCTTCGACAATGATTCCATTAAACTAAAGTCTTTGGTATTGGGTATTGTTGCAAGTGGCATCGGTGGCATCGGTGGCTTTAGCCGATTCTCCTTGTTGGTTGAATTGGAGATCATTTTCATGGTAACTTTGGGAACCTCTTTTGTTTCAGTTTTTATTTTATTTATATTGTTAAAATCGAGCTTGCGCCTTGGTGTAGAACCTGTTTCTTTGCATGGCGATTGACAAGCCATTTTTGCTTTTGATGCTGAAAGCCAAGAAAATTTTGATTTCAATGGAGTCTTTGCATTGGCGCTGTTCAATGGTGACATTTTTATTTCCACTGTCCGGCGCGGAACCTCGTTTTCACAAAGAGTTGTTGTTTGTGCCGGCATTGGCGGTCTCAGCTCATTTTTCTTGATCTGCGGCGATTTCAGCAGGTCCTTAGTGTTGCGAGGCTCTGCAGGGGACCTTAAAGTCAAATTTCTTTTATTTTCAACTATTATTTTTGCAAATAAACAATACATACCGAAAAAATTTAGGATATCTATCAATATCTTCACTTTGCCTTGCCGGCGTTGCATTTTCTTTAGGATCCATTATGTGCGGAAGCACTGGAGCTAATTATCACGTATCCGAATAAAAGGAATATAACCAAACTATGCACACAACTCCACAATTTAAGCATAGCATCAATAAAAACGAGCTCCGGCGATGTTGAGATCTGTTTACATGACGCAAAAGGCAGAGAGCGTTGCCACCTCGTCAAAGCCATATCCTTAGCTGTCACACTGTTTGTAGTTTAATCGATAGTGACTCCCTATCGATCAATTTTTAAACGATCGTTGGGGCATAATCTGCTTCAAAAATGTGTTGACATGTTCAGATTTATTTTAATTACTTACTATGTATTTCCTTTTTATACATGTTATGTATTTGTTTGCTAGTGGAGTAATGTTAAAATAGTAACCAATAGCCTTTTTCGCATATCACTAAATAATTTTGCATTTATTTTATATAATACAGTACACGTTGCATTAAACTAATTTAATATATAATTGTTTTTATATATATATATATATATATATAATCATCATACAATTTTTTATCTTTATACGCCTCCATTACACAATTTTCGATTGCTTAACTACACATTCAACATTAAATGTAGTTTATAGTTCTTGAATTGCCTTTAGTTTGCATGCATACCCAATTTACGGCCAAATTTGTTTGCTCTACATAATTGTTAACAATAATTATTGCTATTTTAATGATATAGTTATTGATTTAAGTGTGTTGTTACAATTGTTTTGCAAATATTTCTTTTATATATATAACTTTAGCGGTGTTTAGAGTTATCATGATATTTTTGTCTCTTATTATTTTCTTGTGTACATATGTGCTAAACAGTTACTTAACAGATTAAAACTTGTATCTACGCATTGCATTCACAGTTGCACTTTAGAATATTCAACTGGTGGTTAAAGAAACGGTTGTTTGATTTATGACAACGGCAAATTTGAATTATTTACAACTTTGTATAAAACTATAAAATAACATAGACCTTGACATTCACTCTTCACATATTGCTCAAGTTACATTATTTTTCTCTTCTCTTTTTTTTTGTATTTTTATTTATAGTTACTATATTGATTTATTTGTGGACCGTTTGAGTGACTAACAAGTTAAAATTTCGATAATTTAAAAACACTACGCGAAGCGTTGAGCGCTTGTACTAAGTGTGTGTGTGTGTGTGTGTATAACATACGTGTGAAGGGCTTTTTTTTTGTTTTTTATTATAATTGAATAAAGCATATGGCCAAAATTCCAAAATGAATTGCAAAAATTGAGCCAAAGACGCCTAGAAACAAATGTGTACTTTCGGCAAGGTGGTATTGCATAGAACATAGAAATAGGATGCGTCCCACGAAACGGGGAAACCAGAACATATAGTGTCTACAAAATAGTGATACATACGTATATATATGTATACGTATATATATGTATATGTATATAAAGGGTATGTAAGAATAACAGTAACTATCAACGTAACGGACGACAACGGGACGTTCAATTGGAATTAAACATTAATCAACAAACTGACCACAAATCGACTGCCACTCATTCCTGGCAGAAGCCCTCAGTCTCCTCAATGGCAAAGGTCAATTTTTCCACCAGCTGATCGTAGCTCTTATAGGGCGGCAAGTCTAAACGATTAAAGCACGTATGCGAGCGCGGCAACCATGTCTCCTTGCCCACCTTTTCGATGCAGAAACGCTGCGGTCCATTCGAACCCATTAGCTCAGCAAAGCCGCCCACGGGCACACGACAAGTACCCGTCACAAACTGCAACAGTCGAGCGCGCTTCTCATTGTCCGTTTCACGTACAAACTGAAAGTGTTGAAAGCAACAGTAGTAGTGCATAGTAGTGGAATGTGACTGCATGATTGAACTCACCTGCCAGAACCAGACAACTTGTTTGGAGTTGCGATTGTAGTGTCTGTATATTGTATTGCGCTGCCAGTCTTCGACATCTACGTCCTGCATGCCGCACAGAATCAGTTCCAGCTCGCGCTCGTCAAAGTACTTGAGCCATTCCAGAGGCACAACTTCATTAAAGCCCTCGAGGAACGTCTTGGTTTGCTGCTCAATACCGCTGATGAAAGAAAAATAAATATTATATACAGTCGCAACTTTTAATTTAACAATTAAATTACCGGGTCATGCGCCATTCGGTCATAAGCGTTATGTACTCTTCCTTGTTCTCCTCAATGACACGCTCCTTTTCGCCATTCTCCTTGAGCTCATGGTGTATAATCTGGCCAAGCACTTCAAAGTCCACACTAAACCACAATTCAAGGCCGCACTCGTCAATGTTATTGTCTCGCACCCAGATAAGTGAATTGTAGAACTCTGGATCGATTGTCTCAATGTCCTTAATGGTCAGCTTCTTGTTCAGCATGCGCTTGTAGAAGGGCATAGTAAAGCCACTGTAGATAAATCGACCATGGTACAGTGCCATGGCAATGAATCGTCCAATGAACTTGAAGTATTGCAAATGGTCCGGGTTCACATATGATGCAGGATTTATTTGCAGGCTATAATTGTTCTTGTTCGCATACTCGAACAGACAGTACATGGGATTGAGTACCTCGTGCGACAGCAAGAAGAACCATTCACGTGAAACGCCACCATAATCAAGGCCCTCTTCGCCACGGAAGATGATGTACAGTCGACGACGCAACTCATAGGCTGGCAAGCGCATTATCTGATGATATGAGTCCTCAAATAGCGTCTGCCGTGTGACGGTGATCTTGATATGCGAGGGCAGCGCATTGCTCTGGCACAGGTAGCGGAATTGGGACAGCTTCCAACGGAAGCTGCGTTCGTATGCGCGCGGCACACCATAGACGCCCTTGGCACCCTTGGGCGCACCAGGACGTGGATCCTCGAATGTCGTGCGTCGTGTATTGTGGTCAACGAAAAAGCGCTCGCCAGCAGCTGTGTAACGTATTTCCCAGCCTGGCGGCAATGGACCCTCATTGATAAGGCTCACCTCCTGACCCTGAGTACGCGGATCTTCCCATTGTGTGGTGCGATTCTTGTGATTCACAAAGTAGACACGATTGTCCGATTGCACCTTCTTCTCCCAGCCATCGGGCAGCACACCGAGCGCATCTTCGTCATCCTGCGTTACGGGCGCCGTTACAGCCGTCGGTTGTTGTTGTTGCTGTGAATATAGGAAGCGTTGATTGCCCTGGGCAACAACATGAGCACGCTGGCCCTGCCAGTGCTGAAAGTGCATAAGGCGCTCGCTGTTTGGACGTTGCCAGGTGGTCTTTCGTGTATTATGGTCCACGTAGTAGACGCGTCCACGCACATCCTTGCGTATCTCCCAGCCAGGTGGTAGCGGCGTTGGCTTCTCCCAGTACGTCGAGCGTGTGTTATGATCAACGTAATAGCGTCGTCCATACTGATCCAATCGTATCTCCCATCCTGCCGGCAGCAGTTCATCCTCTGCAGGCTGCGTCTGCAGCTGCTGATCTGTGCCATTGACAACGGGTATGCCAGTGCCACATCCTGGTTGCTCCACTATGTAGGTGGCCTGTGCTCCATTCTCCATCGGTCCATTCGTGTAAAGTGGTGCCTGTCCAAGCGGACGTTGTTGCACCTGTACCGTAGGTGGTGCTGGCGGCTGCTGTGGATAGGATGCTGTTTGCGGCACAGCCGCTGCGGTGCCATTTACCAGGCGCAGCGGTTGCTGTGGCTGTGCAACCTGTTGCTGTTGCTCCCACACTGGTGGTGCAGCCGAGCGTCGTTGTTCCGATGGTATACCATTGGGTAGTAATGGCGAACGTGTTGCCGCCGCCGGCTCTGCATTATTAGAGCGAAGTCGCATCCGTGCACGCACTCCACCATAGATCATGCAGCTTCGTCCCGCGGAGGCAGCATCACTTGCAACTGGATTAACTGCCTGGACGGCAGCGGCACCGTTTTGCTGTACTTGAACCACCTTGCTCATATCCAGCTTAAGGCCATTGAGTATGGCAACCAGTTCGCCACTTTTTGTTTGTCGATTGTCCGACTTGGAGGTGACAAACAGATCGATGGTTAGTTCCAGGAACTCGCATTGTCCGTTATAATGATGCAGTATGTGGGACAGGTGTATGACACGCTCGCCAAGCATTGCATCTTTCCGAAAACTCGAATGGTCCAACACCTTAAAGTGCAGCGTCGAATTGGGCGTAATCTAAAGAAGTTCACAATAATAAGTAAAGTGTTTCAAGAGTTTTAAAGGTTTCACTTTTCTTACCAGCACTGTAAATTCCTCGTTCCATTTGGGCAGATAGCTGTTCTTCACCAAATCCGTCTTGCGCTTGCTCTTGCTATCAATTAAAAGCTCCACATAGGGATTCGGTTTGAGAAAGCCATTATTGCGCAGCGAGGCTTCCTCAACTATGGATAGAGTAAAAATAAATGTCAATTAAAGGATTCAAAGTTGTTTAGCTCAGAGCTAAGTACGCTTACTTGTCACGCTTAATTGATAGAATCCTTGATTACCACCATTCCCACTGCTAGTATTGCCACTTCCACCCAAGTTTGAGGCATTGCTGCCGTTGGCCGTAGCGGCTGAGGCCGCTGCTGCTGCTGCTGCTCCATTGCCACCAGATGCGCCTGCTTGGTTTTGATTGCTGTCGTCGAGGCCACCGTTGCCAGCACGAGAAGCTCCACCTGCTGCCTGACTATTACCATCGGCCATTTATTCGCTGCTCCTAGCTCCTACGCCTAGTATTCTTTGCCCGACGTTGGGGGCTAGATTGGCAGAGAGAGAGAGAGAGAAAAAGCGGCGTTGAAATTTTAAATTTCGTACTTTAGAAAAGTTAACAAAACAATAAGATTGCGACGGCAATGTTGATAAGATTACCAGCTCAATGATCCAGTGGGCAAAGGAAGTGAATGTCTATATAGATATGTGCCTATACATATAGAAACGCTAGCACCAGGTGCGAACAGTTCTCATAGAGTGAGAGAAAGGTTTGTGAAAACAATCCACAACACTACAAAGGCATATATACACCCACACACACACACACATGCATGTGTACAATAATAGCTGATTGCAAGAGAGAAATACAAAGCAAAGTATCAGCTGATAAAAATATACTTGAAGCGAGAGTGCAGCAGGACCGTGCAATTCTCTCTCATTGTGTTCTCAACTGAACAGCATGCAAACACCGACAAAAAAACAACAACAAAGAAGTTTCCGGAATAAACTTTATCCACAGAAAGAAGAATATGTAAAAGTTTCTGGTCGTTATAATCTGTTGCTGTTGCCAAGGTTTTATCAATCAGTATAGTGTATACACAATTTATTATTTATTATTATTTTTGATATAAGCGATATCGATCCATTTATTCGAAAATGTCGGTATTCATAATGTGTAGCATTAGCTTAAGCTCATGTTTTAGTCACAAACTTTATACAGTGGTTGCTTGTAAAATACATACGACGTTTAGAAAACAAAATTATCTATTTGACGCAGTTGATGTGAAAATGTTTATTTTTGATAACATAAGTTATCTTTTGTTTTCGAAACACAACACAAACTTTTGACTGTTTAAACACGTTATAATAAGCAAAGTAAAGCGAATATGATATGTAATTATTATGTTTAAATAAGCACATAATTTTCTTACCAAACACTTTCTCTAACGTGAACCCATGAACTACCATTTGAGCACGAAAATTGTATGTTCATAGAAATGTGCCTTTTTAATTTGTGCTGACGTACATAACATATGTATATAGTACGTTTATATATTCCCTTGTCATACATACATACATCTATATTCATATCGCGCGTAAGCTTGTATGTATGTATAGTAGTATAATTTTGATAGCACGCATTTGTAGGCTCCCATTACGACTACAACAACCACCACTACCTGCCTCTGCTTGCCTGCCAAAATGGATTTTATAATCGCCACAATGAGTCACTAACAAAAAACGTTTGCTAGGTAATACGATGTACAAATTTGCGCTACATATGAACACATTCATGCATACGTGTAATTTTGATGCACTTTGTCTATATTGTTGGTCAATCATCGTCGTCATTGATGCAGCACATATTAATTATTATTTTTATACTATTTTGATTGTGTAATCTTAAGTAGTCGTAGATGTGTAGAACAATCGTTGAAAGTTATGTTTTTAAAGGTATTAAATGTTTTGCTGATTTATAGTGGAATATAATTGAACACTTCGAACATACACTTGTAGGTTTCTTTCTAATTTTGCTGTGAACTTATTTATTTGTTTGCAATTCTCGTTAAGTACACAATGCTGACGATGTCGAGACTCAAATAATATGTTGCTCCTCTTATCATGTGCAATGTATGTACGTCAGTTGAATGAGTGGTGTTTTTATACAAATACAAATGTACATGTTGTATTTTGTGAGGGCAAGCAACGATTATGGGCAAAAGGAAACTTAAATAAGTATATACACATATACCACTTGTAAGTATGTAATCAGCGAAGCGAGACAACAGCTGCGTCTCACTGCATTTCAAATATGTCTAGTATATAAATGTACGTTTGTAAGGACATATATCGCAAACGTGTATGAATGTACCAAGCCTTTACTTCGTTATTCACGCAGAAGTCAATAAATCAAGCGGAAGAAATACCTAAAAATGCATTGACACTGTCACACGCACACAAACAAACAAGCACATTGATCAGCTGCGGGGGGGTGTTGTGGGGATCCAAAGAGACACCTGAAGAGTATGCAATTTACAAGCAAACACATCGGTTTATACATTTTATTCTACACCCGCACACTATTACACTTGCACTCATGTAACGCACACCCATAAGTTGGTTTTAGTGTGTGTAAGTTTGGACGTTTTATGTATGGGTATGTGTGTCACTGTTTGTTTGTAATTGAGGCAAAGGTCGCGACAGTGCTGACACTGATTCTTGCTTAGCGCCCACTATTCTTGGCAAACTCACAAAAAACAAAAATGCGACGCACATTCCAATGCATGAAGGTGCATTTGATTGCTGCTATAAATGGGACTTAGCTACCTTTACCTGCACAGCCCAAATGTTTCGCTTACCTCCTGTTCTTGTTTTCCTACAATTTATACACTATCTAGCAGTGTGTATGTGTGTGTTTTCACTGTTTTCACGAAAAAACAATAATCTTGCGATATGTTTAATACAATTTAAAACGCGCACGCTGCACTTGAAACACGAATAGTGCTTAGCATTTTGTGTTTTTGTGTGGTATTATTTAAAAAGCAGAATCAATGCATTGGCAAAAAAAATTAGTTTTCGTTTCTACCGAGTGTTACCGCGTCCGAACAACATAAAAATACTTATAACACAGTTTGGACCTTCTTGAAAATACCAAAACCATACAATTTTGGCGGTTATATTAGGTTATCATTTTGATTTTTGTACAATTTTTGGCTTGACATTTGTTGTATTTATTTCTAATTCTAAAACTATGCCTTAATATTTTCATTGTGACTATGCTTGTTTGTTAATTTTAATATGTGATAAAATACTGTTAACACCACTGTTAAACTATCGCACTGGCAGTGCCTAATGAGTACTGCTAATACTATCGGAAACGTTTAACATCGTTGTGCTTATCGAATACATTTATCGATACAGTTTTTAAAATTTGCCACTAACGAACTTATTTTTAAAGCTGTAAATAAAAAAATAATTTATAAACAAATAACTTTATTTGGTCAAGAGTTTAACTAAAATAAAAAGTTGTTTTATTTTTTTTTTCATAAAATGACTTTAGCATCAGCAAAAATGGAAACCTTTTTTAATTAAATATGCAAAAACACACAAAAGCTCTGATTTATTTATATATGTTGACACATTACATAAAAAGTTATTATAATTACGATCTTTTAATCTAATGTAAAAGTGAAATTATTTTAACTCCTCGCCTATCTTAATGCGTATGCCACAACAAGTTACTCTTATTTGTTTAAACAATTAGTACCTCATAATTCGAATGAATCTAGAGTTTGTTTGTTAGCCGCGCTTTACATTTGATGAGAGTGCCAACATGCTTGTTCACGTTTTGCTCTATATTCGAGTCTCATTTCTCGGCGATGCGGGTCTGAGCGCTAACGACGCCAGTGACGGTAGCGCAAAGTGAAAATTGTTAAAAACTTAACGTTGTTTAAATCTTGGATGTGCAGCCATTCGTATCGCGCGCTTTGTCTTGAGCGGAAGTTTATTTCCGAGTCGGATTTTGTCAACGAAATCAAAGCAGTGGCAAGGATATCAATATTCGAAATCAATAAACGATATGCATGGCCGTGTTATATATTTGTGCATTGTCTTTGGAATTTTTCACTTTTCTGAAGGTACGGTGAACCAATATAAAAGTGATTAATGTGTTTTTGTTGGAATTGAATAACTTTAAAACTGCTCAAAAAACAGTTGGTGATTTTTTGTGGGATCTTTTAAGATCTAATAAAAAGTAAATGGTGCTAACATACAATTATATTGACAACCGTCTTTTTTCTTTTCTTTCGTATGATTTTTGGTGTCTGTCAGGAAAACCATGCCCTGAAAAAACCAGACCACACAAGACACGTTGCGATGCCTTCTACAAATGTCGCGAACTGCCAACCAATTCATACGTTTGGATTCCCACCAAGTGCAATGAGGGACTTGTCTACGAACACATTGTGGGCACCTGTGTCCTGCCCGACGAGGATTGGGAGTGCATTACACCAAGTGAGTTGAGTAGCACATCGAAGACGCCGAGCAGAAAAATGCAAAATAAGGATACCGACATTATTATAGTAAGCAACGAAGATGCATCAGGACTTTTACTCAGTGAGGATAGCGATAACAATGTGGAAATTGTCCTAGATGGCCAGCTAAGCAGCGAGGAGCTGGATGATGAAGTTAATAAGAGTGCAGCTCAACCCAATCGAGTTTTAACTACGCCAAGTTCCAGTGAATCTGAAAACTTATCCGTCGGTCAATTTGACTCCAGCGGTGATGGAGAACTAGTTGATTTGGATGGTTTGCCGTTGCAGAAAGAGAATCGCGAGGGCGAAGTTAATGTTAGTAATACAAGCATTAATCATGGCACTCAGACGGCACTCACTGAGACGTCCATTAGGCCACCAGCATCTGGATCCAATATTGATCCCAATCTTACGGCACATCTTCAGCGTCTCTCACAGCTGATTGATGGACTTCAGCAAACGTACCAGAAGACTGATAAGCCACAGCTGGAAATGCGTCCAGATCAGCTGAATGCCTTCTTAGCTCATTTTGACCTCAAAAACCGTTTTGACATGATGAATCCTTTGGGAAACTACAAAGATGTATCGGCTACAACACCAATAACAACCACAACTACAATGCCACCAGCAACAACACCATCTATTCTTCCACTACCAGAGCCAACGGTGAACAAAAGCCGGCTGCAGGAGCATTTGTCCAAACATCGAATGCAACCAGAGACGAAACTGTTGCTGTCCAATACGCAACCCTTCTCCTCGTATGGTCCGGGCTATGCAAACTCTCAAATTGTGGTCAATCGTCCCGAGGGTTCAGTTACGTTCACACTGCCCCAGTATGGCACTAGTCCCGATCAGAGTAAGGTCCAGACGCAGACGCAGCAGCAGCCTCAAAGTCATGAATACACCGAACACGAACCAAAGGTCTCAGAGGAAACATTGAAGACAGTACTGGAGTTGTCCAAGCAGATGATTGCCGCACAGAATCTGCCCAAAGTGCTACCCAATCCGGCATACAACGGTGCATACTACGCTCCACCCATTCTGCAGCCTGTCATCCTGTCGCCACACAATAATCCCTTTCAACAGTACTATTCCATGCAGAACTATGAATCGCAACCAACGCGAACACACTATGTGCATCACAAGAAACCCAATGGCTATAACAAGAAACAACAACCAAGTACGACAATCATTCACAACAATGTGATACCCGTTCATTTGTCCAGTACCAGCTCGGGCGAAAAGGAAGTCCTCGACACCTATGGCAATAGTTTGGGTCGCTTTCCCAATCTCGACAAAAACAACAATAATAATCACAACAATAATATACAAGTGGATAGCAATAACAACAACTACTACAACAAATTCATGGCCACAATGACAACAGTGCGTCCAAATTCGGTGACAACAATAAGCGGTCATTACACGGGACAATATGCAGCTGCATACTCCGATGAATTTAGTCAAACAACTCCTCGGCCCTTTGAGCAACAACCTTCGCCGGCAACTGTGGCCACCTACTACACACCTAGTCCACATCTCAATGAGCACAATGTGAATCGTGTGTTTCACTCGGAGAGCTATCCAACGTCCATGAGCATGAATATACCGCGACCGATGGATCAACAACAGAACATGTATCCGACACATCTTCATCCAGATCAAGTGAAGATACGACCAAATTCACAAAAAATCGAAAGCATGGAAGTGGAGGCTGATGAAGCATTTAATTCAAACTATGTTAACATTAATGGAAATAGAAATGGTAACAACAACAACAACAATCACAATCCTCATCTGCTGACCTACAGCAATGCCGGCTCAGCGGATAGATTGGGCATGAGCCATCAATTAGCACCTAACTCATATGTGGAACAGAACTATGCGTCGTCCCAGAATGCGGCTAGCGAACAACAACAACAACAATATCACTTTAAGATTCCCACCTATATGCCTCAGCCGACACCAAGCATGAGCAGCAGCAGCAATAATATGGAGATGAACATGTTTAGTTCTGGCCTGGGAAACCTTTTGGCCAACAACAAGTATCCAGCAGGGCAGGGACAGCTGGTCAACTTCAATGGAAACTTTATCAGCTTGGATGTGTTTCGAAAGTCCATATTGCCATTGATGACTCAATCACCATCAGCCATGTCAGAGTTAAGCAATGTGGAAGTGATCACATGCCAAACTGGCGTGCGTCAGCCCAATCAGACAGACTGCACCCGTTACTTTGTGTGCAGCAAGAAGGATGGCAAGGTCCTGTCCTATTCTTGTCCACCCTACACAGGGTTTAATAAGCAGACACGCATCTGTGATGCTCCAACTTATGCGCAGTGTGGCAATATGCCAATCTTTAATGGTTATACCATTGATGAGAACCGACGACTGCAGATGGAGGCGCTGAAGGTGCTGGCAGAGGCGAAACGCCGTCAGGAGGCGGCACTTAAGACTCAGAGCCTTGCTAATCTGCTGCAGCAATATAGCAATAAGCCTGAGATGAATGCACCTGCATCAGCTGACGGAGTATCTAGTCTTGCCAATCTTTTGCAGCAATATGGGGGTAAACCGGAGTCAAGTGCACTGCCAACAGCATCCGGAGGCTCTTCAAGTATGGAGCAAAGTTTCTTGGACAACTATATGGTTAGTTTTCCGGAGGCGACCACCACATCACGACCTCAGTTAGTTATACCAACACCTCCGCCTGTAAGCAACAGCAGTGGGCCTGTCAAGAAACGAAAATATTATTGTAAGGAGGGTGATAAGATTCCCGATCAGACATCCATTAACAACTACTTTGTGTGCTACAAGAATGCACAAGGCAACATGAAGGGACACAAGATGACCTGCTCCAAGGCACTGATCTTCTGTCCCAAGACACTTCTATGCACCTTGGCCAGCAAGTGTGCGGGTTAGTCCAGAATTGTATATTTAAGTTTGTTTGTAAGTTATTTATTCTAATGTTAAGCGAACGAGCGGCGAATTTTGTATATTAAATTTGAGCAACGAAAAAAAATCGAAAAAATACTTTGTTTTTATTTAAAGAGAAGCTTGGAGAGGTTCAAAGTGTCAACGTGAAAGTTATGTTGTATTCTCTACCTGACTATAGCATATTTTGAAGACCTTGTGTCACAGTTTTCTCTCTCAGTGCACTGCACCTTCCCCCTTGTGTGTTAATACCAGTTCTTAATTGGCGCACAGACGACCTTCTCATAAAAGTCGACACACTCGAGACCATCCACACTACATTTAGTACTTGTATTTTGTTTTAAAATGTGTGCCAGGCCACTTTATGTAGATGTTATATGTTTGGGTACTTGCTTTAGCTGCAAATTTCACTATTTTATTGTGCTCATAATGTGCTTTAATGTGTCGCATTTTGTGGGTTATTACTTGCACATAAATATGTACTTTTTATTTATAGAATAAGCGAAGCAAATTTCGTTCATTTTCAGGTAAATAACATTAAGAATGCTGGATATGGATCTACATGCTGTATAACCAAAAAATGAAGAGTTTACCTCTGAATCATTACGTGATCATATTTTACATTCATTAACTAATCCAACTATTAAACCACTTTCTCCTTCAATTTAAATGAGGCGTACAGGCGCCATATACTATATATTTTCTATATTGTCTACATATAATTAGTGTGTAATAATTGTTTAAATTAATACGCACACAAAAACATGCACGCGTCTCTCAAAAAGTTTCTACTCAATCGTTTGTTTATTGGTTTTACTATATAATTTGTCACTCACGCATGAAACTGTATTGGAGAGATGATCGTAAAACTACAAAGATATAACTTTTCACTTGACTTCAAATAATGATATGCAATAACACCAAAAAGCAAATTTGCATATAACCTGGGAGTACACTGTACAAAATCCTGTTTTAATTATGGATCTAAACATGTGAAAAGAAAGTGGTTTTGACACTTATTGCACCAGTTTGTGAAACATTAATTGTCACGAGTGTGTTTTATTATTTTTTATAGAGCTATTAACCGGTTACAGCTTGTTTCAGAGGTAAGTCAAGGTATTATCTTTCAAGAAAATGGGCTTAAGTTCCTAATATTTGCGACAAGCAATGGAAACTAAGTTAAATGGTATAGATATAAACGTAATTGAAAATGCTTTTATAGTTTTTGATCCTACTCGTTTGAAAGTTAACCGTTTATTTGATTATTTAGTTAAACTTATTCTTCACATCACACATAAGAGATCATTACATTCAATGACGATTTGCAATTTCAACAACTACATATTGGTTTTTCTAGAACTAATTATTGGTAATGCATTTTTAAACACTATATCTCGCTTACAATTTCCATTTAGATCTTTGAGAACTCTATTTAAAAATGTGCCTTTTTCATTAAAGCGAAATTTGAAATGCATATTAACATTGCTCATTTGGTTTTTGTTTCTCGATTTCGAATTATAAGTACAAACTATGATCTACAAATTATAATGGCCATTTAGATTTCGGAATTCGCATTTGAGTTGCCAATGAAGTTGCTTCATTTTTGGTTTGTGGATTGTTTTTAAAAAATGTTTTACGATTAACTTGCATTAGTTTATAATACAATTATCACATTCTTTTTGATGATGATATATGTAGATTCATTTTCATTTTGGTTCGCTTAAAAACTATTATCTGCATTACAATCTAATTTAAATATTGCTTTATGTTACTTTCTTCTTTTTTTTCTTCATTTGTGGCTTAATATTTTAATATATTGTAGAAGGCATGTAAGCGCATAGAAAAACTAGATCGCTTATAAATTTGATCATCACGCAAACTTAGTAGAAATCGCACCTAGCATATGACATAAAAAGCGTAGGAACATATAAATAGTTGCAGACTTTAAGCAAAATAACAATTAAATATGTATGGCTTGACCACAGCTTAGACCATTCCAAAGCCCTCGCTGCCCTCGCTAATGGCCAGGAGTAGCGATTTCTCAAATTGCTCATAGCTCTCATAGTCAGGCAGGCAGAGTTGATTAAAACTGCAAAAACACAACATTTAGAGAATAATACATAATCATTTGCCATCTATATACCCACCACGTGTGTGCCGTTGGCAGATTGCCAAATGTGGGTGCTGCGGTTATTTGAAATTGTGGATTAAGCTCCTGAAAGCCACCAGGTGGCAGCTGGGAACAGCCAGTTGTGAATTGTAGCAGCCGAGCCATTTCCGTTTGACTAAAGTTACTAACGCCTGCCCAGAACCAGGCAAGGACACGCCGAAACTCAGCTGAATTCCCATTGGCAATGTGATGTGACTTGAAGTCACTGATGGAATACTCGCCAGTGCCACACATGAGTAGCTAGAATAGAATGACGGAAGACATTTAGTTTACAATTCTAATAGAAAAGAATTAGTGTATAGTCACCTCTAGTTCGTTCTCATCAAAAATGCTTAATAAATTGTCCGGTATGATTGCATTGAGGCCCTTCAGAAAACTGTCGACCTCATCCTTAACGCTATTGCAGAGCCGCTGTTGGGCTAAAGCATCTAAATATTGGTTTTTGGTAGCATTTGTGACGCGTGTCTTGGCACCATTTGGAATTAGTTCTATGGTCTTGCTCAGCTGTCCACTGGTATCGTACAGATCCTCTACGAAATATAGCTCCAACGTATCCGTAGCATCCAGATCTGTATCAAGAATGTACTTTATCTTCGAAAGATACAAATCGGGATCGTCCTGCTCGAAGTACTGCAAGAAAAAGCAAATGTTTAAAAAGGAATAATACAAAGCCAATATGTTTCTAACCTTATAGTGCACTCTTAGCCCTATTAGTTGGGCCAAAAATGAGCGACTGAATCTAGCGCGCACCAACTGACGATAGCTGCCACCCAGAGCACTCTCAAAGAGACATTTGCCAACCATTTTGCCAGCAAACTCAAAGTACTTGAGCTTCAGATGTGGTGGACGTGTGGGATTAGGATGCACCAGAGCCTGATGCTTGTCATGAAATGTGCAAAAGAGTCCGCTCCGGGAGTCGAATAGAGAGCTGCAAACCAATTCAAACCATTCGCGACGCAGGCCACCCCAATCGATGCCTTGTTCACCCTGGAAGGTGACCTCAAAATTGCCGCACCAGTCCGACACAGAGAATCCTTTTGTGGCTTTCATGCTGCTCTCAAGAATCTTTTCGCGATTCACCTTGAGTGCCATCTTCTCGTGGTAGTAGCTGGCATGGAATTTGCGCACCTCGTGGTAGAAAAAATCCTGTTTGTCCTTAAACGTCTCAGAGCCACCAATGTTCTTTAACAGAAAGTGTGTAAACGTTGCTGCTATAATGTTGCGATCCTTTGAAGCCAGCTCAATGCGTGGCTGGGCTCCATCGTCAATAATGAATACAGGACCATGCACCTGTGGCACCAGCTGCGGCAAAAAGTGGAACTTGGTCGATGGACACAAGCGAAAAGTTGCAATCCGTTTGGGTATGAACTTTAATATCATTTCCTTGATGGTCACCTGGAAGATCAACGAGTTCTGAGCCTGAACATATCGCACAATTAACTGAACTTTTATTTCTAAAACTCACCTGTTTCGGTCCAACATAGCACATAACCTTGCGCGGCTTACTCTTTGTCGATCCAAAAACACTCAGCAGCTTTGCCTCGTAGCAAATGTTGTGCTTCCGAGAAGCAATGTTCTTGTGCACAAGTGTGGTGTCGCTACCTTTAAAGGGATTACGATTTGTTGGAACTTTGAAGCTTCGGTGTCTATAGGTACTTACTGCTTAGCACGATGATGTCAAAATCACCATTGGGCAATTGTTGATCCCGATAACTGATGACCGCACGTAGACATATTGGCTCTGGGAAGAGAGCTGTGACTGAGACACGTGAATTAACGCTATCGTAACTAAAGGCAATTGCATGCTGAAGTTTTTCAACAGAAACACCATGAAGGTCATATATGGCCACTTGATAGCCCTGTAATAAAAACAAGTATTAGTTAGTGTAGAAATTATATCATCTAAATGATCAAACCCACCTGCACTGCTTCATCAGACTGTTCAAAGAGGCAGGCATTGCCGAACTCATCCCTAGGCTCGATATGCATCAGAGTGGGAGCACTGGCACAACAGATGACCGTGCTAGCAGGACGAATAAATCGAGATCTGCGTGGATCAATGTCACCGGGCAGAAAATTGCGTACAAAAGGTGAGCCAGCAATGTGACTGGCACCGATGAGTACGGAGATCTTGTATTGACCCGCAGTGCGGACCGTAAACTTGACTTTGGCAATGTTGGCATTATTGGGATCTGTGGATGAGCCCAGCTCACTGATTGTGACCACTTTGCGAGTGCCCTCGGTGACCTCCACAAAGAACTGGTCCGTATCGCAGATGGGATAGGGCTGCCCATTGCGCTGAAAGAAGCGCACAACGAAGCACATGGTGCCTCCAACACGGGCCGGATCCTTCCAGTCCCACTGCACACGACAATTCGCTGGCAGCAGATACTTTCCGGTAACATATTGTAGCAGTGAATGGCGCGCCTCGGGCGCCAACGATGGCTGTGTCATGGCGGCAAGTGTGACCAGACCGGCAACGGAAACGGATACTACCAGCATGCCACCCCATGTCCAGGCGTCCTGATGCTGACTCGACTTGACCACCGTTGACCACAGCTGCGCCTTCAGTGCGTCCAACTGTGCCTTCGATGTGGGCAGTCCCTGTCGCGCCGTTGACCACAGCTGCCAATCCTTGCCCAGTAACTTGCTGGCTCGTGAATCCTCCAACCAGTACACGTCCTCCAATGAGGCGACCTCAACAGCAAGCAGACGTTGATAATGATGTTGCATCCGATACTCCCGCAACCATTCACGCAATATCAACTTTTGTTGCAAATGCAATGCAGCACGTTGCAAACGCTGTTCGTCCCCCGGCGGCAGTTCAGGTAGACGTTCCGGATCACCAGAACTGGACAATGATGAGATACCTACAAATAAGAGAATATCAATGTCAAATATCAGTGATAAGAAAAACAAACTCTTGGCGTTAAATCACCCAAGTTTGTGGCACGATTCAAAAAAGTTATACATAAAGTTTTTTATCGTCAGGTGAACACGGATGAGCGTGCTCCCAACTTGTAAACAAAATCAGCTTAATGGTGTGTCTTAAAATAAACCCAAACAACTAATTTTGCCAGGTGACTACGTCAATGGCATTTAAACACAACTTTGACGACAACAACGCCAATCAATTATATTTCAATTTTTATGACTACCCCAATCCAACGCATATCCAAACTCGACCCCGAATATGCCACAAGCAATCGCTTATCGCTGTCTGGCATCACATGAAATGTTTTTTGTTCGCCTAACCCCACTTGAAGTACTATTTCAAGTAATTGAGTCTTGCCCCCAACTGTGACATTATGTTGCCGAGACTTAAGGTTTGTCGCATGAGTGAAAAAAAATAAACGACATTCAAGTTTCCCGCAGTTTTACATATACAAATTTGTTTACATTGTTTTTCCATCAAATGATAAAACTGTTGACGAAAAAAAACTTCAGGTTAAACTAAAAATAAAGTTCAAATAGTTGGAGAAAACAAATGTCTTGAGAGACTTAATAGCATAAGCTGTTGAGCAAGATTTAATTATTCATTGAAGATAAGAAAAAGTAAGGAAAAACTTGAAAAAGACATCTTAACTTGTTTTCTTCTTGATCCTCTATTTTTAATATATCCCAACTTGTACTAATATCCACAACCAACCCACAAAGTATACTTTAGTAAAATAGAACCTTAAGCCGCAAGCGGTTTGTGTGGCAACCGAAGAAAGAAAATGTAAAAATAATACAAGCAACGAGCATTCGGTCCGTTATTTACTTCCGACGTAGTAGTACAACCGACGTCAGGATTGCGTGCCTGACATTCGAAAACCATTTCATTTCGTTACCAATTTCTTTCATTTCTAACACTCGTCCCCCTTCTTCTAAGTACTTCCTTATCGTACTATTTATACCCTATGGTCATAAAAAAAATGGGTAAACAAGTTATAATAAAGTGGCTGCTACCAGAACTAGACATTTCCGACCACAAATAAAGTTGATAGATCCTGATTCCGACCATTTGCAAAGCTATAGTCATGGCTCTCAAGTTCATGAAACTGTTTTTAAAGGTATCTTCCAGTCAGTAGCTTTAAACTGAAGCATTCCGTGCGAAACGAACAACTTCCGCTTGATTTCGTTGATTCTGTAAGCGAGTTTAAAACACGGAACAATCTAAAGAACAAACAATGAAAAAGCAACTTTCAGTGTTCAAACAACTTTACAGCGTATAACTGTATGTGTGCGCGTGTGTGTGTGCGAGAATATAAAAGCTTTTGGTGTGTAATTATTGCATTAGTGTTGCATATTTAATGGCGTTACGTACAATAGCACCGAGTGTGTGCTCTACGTCAATTGTTCAACGAGAATTACTAATCCTTTTAATTAAAAATAGTAGAGAAATATGGCTGCCATAGCTATTGATTTTTTCAGCTTGGCAAAATAAGAAATGCAAAGTGTAGTGTGGTCGAAATATTAAAAAATATTCGAAGCGAGAAAGCTTAACAATTTATAAGTGTTTTTAAAGCTTACCATTTACATCATTTAAACACAATTTTAGATTAACGTATGGAAAAATCATTTTTTGTTGCATATTTTTGTTCCAGTAAATTTGAATGCTAAATAGTAAAATGACCAAATCATAATTACTGTCAAAAGGATTTAAAATAAGCTTGAAATTTACGCGACCACGAAGCACAATAAGCTCTTTATACATTGATGCATCCTCTGGTGCCAACTGAATCTTAGCCATTTGTGTATATTCAAATAACAAAAAAATATTAACAAAAATCCTAATTTTGAAATATAAGTCAATAACAAAAGATAACTATAATCCAAAGATTACTTGGTTAAAACGTGCTCTTTAGTTAAAAGTCATAAGACCCCAAAGCGACTTTTTTGTTTGCTCATTAACAAATAAAACGCAACTTGGCCAAGTGCTAGGCAAATGTTTGCTGCCATTAAACTGTGCAGAGAAGCTGAACAGGCAGGCTGCAGCCAACAACTTGGCTAATAGCAGGGCTTTATTAGAGCTGTTCTTTGTCATCATTTTGCTATACATTTTTAATCAGCTTTCATTGCCTTCCCTTGACTCCCGAGGTGCGCGAAAAAAGTTTGCGCAAAAAAAATTGTCCAGACAGTGAATAACACTCAGGAGATAAGCAAAGCTCTTTAAGTTTAAATATTTAACCAATAAATACCCTATATTTATTTTACTCAAACCAAAACTCATTAATTATGGTTTTGATTCCTTTTTTTTCTTTGATATCTGTGTGTTTTATCCTTTATTGATCGTGGGAGCGTCGTTGCTTAAAATCAGATTTTCAATAGTGTTTGATTGTCAAAAGAAAAAGAGCTGAAGCAAGGCGGGTTGAATAGTTCGTTACAGAGCCGAAATGTTCACACTTTTGTGCTCGAAGTGCTTGTGTAACCCTTTTGCCATTGTGTTTTTTTGTGTCAAAGTGAAAAATGATGAAATTGGCAGCCGCAAGGTCATCATTGTCTGTGTGCAAAAAGCATCCGTTAAAGCAGCTGTGTGTGTTTGTGTTTAAGCATTGAAAGAGGTTAAGGTCCCATGAAAGATATTTTTAGTAAAAAGCCATTGCCTATTCACACTTGCAAGTTAAGTTTAGGCTTTATTTAATTAATGTATTGATTATTTAAGTTAACATAAAACAAAACAACAAACAAATACTTAGGTAAATTATATTTGAATATTTAATTTGAGTTTTTTTTTTTGTGAAAAGAGAGCTCTTCACCTTTGCAGCCAGCCGCCTAGTGCGATTCTGGCCACACTTTGGCCCCAAGTGGCGGCATAATTTCAAATGCCACTTTGGCAGCACAGCCTCTGCAAATTACGTATACGCAAGGTGAGCCCCGCCGCACAAATGAAAATGTCGCACAGCACGGCGCTCTCATCGCCACACAAACACACACACAACTGCATACATATATAAAGTGCTTAGGGCTCCCAAGTGCTCTCCAGCCCAGCCAGTGAGTAAACTGCCTCTTTGGCCTGCTTCCCCTTCTTCTCTATCTTTCTCTCTTTCTCTGTCGCGGTGCGGTTTTTTGCTTGCAAAGCTTTCTATTTAAAATAAATCTGTAGTCAAAATATGATTAACGAACATCATGCATATATGACAGCACAGGTAAAAGGATGCATGTGCATAAAAAAAGACCCTGAGCAGATCAGCATTGTTTACTTGACAGTATGCATGTAAATATAAATATGTCTGTATATACACTGTGTTTATGCATTATTGATTAAATAGTATATATGTATACCAAACAAGCACTGTACCTTCACATTTAATGGAAAATCAATTTTAGTTTTATTGCAGCATCAACGTGCAAAGCAACGTTGTCAACGTTGTTTTGGACCATAGCCAAAATATGTTCAAATTGGCTCCCAAAGCACAACACACACAGATCTGTCTTAGCCATTGCAACTACTCAACGTACATAAAACAAGTGGCTCAATAGAATTTTAAACACTTACACCTTAGCAGAGGGGAGAACGAACAGCGGCAACGACATCACTGAACAAAGATGTTGCCAAGTTTTCGCCAACGATTGTACTAAAGCTAAGCCCCTATGATGATAATGATGACGACGACGACAATGTGTGCACACAATGTCATCAAGGCAGGGTGAGGAGAGTCAGGTAGAGACACTTGTGGTTTCCAATGTTCCTTGTTGTACGTGTGTGTATGTCATGCGGAGAATGCAACGCCTTTCAACTTTTTGAACAAGCAGTTCAACTACTTCCTTTGCATCTCCTCTCTCTCTTAACGTTTTTTGTGGTTTTCTCAAATGCTGTGTTACCAATGTTCAGTCATATGTGTACTTATGCAACCACACGCTAACTTTCAGGTTCACCAAATAGTACAACGTAACCAAATATCCCAATAACTATGCATTCTTCCCCGCTAATTGTTGCTTTTTTGGGTTCTAATATCTTGTAATCAACATTTATCGCTTAAGTTAGCTTTAGTTAATTTCTTACCTTGACAAATTTATTTACAGTTAGAACTTTTTTAATTACTTAATACAATGAAGCTTATAAATCAATTAAAGTCAAAATTTGACAGCTTACTCAATGAAGTTTAATAGCCAAGCAGCTAAGTTTTTTGGTTTTAAAGGTATTGTATTTAAAAGTCTGGTTAATCTGGTAACGTGACCCAGTTATGGCGATCGAAAATTCTATCCAAATGCCAAGTCGGTTTTCGGTCACAAATTTTTGACATGAAAATCGAGTAAAAACGTTGTGTCTAGATTTAAATGCAGTATTATTTAAGAGCTTAAAATACGACTTTTGATATATTTCTTTTCAAAATTGGGTTAATATTGACAAAGTTATGGTGGTCGAAAATCCTATTCAACCTCTCGATCGAACACCAAGGTCACAAGTTGCTAACTTGAAAATCAAAATATTTAGTTTTTAGATTTGAATGCAGCATTAATCGAGAACTCAAACCAAGACATTTGCTGCATTTCATTCGAAAAGCTAGTTAATTTAGTTAAATATAGCAAAGTTCTGTTCAACTCTACAATCAATTTCTGGTCACAAATTTGTATCATACAAATCGAAATACTTTGCATATAAAAACTTGTATATTTATTTATTATGAATAGTTTAACCTACATAAGCATATGCAAATTAAACCAGTTGAATGAAAATGTGTATCTGTAATCTGTTATGACATTTTCAATCCAGCAATTGCGACAAAGATTAACCTACTTTCAATAAGGGAGAAATGCTTATTATTTATGCATTACATTGAATGTAATGTATCTTATGCAAATTATGTAACAGCTTTATCTATTCAATAGATGAGTTCTTCACCAAATGTTAAAGCAACATGACCACAAAAAATGCTGGCAAAGCCAATGCCACAAAAAGCGCAGCCACAAACTTGTTATAACGATGTTGAACCCTTAATTGGGTTAAAACTATAAACATGGCTCGGCTTCTGTTTCCGTTGCCCATATATGCAAGTGTTTTGTAGACGATTTGTGTGTTTGTGTGCAAATCTGGCAAACACTAACAGGTTTGTTTCAGCCATTTTCCAACTGGGTGCAACATCAGCTATAGTTTTGGTCCGAAAACGAATAAATATACATACAAACCGTAAAAGCGTGGCCTACATTTAATGCGATTCTTCATAACACACATATACATTTTGCAAAGGGCGAACTTGCTCGCTCGAAATTGTTAGCTTTAGAGATTTAAAATTGAAATTTCTAGTTTTACGGAAACTTTCTTAAAAGCCACGATTTTTGAATATTCTTTGTTTAGATTTTTCATGTCCGCATCATTCACAAAAAAATAAAAGTCAATGTGCATTTGAATCGGGTCAGCGGAAATAGCGACTACAACAAAAAAACACACCTGAAAACGAGAACAATCACAATATTGCGCATACGCCGCGTTATACTCGCGTTGAAAGAAACAAACAAGGACAAAAAACTAAAAATGCATTGGCATGGAATTTGAATTGTTTTAGTTGAAGCTTGGAGCTTTGGTATTTAATTGCTCTGGCAAATGGTGTGCAACCCCCACCCCACCACCTACCCATGCACCGTTTCATCCTTATTGCTTACTCACCTGAGGACGCGGATTGCGAGTGCCGCATTGTGGCCATGGCAATGGAATTTATCTCCGATTCCGGAGACCACATTTTTATTATATTTTTATACCGTTGATGGATGACTTTTTGTGTTATATAATTAAATTATTAAACACGATTTGGTTGTTTTAACTTATTTATTTTTAACTAAATAGTTAATTCATGTTGCACTTTGGTCTTTATATGGATTATATTTTGATTCGTTTTTAAATTTATTAAAAAACTTGCAACATATTTCATGCAAAACTACTACGGTTATGAGTTACGTTTGTTGCGGATAGTTTTGAACGACTTTTGCATTGCATGATAAGAAAAGAAAAATGGCCAAAACGAAACCAACTGAAAAAAGGCAAGTTCAAAGTATAAATGATGTAGGATTAATGTTTGTAAGTAGGCGTGAAACTTTTGCGCAAATTACTTTCGAGACAGCCTTGAAGGCGCTACGAAAGAAACGAACGGGTCTGCGGCCCCCCCGCAGATCCAAGCAGATTAAAGCTTGTTGCCAACAAAAAGGCAATGAGAGAGGCAGGATAACTTTTATTTCGTTGGTTGCCAAGAAATCGCAATGGAAAATTGCTGGCCAAGAAAAATGGTGCAGAAATCATCTTTAAAGTTTTTCCTTTCTTCTTTTTTTCTATAAGCCATTTAAGGGCCACTTTCTCTTTCTCTTATATAATATATAACAAATGCCATTGTGTTGTAAAACAACTTTTGGCAGCTGCATCTAAAGGAACCTTTCATACAATACATACAAGTGCTTAATGACTTTTGCGTGTAGTCTTAGAGAGCGTTGCAAACGATTGAAGACTAGTGCCAATATTGATTTCCTCTAAAGAACAACTATTTGGCTAACATCTGCAAGACTTATGGCGTTATGAAAACAGATTTAATGGGTTTAAAAGAAAAAGATTATTTTATTTAACACGAGAGAAAGTTGCTGCAAAACACAAATAGTTAAACGATTTATACTATAATATATATCTGCTTGGAAAACTGTATAAGTGTATATTGGCATATCTTAATGTAGCTAACACATGAAAGCAATAACTTTTGTTTTATGTCAACAGAAGAGTTTCAGAAACATTTCCACCCTATGACCATGTATGATTGTATAATATTCAAAGAAAAAGTCACAACAGCAGATTTTTTCGTGTGTTTCTTCAGCCTCCACATCATGGCGCACATCATCATCGGGCCATTGATGGCGCCATTTTTGTTTTGCCCGCACATTTGTTTGCTTGGCTAGCCAATCTGTATATATATGTGTGAGAGTGTGTATGAGAGAGAGAGAGAGGTATCCTGTTCCCGTCGGCACTTGTAATGCGACCTGACAAACTTTGTCTGCAGTCATAAGCACTATAGTCTGTGTGTGTGTATTTGTAAGTGCCATCTATGTGAATCGATGTGTGCGTGTGTGTTTGTGTGTGTCTGTTTGTTTGTGTATGAATGTTTACCGTCGGAATTCGAAATGAAAGTGAGCTGTTCATTTGCTTTAAGGTCGCCAAGTGGCCGACGTCTATTTGGGTTTCCTCTTCTGTTATTTTTCATTACACATACGCACACATGAACACATTACACATTTATTAGTGTGTATAAAAAGATAACTTTATGCTCTACTATCGTTTTTTATACACACACAAAGCTTTTTCATAACTTGTCATGGGAATTTTTGAACATAAGTTCTGTAAGCTGTTAAAGATATCAAAATCTTGGAAAACATATGAAAACATATATGGTCTATAAGGCCAACGAACAGAGTATCTCGTAAGTCAAGCATCTCATTGTCACATTTGGCTAGTTTCTGTAGCCAACAAAAAAAAAACAACAAAATGAAAGAAATTAATTTTGCGTTTAAATGCGCAAATGTTTTTCCATGCTCTTTGTTTTCAATTCAAGGATAGCCACAAAAGGCACAATATGATAATTCGCGTGAGAGCAGAGCAGAGCAGAGCAGAGCAGAGCAGAGCAGAACAGTGTCTTCGAACAACAATGGCGTTAACAACACGCGAAAGCGAGATAGCAACAAACATTCAGCATCAGCAGCTTCTTCTGGTCCCGGCGTCTCGTGTCTTGGCCTACATAACAAAAACAGTTGCAGTTCTGAAAGGAGGGCGGTGGGAGGTGAGCTCGGGTTAAGAGACAAAGGACGACAACGCATTAAAGCGCTTTTTGTGTTATGGGACGAACACACACACACGTACACAAACACACACATATGTCTTTTTAGAGTCCTGTTGTCGTTTTCTTGTTGGTTTTTTACTTTTCCACTCAAGGCATTCTTAACGATTGCCCGCAGTTAAAATCTTTTTAATTTCATTGTACACACACTACAGTACTACACATATTTCAACAAAGACAGAGAACAAGCACAATTTCCATTTAACAACACAAACAAATTGGCTTAGCGGGCACCTAATGAAAATTTCCTCTCTCTCTCTCTCTCTGGTCAATGTTTGCCAACACAAATATTTTCTTTCGTTTTTTGTCGCGCTTAAACGTAAACGTTTTGACCGTACAAGAGAGCATTTACACCATGTCAAGTCCTCTTTGCAGGACCCCATTTGTAAGCTAGTTGTGTTTTTTTTCTGCTTGATTGTTTTCGCCCTATTGATGATAAACTGTTTTGCATTTCACTTATTCAGCTAATCAACTGAATTTCTTAAAATACTTTGCAAACTGTTTGCCTCAGCATTTTTACACCAACTTTGTGTATAATATATTAAAATAAATCCAAAAAATATGCGATCTTGTAATATTTTGTTAGTTATCTGTCGCCCATCGATCACCGAGGTTCCATGGTGTAATGGTTAGCACTCAGGACTCTGAATCCTGCGATCCGAGTTCAAATCTCGGTGGAACCTGATATTTTCCTTTCTTTTTTTTTTATTATTTTTCACCAATTTCTTCAAAATAAAACTACAAAATTTCACAAAAATTATTAACAAAATGTATTAAAAATGTTTTTACATCATATTGATCTTATAACTTGGGTTTATTTTAGCAAAAACTACCATTTATGAAACGTGGGGGTATATAAAAAAGTGTTCATCATGCGTTAATTATTAAAGATTCATGATTCTCGCGTGCATGCCAATTTCCATTTAAAATGCGTATGACACTTTATACATAATTGAACATTGTGAACCTTTATTATGTGTTTGTGTTTAATTAATAAACAGGTCAGTTCTAAAACACTTTAATATGAAGGCCAATAATATAAGGTAAAAACATCTTTTTACTCGAACTTTACTGATTATTGTAATTATTTTAGTATACATATTTAAGTAAATATTATTTATCCAACAGTTCTTGGCGGGAAATTTATTGCATTGCGATTAAATAATTGTTAAAGGTGGTGACCCCTTTGCCACGTGCACGAAAAATATTCATACATATATACATATGTATGTAGGTTAGGGAACTAAAATGTATGTTGACACGGAAAGGATGACAAAAACGGTAAATCAACAACAAAATATCTAAACAAAACAAACGAATAAAAGCAAAAAAAAACGCACAGCGTTATACTTGGCTTTATTTATTACATATTTATTTTGCATGGTTGTTGTTGCTTTTCTTTTTCATTTTTTTTATAACACCCAACGAAACGAAACCGCGATTCGCGCCGTGTTCACTACCAAATCAACCAGCGGGCTCCGAAGTAAAAGCAAAACTGAGCATTTAAGGACATTTACGATTGATTTTATACCGAAAAGCCGACTTGCCACTTTCGCTGCTGCCGTGTTATTGCTTTGGGCCATGTTTGTTGCTTTGTTTGACACAGAAAACTTCGTTTCGTGAACCAAAACCGAGCGTAAAACGTGAACACCCGAACTGTAAATTCGGAGTAAAGCTTTCGTGTTGCCAATGCCAAAACGAAAGGCTTTTCTGTATTCCAGCAGGTTGTTTTTTGTTTGTGTGCGCTAATTATAATTGCACTACAATGTGCTTTATATTTAATGTATACAAGAATGTGCACTACTGATTGCTCAAGTACATAGGGTATTTATTTTAATTATGTCAATACGTATACTGTAAAAATGTCTTGGAAAATGTCAAAAAAACATATATCATACCAAATAAATGCCAATCGATTGCCAAAAAAAATTATTCTAGTCAAGTATGAAAAACTGATTTAACCAAATATCTTATTAGCAGATTACAGAAATTTGTTGATCACGTTTTGTTAGCTGCTACAAAATTGTTTTGTTGCCAACCCCGCAACATGGTTCCATGGTGTAATGGTTAGCACTCAGGACTCTGAATCCTGCGATCCGAGTTCAAATCTCGGTGGAACCTGATGTAAAACACTTTTTTCTACATTTTTTAATATTGTTTGTTTAAGTTATAAATTTAGATAAAAGTTTATATAACACAAAACGTATTGACCTTATTGATATTTTGCTCAATAAACTATAATTTTATTTGCTTAAATTTTTACTATCTATTTTTAAGCGGAAGATCACATGGGTTCCATGGTGTAATGGTTAGCACTCAGGACTCTGAATCCTGCGATCCGAGTTCAAATCTCGGTGGAACCTTTGATTACCAAATTTCTTTTTGTAAAATTATTACAGAAATGCAAATAATGATTCTTGCACGTTTTTCTTAAAACTAATTTACACACTTGTTTCCAACACATGTTTGCTTGTCGTAGAGCTTTTAAACTGCATATGCAAAGGCACACATTTACACACAACGCCCGATGTCAACCATATTCATACATACACACTAAAAACACATATGTATAAGCTAGAAAGCCTCATGGGTCCTTTGTGAATATTTTGTAGTTTGTAGTTTGTTTGAGCTCTTACCTTGATCCCGGAAAAGTCGCTTGTATGCGAGCCATTCGTCGCCAGTTAAGCTAAGTGGATGCTCCTCGTGACTATAGGTATAATGATGCAGCCAGTCTGGATACGATGACCAAATCAATAAAACAATCTTTACCAACGAGATGGTAAACATTAAACTCAACACGATTGCAATCAACACTTTCAGCGAGCGTTTCAACATAATAAATAAATGCACATAATACATACACGAATGTTTGAAATAAATGCAATAAAAGCGCGTATTTTACTTGTTCAACTCATAGCACGCAAATCATTTTACTACGTCTAATATTTAATAATAACTGTGCACTGCAACGACGCTAGCAGCGCAGCGCATCCATTTTCCGTAATCGCAGCAATCGTTGTAAGGTGTATTTGTGACACAATAAGGCGTGTTAAATGTCTTAACTGTTATTATTAGTAATGCAAAGCGAACATATTTGTTATCGGGCACAGAAACACAAAACAGCAGTGCAGAATTCAGCAAACGAGTGTTTGTGTGTGTCTGATTGCGTTATTGTTCAACAGCTGACAGCAAAGTTGCCACTCTTTTGCGGTTAACAGTCTGGTAGCATGCTTAGCAAGTGCACCAACCATCTCACAATTCAGTCACAATAGCACACATTTTGCAATTTGCCAAATAAAATAAATATTTTAAAACACACATTTATAAAAAGATCATTAAAGTGGTTGTCAGAGAATTTGAACAGAAGTATTTATATAATAAAAAAAAGAAAAAAAAAAAGAATCAGGTTCCACCGAGATTTGAACTCGGATCGCAGGATTCAGAGTCCTGAGTGCTAACCATTACACCATGGAACCTCCGATGCTCTCGGTGGCAAAAGTCGTAAAATGTCTACGCTTTCCAATGTAAAGTCTTTAAAACTGGTTTTCTGATTTGAATATATTAAAAATACTTTCGAAAGTAATTTAAAATTGCAGACTTTTTTAATAAAAAGAAATTTGAACTAGGTTCCACCGAGATTTGAACTCGGATCGCAGGATTCAGAGTCCTGAGTGCTAACCATTACACCATGGAACCATGTGCTGAAAGTGTGTCAAAATCGTTATAACAGCATAGGCACATGTCTTGTCACTTGTTTATGTATTGATGCTGATTTGCAGAACTATTTTTTTGAGCTATTTATAAATCGACTACAAAGTATTTTGATATTTTCAATATAGTTTATTTTTTTTTTTTTTGTATTTTTTATAAGCATTTATCAATAAAAAACCTAACTTAAACTGTCAGCGTGCACATAGTCCATTTCCATTATCACAAGTCCATTGTCGGGAGCTTAATTCGCCGTGAGTTTAACCATAATAGGCATATGGGGAAGCAAATCCAGAGTATGCGGAGTAGGCATAGGGGCTGGCACCGTAGTAAAACTGTGGAGCCGGCTCCGGGCTAGCAATTGGCACTGGAACAGGTGCAGCACGAGGCAGTGGTGCTGGAACAGCCAAAGCAACAGCGAACAAGGCAGCGAAAAGAAGAGCGAACTAAAAGAAAAAGTTAAATATATTGTTGAGGCTTATCTGTAATATAAAGTTGTATTTGTACTTACGAGCTTGAACATTTTGGTAGATATTTGGGGATTGGTTTTTTGATGTTATTGAATCGATTGCACTGTGCGTTTTGATGCTGTTTCCTTGAAAACCGTCTCTATTTATACCCCCAAAAAGCAACTGATTCTCATGACTTATTTATGATGACAAGAACTTTGTTTGATTTCGATTTTTTATTTTTGTTTTTTGCATTTATGGCACTTTTTTGTTTTTCTTTGCCTTGCTTCACAACTGCTCTCAAAAGTTGTTGATAGTTTTGTCAGCAATATAAAAAAGTAGCTTTGAATTCTAATTCCCTCTTATTGCTGGCTCATTATTCTGGAACTAGTGGTATTAACATGTAGAGTATGTCTATGTATACATTTACCTGTATTGTGATGCTGACCTTGAAGCTGATTGGTATTTTGATGTTTGATTAAGCCAAAGCCGAACAAAATTTTGTGCAATGCATCTTGCATATTAATTGAGATTTCTTTGGACAAATCTTTTAAATCACATTTGGCAGCAATAAAAGTGATTAATGATAAAATGTTTCGAATAAAAGTTTTGCAATTGACCAAACAGAAGCCAAATGGGCTACTATTTGAGAATATTAAATGACAGCGAAATTTAAATCTCTAAATATTTTCACGTCTTTAGAAATGAAAGTAGTTTTTAAAAAAAAGTTTTATTTACTTTTTTGATAGTTTGGGTTAAATATTTGAGTGTTTAATGTCTTACATCATTTCTAATAAGCATTCTTGCGGCCCTATCACACTTGTTTTTGCCAATTTTTTGGCAACTTATTCTAAATGAGTTGACAAAATATTTGACAAATGCTATTGTCGCTCCATATTGAATAATAATTATAGAAAAAATAATTCTATTATGATACGTTGAAATGCTTTTATTGTTGTTCTGCTGTTTCTTATTTCTTTTTCTTTTTTCAGCTAACGAGTGTCGCAACTGCTCTGAGTGTCATTAGACTGTCGTTAAAGCCAAACATTTAAGCTCGTCGATCGAATGCATATTGAATATAAAATCAATGCAGCTAATGACAAAAGACAGATTTGTGGACTACAGGAGCAGAGAGGAAGACAAGGAAATATGTGGTGAATAAGCCTCTTAAGCACGATGATGTCAAAATATCAGACACAATGTTTGTCGACCTTCGATGTGAGATGTATAAAAGGCTGGGCTGAAACGAATCTCAATCGCAGTTTGTTTTTGTGTACATTTAAAGTTGTTAGTTGAGAGATATTCATTTACCATCATGATGAAACTGGTAACAAGGATTTGTAAACGGATAGCACTGGAAGAATACTAAATATTTAATTTTGTTTATATTTAGGTAATATTGTTGCTCGTCGCCTTGTTCGCTTTTGCGATGGCTGTTCCTGCACCAGAGCCTAGTCCGAATCCGGCACCCAACCCACAATTATTTTATTCAGCAGGATATCCAGCAGTGGCCTACGCATCGCCCTATGTTTACTATGGCTGATTTTTGTTAACAAATTTTGACAATAAATAAAATGAAAATGGCATTATAAAATTAATAATAAATTTGGCATCCATACCCATACGTACCTCCAAATGGGTGCTGTTTGTAAATAGTCACCATGTTTTCAGCGACAATTTACTGCACAAGAAGACGGACAACAACAACAATAGGTAAAATTACAAAATTTTCAGCCTAAAAGATGCTCTTACTTTGATTTAACCGGCATATTTTGCCACAAAAAATCGGACAAAATCGGACGGAATTTAGACGGACATACAACAACAAGGGAAGGAGAAAGAAGAAGAAGGGTAAAAATTGAAAATGGCAATTTGAAGCAATTAAATTGTAAGCCTAAGGTTATGCAACAGACATACTGAAGCTAATAATAATTTTAATGCCACTGCCATCTACCAGTCATAAGAAGCATTTCATTCAAATTGAGGTCCAATGGAGCACCATCTATGTATGAAAAATAGAGAGCCTTAAATTTTAAAGCTCCACCTATGCATTCTTTATATAAACTAAATTTATGGGACATTTGGCTTGGTGTAATAAAGCCCCATCTATGAATTAAAAAAACACCTAGTAATATCATAGCTTCCGACAAAAGCACCATCTATGACATTTTGACTCAAGCTACTTTTTAAAATATTTAACTTGGTTTTCTACTAGCACCATCTATGGAACTCCGTTGAAAGTAATTTTTATAGCTGCAAAAACTTGGTGTTATACACAAGGGTGAGGTGAATAAAATTTTTAAATATATGTTATACAACATTCTGTTCTAATTTAAAGAGGGGAATGTGATTCAATTCCGCTTAGTCCTGTATAACAACAAAAGCTCAACTCGAAAGCTCCAAAGCCTTATCGAATTCATTTCCCCTTGCTACATTTCGAAATGTGTGTCAGCATGTTAGCAACATGTGTATAAAGCAATGGCTTTGATACATGTGTATAAGGTTAAATGTTTCCAATGCTGGATGACGACATGTTGTCTGCAACCCAGTGACGAAAATAAAGGATTCCACAAGAGGCACAAGGACCTTCAGTACAATTTGTGATTTCGCACTGATTTGAACGGGACGAGCAGCAAGCGCAATCAACTGTAAGGCTTAAGTCGCCAACAAACTAACTGTTAAGTCGAACCGAGACTCGTCTCTTCGTGTTGCCGAAGTTGCAAGTGGCAAGCGGCTCCGCATCACATATCCTGTTACGTCCTACGCGTTTTGGTTTCAGTCCAATTTTGGCGCTCGCTTGCATTGGATCATGAATCGCGAAACACGCCAAGGACATCATTCGATGATGCCAATGGCATGGAAACGCGAACATTAGGCGTACTTTTTGGTGTCAATGTGAATGTGAATGTGAACTAAGGACTAAAACCGTTGTTGTAGTGTGGCAAAGGATATGCTGCCGGAAATGTCATCTCTGCTGCTGTGCCAGTTCTCAGCCTAGTGATAGTGTATAAAAACAACAAAAAATAGAAGAAAAAGCCAAAAACAAATAGCCAAAAGAAATAGAGGAAAACTTGGCAAAGAAAAAAAGGAAAAAAATATATATAGAGTATTATTATTATGATGATGATGGTGGCATCGCCAGTGTTGTTTTTGTTGTTGCTATCCTCGGCACGGATGATGTCATGCCGTTGTGTCCACCAAAGTGAAAGTGTTGTTGTTGCTGCTGCTGTTGTTGTTGCGTCTCCAGACGCAGGCACATGAGTAATCATTTAAGGCCCACTGTTACCTCCACAACGGCCGCACTCATGTTTATTATGGCATTATTATCCTTGAAGTGAGAAACGTGAAAACTAATTAAAGTAAAAGTAGAGTCGAGTATTACACAAAGCCTGCGAATATCTAAAAGGATTACAAATCGCCAACTCACAGTAGCTTGTTTAAAGGATTTAACTACATACACACACACATACATATATAAATGTATATAATGGATATTTCAATTTTGGGTTTTTTATGCCTGCTGCACTTGGCAAGAAATGGTAAGAATTTATGAATACATAAATGCAATGTTGCACACAAAAAAAAGAAGCCAAAAAGCCACAAAAAAGTTATTGAAACGTAAGCCTTATTCATATTATAATTGCTGGCATTTCAATTAGTCGAGAGGCAAAAATATTTGTTATGGTAATCTGCTCCCAAAAGAAATCAGGTGCTCATTGTGTGGTTTTGGGCGGAGGGGGGCGTAACAAACAGGTTGGCAACCAGGGGGCGTGGCAACAATAGTTTTGATTACCACAAATAAAAACATTTTTAAATCAACAAATCAATTGCATTTTAACTAAAGATGTTAAATTGTGGGAGAATAGCATGTTTAAAAGCCTAAATAAAACAGAAACCTTGGGCAATAGCATTTCATTTCAAATTATATACTCACAAAATTCGAATAAAAATGCTTAAATTGCTAGAAAAAATAGTTTGTATCACAACAAAAAAAATCTTACAGTTTTAAGACCTGCAAAAACTAACTAACATAATGAGAAGCAGTTTTCTTTCTATTCACAACACTTCGAACCTCCTTTTAAAATTCAAAGCAATCATATTAAATGGATGCAAACCTTATTGTCCAATTAAAATATATATTGCAACAAATTAAAGTAAAATTTGCTTAAAATTAAAACAAGTATTTGTATAATTAATAAAGTTAAATTTATATTTCATATTATACGCTGATTAAAATAACAAAATTATGTTGCATAATTTGGCAACATATTGTTTTTTTGCTATTCATAATACAAGTCAAACACACAAGAGTAAACTATGTTGCAAGGACAAAAGTAAATGTACATTTGTACAATGTACATACTTAGTTTAGTATATGCAAATAAATTTATGCAAATAATCACATTCACATCTGCACACAAACACCAACGCATATTCACTCCGAGATGAGAGCTTTGAGTTGTTAAAGGATTTCTTCTTCTCATACTCTTGCTTTAGAGCATTGCAAATAGTTTATCAAATAACTTTTGCAAAAGAAATGCTACTGAAGTTGAATAACAATATTGAAACAAGAGATTTTAAATAAAAAAGCAAACAAGTTTTGAAAGCCATAGATTAGGAAATACTAAGTTGTAAAGTGTAAAGTGTGTATTGATGATAGTCTTTACAATTTATCTCGATTTTGTAATAGAATTTTGAGAAACTTGTGATATAAATCTGAATGTTCATACCAATATGCAACTGTCAATCCAAAATACAATTCATATACTTTATAAGCTAAAGTTACCTTTAATAAAAGTACATTAACACATCTTTACAAGACACTTTTCACCACGCAATATTGCTTCAACTGTCTTTGTCTATGGCATCAATTTATATATATCCAATAATATAAATGCGTAGATGATGCCATACTTGACTTGAAGTGTCTCTTCCAATCGTTCTATCAAATAAAATCTTATCGAATTTGATTCAGAATTTGTTGAATTTGAAATGTTGCATACATGTTATAGCACATTTGCTATTCACTTTAACCAATATACTGTTGGGTGGTAATTGGCTTTTGGCAATTGTATTAGCTGGAGCCCCATTGCTTTTAATGCGTTTGCAAATAAGTTCAAAATATACGTATATATAAATTATGTGTAGTATATTTAATGTTTAATACTTACTAACCACAATGCTCTTAAAATTGGTAATAGTTAAGCTTTAAGCTCAAGTTCAACTTATATATTTTAAATGTTAAATTCTTTATGTGATGCAAGTTTTAATAAGCTGCAACATATATGTACATAAAGTCTGTGGTTAGTTGCATCATGCACTTTTTAGTTTTGCCATCATTTAATTATTTATAATTATTTTATTCAGTCAAAGGAAAGAATGCAAAAACGAAAAAGCTTAGCAAATAGCTAAGCCACATTTTTTTTGGCAATTTGAAAACAATTTGAAATTCTTGCAGCAGCTGCAGTGCTGGGAGTGGGTCAAGCGGAGGGCAGGTCCAGTGTTGTTGGTGTTGGCGGAGAGATATTGTCACAGTCTGCACTCACACTGACGCCATCGACACCATCAATAACGCATTTTGTAAATGACTCCTTCATCATCTTCTGCAAAACAGTACAAAAGGATATCGACACCAAGTGGCGTGATCCCAGAGGCCAGACCCGCGAGAATACCAAAGGACGCGTTCACATCGAGAAGAAGACGGGTAAGTATGAAGGGGATTTGCCTTGCCCGGGAATCTTAGACAGCTCATAAATGCAGAGAGTTATGCTCTTGCCCCTGCTGCTGCTGCTGCTGCAACATCCCTTTTTGCCTGCAACATTTTGCAACTTTTCTTGCAGGCTTACTTGCTTTGGTGTTTGAGCACATTTCATTAGACGATACGGGTAACTGGACCTGCGAAGTCGATTCAGCTGCAGTCCGACAGGCAAGAAAGTCCTTTGAGCTGCTTGTAAATCGTAAGTTTTCCAAAGAAGCACCTAAAGTGCATATGTTGAATGCATGTTGAATAACACTTTTAAACTCGTTTTGGCATACAGAGAAAATCTCATTTGATAAGACGGAACAGGTGCAGTCGGTGCGTGAAGGACGCGATGCATTGGTCAATTGCTTTGTCAAAGGTCAGCCTGTGCCGGAAGTCTCTTGGATGCTAAATGGCGAATACATCAACAGTTAGTATCTCACACACACACACTTGGAGTATCTTTTATATGTGTTCTTACCCCGTTTTGCAGCTGTGAACTCAACGAAACACAAACGTCTGTCGGACGGACTGTTTATCCGGAATGTGAGCCAATCCGATGCTGGAGAGTATACATGTCGTGCTATGCGAATAACACCCACGTTTTCGGATTCTGATCAAATAACGATACTACTACGTATACAACGTAAGTAGCAAAGTAAGAACACATACAGGGGTGGGGGGGGACTGCATAAGGGATACTCAACACCAGCTGCATTTGTTGGCATCGATTCACAATTCAATATACTATATATGTATATAACATACGATATCTTTCTCGTGTATATTTGAAAAAGTATTTTATATATTTAATTCATATCTTGCTGTTGTCACTTACACACCAGTTTACCCTTCCCTCTCTCTCTCTCTCGCACTCCCTTTGTGGAATCTGTTGCAATTGCGTTTTACGAGCAGATTGCAAGTTAAAGTTATTTAAGCATGCTTCGTTGCCTTTAATGAGATTTTTCCACACGCTCCAAGAACCCTTCAACAGAATATTTACTTACATATATGACATGGCATTAAGGCAATATTATTTATACTGCACACATCATATACATCCTTAAATGTTGCAAATCGAAATGATTTAATTGTAATTAAAATAGTTTGCCTTAATATTATAGCCTTGTGTCCAAATGTTGCCTTCTAAAACACAAGCAAAAGCCTATTAGTTACTTACACACACACACACACACAGACTGAGCTCCCATTCAAAACGGCTTAAAGATGATGGCCAATAGACAAACTCTGAAGCGCCTCAATAAGCATTCATTTGATTCTTACGGGATTCCATTTTCCTGCATAGCCGTCAAAATTTTACTAATGACTACCGACCAGCCAGCCATCCAGCCCTTCGTCCTCGTCCGTTGACTGACCCACGACCCACAGCTGGTTAAGCTTCAATGCCCTTCCCCCCCACCCTTCGCTGTCACCCGTTGAAAAGCAAATAGCAGTCAATGGAAACCGAAACTAATTTGTAGCCCAGTTGCTGAAATACTGAAATGCTGTTGCAATATATATGTATGTATGTATGTGTGTGTGCATGGATGCAATGTATATGTTTGCGTTTCCTGAGCAATAAACTTCAATGAGCGCCCAGCGATGATGATAAGAATGACTGCAAGGACAAACGACCCAATGCTAAAATGTGTCATCAGCTTACGCTTCAATGGAGATTGGAGGAGAACTGGGTGGGAAATACTGTTGAGTTTGCTTTGGGTAACGCTTAAATCGTGGGGAAAGAAAAACACACACAGGCAAACAGACCAAACTGTAACTGATGTGATGTCCCGTGAGCGGCTTCAATTGACAAACTGCATACTGCTGCGACGAGGTTTATTTATGCGCTTCTATTCTTTCATTTATTTCGTTCGTCATGTGTGCAAATATGCATGCACTGCCAGAAATAAGTGTCCTGCTCTTCTTTCGTATTAGTTAAGTAACAGCCTGTTTTTTCGAGTGTAAGCAAACAGTGTCAGCTGCGGGCTTAGAAGAAAATTCATTGCAATATGCCCAAGCCAAATCTAACATATATCCCTTGACCAACAACTCCACTTGCAGACAAGCCTCACTGGTTCTACAACGAAACGCTGCCGGTTCAGTATGCCTACGTGGGCGGTTCCGTCAATCTTAGCTGTGACGCAATGGGAGAGCCGCCACCATCATTTACATGGCTGCACAATGGCAAAGGCATTGTCGGCTTCAATCATCGCATCTTCATGGCCGACTATGGGGCAACGTTGCAGCTGCACATACGCAATGCCACACAGTTTGGCGACTACAAATGCAAGGTGTCCAATCCGTTGGGCATGCTCGAACGCGTCATCAAATTGCGATTGGGTGCCAAGCCAATTGGACCCACACGTTTCCAGCTGAAGCGTCTCTATCCGGATGCCTTTGAGCTGGATCTGCGTACGCCGCGTATGTTTAACGTATCGGATGAGATGCAAATCTTTGGCTATCGTGTGGCGTACATGAGCGAAAGCGATTTCAAATACAGTGCCGGCAACTGGAGTCATGCCAAGCAGCGTGATTTTTCGTTTCATCGTGGTAAGCAATATATACATTTTATGGTAAATATATAGTATTATAGCAAATGTTCTTATGTCTAGGACATCGCTTTATTATACCTCATCTGGAGGGTAACACAACTTATTTGATGCGTGCTGCATCACGCAATTTGGCTGGACTCAGCGAGTGGAGTAACGTGAAGATATTTGCCACTGCAGGATGTTCGAGTTGGAAGCTGCATTCCTGGTACTTTCACATCCTGATGACGATAATGGGACTAGCTCTACTTTGGCGTTAGGCGCTGCTGACAAATGTCTACTCTAGCTTTAGTTAGAATTGTACTATTAAGTATATATACATACGAGTATATTATTGTTGCTGATTTTTTGGTACCTTGTGTTTATGTGTATCTTCTGTGATAGAGAGGTTTTTGTGCAATTTTTGGAATAGTATGCTTAACTTAAGTTCACCTATTGCCAATTTTAGCTGCCAACATTACGTGTTTTTGTATTAATCTAATTTGTTTAATAATTTCTTGTTTTTTGTTTTTTAGAAAATAAAGCAGTGGTTAAAACCAAAGGTATAAATACATAAGTACATACATACAATGCATTGTCAAACTCTACATAAAACTAGTTAAATGTAATAAAACAAAACAAAAACAAGCCTAACTCTACATCAATGTTGTTCATGCAAGATAAAATTAATTTATTATATATATGTAGTTATAAGATCTTCCCATCACAAATGAAAACGAAACTCACTTTGATGAATTTTACAAAAAGTCCAAATAAACAAAACAAAAAACCATTTATGTAATTAAATGAATAAATGGCATAGCAAATCAACAATAAATGTGCATTCATATAAGCTTAATTGAAATGAAATGAAAATAAAAATGCAAAATAAATGTAGCTAATAAGCCGTGTGTATGAATAATATGGAAATAAAAAACGAACCCAGTTGAATGTGTAAAGATGTGCTTTTAATTGTTGGCCAAGAGGAACGACGATTCACCTGCCGATAAGGCCAACTTGAGCTGGTAATAATTGGCAAGAGAAACTGCTTTACGATCAACTGCAAGTTGAAGAGGATTTTTCGTAATTATGGGAGTCAATTTCATGTTGTCAACTTTTGTGCCTGAAGTGTAAGTGCAAAAGGCCTGGCCATCTTCCATTATAAGCGATTACCATGGTACTTTCTCATGTACACAGTTTACTTGCCCATTAATGGCTTTTATTGATAATACGCGCAACACACACACGCACACACACACGATAGTTGTTGTGACCACGATTGCCAGGCAGTTGGACCAAATGGAAAAATGCGTGTAAAAAAAGAGTATTATAGTGGGGAGCTCTTCTCATGCCACACCCTTTGCTGTTGCACCGTATTCATTACGGTTTATTTTAATTAAAATTTACAATTAATATTTAATGAGTTGGGGGGAGAGAGTGAAATCAGGAGACATGTGCCACGGTCTCCACCGCCAATAAATGCATTCATGTTGATGGACATAATGCAGAAAAAAAAGGTATAACGAATATTTCGCACTGATTTGAAGTCATTTATCATCATTATTGTTCTTTACGCAATTGATACCTTTACTGAAACTATTCCTTAAGCATGCTGTAACACTTTAATTATGTTATAGAAATGAGCATTAATTAAACGGCAAGTCAACAACAAATCATTAAACTGTCAATTAAACTGTCATTAAACTGTAATAAATACGACTCAATAACTTATTTATGAGACGCAAAACCAATAAGCTCCAACTATAGAGATTTCAAATTGATTGCGGCTTTGTGTGTTTTCAGGATATGAGTGCGGTGTTGGTCAGTATTATCCCAGCATGCATACATATAAAGGAATGCTGTTCTGTAGTAAATCAAAACCAAAATGGATATATATAGACTGTCCATAATGAAATACCACATTGTATATCTCAAACTCACTTTTTTGTGCCTTAAATCAGAAAAATGACTTAATAAAAAAGGTTTCTGTAGTCAACTTACGACCCGTATTTTAAGTAAACCTATGCAAATAACTGTTTGAAGTAGATTTTTGGTCTAAGCGAGAGAAAAAGTAAGCTAATATCCACATGTGCTTACAGTTATCTGTCAAAATCTATTGACATGATGTGTGAGGCTAAGAAAATGCCTGGATATTGTTGCCACATTCAACAGACTTTTCAGCCTTTTATCAACTCATCTGCTTTTGTTTACCTGGCTGGCACAAACACAAACACACACACACACACAAAACTTTTGCACCTTGACGACTTTTTAAGTGCCAAAATGTGGAGCAAAATGAATATGTAAAACGCATTGAAATTGAATACATGAAAGGAAAGTAAAAAGTGAAATGTAGAATATGTCAAATTCAGCAGCATGTGTTTGTTAGGTTAAAAGGGTATTTAAATATGTCAGTGGGTCTAAAAGTTATTCATAGAAAAGTTATGTTACGATAATGAATGGAAAAGATTTTGCTGCTTTTAACTTCTTTAAAGTGGTTAAAAATATTAAATTATTGTATTCTATCCATAAGTTAATCAGCCAGATGCAGGTACAAACTACAAAGAGAAAGGAAAATGTAATTAAATTATAATTAATTTGTTTTTAATCACGAACATTTTCAAGTAACATTTCGATATCATTTTACCATACTGACAGACAGACAGACAGGGACATTAAGGTGCATTAATAATTGAAATGTAATATGTAATAATTACTATATTGCCAGCTGTTTGGACCAGACCAACAGAATGTCAAACATATTAAGCGAAATGTATCCAACATTTGATTAATTTTAATAAAATTACACATGCCGTTCTACCCAAAAACCAGATAATCTGCAGAATATGGTTATGTTGGTATTGGTAACGTCATCCTTTTGACATCTTTTTTAATACAAGCTTTCCATAATTGTCAGCGTCAGGCTGTTGGTGGTGCAACCGATTAAGAATAAACTTTAATATTAATTTATTACTTTTTGTGACAATGCAATGATTTATATGCTTTCAGACAAATATATGTTAAAAAGTTAAAGTACTTTGAGTATAAAAACCTTTATATGTTTAAATTTAAGGATACTTAAGTTTGTCTTTGTGTGTTGCTTTATATATAGTGACATCTGAGTCACAGTTACCTTAATAGTCTTGATAAATTTCACTTTTAACATTGATGCACTTGATGTTCTCTGATTTTCTGTCAACAATCATTGCAAAAATGTTGTCATGTAAAGTATTCATGCCCCCCAGAAATGCCCTCTTAAGCTCTCTGCTAAAGGCATGTACTCTTCTTCTACTATTTATGCGACACGCAATGTGGAGAAGGTCACTGGGTGAATGGGTTTGAAGAATGCTTCTATTACAAACACATTCTTGCTTGTAGTATGAAATGTGCCGCTAGAAACATATTCACACTGACAGAGAGAGTGTCAGTTCATATCTGCCACCCACATTTTTATGCATGTTGAGTGTGGCAAGGTTTTTGAAATGCCTGTAGGGTGTATGATGAATATAAGTGCTTTAGGGTGACATGTGTGGGCGTAGCTTCTTTCCATCAAATAAAACGAAAAAGCGTTGCACTGATTTGAATGTATGTTTGTAAGTTTTGTCGCTTGATTTTGCACGTCTTATACAGTTCGACAGTGCTTATCAGCCATCATGGTGTTTGTGCGGGCGGTCATGACATCACAAGTAAATATTTTACTCATATTCGCTTAGTCATTATCAGCTGCGTTGCCTGTGTAAACAAAGAAGGTTATCTGCAACCGGTGATATGATTGAGAAAGGCATTGTTTATTTGTATAAGGCGCAATTCGGGCGGTTAAAAGTAAAATGAAAATTTAGTCCAAAGTTGAGGAAGGAATGAACTGTATGATGGGTGTTGATTATAAAAAACTACTTGGCTTAATTAGTCAACAGACTTATAACAGCAAGAACTATGTAATAGAATTAACAGCTGTAATGGTGACACACGCTGTAAACTAAAGATTTCTCGGTTTCTTCACCTTATTTTCTCATCGCATATTTACATAAAGCGGAAAAAGCAATAAAAAGCAAACAAGATAAATAATAGCAGGCCTATAAAAATAGCTCGCCCTCGCCAGCACTCAAACAAATTTAAGTTAATTTTTTCTCTTTATTTTAAATTAGATTACAATAAGAATACAGTCATGCAAATTTAACAGTTTCAAGTGCACGTTTCAATAATCATTATTTTATTGTATCTTGGCGGGGATTTCAACGCACACAATATCCACACTATGCTGGTCCTGTAGCTCCCATTTGACAAGCACCGAGACTTTTGGATAGCTCTTCAACACGGGCAGCCTAGCCGTATATCTGTATGTTTCATTCTTTTCCAATGGACATTTTAAGCCGCTGTTAAGGCAAGCATCCGGATTGCTTAGCGGAAAGGGCATTTCAATGCCCAAAACCTTTCCGTGCACCACCGTCTTGACGGCTGTAGCCACTTCGGCCAAAGCGAAGTCTATTGATATTGATACATTGGTATTTCTGTGGAGAACGCACTCCGACTTTGTTGTATCACAACCCTCAATTGTGACTTGAGTAAATTTTCCCGTCTTTGAGCCGCAATCTTGAAACTCAAGAGCTGCTCCCAGCTGCAGAGCCAAAAGCAGCGACAAGATAAGAACGCACAACTTAAACATGACTCTTATTTTGCTTAATTAAATTACAAGTACAGACGTAAATAAGTTTTATACTGAAGACCTATACAATAATCTCTACAATGGCTTAGCAACAACTGAGAAATAAAGTGCAAAGCGACAGAGGCAAAAGCCAAAATCAGCTGCGCGCCTAACGCAGATGCGAGCTTTGCTATCGATATAATCATCGACGATATAATTATCTCTGTTAAGTTAACAGACTTAAGCTTTTCTACTCAAATAATCATTTACTTTAACAGTTCTGCTCGATGTCTGCCCAATCGCACTTTACTATCGGAAAGCTTCAGCTATTGATTCCAGTTGGCATCTGGTTAAACACATTTCAACCGTGGTGTTCGCAGCATTTCGGCGGCATTGGGAACAGCTCGCAATATTTTCCATACATACATACGTATATATATACTAAAAAATGTCACAGATTTGTAGACGAAGCTTGTTGGCGGCCAACCGTTTAGCTATTAACGCACCAGCTGTTCTGCGTTGCAAGTAAGTCTTAATGTTTGTTGTTGTATATACTTGTGTTACGGTTTTTTCATGTAACACGTTGCAAGGCAGTGCAGTGTCATGTCAAGGTCATTGTAAATGCCGGTCCATTTGTTCTTATTATCTGTGTATTTGTGGTTGTGTGTATGTGGGCCTGTAATACATGTGTTTGTGTCTCACGCTGGATAATTTTGTTTTTGTTTTTCTATAATTGGTTGAGGCTTTTTATTATGTCAGCTTTGTTGAACATCTACTTTATACGTACGGATTTACTATGTGCACAATATTTCATTTAAATAATATATACAAATGTATGCTTTTATTGAAATAACCTCACACATCTGTTTTTATCTAATTTGTGATAAGAATGTACTTAAACTTGTTTACATACAGGCATTTTATTAAAAAATATGTATTTAGATTAAATGTATTTACATACAGACACTTATCAATGCACTTGCAGCCGTTAGTAATTTTTTTTGCCATATGCTTGTAAAGGGAAATTAGTTTTTAACAATGGTATTTCATATTTGTTACACACTAATCTGACGTAAAAATATGATATTGCTGTGAAATATGTTATACTTGTAATTTTGAACGTTTAAGATGGTAATGGAAAGAGTAACTTTGACAGATAATATAGATAATATTTAAATATAATTTTATGAGAAGCAGCAATTTTTAAAAAAGAATTTAGATTTTAAGTGACTCAGGTCCCAAATCAATTTAAATTTATTCTAAGAAAATCTTACGGATATGCTCGACCGCCAATAAAATGGCTATCTAAATACTATAATTAATTTCATTTGATATCTTTAAAATAAACTATATCTTTATAGCACAAAAATTCATGCTACGTAAAGAGACAAAGTGACGAAAAAGAAGGCAATCAACCTCTTATCGCAAGAAAATTGCTCGTGTTAGCCTCATTGAACTGAATAAAACGCATCGAGGTTTGTTTACAACGGATTGCGATAACCGATCCGCTTGCGGGCAGCCCCCCGTTAAGAAAAACAAACTGGGATTGGAGTGTGAAAATATTGACTTTTGCCCTTAGTTGACTTTCAAACCGATGCATTTCAAAGTAGAACACAACATTTTTAACTAATCAAAGTTATCTTAAGTGGCAAACAGCATTATACTAATTAATTCATTGATAAGTTTTTAGAAACGATCGTCTTCAAAGTATAGTGCCAAAATAAAGTATCCAGAGGGCAGTCCACAGTTGAAACATAATCAAATGCGATTGCAAAGTTCAATTTACGACTTTTAAAGGCAGGAAATATTGTTGTTAAACTAACTAACTTTAATCTCCGAGAATGACTTAACTATAAATTTTGGTGGCAAATTTTTACGCTTTGCTTAACATATTTGTGTTAACACAAATTCTATTCTTTTTAGCTCCACATGGTTTTCGGAAGTTCAAATGGGTCCTCCGGACGCCATACTGGGTGTAACAGAGGCCTACAAAAAGGATCCAAACCCAAAGAAGATCAATCTGGGAGCCGGTGCCTACCGCGATGACAACACCAAGCCCTTTGTGTTGCCCAGCGTGCGAGATGTATGTAAACCTGTAACAATTGCAAGTTTTACGCATGACACTAATCTATTACCTTTCAGGCAGAGAATCGCATTATAAGTCGTGGGTTGGACAAGGAGTATGCGACAATCATTGGTGTGCCAGAGTTCTATAACAAGGCTATTGAATTGGCTTTGGGTGAGCAATCAAAGCGTCTGCAGGCTAAGCACAATTGCACCACACAGGCAATCAGTGGCACTGGAGCGTTGCGTATTGGTGGTGCCTTTTTGGCCAAGTTCTGGAAGGGTAACCGTGAGATTTACCTGCCTTCGCCCTCATGGGGCAATCATGTGCCCATTTTCGAGCATGCTGGTCTGCCAGTAAAGCGTTATCGCTACTACAATCCCAAGAATTGCAATCTGGACTTTAATGGCATGGTTGAAGACCTAAAGGTGAGTGTTGGATAATTAGCATAAGTTAAGGAATATATTTTAAATGTTCTTTTTATACAGAAAATCCCTGAAAAGTCGGTGGTGCTGTTGCACGCCTGTGCCCACAATCCAACTGGAGTGGATCCCACTGCTGAGCAGTGGCGTGAGCTCTCCCAGGTGTTCAAGCAACGCAATCTGTATCCATTCTTTGATATGGCTTATCAGGGCTTTGCCACCGGCAATGTTGATGGTGATGCTCAGGCGGTGCGCATCTTTGAGGCCGATGGTCATGATTTCTGCTTGGCGCAGAGCTTTGCCAAGAATATGGGACTTTATGGTGAGCGCGCGGGCGCTTTCTCCGTTATCTGTGCCGATGAACAGGAGGCAGCACGTTGTCTATCACAGGTTAAGATTCTTATTCGTGCCCTGTACTCGAATCCCCCGATTCATGGAGCGCGCATTGCTGCTGAGATTCTGAACAATGCAGATCTGCGTAGCCAATGGCTGAAGGATGTCAAATTGATGGCCGATCGTATCATTGATGTGCGCACTAAGCTAAAGACAAATCTCGAAAAACTTGGTTCCACACGCAACTGGGAGCACATTGTCAATCAAATTGGCATGTTCTGCTTTACTGGTCTGACGCCCGAGCAGGTGGATAGCCTGATCAAGAATCACAGTGTTTACCTTACCAAGGATGGTCGCATTTCCATGGCTGGTGTGACTAGCAAGAATGTAGAGTATCTAGCCGAAAGCATGCATAAGGTGACAAAATAAATATTTTAATCAATGGGATAGTATGAGTTTCTTAGCACCTGACCAACATTGTTTTTAGTAGCAACGACTTATGATACAAAATTGCATTTCCTTTTGAACAACTCTTTGTATATACGCTAAAAATCTGCCTTGAAAATAAAGCATTTTAAATTGACATATCACAACGGAATACACATATGTACATAATATTTTAATTGTTAAACAAAGAAACGAATAATTGCTTAAAATGTGCAGACTTCACATAACATTAACTACCAAAAAATGTATCCATATGTGACATTTATTTCTTTTTACAAACTCACCATTTTTGGTTTAAGTGTTTGTGCTAGCTTCTTCTGTCTGTCTAATTTGTTTTTCAATTATGTAATTTTGTATTTGTATGTTTTATAAATATTACTAGAATCACGGTTTGTTATAACGATATCTTAGCTTATCGCTCGGCTCACAGTACTCCTTGATAATAAGCTTACACAGGAAAATATGAAATACTATGATTATTGCACACACAGAGACCCAGAAAAGTGCGGGCAAGCCGCCAAGTTGATGCCCGTGCTTGTGCAGAGCAATAAGATGCTGTTCGTGCGCCGGAGCTGCAATAAGAATATGAAGAAATCATAAAGTAAAGTGCTAGTATTAAAAAAGCTTACCCTCAACAACTTCCTTAACGTGTATAGCATGATGAATTTCTTCCATGTGTTGCTTATCTTCAGTTATATATAATATTGCAGTTAATGGTTCAGTCAATTTGACAGGGAATTCTCGACGGCTTTGACTAAAAGATAGGATTTTAAATACTAAATGTTCGAAAGTTAATTAATCAGTGTTCAATAATTACGTCAAAAGAATTGGTTCGTCCAGACAGCCACCATCACACGCATAGTAACTACGATCTGATCGATCTAGGGCCACATTAATGATCGCCTTGTTATCATCTTTGACAATGATTGTGACATTCACATGCGTCTTGTTCCCATAGTTGAGACGCCGAAAATGAAAGTCTCGATGCAGAAATTTAGGATGCATATTACATTCCAAATGCTGATTGCTAAAACGAAAGCTACCAAAGCTAAGTGTCATCGCTTGTATGACACCCGATGCACCAGCACGTATTAGATTGTGGCAGCCTTGCTTCTCCAGTGTAAGCATCCACGAAGAAACAAGTGAGTTGAGTTGAGCCAGAGTCCTCATATCTCGCCATAGGTTCTCCGCCTGTAGTGTATGATATGAATCGTAGCAACCCTCCGCGTATGTCAGTGCCTTGGCAATATCTTCACGCATACCTGCCGTTCCTGAGCCGACCACAGCACCAGCTTCTTCGAATTCAAAACTGCGCACTTGTGAAAGAACCGCATACATGGTGGCGTTAATGCGATCTCCATTTAAGCTATTGTCTGCTTTAGATGTGCTTATCGTAAAGCCGGTCGCCCAAAGATCAGTCCACACATTAATGTGCTCCTGCCTGTATGAATTGATGCTGTATTGCGAGCCAGATCCGGCTGCTTTGGCACTCAGCTTTTGTAACAGCTTTGACATGGCCTGAATTGAGTGCTGCTCAATGCTTTCTGTGGTACTTTTCAATTGAGGCTCCGCCACCGGCTTCGAGTACTCAATAATGAGTGGATAGATGATGCGCACTGTGCCGCGTTTGCGCAGCTGTATTTTTGGATCTAATTGTGGCTTAACAATACTTATTACAATTAATTTACTGGGATCATCCGGCGATGGTTGAACTATTGCTGTGATTATTTCTAGTTCATTGTATGTAAACATTCCTATTTGCGCTGCATTGCTGCAATAAAACATTGCTAAAATATTTCATGTAAACATGTGTAATAATTAACTAACCTGAGAGGAACAATGCGGGTTGTGGATTTAGGCAACCGATTGCGTGGCAACATAAGCTCAATACTCTCAACCAAATTACGTGTGTTTGTGATTTGTACCTCTTGCATGAGTACATTGGGCTGTGTGCGATGTGCATACATTGTGTAGGACACAAAGTATCCGGCAAAGCATTGAAACCGATGCACCATTCCTGTTAAATACTCAACAACAGTTGCTTCTTTCTCACCAGACGTCATTCCACTTTGTGAAACCGAAAGCACTGGCTGAAAACGTATAGGCAGTTGCATTGCACGTCCATGCTTAATGTTTAATGCTGCATCAGCGGACACCTCTAGGCCAATGTAACCGTTGCCAACATAGGGCGTGTAATCGCGTTCTCCCGGCAGCAGCGGCGACACGTGACGTATGTTTGCATCATACTCATAGTTTTGCAATATGTAGGGCGTTAGGCGGTCATCCATACACATGCTATGCGGATCTAAAATGAAATGTTATTGATGAAAAGCGAAATCCTTGGCATTAGCAAAAACCTTATTACCTTTTTGCTCTGTTGGGCTTAAAAATAAATAACGAAAGATTGGCGGTAGCATATAAAACACAATGCACACGCACAACAAAACCAAAAACAAACGCCGGTAGGACGTAAGGGTTCCTTCCACAAGACGCTTAAGTCTGCGCACTACGTCCACGGTCTCAAATTTGTTTTTGGCTGATCGGAAGAACATTTTGATTGCGCTTTAACCATTTATTTTGCATTGGAATACACTTTAGAATTTATAGTGCTTGGCCATAGTTGGTGGCCAAACACTGCAATATCTATATCGTATGATATCGATATATCGATACTCACACAAATTCTCAAATCAATGCTGTTATCTAATACTGATATTCAAAACAATGTCTTTAAATTGTTTTTAAAAAAGAAAAAATAAAAAAGGGTCTGGCACTTTGAAAGCTAGACAAAATCTCATATTTGAGAATGAAAATATCTAACCAATAATAGTATTGCCAATCTTTTTTTGTCATTATATTTGAATTTAATTGTGCTGTTTGATATTTCCAGCGATATGAATATCGCTCTCACCTCTAGTTAAACAATTTGTTATTGTTATTTGTGAAAAGAAATGTCTAACAACAAATCTGAAACGTGCACAAAAAAGTATTTAAAAAAGAAGTATCTCTTTTTGTGTTCATTATTATGTTTACTCTTTATTTTAATCATAAAATATTCGATCGAAGATGGCAATGATCTTCAGCCCCTGTCGATATCCGAATGTTTATTTTGCAACATTGGCAATGGCAGGAGGTCACCACCACAGCTCGAATTTGAAAACGATGAGTACGTAATTTTTAAGGATAAAAAACCCGCGGCTAAACACCATTATTTGGCGATACCCAAACAACACTTTGATAGCGTTAAGGTCTTAAATAAATCACACGTGGGCTTAGGTAAGTTTAATTAGGCTAATTTGCATATTAGATGTGTAATCAATTCGTATCTAAAAACCATTCTGAAGTTCAGCGGATGCAAAAAGGGATGATCCAGTTTCTTAAATCAAAAAATGTAGATCTATCAAATGCAGTAATTGGTTATCACATTCCGCCATTTATTTCGCAAAAGCATTTGCATTTACATGGAATATCACCTGCCTCGGAAATGGGAATATCTGATCGGATAAGCTTTTTTATGCCATCGTTTTGGTTTAAGTCGGTAAGTAATATAATATGTTTTAAAAGTATTGAATTTTAGTTGAATTTTAATTGTGTAGGCCAAAGATGTTCTTGATTCTTTACAACGTTCTGAGCTTTAGTAAAGATTGACAGTTTAATAATTAAACAGAGCACGTGAATTTGACTTATTGAGTCTAACGCACATACCGACAGCACAGATAGCTTTATAAACTAACAGAGGAATATTATATACAGATGTAATTGTAGTCCTTTACAAAATCATAATCATTCCATTACAAAGTAAACAGTATTTAAAAAAATGTAAATAAAACTGAAATACAAAATAATTAAAACTATTTTGATGTGAGTTTGATTTTAAAGGCACTTAGGGAAAATATGCAGTAATCTATTAAACTAAAATTTAAAGTCGTGGCAGTCAATTGAAATAGATGCCACAAAAGATAATTTTCGGATGAACATTTTTCAACTGCCCCATCGATACTGATATCGCAGCCATGCATTATATCGATGGTGTAATCGATGATTTTGCAGCACTGAAAGCAAGCAGCAGCAGCACCAGCAAACGCTGAGTTTTGGTTTGTTTTAGTTACAAGATTCGCAAAAACCACATAGAAAACCAACTCAATTAAGTTGCAACTCAACGGATTGGAGCGCATCAAAGGAAGTGCGTTCAACATTAACGCAGCATGTGGCCGCAAACGCTGGAAATGTCCCGTGACGAGTGTCGGGGTATGCTGCGTCGACTTGGTAGGTGAAATGCTGCTCCCGACAGTGCTTGGAGCACTCAATTTCTATTAGGCTGTCGCCAAACTGTTGTGCATCTTGACCTTATGCTAACTGGTGTCTATTTATTTGTATTCTTCGCGCAGAGCTCGAATCGTATTCGCATCTCGTAAGCGTTTTTCGCGCCCAAGGCTCACTTAGCGACCAGAAAACCAAAATGCTCGAAGAGCTGCGCCAAATGTTTCACATAACGCAGGAGCGGCATCGTGCAGAGGTGCGCCGAGCTACGAACGATGAACAACTTTGCACAATTGCCGAAAAGTAAGAGATTGCGTTTAGTTGTGATGATTGTGATAGTGTTAATGTAAATGTAAATTTGTGTTCCATATTTATAGTGTTTGCGGACCAAACACATGGCAGGAGTGGTCACGTGAAGGTCGTCGACCGTATCCCCTGCTGCCTCGAATAAATCCGCAAACAGCATTAGCCATTGTAGCTAATGATCTAGCTGTCAAGGCGTATACTGAAAATGCTAAACTGGCTGCACCATCCGACACTGGCGCTAATTATAGCGATGCTCTTCTGGAGCAGGCAACCTTTTCGAATCTGAGGCATGGAATGAACAAACGCCAGGAGCCGCATGTGGTCATGGATGAGCCGGTAAGTGAGCTTGCATTATATAATTCAATTTGGTTTGACCTGGCCATCAGTGCTCTATGCGTATGTATCTACATCTGCACATACATGTATGCGCAAATGTATGGACAGTAGTGAAAGTACAGTCTGCGCCTGGGTCGCATGCTCAACGTAAAGACTAATGAAGCAATGCATTGACCCAAGAGCTGGCGCTGGAGCTAAAAGTGAGTGAATGAGTGTTCCAAAGATCTAACCAATACAAATACAATTTATACAGTATTTGTAATTTACAAAAAACGTTTACTAGTTCATTTTTGCTCAGTTGCGGAATGATGAACAAATGAATCGTAGTGTGCCCGTTTAAAAAAAGTATGGCAACACTTCCAAGAAAACACCTGCTGGTTTGTTTATTTTCTAACTCCACTTGGACTGATTTAAAAATTCTTGTTTTTAAAAATGCAGAGCAACTTTTAATAATTAAAATAAAAAAATTTAAATTTTCTTAAAAATTTTAAAATATATCAGCGTCAGGTCGTTCACTTAACATTAACGGGGGCAGTGTGTAGGGCAAAATTTGGTAAATGCTGATGATATGGGGAATTCGTCAGTTAGTGACTAGCTGCATGTTTAGTAATCAAATTAAAATCCAATTGCGTCTTTTTTCCGACTTGGACACTGTTCCCCGTTTCTTTATTTTCGAATAAGGTGGGAACAACAATTTAGCGAAGTCACAAACCAACTAACTGACTGTCAAATAAGATAGGACATATTACAGCGTTAACTTCTGTTATATAACATGCACAGTGCAACTGTAGTCCGATTAGCAATAATCCAGCTAAAGATATCGATAAATGGTTTAACATCGGCCGTAACAAATTAAAAAAAAAACAACAAATTAGACAAATTGCAATTGTACCAAAAATAATACAGCTCGAGTTACAAATTTTTTATTACATATTTTTAACACCAACAGTTTAAGGTGCCAGATTTGCCCAGCGAAATAAAGAAGGCAACCCTGAAGCGAAAAGAAAACGAGGCGGGCGATACAAAACCAAACAAAAGGCGTAGTACACAGCTTGATAAACAGCATGGACACACACAGCATTTGTCTTCCTCACAGTTGGTCAGTGTCAAGGATGAAGATGGCCACATGGCGCCGCTGGAACAGCGCCCTAACGCCCGAACACTACAGCAACGTTATTTCTATCAGCAGCAGCAGAAACACAAGCAACGAATGGCCAGCAAAAAAGGCGCTAGCAATAGAATTGGCTCCAACAGCGGCGTTGCCAGTGTCGGGGTCAACACAAAACCTGCAAAGAGTGGAAGGCGGAGAGCACAGAAACAGCTTCAACAGCAGATGCAACAAAAACAGCAGCAACAACAACAACTGCAGCAGCAGCAGCACCAACAACAACAGCCGCAGCAGCAACAACAACAACAGCATCAGCAGCAGCAGCCAGATCAGCAGCAGCAACAACAACAATTACAGCATCCGCAACATAAAGTATTATTGCCGTTAGCACCACAGCCGCCAGCAGCAGCAGCTGAGCCAGCCCCGCATCCGAATGCCAATCACCTGGTGCAACCTCACGTAGAATACATACTTGACGAAGCCCTAAAATCGGTGGCTGCCACCAAACTGAAGGCGGTACCTTCTGCACGTGTTGTCTACGGACCACCAGAGGTGCTTTCGCCAACATCGACACGTGCGTTCATAAACTCACCCATTCTTTTCAAGGATAAGAGTTCCCCGACACCGCAGCCAGTGCCCGTGCTGCAGCAACAACTGAGCACGCCAGTTAAAAAGTACATTGTTGAGGACCGACAATCGATTGTGGTAGGAACTCAGCCTACAACTACAACTACTACACCTGCTAATATCTCAACGGCCAATCTGCCACTGGCTCCACAAATAATAAGTGTGCAGCAGATTGCAGCGCCACCAAAAGTGCGAGCGACACCAGCAAACAGCACTATACTGCCAACGGGCACCAAGCTGACGCCTAAGAAGATAAATCTTCTCGACAAACAGCAACTGCCTTCCATGTCCAACACGGCTGTGCGTCTTTTGCCGATGGATCAAAACCCGCATCAGCAGCAGCCGGTTCCAATACCAATACCGGCGCCATCCATTAGCAATCTCGCAGCAAGCAGCAAGTCGCCAGCAACAGCAGCTGTGCAAAAGTACATTGTGGATGATCGTGTGCCAGGCCAGGGACAAGGAGCTGGCACGCCGCTGAGCAGCGCTTCCGCTGTGAATATAATAAAGAATATTCCGGTCAGTAGCTTAAACAATACGCTGATTACACCACTCAGCAGCTCGGTCACGCCGGTCTCTCCAATATTTCGTAAAGCTACTGCGTCAGCAGCAACAACAACAACGACGTCGGCGGCAGGAGGAGTAGGCAGTAGTGGATCGCTCTCGACGCCACAGATACTGAGCAACATCAAATTGACCAGCGGCAGCGCAATAAAGCATGTGCCCAGCAGTGCACTGCGCAATATTAAAATCTGTTCACCCAATGGCAAAGTGTTCCTTCAGCCCGCCAAGCTACATACAGGCAGCATTATACATAAAATCAGTGCAGCGAATATCGTTCCCGGTGGTAGCATGACTGCCAGCAGTGGTGTCACTGTAAGTAGTGCAGCTCTTTCGCCGACGAGCAATGCCACACCCAGTTCGCCGCAGTCGCCACAGCAGCGAATAACGATACAGAAGATGCAGTTGCTGACGCCCTCTCAAATGATCTCGAGTTCCGGCGCTGGCACAAGCAGCGTCAGCGTCGTGTCCAGCTCCAGCATTGCCAGTAGCCAAGGCACCAAGGTCAAACCCACCACTTTGACCCTAAGCTCAACGGGTGTTGGTAAGAATAATTTGGTATTCTTACCCACAAGCAGTATGCGAGCAGTGACGCTGGCTTCCAGTAAGCCGAAATCCGGCGCTGAGCTGCTGGCAGCCAAGCCCAATGTCCTTGTCATAGGACCGTCGTCTTCTTCTGCCAACGTAGCCAGCAATGCCCAGACACCGCAGGTTGTAACGACGTCCGCCTTGGGAAAGACGAAGGCACATCAGCTAATAACAGAGGATACACCTATCGACATCATCAACATGCCTATCATTGTGGCTGACAATGGGACGACGACAGAAGCAAAAGCGGCAGGTAAAGCAGCGCCGATGATGGTGCTTAATGCAACTGATTGGGAAATGGAACTGGATCAGGCATCCAAGGGAAGTGGTGCCGCCACAACATCACCCACAAAAATCATAAATTTTGATTCTAAAGACAAACAGCTGCAAGAGAATATTACTTTGGAGCATTTTGTAGACGGGATGAAAGAGGCAAGCACGCAACTCAAACAACGCAGTAAGTACCTTTTGAATGTAACTTTTTCAAAACTTATTAATTCTCGAACTTGTAACTTGCAGTAATTGAACTGCACGAAGGAGTTGATAACACCATTGAGTACATGGACATGGAACTAGAACAGCCAATTGAAATCGAATGTACTAGCAACATATCCCCGGATTCAATAACCGGTAACACAACAAAAAACACACCGCTCAAGGCCACTATTATGCCAGTAAAAGCGCAGGAACGTAAGGATATTGTTGACGCCATAACAACAGCATCAACGATAAATGCGACAACGTTTTAATATTTACGATTAGTTTTTGAACTTTCTATTTTGGGTTTTCATCAACTGATCGGTTTAGGGACGCACAAACAAAATATTCATATATAGACGCCCGGTTTTATTTAGAGTTAGTTAATTAAGCTTACGCGTTATTCAAAGCACAGTGCAACATTATTATAATAGAATGTATACGTTTATGAAAATCAATTGAATTCAAAATCATAAACATTGATATCGGACCTTGTTAAGCGCAGTCTTGTATTAGCCAAGCAAATAGTGTTTTTAACTGACTTCTCCAAGCTGCCACCATCGAAATACCTTAATTTTTGTGAACACTGTAAATATAATCATTTAGTTTAGGGCTTTAAGTTCATCATTACCTTACTGCACAATGGAGAAAAGAAGTTCAAGCCAGTCAGTCATAAGTAAATGCAAAATGTTTTAAATGAGATTATAGTATTTAATTATTTTTTTCTACATATGGCCGCTATAATTACAATCGTTGTAAATATTATAAGAAGAAACGTTGAAGAATTTCAAAAATTGCGTAAATGCAACCAATTTTATGTAAATGTACCCTGTAAAGAGAAATAGTTGCAATAAGTTACGAGGATAAAAATTAAGAAAATCGCAACTACTAATTGGCAGTTTAGCTAATAAGTATTTTATGGATCGATTTTGTAAATCCTAATCATGAAACAATGTTGTAATATTTAGATAAGAATTAAGAATCGCAATCGAAGCGTACCACCCTGAGGTAAACAAAATGTAATTATAAAAATATATTGTTAAACAATGCGTGCAGCTGTAAATCTTTTAACATACAATCTGTAAATGGAATAAATAAATGTAAACAAATGGACAATTTATTTATTCGATTTGTGTCTTCAGTTTTAGGCTGGTTTTAAAGTTAATAACTGAACAAACTCACAAAGTGATTAACTTGGCATAGATTTCGTTTTACCCCACATTAGAAACATCATACAACTTATTTACATTTATTTATTCTTGTATATTTGTTGAAACATCAATTTTATCATCATCACCATCCCCGTCGCATATTTTTATTATTATTATATTTTTTTTTTTACTAAACTCAAGATAAAGATAATGAGTTTTAAAAAGTTGATCGAGTAAAGTTGGAAATTCAGTACAGTTAACGGTGTAACCTTGTGGGTTGTTGTGTAAATAAATCTAACTTAATGACTAAGCATTTAATTGCGACCTAAAGCCGTGCCGTGTCCCCAGGGTGAGTTGGCTGCTTGACGTGGTGGCGGTGCTCTGCTGTCCGGTGGCACACCAAATCCGCTGATGCCGCCGGACACATCGGGGGCAAAACGTTTCCTTCAATGGAATGGAAATAAAGTTAGTCCTGTTTAGTAAATTGAAAAGTTCATACTTACAAGAACTGGGGTGTTTCCAGAAAGGCGCTACCGCCTAGCTCCTGTGGGTACTGGAATTTGAGAAAGTAATAGACGTGGCCAATAAAAATGCCAACCAATGAGGCTAAGGAACCGTGGAAAATCAGCTCGATGCCCGCCAGCACCCATGGCAAATACATCGCTTTGAAACGACTGCCGAACCAAAAGTTGACAATGACCTCTTTGTTCAGTTGGCACCAAATATAAGTGATTGCGACGACGAGCATGTCCATCAAAAAGTATACATTGAAGACCATGCCACCGAGGTTAGCCAGCACTGCCGTAATGATAAGCAGATACATGTAATCCGAAGGACTTCTCGCATATTGATCCTTTTCCAAGCGAGCGCTGTATTGTGTTATGAAGTAGCAGTTGATCAGGAAATGAAAGCCTGTTGCTCCACTCAGCGGAAAAACAAACAATGACGTTATGCACCGCCACAGCTGTGGATACCAGGTGAATACCAGCTCCCGGGAGAGGAACATATGTTCCATTGATAGCAGACCAAATCTACATAAAAGGCTCATGCCAACTGTGGCTGTTAGCCAGTAGCGGGTAAAGCGGGGCAACGATTTGTACCATGTCCCAGCGTCCATCCTGTCCAGTGTTGAATTTCGTTATTTCGTAAAATTATTGTAGTTTTCCAATTGTTGATTTACGTGTCTTTAGCCAGCAGTGTTGCCTTACCAAAAACATGCAAAAACATTAAAAATACCAAAATGACCAAGCACGCAATAAAAATATACCAATTCCAGGCACATAAAACTGATTTCACAGATCTGGCAGCTTTGTTTTTAAACTTTTACAAAGTAGCTGCGCAATAAAAATGTTTGATGATCTTTTATGATAATGCTAAAGCAAGTATTTTTAATAACGCAAAAGTAAAAACATAAAACAATTTTTGAAAAATTACTACATAAAATTTGACAGGAAAACCATACGTAAATTAACTATGTGGCATTGCTAAAATACCGATAGTTCGATTATTTTGATAGCCGCGCGGACAATTCAATTCGATTCAAATTTACAACAAATTTACCACTCCATAAACTGAAGCAATCTCGGGATAACGTTTTATGAAAGTATATATAATTGCAAAAGTCTACAAGCTTTAAAACAAAAGCAGGAACATTTTTTTGCTTATAGACTTGTTGATTTTTAATACGGTGTTTTGAATTAGGTCAAAGCTAGCCCGCTTTTTTTTACGTAATTTGGACATTTGACACACAAGATAGGCAAGACACATAACAATGGAAAACAAATCCAACGCAGTGGTGCGAGGATAATGCACACACGAGGACACACATTTGTATACTTGAAATTGTGCGCCTTTCCAATTTGCTGCACTTATAAGTGGGACGCGACGAATTTATTTGGCCAAACAATGACAAAAAATAATTGTCAATGTTTTAAGTTTCATTTGAATGTAAAAAAATTTAAAGAATATTTCTTGCAACAAATATTTAAAAAAAAAAAAATAACTAACAGGACCTATGTTAAAGAAATTATATTGAATAGTTAAATTTTATTGGATTTATCTTGAAAATGGAAAGACGCTTTTTAGATTTATGTCATTAATGATTATTTAATACTAAGGAAAGTGAAAAACAATTAACTGGAGTTTTTTGTTGTTTAATTTTAATATTTTTTGCATAATGTGGGTGCAATTGTGTGGGAAGAAAAGGGATAGCGAAACGAAGATGAGAGTAAGAGCAGAGAAATGCACAAAAACGCGAGCTAATCAAGTGGTTTTTTGGACCGGTTCAATGTGTGCTGACTTCTCCAGTCTGTAGGTATGCCCAAATGTGTGTGTGTGTGTGTGTGATTGTGTGAGTAAGCAAAGACCACACCCACCGTTTAAATGCAAAATGGGTGCCTGCTTACGAGTCGAGAGAGATAGAGACGCATGCGCTGCCCGCCTCTACAAGGCAGAGCTGCTACACGGGGCAAGGGCTGTAACAACACACGCCCACATGGCCATTTGCTCATAATGAAGTTGTGCCTTGCTGCTTGCTTGCTTGCTGTTTTTCAGTAGCTGTTGACAAACGCATAGTGTAGATGTTTTATTTATTAACGTTGCGTTGAGCTTTTACAGCGCCTTGCACTCCACCTGGCGTGATGTCATTTTGTTGTCGCCGTTGCCGTTTTGCTCGCTCACTTTGTTTTGTTATATTTATGTATGTATAAATATGTGTATGTATTTACATACATAGAAATATGCTTACTTATGTACATAAGCTCTTATATAACATCTTACAAACGCAAGCAAATCTTATTATACAAAGCATCTGCAAAGTTTAAAACAAAACAATTCCAAGTCAAGCAATAGGGTTTATTACCTTTTTAAATGATTTTTCGAACTTATAATAAAATGTCACTTAAGTTTAAAAATCCTTTTGTTATCATGGGAATTTAAAAAGCATAGGTGCATTAATATTTTTTTAGGAAGGCATTGTGCCTTGCATTCTAATTACAGTAATTATTTGATAACAAAATCTCCTGGGGTGAGCAGGCAATTCCTAGCCTCTTTTTGCGCTTCACACAGCATCTTCATTACACACACACACACACACACGCAGAGTGTATAGGCATCTATGCTTATGTACTAACCTATTTGACATACATAGTTGGTACAGGATTTGAAATCAGGAATGATCCGAAATGATTTTTTCGCAAACATCCGAACCTATGTTTGGACTATGCATGGACTACTCATTTATGTATACGCATTTCACATGCCTTTAGCAAACAAACATCGAGTATTTTCACCCGATAATGGCACAGCGGGAAAGGTTATCGTAACAGGGGGCACCCAAATCAAAATCCAAATCAAAAAAAAAAAACTCACTTGTGTAAATGAGAACGCAAAAAGAGGCAAATCATAAGAGGAGCGTGCGCCGCCAAATTGCAGTACAAATATGTACTCTCATCAAGGGTGTGGGCAGACAGAGGTAGTAGGGACGAACGCACTGCTTAGAAAAAGGACAGTCTGCAGATACAGCAGCTGTCACTCATACATATAAACAGGGCAGATTCTGCTCTCCCTCCCTACATTCTGTCCATCGTCATAGCTGATGCCCTGCGATGGCGTTAATGCTACATGCACACACAAACAGCAGAGAGACACACACACATACACTTAATGTATAGCAGACATATTGCGCCTCGCTCAGCCTCGCGCTGTTGCCTTATTGGTGCTAACAAAAGAGAGTGAGCAGGAGAGAGAGAGAGAGAGAGAAAGCAAAACGTAATGACGTTGATAAATGATAATGACGTTGAGCAACCGCTTTGCGTGTTTGTTTCAATTTTTTGTCATAACGGTAGTTGGTTGTCACGTAAGAGTGAGAGAGCATGACCGCGCATTATATTCTTTTTGACTTACCGTTGACGTTTGATGCCGTCGGCAAATCGAATTTGTGTATGTAAAAACTTTACAAATGCGTGGGTGAGCAAAAAGACGAGAGTGAGAGAGAGCAACGTTACGCGAATTAATGACATTACGAGCACGATAGACAAGTTTATTACGACGTTATTTGCAAATAGAAAGAGTTTGTAAAAAATTAAAATAAATCACTGCTCAGTGCTGACTAAGTGTTTAAGGTGTTGATTTCAATTTGCATATCAAAATGATATAAAATAATAACGATTAATAACCGCAATAGTTGCTCTCTCGATTAGCAAACCGATTTGCAAATGTATCCTTGTTAAGGATATTAAACTAATTAAAAATAAAAATATGTGTTAACGTGTTGTATAACCTTGTGCTCACAAACTACCTTACACAATTTGTATCCTACTTGTGTTTTGCCTTTAACTTTCTTTGACTCATAAATAAAATATTTACATTACAAAATTGACGTCTTGAGCGAGCGGTCGGAATTTTAATGGTTCCTTCGAGGGTTCCTCTCATCTCCGGTGCAAATTAAACGGACAGCTTTCACTTAGGTGTGGGCGGACCCCTGCCTTTCTCTTTCTGTGTGTGTGTGTGTTTGTGCAAAGAGGATTTGCTTAAGCAATCCTAACTAAGAAATCAAGCAACACACAGTTGTCGTCAACATGACCTGCAGCATTTTGTGGCATGATTAGTCTAGCACCAGTTTTGAAGGAGGACCCATAAAACGCTTTGAAGTACTTTTTGATATTAAATTTCAATATTAACTTAAGACAGGAAGACATCAAAACGGAATTTTAATTAACCAAACAAATACCATAAGAATATTTGAGGATCTTGCTGTAAGTTAAATGCCATGTTTACACATCATAATTATTATTTAATCAATTTTTAATTGATTGTTGACATAACAAATACAAGTCGAATAGGATTGACTAAATCAAAGCTTGAAACTCTAATCGCAATATATAACGTATACGTTAGAATTTATATACATAAATAACGAAACATTTTAGTTTATGACTTATTTCGAAAGATGACACAAACACTTACATTTATGGTTGAGCTATTCACTTGTATTCTTCACATTTGCCCCAGAGGCCACTTTTGAGCTGTTGCAACGCATAAAAAAAGTCCCGTCGACAGCACTACTTGACAAGAAGCCTGTGGAGACTCAAGTCCTGTGACTCTGTGTGTGAAATGAAATGGAAAGTGTCTAAGCTTGCAGCTGAGCTCAGCGCGACAAATCTGTGCAGAAAGCCCATGCATATGTCGTCTGTCATCTGTCAGACGTCGTCGTCATCGTCGTCGTCCATCAATTGTTAATGTCACCGACGCACAGCGGGCAAAGGCGCAGGATGTTTTGGGAGGATGAGCACAAGTTGTGCTTTGCACTCAGCATGGTAGCCGCAAGAACTTGCCGAATCATTTCTGCTATTTAAATGTCGTTTTTCTTCGCGCGCGCTTTTCAATTTTTAATTGGGATTTCTGACGCTGCCAGATCCGTTTGTTTGCCAAAGACTTTCTTGCTTCCTTAGCCTTCTCGCCCTCACAAACTGTTTACCTGGTTCGCTTGAGTGGTTAAAATGTCTTACGGTTAGTCGCCGTCGACTCGGCGTCATCGCCACGTGGTTGCTTCAAAATGCGCTTTTGCAATACACTTTGTGCCTTCTATAGACGTGGCACATAAGTAAATAGAATGGCTTCTGTGCTGAGGCTGTCTGCTCCTTTTTAAGGGGTTCAACATACATCCATACATATTTACAGATTTTTTCGTGGTTTTTTGATTTCCTGACACGGGTACGACGGCAATCATTGTGACATTTTAATTGTTTATTTGCGATGTTTGCGCATGCGGTGGCTACGTATCCAGCACCGGGACCAGGACCAGGACCAGAAGCAACTACTTCTGCTACTCCAATGCTATATGGTATATGCATAGTTGTATGTACTCAAGTGCTTGAAGAGTTTGCCGAGTTTGGCTGAGGTAATTGTTTTGAAGTTTCATATTTTGACAAAAGATTTGCGGGTGAGGAGTTTCTGGTTTACGTTTTGTAAGTCCTTATCCCAATGCAAACGAGCACTCTACTCGATATACTGTTGTGTGTGTGTGTGTGTTGGTTAATGTAAATATTTGGTTTTTGATTGTCATTTGAAGTACGCTTCAGTACAGTTCATTATTATTTATTTTTATTAGTGCACATGCTGACTCTTTCCAAACATTTGTAAAAAGACAACTTGACTGCCAGCAATTTTGTAGATTAATGTCATCAAAATGATACTCAAATAGTAAAAAAATAGATTTTTAATGCGAAAATTTACAGATTTTACAAACTTTTTGCGTAGTTCTATCTATTCAATGTTTTCCCAAGTATTAAAAGCATTTAATTAACAATACAGTGGACCCTCGGTTAACGAAACGGTGTAAGCCTGTTTGCATTTAGAAACGAAACAGGGGAAACCCCGAGTACACATTTTAGTACTATTCAGTGTGACCGTTTTAGCATTATTTTGCATGAAATTTAGCTGCGAAATATGCATGGGAATCAGTGCTGTCAGTTTAGCAATTTAGTTGCTAGATCGAGAGAGATTCTGAATGTGTGAGAGAGAGATTCTAAGTGTGTGAAAGAAAAAGAGAGACAGAGATTCTGAGTGTGAGAAAGAGAGATTCTGAGTGTGAGAGGGAGATTCTAATTGAGAGAGAGGGAGAGAGATTCTAAGTGTGAGAGAGAGAGGGATTCTAAGTGAGAGAGAGAGAGAGAGAGAGAGAGAGATTCTAAGTGTGAGAGAGAGAGAGGGATTCTAAGTGAGAGAGAGAGATTCTCAGTGTGAAAGAGAGAGATTATAAATGTGAGAGAGAGAGATTTTGAGTGTGTGAGAGAGAGAGAGAGAGCTTCTAAGTGTGAGAGAGAGAGGGATTCTAAGTGAGAAAGAGATTCTAAGCGAGAGAGAGAGAGATTCAGAGAGAGAGAGAGATTCAGAGTGAGAGAGAGATTCTCAGCGAGAGAGAGAGATTCTGAGTGAGAAAGAGGGAGATTCTGAGTGAGAAAGAGATTCTGAGTGAGAGAGAGATATTCTGAGTGAGAGAGAGATTCTGAGTAAGAGAGAGATTCTGAGTGAGACAAATTCCAAGAGAGAGATAAACACTAACACTATGGCACTAACACACAGACGTCTTGAATTGGTGCAGGCAGGCTTAAATAGCCTTCCGTGAAGCTAGAACCAGTTGGGAATTATAAGAGGCTTGTTGTGAAAATATTTTAAATTAGATTTTATTTTATTTTAAAATTGCTATTTTTAGGCCTTTTTATTAACATATTTGTAACTTTTGCATATCGAAATCAACTTTTCAAAGGTTTCAAATACTTTAAAAATTATTTCCAGCATTTTCACACACATACACACACAGCGCAAGGCAATCGTTGCTACCGTCGTCGCCCTATACAACAAAAAAGGCCAAAACCTTTGTTTTCGTTTTTATGCGATTTCAATTAATGGAACCATAACAGGTTTTAATATTTTATTTGAGCTATCGCCATCAGTAATAAATAGTCGATACTTATCGATAAGCTTAGCAAATTTTTTTTTTATAATTTTTGCAATTTTTAGCAACTATTTTTTACCAAATCTATCATTTTTTGCCTCGGAGATTCTGGCAGCACTGTTGGGAATAAAGGTTTCGATAAACGAACATTTCGCTTAAAGACCAAGATGCTGGAGCCAATTGTGTTCGTTAACCGAGGGTCCACTGTACTGTACAGATTTTACAAACTTTTCCATCTATTCAACCTGTTTCCACGTATTCCAAAACATTCTATTGATTATGCGAAAAATATATACAGCACTTGATTAACAATACTTTTAATTTTCAGCTCTTATACAAATGTATAATCCTTTCGAATCAACGCAGCTTATTAAACATATCAATTTTTCATAAAGCATACAAAAAAACATAAATCTCGCAAGAGCACCACTTGAGCAACAGTCATATAAATTGTTACAATTTAAACTTGGGCAAATAGCAACCAGCAACCAGCAGCAACCAACACCAGCAACCATTAACACACACTTTGGATGGGCAGGCACCCTCATTTGCAACAACAACAACAACAGCATAATCAAACATTTTGTGCGTTATAAGGGACGGTCGTTGATAGAGTTGCACACATATGGAACTTTATTAGATACAAATTCTTGGGATTTGCCTTACGGCTTCATTGGGAGTTAAATGCTATGCAGCAGCCAGCAGCACACTGTTGTAACCTTTGTGTCTCCCCTCCTCTCCGCGCCATCGTTTAATGCTCGCCTTGCTACGCCGATGCTCATGTAATAAAAAAATAATGCGAGACGTCAACCATTTTATGGATAGTTGCTGTTTTTTTTTTTTTTTTTTTTTTTTTTTTTTTTGGGTGCAACACAAAGGGGTTGATGTGGCAACGGGGCATTATGCTAGCTAGCTAGCTGCTCCTGCTCCTGCTGAGGGCACTGGACGATTTGTTGCAATTTTAAACACGTTCATGTACATGGGATCGCTCTGTATGTAGCCATTTTTTTTTTTGCTAACAACTGTGCTCCGCTGGCGATCCCATTGAACCGACGACGATGACTACCCTTAAAAACGCAGTCGCTTTGGCGTTTCAAGTGCGCAAAAAAAAGGTTTTGAACTTGTACAACAACAGCAGCAACAACTAGATGCAACAACTACTTAATAGTAGCGGGTCTTTGCAGCGGGGTTCGTTCGTTTGAAAAACCCGCAATTAAATATGCGTTTTTTTTTTTTTGTACAGAGGTCCGCCCCTGTTTTTCATTTTGCAGCATGTTGCCGTTGTTGTCGATCCGTGTAACTTTTGTTTATTACGCGTAATTGCAGTTACTCTGATTCTCTCTCACTCTCCCCATCTCTTTTAATGTGTGTGCCTTTTGTGTGCTCCTTTTTGCAGCTGCCTGCATTTTAAGTCGGCTCTGCTCTTTTGAAAATACACTGCAGCTATCACGCGGCGTATACTTGATATAGTTATTGTTACTATTAAAAACGTTGCCTTAAACGTTTAAAAACTTTAGATTCTCAGCTATCAATCAGTAATAATGTGTCTATAATCCATATAGTCTGAAACCCATTTTCCAGTTCGATATACATATTATATATCCTAGCCTCGATGGGAACAAAGCTTTTAGCTGCTCTTTTTTCACAGCGTATAATGCCATTTGGCTTTGTTAGCCAACTTTATTTCAACATGCTACTAACTCCAATAAATACAGTTGGCAGACACAACCAGTTGAAATGTTAAAAATAACAATCTACCGGGGCGGAAAGCGGAGGCAAAGCCCGCCTGTCGGCAAATTACAGTAAAATAAATGGGAATTTATATTTAAACACAACAACAAGCAGCTTGCAACTGTAAATTGCTTGCCATACTAAAGCAATCTAGTAGTAGTTAAACTAACTAGTCTTTTTCTTGCTAAGAATTGCACATTTGAAGTCAAACAAAATGGCGTCGGCGTCATTTGATTTGTGATTTGTGTGGCGTGTGTTAGTTAGTTTTGTGTTTGGGAATTCGCGTGCAAGGACGATAATTTGCTACCTTTAGTTTTATCGTTGAGTATCATTACAAAACCAGATGCAATGTATGTGTGTATTGTCCTTTATATAGAAAGAGGAATCAACCCCCTGTTGTTGGTGTTGTAAGCGTTATTGGAGCGCGCATCTTTTGTCAATATTTGTGCTGGGCATGTAAACAATTTAATAGGCTGTTAGTTGTTGCTCTGTGTACTTAACAGATATGAAAAAAAACCGCCGTTACAGCCACTTGACAGCTGTTGCAATTTACGCTTGATCTAAATCCAAAAAATATTCAGCTTCTATATTTGTGTTTGTGCCTCTGGGGGGTTGGATGGTTGGCTTGGTTTGGTTTGGTTGATTGTGTGTGCTGAGATTTTGTATCTTGTTCATTCCTTATTCATGGTGTTTGTGCAAGGCAAATAGTTTATTTAGCGCTTTCCACTTTTTTCGAATCTGTTACTAATAATGCTTGTCAGGGTTTTCAATTGGAAACATGTAAACTTGAAACCAGGTACTTTTCTATTTGCTTAATTTAATGAGGCATGCTTGGAAATAATCAAAGCTAACACTATATACAGGTACTTTGGTTATCTCCAGCTTTTTGAAAATATTTCAAAAAATACATTAGATTGTGCACAACCCTTGCGGGGATCGAACCCGCGACCTTTGGATTAGAAGTCCAACGCGCTATCCGCTGCGCCAAAGGGTCTAATTATCTCATGGTGTCTTAGCACCCAACAAATGTTGCCACAGCAATACCATAATACTACTATATATTGTTTTAAAAACATCTTAACTTTATCATATTCTTATTGATATAAGAGCAGTCTTTAAACATGTCTCACAACGTTTTGCTGTGTAAACAAACCATTTGGAGCACAACATTTTGTAGCTTGCCACCGAAACAGCTATTTAAATATGCGTACGTATATTTATAGAACCGAAATCTTGCGCTGCGCTCTACAATCACACACCAACACACATATAGGTGTTTATGTATCTACAAAGCATAAATATGTATGTATGTATGCTGAACTTGAACACTTTCATTGATGTTGCAGCTGCGGCAGTTTTGGAGAGCCAATCGATATGAAGGAACAGTATGTTAGTAATGCTTTTTAAGGGATTTAAACTTATGCAGAAAACCCCCTTCCCTTTGCACACTATCTAAATATTTGTCGGGGCATTCAAGTGCTCAATTTGCCCGTTTCGAACATTTTCATTTTCATTTGCATTTTATGCTCAGTGCCGTGTTACTCTTATCGCCCACTGTGATCTTCATGCGCTTTTGGCTAATAAGTACTATAGAATTCGACCAACCGACCGACCGACCCAGGATAGATATGTACTTGCTGAGTTTTCAGTTTATTCAGGGTTGTTCACCGAAAAATATTCCCGTAACGTGACTGCTTGCAATTACTCAACGTTAGATGTTGTTGTGGCTGTTGCTACTTTTAGTTTGTTAACAAATTAATCAAATCGAACACCAGGCACAAAAAAAAAACGTAGCAAACACCCAACGAAACCTTCCTTGCCTAATAGAGTAATCGTCGAAATGTGAAAGCCTCCTTCTCCTTTCTCAACGGACAAAAAGTCAAAGTTCTTATCTGTGCTTTATCTTACTGCCTGTTGTTGTTTTTTTTTTTTTTTTTTTGTAGTGTCCCCTTTTTTGGGGAGTTTTCTCACTTTTCACAGCGTGATTTATATGCTCCTTCCGACATTTTTACTATATTGGACTCCGGGCAGATTATGTAAACGTTTTTTTTTACGCAAATCGTACACTCGAAACGGATATTAAATTTTATTGCTCTTGTTGCCATGACTTTGACTTGGGTTGCACGGTTGTTGCCCCATTGTTATGTTCATTGAGCATTGAAGTAGTCGTTGGCATTGTCAATTAGACTGGACTAATCGGAATGCCAATAATGTGCATTTTGCTTCTGCTACTGGCAGTTGGATAGTATGAGTTGAAGGTGTTTTTTTCCTTGTTTAAGTTTATTAAAGAACCCATTTTACTTAAAATATTAAAGAGATCATATTTCTTCATACATACCAAACATCCTTGAAACTGTACATATAATAAATGTATGAATCTGTTTAAATGCAGCTGCCGTTATGCTAGGCAATCCAATAAGATGGGGTGCAAATGTTATGCAGCAGTCGCAACGCCCCGACGATGACGCCCCATTCTCAAGAAACCCGTCTTAGACTCGTACGCGTGGCACGCGTTTGACAAGGACATTTGCTACTGAGATTTGCACATGTTCCATCATTATCATCATCAGAGATTTTAATTGCTACATATGCGACAATCGCACACACTCTGCCTACGCCTCCAAAGGCACAAGATTCCGATGGTACCCTCGTGCTTCAACTTTGACTAGTTGTACGTCTGTGGCGGCTGATGTTGTTGATCCTTCCGGTGGCGGGACACACAATACGACGGCTGAGCATCAAGACAGGAAGCAATGTGCGCGGATGAACAATTGTGTTCTTAAGGCACAGGCGCAGCTGCCCTAAGTGGGCAAGGATAATCAAATGGTGGCTTATTCTACACACACACACAATGTACTTGTTTACTCCTCTCTCTGAATGCCTGTGAATGATCATTATTATTTGTTGATTGTTGTTGAGAAACCGGTTGCGTCTTTTGGGCGTTACCTAGACCTTGTCCTTCGCTCTGACATTTGATTTTGCTGGCTGTGTGTCGCTTTTGCGCGATTGCTTTGCTTTTCAATTTCGATTTCGCTTTCGGCAGCGGAAACGCTTTTTCTTTCTTTCCTCTCGCATATTTCTACGGTTGTTGACACGCGATCCTTGCCAAAGATACTCGAACGACTTGGATTCAGCGGTTGCGTCTGGCGCGTGTGCCGGCTTCCTGTTAATTATATTCACGTAAACTGTCAAAATGTGCAAAATCAAGCAGCTCCTCCCCCAACCCCTGCCTTCAACTAGGGTCCCACTGTAATTGAAAGCGAAATTTTATGCTTTCATTTGTTTGCCTTGTTCAATATTAAATTAAATGCATATGATTTTTTTGGCGTTTAACTTACTGCATTGTATTCCCTCGCTAGCATTCTCTTTTGTGCTGTCAGTTGCTCTACTTGTCCTTTGCTTCTTCTTTCTCTATGTGTGTGAGTGTCTTTGTTTTGTGCTTTTGTAAATACGGAACAACTGCTCATTAATTGTCGGTTCTTGTGTGTACTTTTTTATACTTTCGTTGTCGTTTTGTCGCCCTTATCGACAACTTCAGATTACAATTTGGCTCGTGCTAAATTTATTTAATTTCTTGCTTTTTCTTGAGAAATGCAAACGTTAGAGATGCCACTTGTCACTATTACAGGGCTGACAAATTGCTTTGTGACGAATCGGTGCACGAATGCTATCGATAGTAGGTTTAATTGATTATCGATGTTAAGCTTGCAAATAAAATATACGTTTATATATAATAAGCGTCTTTGAATCAGTTTAATTTTGCTTATTACCAAATAAGAAATCTTAATTGTTAGGGATCGATAGCAATTATAGAGGTATTAAGTTTTCTTAAAGCTAGTACTTCTAGTAAACAGCTGACTCCAGAAGAAAACGATCAACAACTTACTCTTTGAATGATTTGAAAATTCCCATGATACCTTTGATTTTTTAAAATTACCGCTTGTTATTTGCTCGCTTTCTAATTGCCTTGTTTTCTCAATCTGTTAACTCCTTTTAGTTGGCGTCACGCTTCCCAGCGTCTTTTCAGTCTACAAATATTTAGCTAATTATCGTGTTCAACGAATTTATCGCACATTTCGAAAAAAAAACTCACACACTTTCAATAAATGTGTAACAAAATAAGTTTAAAGGCGGCCAGCTCAAAAAAAAAGAAATACTAAGCGGAAAATATGTACTTCCTGTCATAAAAAGCAACAACAGCAACACTAACACTTCCGCGTGACAAATGTCTGTCGCCTGTTTGAGAGGGTTGAGAGTCCTTAACAACCTGCAAACAGGACAAGTCAAACGGTTCAAACCCAAAGCGCGTGTCGACTATTTTATTTTGTCGAGGCCCCGAGGACATTATTACCATGTTCAGTGCTCAGTTCCCAGCCCAGAGTTTGAAGTCTAACCCCGTTTAAATAGCTGCGGTTAAGCGCATTACGCAACATTATGACATTCACCTACCCAATAAAAATATGCGACACGCGACTGAAGACCCAAAACAGCCAATACAATTATAATTGCAACAAATTGAACGACGCTCCCGGCACGCGTTCTATTAGCTCATCTTCCGGTAGCCAGACTCAGACTCAAACTCAGCCTCAGAGTCTCTCAATTCGAAACAATAGAGTTTGGGGTTGGGGGAGACAAGCAGTGAGAAACGCCCACTTATATGGATTGGGTGTATGACACAGTCCGGTTCATGTTTGTTGTTTGTCTCGTGTAGTCCTTTAGCACTTTGTTTGCTCCTCTAGTTCGCAATTCGTTGTGTGTTTTCCTTTACCCTGTTATACAAGTTATCAGTGGAGTAGCTTAGAGCTATAGAGTGTAATCCGGATATTGGTAAAATCTCTTCCTATTTTTAAAATGTTTTATTATTCTGTATATTACTTTACTTGTATTGTTTTCTGATTAACCATCATAACCTTATTTTTACAGGGTATTTTCTATTACATACTCTGCTGTGAAACATTCTTACAGGTTCTTTATTAGTATTTGCCGTATTTTTTCTGTGGGTGATTTATTGGCTTTTACCTATTTCCGGTCATGTATCTAGTATGAGGGTATTGTGTGGGAAAGAGGACTTCATTGAGCGTAATGATGTTTAAGTAGTTATTATGAACGTGTTTTGTTTATGACACATTCAGTTGGCTTTTTGACATCCACTTCAATCTGGGCGTGAACAGGATATTAAACTAGAAATACGACAGTGTTTTTGATATGTTAATAGCTCGAGCAGTATGCATATTTATTGTTAATATTTCAATCTAAGATTCTTCTTAGCCAGTTGGAAGGGTCTTCTTGAATGTAATCCCTGTGGTGAGTTCCTTTGTTTGTTATCTGATTTTCTTTGGTAATAATAATCATAAAATATTTTTACATAGATTTCTTGATGCGAAAACCACAGCTGCTGGTCAAACACAACAATAAACTACTAGTAGAGAACTTATCAACAAATTAAATAGATTATGGTTGCACAATGTGCAAAAGAAAAAAAAATGCAAATTGGAAGAATTTTCGGCGAACCATAACCAAAAAATCGATTAAGAAACATTTTAATCTTCTGAAATTATGTTTTATATATTTCCCATCTACAATCGGCATTATTTCTTGCCTGTCAAAATACTGTCGGCACATTTTCCTATCGAGCCATGAGAAAGGTGTTTTGTTCGTGTTTGAACCAGGCCGACACAATGGTGTCTGCTACCTAAATGTGGGTGCAGTACGATCAGTATGATGCTCTTGGTTCCTAAGTTGGCTATTGTGTTTGTTAGCCGGGTAATTATTGGATTTGGGTCTGGCTACAACAAAAGGATTAGACATGTAGTTTTCAATGATTAGTTGCTTAATTGAGCCAAAATGTATGCACAGCATATAAAATATTTGCTTTAAATATTTTGGTTAAATTATGAAAGGGTACACGAAACGTCATTTAGCCGCAAGGATACAGACAAGACTGTGATTCCCACAGCAAAACAAGAAAAAATTCAATGAAAAATGTTTATCTCAAGCATGAGAACAAACAAAGGGGTTTACTTTCTAAAGAAACTAATGTTTGATTTTGATATTTTAGTGAAAAAGAAAATAGAAGTACTTGACTGGGCTGCACAAATTTTTAACGTTTCCCCCAAATCTTTGGCTATAACAGTTATCCACACTATAATATCCTTATATCAAGCAATGTTTAATGAAGCGGACTTAGCTTAGCACAGATAATTGGCAATTCAGCTTAGGCTTCTTATAAGAATAGCTTTTCTGTTCATAATTCCACCCAGAGTGACTTCGAGCAGATGGGCCTCACTCCATATATTTTCACACTCAATTTTGTTAATCAATAAGTTTTGCCAACGCAGCGGTAAACCGATGTCAAAACGTTTAATTTCCCTTCACTTAACCACAATTTCCGGTAACACCTACCCGAAAAAAATGAAAGAAAGAAAAGAACCAGAAGGACGCCCCCTATGTGAACTGTCGCGACAGTCAACACATCAAATCAAGAGGTTTGGCTGTCAAAACGTATGCACTGAAAATATGACAGGAGTTGGAGTTGAATATAAATGCCTAAATACGCATGGAAAGCCAATTAGGAAGAAATAAATCACATGGCATGTGTGCGAATTCTGCTTGTGAGCAACGCCTCTTTCAAAGACTCGAGCACATCACAACGCAAACAAAGCCACATACCATATACTAGTACGACTACTTCAGTATTAAAGACAACCCCACATCACAGTTCACAGCCAGCTTGCGTGAAGAATCTGAACAAGTGCCAAAAGCTGATTTCACTGTAATTACAATTCACACTCTCTCCCAGCAAACAGCGTACGGATGCTGCAGCAGATTTTGAGACCCCGGGAAAAACGTCGTTGAATATATAGCCGTAAATGTGTTCTTTTTGTTTGGCAGCACTTAAGCAACGCCCCCTCATCCAACCACCCCAGAAGTACAACCCATCCCAAAAAGGACAGACGACACTCAACAGCATACAACTTTTTGTGTATGCTGTGGCTGCGGCTTGTGTTGGTGATGAGCAGAGTAAAACCCACAAACAGACACACCTACTAACCGACAATACTAAGCAGCAAACTCTTTCAGTATTCAGTATTTGACTGCTGGGTGGCTGGGATGTGTTTGGGTGTTGGGTGGTTTGGGTTAAGCGCGTTGAACGCGTGTCAGGCCTACCACTAAGTAAACAAAGACCTGGCAAGAACCAAACCATCACATGGCAGGCAGGGGCAGCAATAGAAATGTCACAAACAAACCGATTAAACAAGTACTTTTCCCAACAAAACAACACAGTACAAAAAAAAAAAGAACGCAACACACCCACCGCACACCACACTGCATCCACAAAAAAAAAAAAAAAGGAAAAATAAGTTGTGCTAAGAAATGATCTAGGGTTGACAAGGCTGGTTATACTAGACCAATAACAACCCTTTAAAACCTTGCTAAGATCAATAAACTGGGTGATTCAATTTGCCAAATGCTTTCGACTTTTGGATGCAGGGGGGGGAAACTTTAAAGCCTTTACTTCGGTTATATCCATAAGTTTCTGGTCACGCGATTTGCTTTGTCCCATTCATTTCATTTTCACACAAATTATGCTAATGCGCATTAAGCCTATTAGTGTCAATTAAAAGCATATTTCGTGTTGTTTTTTTTTGTGTCTGGGTGTGAAGGTTTCATCTTTTCATCTTTGTTTGACCGGAATATGATTTACTTTTCCGGCTACCGCGTTTTACTAAAAGTTTTTGCAAATGTCAAACGCAACACGATTTAAATTGTAATGCGATTACTTAGTGAACTGCTTGAAAAATCTTTTTTACAAAGTTTTGAATGTCAATTAACACATGAATTTGTTTTGCAAGATGGAAGTTTAAGAATCTTAAACTGTTCCAAATCATATAAAAACTTTAAAAAACATCTTTTAATATAAAAAAATAAAGCTAGAACTTACGTTTTAAAGAATGCCATCCCGAAACTCTGCCATTTATTTGAAATGAATTCGAAATCAAAGCTAAGCTACAGATTTTTCACAGTTCCGCCCCTAAGTTTATGTCGACATTCGTTTTCTCATACTTCTCTACTAAACCACTAAAACAATTTATAATTCACAGCTTTGCCTACTGTTTAACACACCTGCCCAGAGCCATTACAAATTAATCTTTGAAATTGAAATCCAGTTCTACTTAGAGAAATTACAATTTCCAATGAAAAACACACAAAAAATCAAAGCATTGCCAAACAATGCTACACATTTACATGGACCTTGTCGTCCAGTTACTTGCATAATCTGCTGTAAGCCATAGCGATTACAAGGCATTGTATAAGAGCGAAAAAGCAGGCAATGTATCCATGAGATACATTTGCTGGATAGTTCAAGCTGTGTATGTGAGTGTTTGTTACCATGTGAGCTACTGACCCAACAAACCTAACAAACAATAATGCACAATGTTAATAGGGTCCAAGACCACAAAGGAGTTCTACACTATATACTCGAGGGAAACTCAACAGCTGCTGGGCAGGACTACTCGATGGGTGGACATACACACTAAAGACGTAAGTGTGTAAGTGGCGTGGGTGTATTTGTGTCCGAGCAACTAATATCCGTTTTGCCAAATGAAACAATTGCGGTGTTTGACCAATTTCACAATTGATATAATCCTGTAAATCGCTATATTAGCGACGTTGAGGACGAGAACGACGACAAGCAGCAGCGGGAGGAGAAGTCTGCTGTCTGTATTGTGAATACTGTTTGGCATACTACGATTGTGAAATTAAAATGTTTTGAGTTCATTCAAGAGTAAACAGCACACATTGAACACATTGCGGGCAACGTTGCAATGAAGGTTTATAATAATATTTTGCTAACCTTCTTTTCGCTTGTAAAAGTTCAAAAAGATTTCGCCCGCTCATTGTAGGCATTTAACGATTACCGACACAGATTAAGGGATGTTCGCACAGCAGCTTCTTCTTAGTCCTGAGACTGAGTTTTTCCTTTGGTCTATGGACAATCGGCTTTTGAGCATGCGCGGCAGGTTCTGTTGCCGTTGCCCTGTGGTCCTTCATACGAGCGCAATTAGACGAGTTTACGCTTTTGTTTTCAATAGACGCATTTCGGCCATTCGGATCCGTTTGATCCGCTCTATCCTTAAATCTGTGCACTCGACCATGTTTATCTTCTTTTTCTATGACCGATTCTCTTTCTCTCTCTCTACGATTTTGCCATTGTGCCGCGAGTATTTGGCGCGTTTAAATAGATTAACCGCCTTGCAAATTGTTTCGTTTCTATCTCAGATCTGAGCAGTAGCTAAGACGATTCTGCCTTAAGTTCTCTCTTCAGGCGTTGAGTCAGGTTTGCGTGCCTGTTGATTGTTCTATGAACACACATAGTTCCTTCTCCTACTTCCTCTGTCTCTATCTGTTTTCCTGCTTTTTTTTTTGCCTGTCTTGTAATTAGCTGTGGTCGCCTTTGTTTGCTGTCCTAATCTCTAGTAAATTAGTTCATTAAGAGGTTAATTCCTCACAACACCCACAAATTACTTTACCATTGAATAGGTTCATGCATACTAGACGGCTTCTGTTGTTTTTGTAGCTGCCAACACATGTATGTACATATTAGTAGCCTAATTACTTTTTGTTCATTTTCGTTAAGCATTAACAATTAAAGAAAAGATGCTTAATGCAAGCTAATAAAAAAGTTTTAATAAACTCATAGGTTATTGTACAAAGCCATTTACATTTACCTTGAACCCCAAATGGAGTTCATATTGTCAATCGTTGTACATAGAGATGTGCAGTTTGCATTTAGTTAGCTAAATACATTTTCACAACAACATGCAACAAAAAAAGGCATACACATAAAAGCTGCACTATAAAATGACGAGTCCACAACAACAACAACTGGACAAAAGCAACAACAAAACTGTCAACAGTGAAAAGCTGACTACTGATGGCTGCCTATTGCCTGCTGACTCCTCCAGGGCATCGACGGGTATCGTCCTGAGGTCTGGTCGTGCAACTCCTCTCTCTCTCTCTCTCTCTCTCAGTAATGGGCTGCGCCAGGTCACAAAAGCCGTGCAAACATGCCGAGCACACACAGACAGAAAGCCAAATGGGCGGTTGGACTTCGTGGATAGGGAAAGGATGCAATGAGTAAACACAAATGCAAAACTTGAAAAATTGCTGCAAAATGTGCAAAAATAAAATATGAAAAGTGCAAATGCGATAGAGAGCCGAATGGGCTGGCCATTTGTTGCGTCAGCCAGAGAGAGACTATATAGAAAAGAGCGAGAGAAAGGTTGAGTAGTAAACTGTGGTCGGCTTTGTTTTTTACTTTTTATCACCTCCACCCTTAAAATGGTAAGGATTATTTGTTCTTCTTGTGGTTAAGTTGATGTGTGATATTTCTTTTTGGGTTTAAACTTTAATTAAATTAAATATAATATTTTATATTGAATTTAACTTATGAGATACCTATGTGTTATTCAGCTAACCTTCTTTGTTAACCAAAATCATGTTCACAGTTCAATTTGGCTTAAATGTATCGAGTGTAAATGTCAACTGTGGAGATACTTTGCTTATTTGCTAATGTATTGCTCCCAACGATTACGTAATAATGCATCAAAATGGCGCTGCTCTCACTGACGTCTGTCTGTCTGTTATCCTTGTCCCGCTTGTTAGACAGCCATTCTGTGTACTTCTTGGCCTTGCCAAGTTGTGCTTTTGGCTACAAGCTGCAGCCGCATTACAGCCTTGACTCTGGCAGTAGCAGTGAGGATTTGAGAATAGCCGCAACGCGCTACTTCGCTGCCTTTTTGGACGTAAACGTGAACGTGAACGGGAAACTCCAAGAGCAAACAGAATCAAGAAATTCAACGTTGCCGCTGTGCGATATCATCAAAATGAATATAAGATTATATTTACCAAGGCGAGTAGAGTGTGGGGAGAAGGTAAAGGTGGACGCCATTGCTATTATGCGCAGGGTGACAGAGAGAGAAAGCAATGGAGAAGGAGATGTGCAAACAAAGACACTGATAAAACGAAATGCCAAACGGCAATTGAAATGCATAACAAAGACATTGCACACTGGAGGATCAGAGATGTAGACGGAGAAGATGACGGGCATGGGCATGAGCTTTGGGCTCTGGCTCGTTTGGACAAGTTAAAGAGGCAACGTCAACTCTTTTGAGTAGGCGACCAGAGGCGCTGCCATTTCGGTGTCTGGCTGCGCATCTTGCTTTGGATGCTTGTAGAATCTGCTTGGGGGCTCTGTACGGGGAGCTCAAATCAAGTGTGAACAGAATACGGCCAAGCCCTCACGTTTTTTTTTTTTTTGGTCTGTTCTTCCATTTTATTTTTCTTACTCGGTTGCCACTTTGCGTGGATGCCACCCGCTTGACAAGGAGCACCCCATGTCACGGATACGTTTCGTTACCTAAGGCAACACTCTCTCGACCACTCTCCTTTAGCAGACAGACAGCCAGCTTCTTCTATACGGCTATCTCACTCGCTCGCTCTCGCTCTCTCTCGCTCACATTGCACTCCTGCGCATCGTATGTATATAAATATTTTAGGGGCGGGCTCTCTGCTTGCGTGTTGTTGTTGTTGGTGTTGTAGAAGTAGTGGTAGTGGTAGTATTTCGTATATTATTCCAATTCGACATTTTGTGTGTGAAATTCATAAAGCGGTTGACGTCGCTGCCGGCGTCAGCGTCAGCGTCAGCGTCATCGTCGACGTTAACAGCAACAGTAATGTCCCCATCCAATCTGAACGTCATTATGATGTTGCCGTAGTCCTTTTGCCTGCTACTATTGCTCATGCTGTCTCGCTTCAACCAAATGGCAGCACGTACTGCATGTATTTATAAGGGTGGTTTTCCGCACCCCTCAAGTACGAGTTTGCTCAGTTAACAGGCCCAGTCAGACCCAGACCCAGAGTCCTGCGACCGATAGTCCTTTTCATAATTCTTAAGGCCACACTGCGTCGTGTTTGCTTTCATTCCGCTTCGGTCGCTCAGTCTGTGCGGAGCTTCATTTCTTTGTAGTGTCTCGAAATTTGCGTAAATACATACATACAAACATACCTTTTTGTGAACAAAAAACAAAACTTTTAAAATCAAGACAAGTCAAACAAGTTGAACAAGTGAACACTGCAACTGCGAAAAGTCTCAAAACGCTAACTTCGGTATTTAATTGTGTTGAAAGTTTAATGTTAAAAAGTTAAATACTGTTTAAATCGAAGCAGTGCCAACAAATTGGATACATCTGGGCAGCGCCTAAATATGGTTTACTTTGTACGTATCTTAACAATATTTATTGGTGACAATTTTAATATTGAACTATATGCAAAGGCAGTGGAGTAGTATTACGTGTCCTTATTACAGAAAAATAGAGAATATCTTGGAAGCAAATCTTTTATTAATTTTTCTGCAAATATACTTGGATCTTAATTCATTAGAGTCTTTAAAAAAAATATGATATGTTACGATTTTCCTTTCAACCAATGAACATTAAAATATAATAATATATATCAGCTATAGCTTTGTTCCTTATCCCTTATTTTTTCTGCATCACAACTCTAAGATTTGCTTTTCCCCTATATATTTTATCACATCAAGGTTGAAATTTTTTTCTTATTTTGAAAAGAGCGAAATTATTGCAGACACTTTCAGCTTGAACTTACAAGTGGCCAATGGGGAACACTTATATGATTTAAGCAAACACTAACTAAGCTTAAGCTAATATGTGTATGTGTTAATAAAACCAAGTGTCAAGCACCAATTGAACGCTCAGATCAGGGTTAAAATTGAGTCGCCCTCATAAGGCGCAACTTAATAGAATTAAAAGCACTTGGGCATAAAACTATTCCCAGCTCCGTATAAACATTAAGGAGAAGCTACTTACTGAGGCGTCAAATCAAGTTAATTAAAAACGGCAGGCACAGTGGGTTATATGTACGATGTATGTATATGTGGTAAAATTAAAGGCCCGAGCTAAAGCGCATGAAAACCATAATATAACCGAAAACGGATGTCGCCCATTATTAACACTTGAGGAAGCACGCATGGAGACGGAGATGGCGACCAAGCCAGAGATGGTAGACTTTACACTTGCACTCAAGTGGAAACAATTCGATGAGAGGTGCAAATAATACAAGAATTTAGCAAGACCCGCGCTAAAAAATATGCTTTATGGCCTCGGAATTGCATGTCGTGTGTTGTTTGTGTGTGTTATGATTGATTTAACTGCAATGATTTTTGGCAATATGCTGTGCAGGAGCTAAAAGAGTTGGCCTGGTGCCTGCTGATTACTTGGTTGGGTCCATTGTTCGGGCTAAGTCGAGCGTGGGGAAAGTAACGCACGGGTTAAGAATCAAAAATACACAAATTCTTTAGTCGTATTTTACATAAATTTTACATGATTTGTGTGTGGTTTTGTTTTAATTGCAACCCGCTGACTGGGCAGCCACAAAGAGAGTGGAGTGTAAAGTATAGAGTGTGTGTCTGCGTGCTCCCGTTGCGATTTGCCAATGTGTGTATGTGAGAAAGGATTGGCACGCCCCTGCAACAATGCTGAGTTTGTTTGTATTTGCCATCGTTCGATTAGTTCTACTTGAGTGGATTAGATTCAGAAGAGAAGGCGTATGCTATATATTAATTGATAACCCGTTGCTTATTTGCATACACACCAACGAACTGCTGTGACTTACCTTTGTTTTTTTTTATTTTCTTTGATTTTGCAGAGTCCGCGTGGCATGCAACCGTGTAGTCCATCGGGAGTTGTCGCTATGATGCCGCCATCAAAGAGTCCAATCATGGAAACCGCCGCCAGTGATACTAACCAAACCAACAGCAATCATACCAATACAGCTGGCAGCGATGCCAAACGATCTTGTCCCCTAAAGTTCTCCATTGCCAAGATCATGGAGCCGGACAATAAGCCACCAGCTGTACAGCAGCACCATCAACAGCAGCAGCAACAGTTGATGGAGGAGGATCAACCCAATGTGGATATGTATGCAGATTCCGAGCGTTCCTGCAGTCCCATTGAGGTCACCGGTGACGACGATGAGGAACCAGCTGCAATGGCCGCCATTAACTACGATTCGGCTTTCAAGAAGTATGTGCCCGGCTCCAGCTCCAGTTCAGCAACAATCGCTGCTTCGGCCTCAGCATCAGCGTCGGCTGTGCAACAGTTTGTTAGCACCCGTCATCAGGAGCTACTCTCGCAGTATCCTCTCCTCTACTATGCACCCAATCAGCTGATGTGTGCTGCTGCCGCTGCTCAATATGCCGCATTGACGGCTCAACAGCAGACATTGGCCAGTGCTGCACATATCAGTAGCTTCACGGCCTCCCTCAATGCCACGCTACATCATTCACAGTCATTGCGTCGCAATTTGGGGCATCCTTTGGCTGCTGCCGCCGCTGCAGCTGCAGTGGCTCAATCCCAACAACAACAGCCACCATCCGCAGTAGCAACACAACAGAGTCTGGAGAAATCTCCGATACGCACGCCACATGTGCCACAGCATACTAGTCTCAAGCGCAAGCGTTCACCACAAGCCGATCTTACGACACCGCCCTTGACGCTGCCGTCGTTGAATCTGCCCACATTGGCAGCACCCAATGCGCAGCCAGCACGCTCGCGTTCCCCATCCCCGCATGGCTCGCTGGAGGACAACAGCAGTCCGGGCTCAGCCAATGGTGGCAAGCCGAAGACTTTCTCCTGTTTGGAGTGCGGCAAGGTGTTCAATGCACACTATAATCTAACGAGGCATATGCCAGTGCATACGGGCGCACGACCATTTGTGTGCAAGGTGTGCGGCAAGGGTTTCAGGCAGGCATCCACCCTATGTCGTCACAAGATCATACACACCTCCGAGAAGCCGCACAAGTGTCAGACCTGTGGCAAGGCCTTCAATCGCAGCTCAACCCTTAACACCCACGCTCGCATCCATGCCGGCTATAAGCCGTTCGTCTGTGAGTACTGTGGCAAGGGTTTCCACCAGAAGGGCAACTACAAGAATCACAAGCTGACGCATAGTGGCGAGAAGGCATACAAGTGCAACATCTGCAACAAGGCCTTCCATCAGATCTACAATCTGACCTTCCACATGCACACGCACAACGATAAAAAGCCGTACACTTGCCGGGTGTGCGCCAAGGGTTTCTGTCGCAACTTTGATCTCAAGAAGCACATGAGAAAATTGCACGAGATTGGCAGCGATTGCCTCGATGATGATCTGCCGCCGGCATACGAACGCCGACGGGTCTACACTCGACGGGAGCCGCTCTCCAACTACAGTCAGACTAGTCAACTAACGCCGGACTCTTCCTCGGGAAGTATGTCGCCGCCGATCAATGTGACCACTCCACCATTGTCTAGCGGCGAGGCCAGCAACCCTGCCTGGTCGCGTACACCCTATCAGGAGACATCAGCAGCAGCGCCGCCACCCACAAACTTTCATCACCATCTGCAACACTTACATGCTCCACCAGCAGGCTTGCATGGCGACTATCCCGGTAGCTCCCCCTTTCTTCAACTGACCCATCCCGCACAACAGCAGCAGCAGCATCAGCAGCAACATCCACATCCACAGCATCAGCAACAGCAACGCTTGACAGCAGCTGCTCTGGAGAATGTGCCGTTCATAGCCAAAGTCTTTTGACAGAGATACTATGCGGAAAACATGGCTAGTTGCACGGCAACCGCTGCAACAGCAGCAACATCCACAGCTACAGCCACTGCTGTCGTCTCAAAAAGCCTGTCGACAAAGTCTGCAACTAGTTTGAGTAGTGCAGATCTATTGATCGATTGACTGCAGTTTGTTTCAACTGCACAGGAAGCAAAGCCAGAACTTGATGCTACCACAACGGAGCTCAGTTGCACTACTTTGGGTAGTGCTGTGCGTGCTTTGAATGGACTCTTCTAGGATGCGGATGCGGATGGAAATGAGCAACATACATACTTACTTGTCAAGCAGCAAACCCACCAAATGGTTTCAACAATAACCTGTGCAATATACACATCTTAATATATGTAATCAGATTGGTAATCCAATTAGTGAGGGCTATCACTCGCGTTTCGAGCGATCTATACTCGTATATATATATACTTAGTATGTGTGATTTTTTGAGCGAATTTATGTCAATTTGATTTGTATACAAGTGTAAATAATTGAAATAAATGTATTTAATTGTTTGATGACTAAATGTTAGACCTATAAGATGCACATTATATCAATCTCTTAGGTGTATGTATATGTTTTTATTTATAACAGCTAGATAGTACCAAATGTGTAGAATAGATTCGCATATAGGAAAATTTAAATCTGCATTGCGAATTGTATATGTGTCAGTTGGATTTGTAGAATTTACAATTACAAATATATGCATGTATTTGTGGATTGGTTAAATGTCATCAAGTTTTATCAAATTCATTACAATTGTTTAGCACCTAAGTGATATTATTGATAATGTTTAAGCAATAAATCAATTCTTTAACATAATATTTGTATTGCTTTTCGTTACTCTCTTTTTATGAGTTTTCTAGCGAAACAGTTTAGCTTTTACTTAAAAAGGAACCACTCAATCTGCCTACTTCTCAAGCACCTCCAATTTGAATATGCAAATAAAATGCGTCGCTTTTAATACCCCTTACATGGAATGGGTTAAGTAAAAGGGTATAATGGTCTTCCATGTAAGCAACAGATATAAGAAAGCATTTTCGACGCAATAAAGATTATACATTCTTCTTGAAAATCGGGTTAATATTGACGAAGTTATGGGGATCGAAAATTCCATTCAACTCCAAACGATGTTTTTGGTCACAAGTTTTTGGCATGAAAATCGAGTAAAAATTTTGTGTCCAGATTAAGATGCAGTATTATTTTAAGGCTTTTACAAGACTTTGATGTATTTCATTCCAAAGTCGGGTTAATATTGACGAAGTTATGGCTATCGACAATTTCATGCAACTCCCAAGTCGGTTTTTCATCACAAGTTTTTGGGTTGAAAATTGAGTAAAAATTTTGTTTGTAATGGGCTTAGGGAATCTTCTAGTCGGGACTTCTTGCCTAGACCCTTGCTTCTTGCATTTTAATGAAAACAATTAAGGCTGCATTTACGTAAGAGGCGCTTTAATGGGCTCTAAACTGTCTAAGCTGTCAAAACGGGAGACAAAAGTCGTCCACGTAGCATATTCGCAACTTAATTATTGGCGAGCTGGTTGCTCACACAAATGGTGCTCCGTGCAACGCCTTCCAGCCGCGCCCAATTTGCATATCACTTTGATCTGTGTGGAAGAAAATTAAAATGGCGACGTTGTCTGAGACACAGATTGTTGAGGTTGAGGTGTGTGTGGCATCCGCACCTGCTCTACTTTTGTATGACTGGCTTAGAGTTTTAGGTGGCAACAACTAGCTCTGGAGCAAGAGTTTCAGACTACTTGTAAACGTTTAGGTTTTTCTTTTAGTGAGTTTCTTAGGTGAATGGATAATTATTATAACTTTAAGCACAACAGATTTCCTTTTTACTTGCTTTATTTAACTGGGTATGAATATAGAGAAGTATGCGCATGTTTTGCCACTTCAGTTGACATATCATTCCACATGCAACTGCTGTTGATGCTGCCGCTGCTGCTGCTGCTGCTACTGCTGCTTTTGCATATGAATAATTCAAACGAAATCAAATCAAATGGGAACGAAAAAGCGAAATCAAAAGGCATATTACTTTATGCAAATGCAAATATGGATGCGAATGCTCTCTACCTGCGTGCATATGCCTAAGCACACCGCCCACTGCGAGACCCATTGCTGGGATATCCGGCTCCCTCTTCACTTTCCTGACAACTTGGACAGATCAACACACTGAATAGCAAACGCATGACAAATGGCGTATGGTTTGTGCCAAAAAAAAAGCGAATATAAATAAATTCAGATGACTTTTGACACCGCCTCGCGGCATTTCTTTTGAATCCAGTTGGTTGCGACGATGATTTGTATCATCATTGAGCTTTAGCCTTGACAAGCCAAAGGCCAACCCCCAATTTTGTGACGTCAATGGTCCTTCACTTGTTGTCATGTTGTCCGCGGCGCTGATTTGATTCCTTTTGATGTTTGCTTTTTATGCACGCCCAAGCGACAATTTGAGTGGCCTCTTTCGCCACAGGTCCATTTCATCTATTGCAACCATCCGTTAGCCATTATAGTACATCATCATCCATTCACAATCCGCAATCACATTGACACAAAACCGCCTTATTTGGCTAATTGAAGTCTCTGCCAAGACTCTTGCTTTCCCCTTTAACCACCACCACCCACAACTCCAACTGTGTATATCTTACGTAGATAATTCTCCACTTTTCGATTCGCTTAAGCATTACATCCTTGACACTTCGTTTTGCCCAACTGACTTGTAACGCTTTTTTTGCTGGTTGGCATTAATTAAGCTAATTAATTGATATGTCTGTGGTATTGGTGCTGGGAAAGTGCAGGGAAAGTATTTGAATACTACCATTTTATTTAAGGGAATTGCTACTTATATGCATGTTTCTAATAAACCGATTTTAGTGATCATACTTGGATTATATCTATACTTCATATTTATTATCATCTTCCAAGGCTTGTTTATGTCCCCCAAATTGTTTACATCGCATAAACAATTTAGAAGGCGCCATTGCTAAAAAGCTTTGCTCCAAATGTCTGGAGTGTTTCATATTTTTTTTTTGGCTTGCATATTAATAATTTTTTGTTATCAAGGCGCAATCTATGCCACGCCTGCAAAAAACGAGGAGAAATTGTATCAAAACAACTCGAACACGAAACAATGAAAGACAACAACATGTCCTCTCGTTCAGCGACGGTTAAGCACTTGAAATAAAAAAATTATAATCCAATTCCATTGTTTAACAAGAACGGGGAGGAAAAAAAACCAGAATGATGTTAAAATTGCATAGCGCTGTAAGTGTCGACTGCGCTTATCACCTACAACAATGAGGAGAGCAATGAGAGTCCTCCTCCACCTCCTTCTCTGCCTTGCTCATCCTTCGCTAGCAAGGACAATATATTGAGGGGCAACCCCTCGCTCAAGTGTGCGCTGTGGCGCATTCAAGCGTAAATTGCAGGCATAATCTCTTCCGGATATGATTACATTCTTAAGTGATCTGAGTCAGACAGCTGGACAGCATTGTTGCCTCTTGCTCTCATCTTGGCTAAATGCTGTGTGACCTATCAGCTTTGTATCTTTATCTGCGCAAAGAGTGCATGAGTACATCACTCACATCATCGTCATCATCATCATCATACTTACTTACTTATATTGTGCAGCAATATGTTGTGATTACAATTTTTTAAAAAGCTAAAGCTGCATTTTCCTTTGAATTACAAGGACTGTTGCGTCTTCTCAACAACCGCAGGGGGCATGGGATACAAAAAGGGACCCGAAACACAGGTCTTGGGTCTCGCGCTATGATTATGGGCATGAAGTAAGTGTATCATTTGCTGCGCCAACAACAATATGCTGGCAAGAACACTTAACGCTGCCACGGGCGTGGTTCGTTTGCTGTTGTCAACAACATGTTTGGCATTGTTGGTAATTGTGCCGTTAATTGTCGAAGGTGACACTACAACCCCTCACCTATGACACTAAATCCCCTCTATCTGCTGAATGTGAGGGTGTGACAGTGTAAAGTGTTAGTGAAAAGTATTCGAAACATATTACTTTTTCAACTAAAAGTTATAAAGTCTTCAATTCAGTGACGAGCTGAACTCAAAATCGTCCCTTAATCCAAACCATGTGTTGCATTTGGGGTTGCAGATTGGTTGTATCATAGCCAAAGCACAAAGCTGTGAATTTATTAATAAGCTTCAAGAAACATGATGTTTTGTGAGAATGTTATCATTGATGTCATATTGCAATAATGCAATGGATTTTTAGCTTTTGTAAAGGAAATTTTCTGATCCGACTATAACGTAAATGAAAACTTAACTAAATGTTTTTAAGAAATATTAAACATCAAACTATGGAAATATGAACTAATTATGCAAATAATGAACATGTCAAACTATTTCCAGTGCGTCATGAATAAGATGCTTCAACTGAGGCTAAAGCTAGATACATAAAAGCCAGGCCAAGCCATACATATATTATAACTGTATTATAAAAAACATATTCATAACTCGTCAGGCAGCACAAATGGGCAGCAAGGCGACTGACTGACTGACTGCTTGTTTGTATGAATGGGCGTGTCCTTTTATGAGCCATGGTGTGAAAAAGCGTGTAAGAAGTTGACATAAAGCTGACGATGCGGCGACAATGGCGACGGCACTGTATGGTATCCCGGATCGCTCTAAATCTGCATTGGAAGCTGCTGAACTGAACTAATTGAGCCGCGTTACATTAAGTTGAATGCATTTCAATGTGTTGCCAAGCATCAATGGAACATCATCATCACCACACAAACACGCACGTACACATCCAACTTGTCTGTTCTGTCTACTCTGGGAAATGGAACAACTGCCTCTGCCTCCGCCTTAGCCTCTGCCCCTGCTTCCTTCCTTTCTGACCCCCAGTCACACACTTGCACGTTGGCCAAAGCATACTTACCATCTGCACACAAGTATAGAAGTAGGAATGCTTTGCTTTAGACGACGCGTCGATAGTGTTTGTGCAGTATCCAAAACTAACTAACTGTACTTCAAAAATATGCACATAGGTACGTGAGTCCATCAGAGAATATGTATGTACTTGTATCTGTAGGCATAATTTCTATGCAAACATTTTAATTAAAACATATTAGTTGAGCAAACCAGAACACACATCACAAGTAAAGAACACGTTGGAGTGCTCTAGAAAAAGTGTGCTCAACTGTACTGTTATATGTATATACATTCTTGATCAAACCAACTATATTTGCTATGCTTAAGATGGAATAAAATCAAAAATCTATTTTAACATTGAGATTTATTTACTTTTGAGAGTTGAAGAGATTCAAAATTAAATGATAAATAAACTTTTGTGTATTACTTGTATATTGGAAAAAAGATAAGATTATGAAGCTCATAAAGAAAATGCAAAAGCAACCTTGCCGGTAACAAACCCTCTGTCAATTACGAGCAGGATTTGGAGTCGAGGCTGTTGCTTGGTTCAATATTGACACAAGTTAATTGAACCCGAATGGGTATGCAATATCAATAGACGCATGTACTCGCAATGGCTTTGGGTCAACAATGAACTAAATTGAACAACCAAAGAGGGCACTTTTCCAGCTAAAAGGGAGTCGACGTACTTTTTGGGGCCAAAGTTACGCAAAAAGTTTTGAAAAGCGAACTGAAGTGGATTTTTAAGTATTAAATGTGTGGTGTAAAATTCGTCACCTGCTGCGATGGTTCAGCTTTTTGTGATAGATTTAATGCTATTGATATTATTATGTTAAAATTGATTTTTAAGATTGAATTTATTTGATATTTGATGATTTCACTGATAAATTAGTCAAGCTAGCCGAACATCATTAAAAGATGCATGAAGATCTCTACAACATCGGTATAATTGCATATCACAGCGAGTATATAATCCTTCTCGTTACCACCGACCATCAATTGTAAGACGTAACCAAGGTACAATACACCCAACTCTTTTTTTACACGGTAGATACGTTCCTCAGAAATCCGTGTAAAAAAAGAGGCGTTTCCTATAGTAAAACGGGGGATACGTTCCATGTGATTTGAAAACCGTGTAAGATAAAATAAAGAACTATATTTACTTCGAAAAACCGTGTAAAAAAAGTTGAAAGCTATAAAATTTCATACAAATTGTATGTTCATATGGCATTTTAATGAGCATTTAAACTTAAAATACATAATTTATATTGGAATCTGTTAATTAAGAATTAAAGAACAGAAAAATTAGAATGGAAATAAAGAAAAATATTTACATATATCTACATAATTATTCGTCGTTACTTGATAACAAGAGCAATTGTTTGCGACGATCTGGACTAAAGGCGGTATCACCACTGGAGATATTCATCAAATCCAATGGTGAGTGTCATCCGGTAATAGAGTTTTGAACTGTCGGACTACTTTCCGAAAGGTTTTGCGCCGTCGACTTTTTATATTAAGAAATCTTTTATAGAACTTATGTGAAAAATATGTGTGTCAGACAGAGACAAAACATGTTCCAATCTCATGCTGACATTGTAAACGCGCCTTAAGAAATTTCGAATAAGGGGATTTCCCCAGTTATTACTATGTATGTTCTTTTCAGCAATGGTGCCAAGTGTTGTAAAAACAAACATAATTACAAAACCGTACTAGATAAAAAGAAAAAAAAAAAATTTGAAAAAAAATTTTCAACCGTGTAACTTCAAATCCGTGTAAAAAAAAACCGTGTAAAAAAAGAGTTGGGTGTATATGTACAAATGCCAAGGAGACAATGCATCCACTTCAATATTTTTTTCTTCTATCAAATATATCATACAGCAATATAACACCCAGATATGGACCACATCCAATAAAATCGCATGGTGTAATAACTGAAAATAGAAATACGGCAAACGTTGCACCAAGCGCTTATAAAATGAAAAATGTTTTCAAAATATAAGTAGCTTAGCTTAGTATGCTGCACACTTTACTAATAAAATGACGACGCGTTTTCTTATCTTCTAAGATATCGTTGGCCTCAGGCTCGTATATTTAACAAATAATTTGGTTATTGTTGAAATTTAAACTGATATATACTGATCTTATGTATATCTTACAAAGTAGATCATACAAAAGAAAGTGAGCTTAAAACCAAAGAAATTGTCCAAATGCTAATATTAATGGCCTAAATGATTTGAATTATTTTTTGATTTCACAGATAAATTAGTCATCGCTAGAGAAATAATCCAAAGAAAATAAAATATGTTTAAACAATTGTACAATGTCGACATAAATGCATAGCGCAGCAACTACATAATCCTTCTCGTTCCACTGATATTTTCCACCGACCATCATTTGTATGTCGTAAACAAGATAAAGTGAAAATAGAACTAGGCCAAAACAAGTATAGATCCATAACATTACTTTTGAATCAGTAAACATAATCCAAATGACCATTGCAAATGCAACAATTGACAAAACAAACAGATAAGTACCCCATCCAGTAAAATCGCATGGTGCAAAAATCGCAAACATGGCAAGACCTACACACAGCGCAACCGTTACACCAAGTGCTTGAAAAACCTAATAAAAGAGATAAAATTTTACAAAATTTAAGTAGTTTAGACAATCGCATATTAATCCAACCTTATCTGTGGTAAATAGAATGGTGAAATAGCTGCAACATATTGACTCCATAAATGTAAATATAGAAAGCAGTATGTAATTGATGGGATAGGAGCGTGCACATTCTCTATAGCAAAGTAATTTGAACATAATGAAGGAACAAGTTACGAAGGCCACGTAATGTAAATACTTATTTTCCCTTAACCAATCCGCGACATCTTCCACAAAGAGAGCAACGGCCACAATTGCAGTAGTAAATGCCAGTTGCAGCTAAAACAAGAATATTTATATACATATTAATAAATACATCGATCGATGTTATTATGCACTTACGGCAAGTATGCTGCACACTTTACTTATAAAATGGCGACGCGTTTTGTCATCATCCCAGTCTGTGTGATATAGGATATCCTGACTTGCACTACGGCACATATTTAACAAATAATTTTGATATTGCTAAAATTTTAATGTTTTTGTTTATATTGTTTTCATATATATATATATATATATGTGTTATATATATATAACTAACTAGATCATACAAAAGAAAACTAGTCGATAGCTTTGATCAAATACTCTGTGCGCAGAAACATTTCAGTCTAAAACCAAAGAAATTCGCCAAAAGTAAAAAAAAACAATTACATGATTACATGATTACAAATGTAAAAATGATTTGATTTATTTTATGGTTTCACAGAAGACTTAGCTATCAACCAAGCCAAATATCATTAAAATATATATAAAGATATGTACAATGTCGACATAAATGCACAGCGCGGCAACTACATAATCCTCCTCGGAATACTGATATTTTCGTTTACCACCGACCATCAATTGTAAATCGAAAACGAGAAACAATGAAAATACAACTAGGCCAAGGCAAGCATAGACCCAAAGCAATACTTTTGACCTTATTAAAAACGCCAAAAGGCCAACTATTACCAAGACAATTGACAAAGCACACATATAAGGACCCCATCCTGTAAAATCGCATGGTGCAAAAATCGCAAACAGAGCAAGACCTACACACACGGCAATCGTTACACCAAGTGCTTGAAGTACCTAATAAAGAGATAAAATATTACAAAATTGAAGAAGTTTTGACAATCGCATAAAAATCCAACCTTATCTGTCGTATAATTTATGGAAACATAGCTGCACACTATTGACTCAAAGAATGTAAATAATATAAGCAGTATGTAATTGATGGGAACACGGCGTGCCACTTTTAAAAAGCAAACTAATATGCACATAATGATAAAACACATTATGGTGGCCACCCAAAATAAATACCAATATTCCCTTAACCAATCCCCGACATCTTTCACAAAGATAGCAACGGCCACAATTACAGTAGTAAATGCCAGTTGCATCTAAAACGAGATGATTATTCCAACATTATTCATTGTTCGAACTTGTTATGCACTTACGGCAATTATGCTGCACACTTTACCAATAAAATGACGACGCGTTTTCTCATCATCCCAGTTAGTATGATATGAGATATCCTTACTTTCGTTATGGCCCCACGCTTGCATGTTTTTCAAATAATTTGGTTATTGTTTATTGCTTATATATTTTACGTAAATCTAACTAACTAGATCTTACAAAATACAACGAACAGAGTTTACTAGTTGATTCTATAATCTGTTTAAAAAACAAGTATAAAAGGTTCTAGAAAATAAATCTTGATTAGGACATACTGTTTAGTCTTTATGTAACGCCTTCAGTAAAGTAATTTGTGTGTATTCATGCAATATCTATTATGACCAAACTTCAAACTGCGATTTTTCAGTTGTTTCTTAATCGTTTTGCTATCGATATTTTTTAAACAAAGTTGCTCTTCTCATAGTATAGGAAAGCTCAAGTTTCAACTCTGAAGTATCTAGCTTTCATAGTCTCTAAACACTTGCATAAAACCATAAAAACCTTTTTTTACCTACTTTATGGGTTAAGGGTGTAAAAAAAGACATCTTTACATAAAGTCATTGCCAAAATGAAGTTATTTATTTATTGTTTTGGTAATTTTATTTTATAATTGATTTTAGTTTGTTTAAAACGTAAGTTGATATTATTTGGTTTGGCCACAACCCATCTTCTTCATAAGTATAAAGTAAACATTTTGTAGACAAAATGTTATACATATATTTGTTGCATGGGTCGAGCTCATCTCAAACTGCTAAGCAACTTGGAAGTTAACGCGAATTAAGCACAAAGTTGCCTCGTGTTTTGAAATATATTTTATGGAAGTTAATAGAAGTATGAGAGATAAGAAAAATACAAAGCGATGTCGTTATTTTCGAAAATTATGCATTTTGTATTATTTTCGTTGAAATTAGTAATCTTTAGTTAAAGAATAAGTAGCATAAATGGACATAAATAAATTGTTTTATCCTTTTGTTCTAAGTTAAGTTAGTTTCGTAAACTGTATTTAGTTTTACATTATTGTATTTTAAAGTCTAATATATTATTTATAAACGAGTTTTAGTTGCAAGTTTAGATATACGTGTAGTAAATACAATTAAATAATTAACTATTAATTTACAGAACAGAGTACTTTGAAATTGATTATTTTTAGTTGTGTTTTCATCAGAAACAAATATAATATTATTCTTGGAAGTCATCAGCGATTATTCAAATGCACGTCTCTATATAAGCACTTAATAAGTCAAAGTCAAAGTCATATTCATCTGCAACTTTTGTTGTTTTTCTTTCTGCCTTTCTCTTTAAATGTATTGTATATAACTAATTAATTGGAATATACAGATTTGCCACAACATTTGCAATGGAAAAAAAAAATTAGATAAACCAACAAACAAAAATCGAACACACACATAAGGCTGAGCGTCCTTTGCAGTTCTGTTCTTTAAAGGCCATAAACTAAAATAACACTTAACACATATTTCAATTGATCTTATTGACCTTAAAACGTTATATAATTGAACATAAGGGCCTCAAACAAAAATGCACGCACACATCTAAACAAAATACTTAAGTGCTAAAAGACTTGACTTAAAACGAATTACATAAATCTTTACAATATATAGCTATTAATGAATATTAATTACAAATTAGTAGTAGTAGGTGCTGAATTTAGTTATGTTGTTTTGTATTGTGTCGCTGTTGTTTTTTTGCCACATTCCAGTTAAATGGTTGAGTTTATGTTTGATTTTAATAAATATTAGTTAGTTTTTAACCCATTTAGTTGCCATTTGTTAGTTACCCTAATACTATTGCTACACACTAGGAGGTATTCTCATAGTCATCGGGTTTGTGCTTGACTCGCAAATTGCTTAAAAGATCGGCACAGTTATTGACCATCATTAGATAGTCGCCATTGTTAAGATTGCCCGTTCCTGATTGCTGTTCACGATTGATACCAACTCCACCGAGTTCACCACCTCCGCCACTATGATTATTGGCTGGGAGACTTTTCTCGATTTGACTGTAATTGAAAGATCTTAAAGTTATTGAACTGTTTCATGTTGTAAGCGTGTGATTAAGCCTTACCGGCTGTGTGTAATATTTCCAAGCATATCACGAGACATAATCACAGCCTTTTCCAGTTCCTGTAATAGCAACGAGTTCTTCAGATTTGCGTGCAGCTTCATTGCCGCCTGCGTGGTCGTATAAAGCTTATTGATCACATTGTGTACCTGGGCCTCAGCTGTATTACCAAAACGAAACGAAAACACGTTAGTACAAGTGCTTGCTTCAACTAACTGATAGTTTTGTCACTTACAATCTGCAACCTCGTATTCCTCAACACTGCCGACACGCTGCTTGACTGCATTATTGGGAGTGTTGCTGTTAAGTTTGCTTTTGTGATCGAAACCCAAATTGCGCGGCCTCGGTGGCACAATGGGTTTAATATTTGCAGCGATATTGGGTGTCTCCTCCGAACTGGAGTCGTCTTGCATTGTTGTGCCTGTACACAAAAAGAAAATATAAATTATAGTTGTAGCTTTGGCATGGGATCATAAATCATTTACCATTGTTGAATGTTGGCGCCTTGCGTCGATTGCTGTTGGTGTTGTTGATCTTGTTGTTGTACTGACGATTGGCAGCTGAAATAAGATTAAATTAAGAAACAGTCGACATTTGTAACAGGAATATAAAAAAACCTACCCGTGGGTCCATTGCTACGGCTCTGACCATTCGATGCACTGCGCAAACGATTGCTGTCCTCTGGCTCTGAATCACTCTGTTAAACATGGTAAACATTAGATTGGAATTTTAAAATCTGTTTGGCATTTCACTTACTGCTTGATTGAGCACATTCATTGAGTTGCTGGAAGCGCCCAGTCCCGATTTACCCTGCAGACTATTGCGTTTGCTGGCGGATCGCGTCACGTTACTGCTACGATGCTGAGCTGTGGGTTTCTGTGGTGTGCCATTGGGTTTGCTTGCTGTTAAATGGATAACAAGAAGTGAGTAAAGTTCAGGGTTAAGAAAGATGGAATGGAGTGAAATGTATTGATTGGCCCTTACGTTTGCCAAAGTTGCCCATATGCAGATCACTCAGGGAGCAGGCGCGCCGTATCGACGACTCCTCAATGGGTATGGGATTGAGCAATTTGGGATTGTTACCTGTAAGTAGGTTATTAGACGGTTATTAGTTGTGGGTAGAGCATGCTTCAGTCAAATGGTGCAACAAAAATGTCTTTTTTTTTGTGTAACGTCAACCGAAAAGCTCAATACAAAAATAATACAACAAATGAGTGCACTAATCCGAGTACAAAATGATAGATATAGATATATATATGAGTGGAACGTAAAAGTAATCGTGCTGAATTGTTTGTTCTGTAGTTATTGGTGGTACAACATCGAGGCTTAAACGTTCAAACCTTTTAGGCGCTCATCACTTTCATCATGATATGCATCACCATTGTCATCATCATCATCATCATCATCCGCATCGTCATCGGCAACAACTTCTTTGGCCAGTTCCACATCATTATTGCCATCATTATTATTATGATAGCCAAAGTCAGCACTCTCCAGCACATCAGGTAAGCTGCAATTCCTTCGAATATGCCGCGCATATGCACATAGATCCGCATCGCTGGTGGGCAACAGCTGCTCCTGTTGCAACTGCTGATCCTGCGCCCGTGCCAGCATATCAAAGTTCATGGTCAGACTCTTGACGTAACCCTTTTGCTTTGAGTTGCAGGCAAAAGGACGCAAGCGTGTCTCTGTCGCCATGCGTATCTGCTCCATTTTGCGCTCCTCCATGCCTATGAGCTTCTCAATGATGTCAATCTTCTTGGCAATGTTCTGGCACTGATGGCTAGTGGAGTTGCCGCTGCTGCTGCCCGAGCAACGCTCCACATTGTTGTCCATGTTCTTTTTGTGCTTGGTTCGCTCCAGCTGCACTTCATCCACGACGGCCTGTAGTTGTGGCTTTGTGTATAGCTTCAGGCTTTGCATGTGCTCTAGATTCTCGGGCGCATTGCCGTTCTCGGCAAAATACATTTCAAAGCTACGCTCTCCTCCATAGTTACTTGGCAAACTACCCACAATTTGAGTATCCAATTCCGAATCCATGTCGTTGTTGCTGTTGTTGCTATTGTTGTCCACATCATTCAGATTGGCCTGCTCACGCTTGGCACTAGGCGTATACTTGATTTGAGAGACAGTATTAAAGCGTACACTTATCTTGGGTCGTGCCTTTTGCCTCACACTTGAGGCACGCCAATTGCTGTTCTCTTTGGTGTCGAAGCGCGAGACTTTCTTGAGGCAGCTGTGGGTGGCCAAGGCTCCACTGCTTACAGAACTTCTCATGGCCGGCAGAGGGCGCTGCTGTGCTCGCTGTTTCTCCCGCTCAAACTTGAGCAGATTATGCTCAAATTGACGCACAACACTGGCCGTGCGAGAGTTGCCCACACAAGACGATTGCTTCTTTTCCACATTGCACGTGAGAGTTGAGACCAGATTGTGAGGTTTAGCTGGTATTGGAGGCTTTGGCATTTGCTTGCGCACAAACATCAGCTGATTATTGGAACGCGTTTGGCATTGAGGCTGAGATTGCTTGGGAGTATAGCTATATGGTTGGGATTGGGAATGGGTGTGGGAAATGGGATTCGAATTGCGCTGATGACGCTGCTGGGCAAAGTCTGTGCTGAGACTTTTATTAACTCCTGAGTTATATTGCTTATTCTTGGAACGCATTGTGGGTATGTTGTCCATTCCAGTAGATGCTGCAGCTGGTGGTTGGACTGACGCTAAACGGGGATAGGTCTTGGAGCTGGGTATGGGTTTAAGTGGTGGCAGATTGTAGCCAGTGACATCGAAGCTATCAAAGGCAGCTGCTGCTCGGGCCGAAGCCTCCTGTCGCATATAATAATCAAAGCTACCATAAGCATTGGGGCTGCTGCCATACGACTTGGACACCGGGCCATGCAGTATAAAGTTACGTATGCCGGCATGGCATTGCATGGCCTGAAGCGGCGGATCGAGTGGTGCACTCTTGCAGTCACTCTCGTCGGAGAGCACACTCTCCAGGCTGTTGCAGTAGCTGCCGCCATCGGAGAGCAGCGATTCCTGGCTGTTCTCGTGCGGCAGCTGGCCCGAGCTGCTGAGAAAGAAACTGGCGCTGGAATGACGTTGTGTCTCTAGGAAACGTGCCTCATCCAGACGCTGCTGTTGCGTGGCAATCAGCTGATCTGGCTTAAGGATATCTGAGAGTGAGACTTTTCGCTCACACTGATAGATCTCGCGGTAAACATAATACTGAGTGCGTCCACCACGTGGTGGTGTGGCTGTTGGCGTCGACTCGCCCGTGGAGCCATCCAGGGCACGCAGGTTGGCCGGCATTGAGGCGGAAGCGGGTAACGGAGCATATCTGGAAGGCTCATCAAGATCTCCATACTTGCGTGTGATCTCATCAATCATCTTCTCGGTATCCGCATGAATCATGTCCAGAATTGTGCGTGCATCGTCAGCATAGACTGAATGGCGCTTGGGCTCTGTGGGCACCGAACGCTCGGACTCTACGGACCACTCCACTTCTTCGTGCACCGGCGATACTGGACAGGATTTGTAGTGTTTAAGGATGCTGGGCGTACGACGATTGTTGCCAGCAGGATTGCGCTTGGCGGCACTCAGCCGTGGCGCTGTTTGCGATGTGTAAGTGTGCGGATGCCTTGAGGCATTCGCGGCGGAGGTCATGTAAGAGTGGTTGCCGTGTCCGAAGGGCACACCCGGAGGCGGGTGTATTTGATGCACGCCCACATGATGGGGATAGGGTGGATAGTGTTGCTGTACTTGACGCATGGTTTGAAAGTTCTGCTGTAGCTTCGATTTGGATGCGGCACAGTTGAAGAATTGCTGAACAGAGAGTTGGGGTTGTTGTTGTTGTGTAGCTTGTGGCTGTTGTTGTTGTTGTTGTGATGGAGGTTGTTGCATTGCGGTTGGGTTAGAGGACCTACTAATATACTGTGGAGATTCATAGGAATCAACTGGTTGGGTTATTTAAAATAATCAACAGCAAGAACACAAATATATATTAAGGTATTTGCGGATGATATTTGTATTGTTTATTGTTTTACCAACATTATATTACCAACATAGTGAGCGCAACAAGGGAGAGCAATCAGTGAAAAAGAGACAAAGATATTAAGAGAGATAAAGAGAGAGAGAAAGAGTGGGCGAGGCATACAAAAAATATACATGTCGCAAAGTTGACGGATTAGCCTACATTTATACAAAGGATATATGGTCTATAATGGTCTCAAGACCTTAGTAACATCATCTTACCTGTCTTCTGATAGCGTGCTGGCCCTGAACTGCGTGAACCATCCAGATTGCCCGCCAGACTCAGATCCGATATGCTATGGCTGCCTCGCAGCGGTCTATGCCCGACCTGTGCCGATTACAAGAAGCAATAAAGGTGTTCTAGTTAGTCAAGGTAAACATACAATCTAGTGAGTCGTAGTTATAGTTAGTTTATAAATGAGTCAGCAAACCGGCGAGCAGTACCACTTTATGCTGGTTTTATTTATCTTGCTGATTGTGGCAGGCATGGAGTAACGAGTTTTTATTATTGATATGTAGTTGTGGTATCTGTTATAATTATGTTTATGTTATTGCACTGAAGTTGTTTGTTAGAAGTCAAAACACTTTCACATTCACAAAAGGAACACCTAGACTCGATTAAGTATTTACAAATTCAAAACTTTTTATTTACATATTAATGGCTTTTCATAACAGTTACTGTTTAGTACAAAATGTCTTGGAGTTTAGTTGTTTTTTAATGAAATTCAAACTTAGTTGGCCTTGTTTTTGTACAAGCAATGAGAAGCAATTGAAGCGAGGCAATTAACTTTTAGATAACTCAATTTCTCACCTCAGCAATAACATGTAACTTTTTAATGTCATTTTTGCGCGTACCCTTAATGTGGAAGGGTATTTTGTTTTGTTTGTGTGTAGAACAAGACAGACACCAAATAAAAAGAATACACATAAAAAAAAAAACAGGTAAACGAAAGAGAGACGTAAACAAATAGAACCAAAAATCAATTAAAAAACAAAGATGACAAATTTTTAGAAGATAACCAAAAAGTTATTCTTGCAACTAACATTTTCCAGCTGCTGTTTGACCTTGTTGATGACCTGCAGCAGCTCCTCTTTCTTGGTGCTTGTGTATGATTTGGTGATTGTGGGTGGCGTTGAGACAGCCTTTCCATTTTCAGTGTTGTGTTTGGCACTAATACTGCGACGGCCTAAAAAACCAAAAAAGCATTTGTCATTAAAAAACATTTAAATAAAAGTTAATGAAAATGATGCATACTACTTGTGCCCCGCTCCAGCAACATTCCCGGTCCTTCTGGCAATGCCGCATGCAGAAAACTATTACTGCTCTGTGGCAGATTCTCAGAGCTGCCACCTAACGTCGAAGCCAAAGAACGCTCGGCATTTTCTGCACTGGGCGTCGAGCCCTCATCCTCTGTGTCTGATGTGCCCGTGCCTGTGCCAGTGCTGGCCGTGTGTGAACTGCCATTGCCACCGCTGACCAATTGAAGGCCGGACTTTTCAAACTTTTGCCGTCTCACCGACTTGCGCAGCTCATCCTCATTCATGGCCGTTACCTTAAAGTCACTGCAAAATATAATAATGTTAGTTGAATATATTGCAATATTTTCCATTTGTTTGCTTACGTTGGTGTGCCTGGCATCACATTGTTATAGAACATGCCATGATCCGAGCTGGTGCGCTCGCCATCCGATATGTCCTCCACATCGCCATCGTGATCATGACTGTGCGTGTCAAAGCGCAGTCCAACCTTTCTTTTATCGGGCTGCAATCGCGGCTGACCGCCACCAATGATTATCTGGGCACCATTGCTGGCCGCAGTGGCTGAGACGTTGGTAATGGTGCCATTGTTGTTGCTGCCAATGAACATAAGTTCACGACGCGTCTCCATGCCCGAGTCAATGGATGAGTCCTCGCTCAGATATGTCTGATTAAACATAATGTCCTTGGATGAGGCGCTATTATAATCGGAGGTTTGCACATTCGTTGTACTATGACCACCCACCGAAGAGACTGTGCCCAAGGGGCTCTCCGAATTCGAGCGCATATCCTCGGATTCCAGCTGACTGCGCTGCGACCAGCGTGCACGTGGACGTGGCGCCTTCATGCCCAACTGTTGATTGGTCGCCGAGCTCAGATTGCCCATGGACGAGGCGGCTTGCAGAGTGCCAGACGCTGGTACACTAACCACCGGAGTAGGTATTGATAAGGCGCCGCTATCGGAGCTTGCAGCTGCCGCCTTGCGCATGGCCCACTGTGGCAGTTGGCCAACATCCGACAGTCGATAGGCACTGCGATTGGGCTGCGGCTCCTCGGGCACAACGAACTTGGGCGACAGCTGCTGATGCTCCAGCTCACTTGTAGGCGATTCAATCACAATGGCATCCGGTGGCGTAAGTGGCGCTATTTGACGTTGCAACGGAGCAATGCCGGAACGCAGTCGCTGCTGGGACATGCGTGCATGCATGGTGACAATCATGTCGTGCGGCACCTGCCAAATGAATATGCAGCCATCGCCGCTGGCCGAGATGAGATGTCGACAATCGTTGGTGAACTTCAGACCCGTCACTAGCTCACTGTGCCCATACATGCGAGCCATGCATTCGCTGGAGTAGTAATCGTAGACGGCAAGCGTCTTATCTGTGCAGGAGGTGGCCACATAAATTCCACTTGGATCTAGGCTGAGCTTAATCAGACTGCCCTCATCCGAATGGGAGCCCTTGAAGGTTTTCGTTTGCTTGGCATTCTGTGTGCCATAGACGCGTATATTGCGATCTTGACAAGCGGTCATGATGTGTTTGGCATTCGAGTCTACCTCCATGTCGTAGAGCGTTGTCTTGCCCGACGTATTTGTGCCGCGCATAAAGATGTTGCCCTACAAACAACAAATTTAATGACATTAGATTGCACATTCTGATAGCCAATAGCGATATACACACTCACCTGAAAGCTTCTAAACATAATTGACTTGTCTGCTCCGCAGCTAATCATTTGAAAGTTGAGGCCAGCGCCCACAAATTTGATGGACGTGATCGATGAGCTGTGATCATCCAAGGTTTGCAGCAACAGATAGTTCTGTGAGACATCAAACACATGTATGAGACGATCCCGACTGGCACTGGCAAGCAGCTTGCGCTCAATCTTATCATTGGAGTACTCCAGACACAGCACCTCCGATTCATGCGCCTCAATGATAGTCAGCAGCTTGAGATTTGTCAGGCTGTAGACGCGTATGTTGCCACAACGATCGCCGCTGGCCAGGTGCTGAAGTTCGGGACTTATTTTGATGCAACGCACACCGTTGCGTCCATCATAGCCAGAGTTGCCCGCCTTGTCGAAGAGCGATGAGCCCTGATCTTTGATGTACTGCAACTCGTCGTCGCTGTAGATGATCTTGAGCAGCTCTTTGGAATAGATATTCTTGCGATATATCTCATTGTTGGCACAACTATCCAAGCCCCACACACGTATCGTATCATCCGAGGAGCATGTAACAAAACAATCCTCCGGCAACGTTTGCGATGGCTCACGCTCGACGTTATATGGCACAGTCTCCACGCCCCAAATGCATGTGGAGTGATACAGGAATGAGTGTGATTTGCCCACACGCGACACATCGCGCAAATCCCAAATGTACAACGAGTGATCATTGTAGACGCAGCTCACCTGCAAAGATTGCTCAATAATCAGTTCATCTAAAATGATAGATGATTACACATACCTTGGAACGCTGCTCATCAAATACCATGGCAATACAATCGGGAAACTTGGCTTGTTGTGGCACAGACATTATATGATTAATCTGTATACCCTGAGAGACATCGACGCCCAGATAATGTGTGCGCGGCAGCGTCGTCACGTACTCCAGCGTCGCTGCATTGAAGATCCGTATAATGGACTCCGCACAGCCGACGAGTATGAAACGCTCATTGACACAAATGCAGCTGGCATTGCTGGTGCGGCATTGCACCCACTTGTCAAGCAGGCGCCGCGAACTGAACTCCACCAGATGGCCCTGCCTTGTGATCGCATACGTGCTCTCCGAACAGATGCCCTTGCCGCAGGCCACGGCACAAAAGTCATTGTCTCGCAGATCACCCAGTATGGCGCTGCGTCCCATTAGCGGCACCGGATCTTTGTACTGCAAAATGTTCATAATTGTATATCGATTAGTTTTAATGATAAGTTTAGCTTTGCTGTAGGCAACCTACCTTTCGTGCACCCTCCAAGTACCAGTACTTGACATGACGCATGCCCACAGTGACAAAATAGCTGCCATCCTCAGCAAAACAAACGGCAGACACCTTGGTGCTGATTTTGTTTGATGCCATTTTGAGATGGGCACGCCAATCGTAGACGTTGACAATCATGTCATGCTGTGAGCCCACCGATACCAGGTACTTGCCATTGGGTGAGAATGCCTGTAATAATAATAAATGAAATACAATTAAGTAGGCGTTTGGTATTATAGACTTTAGTATAAGCTTACCACACATGTGGCGGCATATTTGTGATCCACAAATTCAGCGACAACATTGCCACCGCTGCAATTCTCTAAATTGCCATTGGGCGTTTCCAGTTCCCAGACTTTAATGGCAGGATTGATGCCACATTCGCCAGTGGCTACATAACGGCCGCAACGTGAGAACGCCACGCATGTGAATCCTTTGCGGGATGTATTGACCAGATATGCCTGTGTATTCCTCTTGGCATTGAACAGCACCACAGTGCATCTGTTGGGGGTAACGACAAAAAATTCAAACAATTTAGTACACATACACATGACAATATATTGTATGTACTTGACGTTTTGTTGGCATTTGAAAGCGCCCTCGGCCAGGGCCAAAAGCTAACACAGCGTGCATGTCTAAACATGTTCACTGTTGGTGCCTGCAGCTCATTTGTCCTCTATAACCTACAATTCTAATTTCGTGCCTTAAACTTACCCAGCTGGATAGGCCAATAGACCGCTGACAGGCGACACATCAAGCGCTGCATTGGTGCATACAGTTAGGCCCAAGACTTTTTTAAGTTTTATCTGCAAGTAAAAAAGAAAAAAATAAAGAATTTAGCACAAGTCTCGAATATTACATCATTCATAAATGTTTGGTCAACATTAACATAAGCTAACATCAAATCCAAAATGTTTTCATTGCGTGATTTCAGCGTGAAGTGCAAATTATTTAGGCAAATAATACTCGTGTTTGTCCTATGAGCTTGTATAAGTGTAAACACATACTTTCAGATACATTTGTATCTGAAAATGCGGCAAAAACAAGACACGAAATCATGGTGTTAACTTTAAAGTTGCTTGGGTTGGGCTTTAAAACCAATAAAAGCACAAAACATTTCTTAAGGAACTTGTTACTATTTTGCATAAAAATAAAAGTGAAGAATATAGCAGCTTTAAGGTATTAAGAAATAGCATTACAATGGGTGTGTTTGCTATATTTTTGTATTAATTATTAAGTATTGTATTGATTTCCGCCCACTCTAAAAAAATGAAGTAGCCGCAGCTCTGCGATGCACTTAATTAGGGAACGTTTGTAGGTATTGTATATAGTATAGATTATAAGTAGCAACAAGTCGAGGAAGCAACGAGTCAAGTGTTTTATGACAGACTGATGGACTTTGCTGGCTATAATGATATATAGGAATGTACGATATGTGGGCGAGAGCAGCACTTGGATCGCAACCAATTAAATACTATGGTTCAAAAAAAGTGTAATACGAAAAGATACTCATTAAGCACCCGCAGCAGCAGTAGCAGCAGCTGAATTTGCGTCGCAGATACAAAACGTAGCTGAGATCATCTGAGACTACTTTGACATACTATATAGGATATATATGTGTGCTAGGAATGTGCAAACTTGTTGTTGACTGCGTTGTTTATTTTGTGTATTTGGTGGTAGTACTACACGCGAATACACTTTAAAGTCTGCGTCTGAGCTTGTGCTTAATTCACTCGAAAAAATAACAACAGCAACACCAACGCAACGTCCAAATATGTCTCAATGCAAAAGGTCGTTTGTGAACCGGTTTGATTCTATAAGCTATCTTTTGATATTTGCATTCGTAATGAGTATAATATGCCGTGAAATTGTAAACACGCCAATAGCTATGCCTAGAAAACTAGGCAGTTACTTGGGTAATATTCAGTTAATACCCAGTAGGGTCTAAGCCCTTTAAACCTTATATTCAATTTGTGTTTACACACAAAGTTCAGTAGGTTTTGAGATTTAGTCATACGCGAACACCGGAAGACAGCGCACGTCATTTATCAAAAACGTATTTATGGTAACGAAATAACTTTGTTACAAATTTGGACAAGCGGCGAAAATGTTTTATGCGAACTGTCAATGCAAATACGGGAAGTTGCTTTGACTTGTTGTCTTACAAACAAATGCTTTTATAAAGCTGCTAACGAAAAATATGTATTTCAATATTTATTTATGTTTATGTTAAGCTCTGCACACTCCATAACACTTCTATTCTACATTTTTATAATAATAACAGATCTATGATCATTTATTTTATTAGCTTTTTATGCATTGTCTGGTCAGCACGTTTTGCGAATTGCTAATTTGCTCTCTCATTTAAATATGTATAAGACCCGTTTATGCCTTAGACATATATATAAACAGCTACTATATCATTGCAACACACACATACTGTCAAGAACGTGAGCAAAATGTTTATGGTTGAAGTTTGTTTTTGGCAGCGAGTACTCGTAGATTGAGAAAAGAATAAAAAAAAAAAAACGGTATGCAGAGAAGTTGTCATGAAATACTTAAGCCTGTAGAGAGACAGAGACCTGTTGCCTGTTTGCCTATTTCAGTTTGCCAGATTCGTTGTCATTGTCTCAGCATTCCTTAGTGCTCTTAGAAGCTGCCGCTACAACTGTACAGAATATGGCAAACGGCTAATTGTCTATAATTATTTGCGGCAGCCAACAATTCTAGCAAATGGCCAAACAATATTTATATATGAATATAGCTAAGGCTAAGCCTGGCCGCAAACCAGACAGTAAAGCCAGACTACAATGGAATATACAGCTACAAACCACAAAAACTCATTAAAGGGGAGAGAGAAAAAAGTTTTGACCAAATGAATCATGCCACAGAGCATATTTCTCTGGGAGACACATTGGTTGGCAGCCCGCAAATAGTTTGAGACAAGTAAATATATATATATATATATAGTTGTCTATATAGTATTGAACCTTTACCTCATAGGCAGCTATATCCTCTTTGCCATAGACGGCAACTGGTGATGAATTTCGTGGCGCGAACATATTTTTATCGTTGCACAATTGCACATAACAGCTATAATTTGTGGCAGCACTTTAATCTCTACTTAATAACTATTATGTTTGTATGGCACCAGAAAGAGACAAGTAGAGAAAAGAACGCCCACAATTTCTCACTACTTTTTTTTTATAAATTCGGGTTTCTTAAAGGGGCGTTTTCGATACGTTTCAATACATTCAATAAATAGTACACATATAATAATACTTTTTCGGTTGATTTCGCACTGTTTTTTTTAACTGTTGTTCGTTGTTATTATTGTTGTTGTTTGTATAAATGATGACTAGTGTCTACAATAATCTGTGACTTTTTCAAGGTCGTTTGTTAGGCATGCTACACGATTTTGCTGCCTTTTGGTCGTTGTGGTTGCTGTTGTTGCTTTTGTCCGGTTCGTTGTTTTTTTCAATGCCGTGTTAAGAATTCGTTTGCTGTCAAAGGTCGTTAAAATATATACATATATTCAATATTTAATATTTTCTTGAGCATAGGCATTGTGTGATTTTTTTTTAATCAATTCACAAATGAAGCACATTTAGCAAAATGATATTCAATTTTTCGTTTTACGTTTTGGCTAATTCATTTATTGCGTTTTTGCCACATGTTGTAGATAGCAATAATTTAATCGATTACTTTATTATTTGCTTTTTGTTGCTTTGTGTTTTTGCTGTAATTGTCGTTGTCAGCCGTGTCGTTGCGTATCTATTGGATACGTATCGTTTTTAGCGCGGCTCAAATGAAACTGTTGAGATTTCTACACTATGCCAAGCCAAACAACGCAGTCATCAAGACAGAGAGAGAGAGCGAGAGATATTGGAGCTACCTTCTCAGTCTTCTCAGTCGATGAGAGACGACGGCATTTGAAAGCTCTTTGCGTATGAGTATCTGTATCTGTTTGTGTTGTGAGTATCTTTGGCTTGAGCGCGATTTAATTTGCATATTTTGAACACAAACAAGTTTGCGGCGGGCGTGGATTGTATTGGCTTTGGCTTTTGGGTATGGGTTTGGGATTGAAGTCAAAAGCGAAAGACACATGAGACTTGATCGCTTGACCGTAAGAAGGCGTTGTTGTTGCTGTTAGTATTCATATATCGTTATATCGACTCACGTTTAGCATTCTAACACGCGATTACAACATTTGCAAATGACAAACCAAGAAAGCACGACAAAACCTTACAACAAATGCACCAAACTGTTGCAGACAAGTTGCAATTAATCATTTGTAGATGCACCCACATTCAAATTAATTGAATACCAAATGACATGAAAAGAATCAATTGAACTGTTGTGGAAAGCATTAGAGCTTAAGGCCTTTACCATTCTAAGTGGTTATACAAGTTGTAAAGTTGTATTTGACATATTTGTCGTCGTCATATAGTATTTGATTCTGTTTCTGTTTCTGACACTGTCTGCACTGCCCACAAAATGCAATAAATTATGAGTTAAAGCGATATCGCGCGTTATTGAATTGTAGGCGTACACGTTTGCTCCAAAAGCTTGTAAACAAACGCAAAATTAGGCAACTAGTCAACAGAGGAAGCCAACTAGATCATCAGCATTGGGCCCAAAGCAAGTGGAACAGAATCAGCAGCATAACGAACAATAGCATCCAAGATAAAGCAAATCAAGTGCGCAGATATTGTTGCGCAAAATATGCAAAAGAGCTAGCAAAATAATATAATACAGTTTAACATTAAGTAAGTCAACAGCTTGGTTTTGATAATTGTATAGGAAGCGTTAGTATGATTTAATGTGGCTAATAATATAAATAGTTTAAGATGCTGTGAAGCCATAAAAGTGCTTTCCTTATGGCTGCAGTTGCTAATTAAAATATATAAAGATTTGCATAGATATATCTTTATCAGCTTTTGTTAGTGCTTACAGAGAAAGATTTCCTTAGTTTCCCACTCAAAACCCAATTCACAAATGCACTTAATCCCCAATTTCAAAATCATTTATGTTGCATCCAACATTTTGTGCTGCCAATCATAATGAAAATTTCACAATGCACTGGATAAATTGAATTTTGTATAGAAATGCAAATCAAATTGTTGTCCAACTTATGAATTTCTTTGTACACATGATGTTGACGAAATCACTTTAAAAAAAAAAAAAACGAAAAGAAAATCAATTTGCATAATACACAAATCAAGTGCAAAAATCAACAACATCGGCAGGCCCAAAAGCCAAGGCAACACAACACATATAACTCTGATTGACAAACAAAATGCATTGTAAACATTCCCGCTCCCCATGTGCCCCAATAATAAAGAGAAAGACAACAAAAAGAGTCAAACGCACTTGAATGCATCACAAAATGTAAAAAAAAGCTCAACTTGAGGCCAGGGCACACATCTAATACCAAAACAGAGATAGATCTTCAATGTTGCAGTCAATTTTTTTGTTCGTCGTCGCCGTCGTCGTCGTTGTTGTTTATGGGGGAAAGTTACAAGCGACGGCACTGACAGATGCTAGGCAGATAGATAGATAGATTAGACTTTGGCGACTGGCGACTGCATGCGGCGCATACTATGGTACATACATATATTCAAATGAATGCAGCTAGCTTGTTGTTACTGTTGCTGCCACTTGGCCGCCTTTTTCCTTTGATTTGAGCCGTAAAATGTGGCCGACTTGGTTATTGCGGATCGTTGTTTTTGTCGCTGTGTTGGGTCTCTCTGACAATTAAATTGCATTATTTTTGCGTTGTTCAACGATGAAATGTTTTATGACGCCATTTGTCATTTGTTTGTTTGTTCAACAAATGTTTGTATATAAATTAATTACCAATTCATTGGCATTGTAATTATTATTATTATTAATAAAAGCCCATATTTGTGTCTTAGAAATGCGGGCTGAACACGTTAAAGACCGGATTTCTAGAGTAAATAAATATTGCAAATGAAACGACCTTCAAATTAAACAATCCAATGTGTATCTAACTAATGACGACAACATTTTTTGTTGTGTTTTGGGAAGGAGAAAATAACATGAAACTCTTACCATTTGCCAACATTTCTCATATAACAATTAATCACCTGACATTCAGCTTAACCCGCTGTCAAGTCTCGAACAAAAACGAGCTAACGACACTTTGACAGCCAATCAATGGGTATCAATCGTTCGCCCGATTTGTCACTTGGTCCAAAATGCAATGCTGTCGAAAATGAGGTGAGGTAAGCTCATTGGAAACTCAATCTTAATCGTTTTGAATGCAGTTTTATACAAATCAGAGTATTCAATTTTCGGTTCATTTATTAATCAAAATTGGTAACTAATGTGTTTTATCTCAGCTCTGATGATATCTTGCACAATTAACGGTATTATATTGCAATCAAGAGCTCTCTCGCCATCGACATATTGATTACATAATGGAAAATCATTTCATTTTGATGTGTGGTCGGAAATTGGTTATGGGCAACGTTGTTTAGATTTAATTATTTGACATCGTGTATGAAGTATTTTAACAAAAAAAATTTTTTATGTGCTGCTAAATGCTGCAGAGGAGTTTATGACAGTCCAGACGTTGTGGCAACAACCACAACCAATCACTTGAGAATGCGTTTTTTTTTTTTTTTTTTTGTCGTTCAAACTAAGCCGCTATTTAAGAGGTACGCCCACGATCTACATAGGAGAGAGAGACATCAAGACAGCTTGAAGTTTGTGTTTGAAAAAAATGCGCATAAATTGTTGGCTTTAACAACGAAAATATCAATCGCGTTGCATGCAATGCGAACGCACAATTTGCAACAACAACAACCACAACAATTCGAATGAACAGTTGCTGTGTCTAATAACAGGTGTCAGTTAGCCAACCCCAAAGCTGCCCACTGTTTTAACTGCATTAATAATGGCATGATTGAAGTATAAGCAAGGGGTATATATGAATAAATTGTGGGTAAGCTAGAGAATGTTTGCTTGAAAGCTTAGTTAACTATTGTTTATAGAGTATTTCATAGTCATTAATCGATTTTTTCACATGTTTTCACAGTATTTAATATGTACTTTTGGCACAGTTTTGTGCTCAAGTACTTTGTTGTTTATGTATTTAAAGATATTATAATTGATTAGTAGTCGGTGTCTTTAACTTGTTTCCGGCATTTAAATCAATGTTCCTATATTGCTTTTTGTGGTTTTAATGGCAGCTCTGCTAAGCCAAGTATAATTATGTTGTAATTGTGCTTAAACGAAATTAACTATAAATAATAAACCAAGTCCCATGAGTAGTTATGACCCAAGCATAATAAATGTTTAACTAGCTTAGATGGCAGATTTTTCGTCACACCATTTTTTTAATTACACTTGTGTTGGCTGTCATAGTTTTTATGTCTCATGGTCAACACCCAAAAAACCACGCTGATTGTCATCGCAACGCATTAATCTTATTAAACTACTTGCAGCAACGCCCACAACCTATGAGTTTAAGATAAGAATTTGGATAGAATTGAATACAAATCCAAATTAAATCTAAAACCTGTCAAAAGTAAGAGCAAATATTAAGTTGCTTAAGATATATATACTATAAATTGAATATTGCATTCTGCGACGTTGCAAATGCAAAGCGAGACTAAAGCGTAACGAACACAGAAATTGGCTAAGGAGCTTTGGTAGTAATAATAACATCTGACATCATCTTCTGACATCACATCTCTAGTTGAATGAATCTCAGGTTTTTGAAACGTTGCTCATTTAAAATGCATTTGTAATATTGAAAGCTTGTTAGAAACCTGAAACCCATTTTGTTGTTGCAATATTTTTTTTGTAGTAATTAATAAATCAGCACAGTCATTGGTTGGAAGGAATATAACTACAAAAACAAATACCTGAAAACCGAGCAAAAACAAGCACATAAATTTGTTTTTAAGTCGTCTGCCAAAGGCGGAAAACAAAAATTCATAAACTTAAGTTTGTTATCTCTTAACCATAATGAATATTATATAGTGGTAATATGATCTTAAGAAAACATCCTTGTGTTACAAATTGTTTTAATAGCCCGGCGTGGGTGATTTGAAGGTTTTTTTCTTTTGAAATAAGCTGCAAGTGCAAGCTGCAACAGAAACAGCTTTATTTGTGGGCGTTTTCCAACTAATCGTTTCGTAAACATCGATTTATCAGGAGAATTACGGCATTCGTTAAAAGCAAGGCAAATTAGTCGCATCTTATCGCCACTTAGCTTCCAACACAATGTCACGAGTTTACTTTTCTTCTGAACAGATGTTGCCCCAAAGCCATATTAAATAACAAGTAATATGTATGTATCAAGCCAAGCTGTCAATGCGGTTAAAAAAAAGCAACTATATCAAATTGATTATTGTTTTCTTTCAAAGATAATTAAATTATTGCCGCAAGCGTAGATGATTCTTGAGCGTCGCTCGAAGTGTATAATACAGTAGCCATATATAACACACATTCATCATACATAAATAATTTGCGCACACGAAAAAAATCAAACAAAAAGCATACGAAACGGTTTACTTTTGAGTGTCCCGTACATCAATCAAATGTTTGTTAATCATGTGGGTAGAATTCAAAGAAAACAAAATGTTTGCAAATATAAAATAACCAGAAAAAACATGCCGCAAAAGTATCAAAAACACGTTAGTGAGATAGCAACAGCGGTAATCGACTAGAAGATACCCACCGTTCAGTTTTCTGATGAACTAACTTTTTTTTTGCTTTAGTTTGTTAGTTTTTATGGCTCTACAAACTCAGGATACCTTGTTAAGCCTTTTTAAAAGAGGGTATAAGAAACACATCAAATCATAAAAATACTCGAGGTTAGCAATTATTAACACAAACAGATGCCTAATTCTTAAGACATTAGCATCAATTCTTTTTTTTGTCCCTGAACTCATGAAAGTGCAAAAGTATGTTACAGACAGAAGGAAGCATCTTTGACCTTCTAAAGCATATACATTTTTCTTAAGCAACGATCCTTCTGCCAAGTCGTTTTGTTATTAAAAAAGTCTTCAGGGATGAAAAGTAAGTAAAATCGGGTTTCTAGATTTGAACGCAGTATTATTTAAGAGGCCAAGCTAACACTTTTAAGGTATTGCATTTGATTAAGGTATGGCAATAAAAAATTCTATAAAACTTTAAAGTTGATTAGTCAAAAGATTTTGGATTGAAAACCGAGTAAAAATTTTGTGTCTTGATTTAAATGCAGGTTTATTTAAAGCTCAAAACAAGACTTTTGATGTGTTGCCTTTAAAAATCGGGTTAATATTGGCGCAGTTACGGCAATCGAAGGTTTTCTCCAACTGCCAAGTTGAGTTTTTGTCAAAAAGTTTGAGGATTGATATCACCTAGTCGGGATTTCTCGGCTAGACCCTTTTGACTTGCCACATTTCGTCACTTGACGAATTCAGGGAAAGAAAAATTCCAACAAATGTTGGTGCCGGCTTTAATTTTACTTGTCTTGAAAGTGATACGAATGATATAACACAAAACAAAAGAAACAGCGCAAAACTGATTACCAAAAAAAAGTGTTAACTGCAATTTTAGCATGCGGTTAACAGTTAATAGTTAACAGAGACCATAGCAAAAGAAAACTGAAAAGCTTCGTCTGGTGGCAAATGTTGCCAATTCTTGAAAACACCGCTCTCTTTTTAGCTGTTTTTTTTTTTTTGTACATGGTGCTGCATTTGCATCTACACACAATGTATATCTAAGTAGTATTTTGCTAATTCCACGCTTTCAGCTTGAAAATTGCATAAAGCTTAAAAGTCGATTTGCGCTTGAAGCACAAAATGTAGGAAAAACTGTTGGCAAGTGCAAGTGAAGTTGGCTGGGAAAAACGTGCAAGTCTTTTCACTATTATTTTCGGTAATTTGATGGAGCGGCAGCCAGTTGCTAACTCGTAATTATGCTTAAAAGTTAAGAGTGGTTTAACTGGGAGATAGCTCAAGTGCAGCTAATTTTATTGCTTATATAAACTAATAAAAGTTAACAAATAAACGAATTAAATGATGCACACTGCGAATAGATATTTATTGACGTTGGAAAGGCATATATATTATAATCCATTGATTTTATTTCAAATGGAATAAACCGAAGCCACTTAAACTAATCTGAATAAGCATATAGTATAAAATAATAATATGTAAATTTAAGCAAAGTTTGCATGACAAGCGCACAATTTGGCTTTGGGGCACAATTAAAAATACTGGTCACGCTTTTCTTGTGCTTAATGCTTAAATAGAAATTATGCAAATCAACCAGAGAGTTGAACAGTGTAAAGTTATTGGCTTTAACGGCATGATGGAACATGATTGAAAGCTTATTCTAGTTCAAACTTTACTTGTTTTAAGCTATTTAACAAGACCCATTGTATGTTTTTGGTTTTTTAACTTTTTGGCTCAACAGTTCATTGACATTTTGTTTGCTTCGTTCACAGCTGGTTTAAAATTTAATGTATGTATGAACGTTATGTACGTGATTTGTGTACGCTTTACATAAAGTTATGTATGTGTATGTATGTATTTTTGTCACACTGTTATTTGCTCTGCTCTAACTGTTTTGCATTGTTTTATGGACAGAGTTGGTTTTTTTTTTGTTGTTGTTTGTTGTTTGCGTTAAATCGTGCCGGTTGGCCTATGTGAGAGAGAGAGAACATGGGAAACAACACCATGAAAAAGTGACAACAAACTGTTGTATTGTGGTGCAACAGCAGTTTACGTTTAATGGGGGTCTGGGGCGTTAAGGTTTGTCGTTCTTTTTTTGTAGGGATGGGTTGTAAAGGGGGTCACCCGCCCGGACCATATACCATGCTAGAATTAACGCTTTGCGGCTTTTGCCCATTGAAAATGTCACGCATTTAGTTTAGGTATGTGTTGCAAGCAGGAGAGTGTGAAAAGTAATGTGGCCTACTTAACTTTAATGTAATTAGCATTTAAACAATTTCAAAATCAAGTGCGCTTTTGCATTGGTAATAGAAAATGGGAAAAGGCTAACAAATAGTTTATAGCCGAAAAAGAGAAAAACCTTGAATTAATCCAACCAAATATTTTTCTTTAAACCTTTTACACATTTACAGCAAATGTTGCACCAATTTGCCTAAATAGCGTTGTTAATACCTTAAAGATGCCTGCAACAACAATAACAACAACAACAACAATATATTACAGCCAAGCCCAAAAACATTAATCATGCTAATGGCCTCCAACACTTCTCACATCTCTCAGCTTTTTTTTTCGTGCAAACTACAATCCAGAAAATGAATAACTAAAGCCTCTTTTGCAACATGGGTGACTGCGCCCGAGGCGGCAAACGGAAAATGCAAAATGGTAGGTAAGAAAAAAAGGGAAAACAATTTTCAGGCGTCAAGTCGACCAAGCGAACAGCAGCAGCAGCAGCGGCAGCAACAGCAGCAGAGTTTTCCACATCGACGCACAAAAATTAGCAACAAGATCAACCTAATAAAATTTCAATAAAAAAAGGCATCTAGCCGAAAAAAAAAATTCAAATATGGTAAGGGGAAGACATGCAAAAGTTGAAAGTAAAAGAAAAGCATTTTCCTATTACGGTTCAGCAGCGAAAGACGACGACGACAGCGACGACGACTTTCCCAGAAAGAAACTGCAAACTGGACACAAATGCAATTGCTGCTACTTATGGACCGGTCTATGTTCCGGGTCTATTCTCTTTCTTTTTGTTGTTGTTGTGCTTTTCCTTTTTTTGTGTGGGTGTGCCAGCAGCCCCCCAAGAGAAAGAGAGCGGGCGTGGGTGTGCGAGTGAAAGAGAAAGAGAGTGAGAGTGAGGGAGTGAAAAGCTGTCGCCAGACATTAACCAAATGGCTAAAAGCGCCTCTGAACCGATGCAAAACTTTTTGACTTCTCTATGGCAGACATAAATAAGTTAGTGCTTGTGGTCTAGTTGAAAGTTAAAGACGACAAGATACCCTAACATATATTCCCACAGTTTTCTATATGTATATAGTATATACACAAATATATATAATTTACTCAATCATAGGGCAGGTCAACATCAACACCAACAACACCAGCAACCAACAAATCAAAGTTGGTCTTGTCGCATGCCCAAAAGCCTTTTAAATTAAACAACCGCACGTTTTCATGCGGCTTGGCCAAAAGCTATATGGCCATAGTTTCCACTTTAAGCTGCTTTTTTTATGTTTTCGTTGTGTTTTTTTGGTTAACCCAGACAACACTCTAGCAAAAGCGTTGGGCAACACCGACGAATATATATATATATAACAGGAAGATAATTAAAGTAATCAAAGTATTAAATTAATAAGCTGAATAATAATAACATAAATAAACGTATAAACAGTCTATACGACTTTAACTCATTAAAGCTTGTTTTCTTAAACTAAGAATTTGAATATCTCCATAGAGACAACAGTAATATACTCTAATTAAAACAGAAATTCATTCAACATCGAACTCTATGCAAAAGCACATATTGATTCTTAAACAATAACTGACCCCAGTTTCGTTATAGCCAAGTTTTTGATTGAATGCATGCTATATTGAGGTCAAATTGGGTTGGGGATATATATGTATATGCCTAACGGCTGTTGCACTGAGTCATGAAATGATACCAATATTCTTTTTCTTTTTTTTATTTTGTTTTATTATTTGCCGCAAAATGTAGAACGTATCTGAGAATGCTGTGTGCATATGCTACATTTTTATTTGCTGGGCAGTTGTTGGGTCGTTTTGGTTGTGGGCTCGTTAGTTAAGGCCAGAAGTGGTTGTGAAAAAAATGAATTTTTATGTTTCTCGCCATTTTAATTAACCAAATAAGTAGCGGAAAAAAGTCAGTAAATCATTAATTGGCAAAGATACTTCTTAGTACCAAATGAAAGTGTGCAAAAAAGAGAAAAACTAAGAAAGAGAAGGGAAGATCATGTTGACTTGCTTTGTAAAAGTAAAACATCTATAACCAGTTTCTAGCGCCAGTTTAGATCTTCAATGATGAAGCGCTTTGTAAAGAGTGAAGAATCAATCGCTTTTGTTTGTTTTTTGTTTTGTTTTGTGGCATCATAGAGTATTAGGAACAACAATTGCATAGTAGCTAGTTAATGGTAGCTACCCTATGTTATTAAATAGTGAAACATGATACAATACTCGTGATTAGCTCCACCTCTCTTTGGCAACTCCGTGTTGCCCAAATGCTCATTAAATGCGCATTTTCGAAAATAATTACATGATGTCAGACTTTAATCGAACAACGTCGTCTTCTAGATAACAAAAAAAAAAAGCAAGGATTTTTGTTTGATTGTAGAACTGTTTTAATAGAAAGTCAGAGAGTAAATATAAAAGTCTTTGTTCTTGTTTTTCTCACTTTTCTTGGCATTTGCTAAAGACCCATAATCATCATTCTTCATACTGGCTGTTAATTTGTCATCGGTTTGACTTTCAACAGCTTTTGCCGCTTGTGGGGTTAAGAAGAAATATGTTTAGTGATTGGTGTTAGCCATATTTGTTTGCACTAAACGTTCGAACAACATCTTTTGTGTGTGTTTCGAAGGCGGTTAGAAAGTCGCGCGACTAATGACAAATATCATAAACGACTTACGTACACACAGAGAGGCCTAGAAACCAGATAGATGGATGAATAGCACTTTCTCAACACACACACATGCTGTGTGCTGTCGGTCATTAGAAGAAACCATGGCCATAGACAACAACGCAGCCGCCACCGCCGACGCCGCCGCAAATGCAACAAGATTGCGACAACTATGCAAAAAGTAGAACAAAACAAAAGAGGAAATCTTAACTCGAGTTTCTTTCTTTTGCTGCTCTTATAAGGGGGTGGGGCAAGGGGAGGTGGAGGTGTAGCTACTGACTGTCCATTAACATTGCAATTTACTTTCGATGCATTTGCAACATGAAGAGCGATAAACGTGGCGTATGCGCAATATGCATTGCAGATGAGAAGAAGGCCTCTCTCTCTCTCTCTTTATATGGGCCAAAACAATTACGCCTGCAAATTAATTGTCTGTTGTTGTTGTTGTTGCTGGTTGCTTGTGCGTGGGGGAGGTGGGCGTTGCAACTGCTGCAGCCAAAGGCAATTATGTCCATCGTTCGTGTAGAAAATATTAAACAGCTCTATGGCAATGTGGATGCATAGTCTGCACAAGGGTAAGAAGGGGTATAAAAAGGTGTATGTAGTAAGTAACTATATGCATATTTACACACTCACACACACATTATAGTTAATGTTGTCTGCTATGCGCTTAGGAAAATCCCCCTCCAATGAATGCAACTTTTTTTTTTTTCATATTTTAGTATTCATCTTCTTAATGTTTTCTGCTCCAAAAAGCGCAAAGCGACTGGAAAATGATTATTTCTTTTTTCTCCCATCAACAACAATAACAAAAACAACGAAAAAATGCCGGCAAAAAGGTGGCAACAAAACACAAATTGTTGCCAAAACGAAAATGAAAGTAGAAAATTTGTTGCACTTTGCATAAATCTAAATTCACTAATGAAGCGAAAAAAAAACAAAAAGATTGCATGTGAATATAGCATTTACTCTTTGTCATCTAATCATGAACCTTGAACTTTGCCTTTGAAGGTGAGGTGGGGGCGGTGGGGTGTAGGGGAGGCATCCTGAAAAGTTTGCCAAACCAACAAATCATGATTTCTGTTTAGTATCGTTGCTGTGTGATTAATTATTGCGCATTAGGCAATCGCAAAAAAGGGTAACAACAAATTAGATAATTGTGTTGAAGCCAAATTGCGGTGCTGACATTTGAAAAAGTTGGCTCAACTTGTAGGGATAATAACTCAGTTAACAAACATCGTTACCCAAAGGTATTTTGATCAATTTTTTTAAAGGTCAAACATTAAGCAAAGGCAAATTGTAATAAGCAGAAACGGAATCAGTCTAAGCTTAGAAGTTCAGTTTTGTGAAGCTTTTATACTACTTTTATCTATAACACTTTGCTTGATAAGAAACTTAAAAATAAGCATAACAATAAATAATGCTGATGTAATACTTGATAAAAAAAAGAATAATATCTTTGCAGAGAAAATCGCTTTAAGTTCCACAAACATTAAAAATTCATTGCCATCTAAGTATTAAACTGTTATCTTCACCACAAACTGATCTCTTTATAAAAGAAAGCTTGCAGATGTTAAGCACAGATAAGGTGAGAAATTATACCACATACCCAAGGGAAAAAGCTTTTGGTTTAATTACAGCTGCAGTGGAAATCCACTCGAATTACGCGACCTCACTAGTTGAGTGTCATTTCATTCATAATTAACTGTTGTCAAAAGTTTACCACACACACATTGTCACACATTACGGTTATGGTTATGGTCAGAGGTGGAGGTGGATTGGTGAAAAAAAAAAAAAAACGGCAAAAACAACTCACTTTTTCGCTGCGCTGATAGTTGGCTGGAAATTGCGGTGAACTGGGTATGCCAAAAAATGATGGTGATGCCGAATGCGGCGTCAACGGCGATGGTGACTGCGACTGCAGCGTTAACTGTGACTGCGAGAGCGACATACGTTGATGATGCAGCGACGACAACGTTGGCGTCGACATCGACAGCGACGTTGGGGTCATGATTAAATGGCGCATTGTTGGTGTTGTTTTGTTTGTGCTTGTTGTTGTTTTAAACAATAAAACTAATTTTGCACTCTCTTTGTTGTTGTTGTTGTGTATTTAACACTTGACGATTTACAATTTCCACACAGTTCGGCGTTCACCGTTACATTGTTTATTGTTTGTTGTTGTGACTTTCATTCAATGTACGTACGAATATGTTAATGTCAATTGTCTTTTTGTAGGTTTATAAACCCGTGTCGCAGCATGCCACATCCACTAAATCATATAAATATGCTTGACATTTTGTAGTTTTTGTGGGTTACGTTCCAATTACTACAAATAATACTAATATTTAGACGCAGAGAACCTTCGCAGCTGATTATCTCACTCAAAAGTTAACACTCGAATAATAATAGAACAAGCTTTTAGTACATACAAACGTTCATTTTTATATAAACAACTGTTTTTATTTACTTTTTATTTGCTTTTTGTTTAGTTTTCTCATAAACGTATATTACAATTAACATTTGTATTGTTTTTCATTCTCATTTGCAATTCTCTTTTTCTTTTGCCAATTTGCTTGCTTTTGGTGTTCGCTTTTATTCCGTTATCTCTTATCTGCATTTAATGTGTCTTTTTGATAGTATTTTTAAACATATATTGCTCTCCTCTTCTTACTTCCCTTCCAAATACACCTCTTTTAAACTTTCGTTATCAGCGGAAAAAACGTTTGTGAGGAAGTTCATTAACTGTTCTCAAAGCTTAACTCAATAGCGCGAAAGCTACAGTTTTAGAACCACTGGCCCAATAATCAGGCGGACCTCTTTACATGGTTTGAGTTACAGTTTGGCTTTTTCACCTGACTTTAGTTCTTCTAACACTTGTTACAGAGTATTGCGCAGTCGTTAACATTACTTATCAATATTCTTGACTTTTTTTTATCTCTTATTAATGAGCATTCATTAATTTTGTGCGCTAATTGTTTATTCGCTTTTTAAAACAATTGTCTTCTTTTTACAAAAGTCTCTCTCTCGCTCTCTTTCTGGTTATTTCAATTGTTGTTGGTATTCTAATTGCACGTTTTTATTGTTTTTTTTTGCTCGTTTTGCTTTGCAAATTTAGTTTCAACTTTTGCCCCTTGCTCATGATCTAATCATTTTATTTGATTAACAAACAGAGGGCAACAACAACAACAACAACAAAAATTTGCTGCAGAATGATATATTTTGGGGTTGAGGTTCTTTTTTTTTTTTAGTTGGGGGTAGGTTAATATCCGTCGTGTTGTTCACGAATTATGTATAATATAATATTTACGTCATTTTGGTCAAACGAATCTGGACGAGAGAATCTCGTCGCGTCTAATTAACTTTGAGCGCGTTTGATGCTGCAGCGCAGTCTAAGTTGACGTCAGCGTTGACAGCGGCGACGACGACCGAATTACACGCACCGAATATGTCCGAAGGCCGCTTGAAAAGCGCAACGTTTTGTTTGTATTTGATTTTATTTTATTTTTGGGCAGATAATAATGATGAAAAGCGGGTCGCGGTTCATTTACAGCAAATCAGTTGCAATTTTTAAGCACACAAAATTCCTTGCCTCTTGCAAGTTGCAAAATTGTACGAGAAAATTGCAATAACAACGTAACAAAAACGATATGCAAGCGCGCACCAGCCCACAATAACACGGGCGATCGGGCGAGGGGGCCGTTGGGCGGTGGGTTGGTTTGCAGCGGCGATGAACGAAGCAACGCGGCGAGAAAAACCGCGCACCAAGTCAAAATACAAATTGTAACTGAAACAGCGCAGCGGCTGTCAAACGGCGCAGAGCCAATGGCGCAGCTGGCCAGCGCTCAGAGCGGAGCAGAGCAGTCGGTCGGCTACGATGAGAGTCGTTGAGTGCCGCAAGTAAAAGGCAATAACAACAGCAGCCAGCAGCACGAAAGCTGATGTAGTAAAACAAAAACACACATAAAACCTTTTAGCACACAGCTCAAAGAGCGAAAGAGAGCAAGCCATGTGATCGTGTCGCTCAAACTTTAAAACAGGCGTGGAGTGGCTGCGCTCAGCTGTTCAGTTGTTCGGCAGCTGCAGCTGTGGTGAAGTTGGCTTTGGGATAAAAGGTCAAGCGTCGAAGCTTTTTGCTATTTGTTTTGATGAAAGAGAGAAAGTCTCTTCGGCGTTGTGTGTGCGCTCTTTCTCTCACTCTCGCAGTTTTATTGCTGCTTTTGATTATTTGATTATTATTTAATAGTTTTTTGCACATTTGTTGTTATTGAGGAGCTTTAGAGCGTGGGTGCTGAGATGTCTGCCTGTTTGCGTGCATTGAACTTGACACAAAACTCAACTAATTGTTGCTATTGTTTTTAGCCGGTGCATTGTTTTCGTTTCTTTTGGTTTCTTTTAATTGCGTGAAATTCGATGCGCGCTAATTGTGGGTTACATTATGATGAGACGCAACAGGCGTGCCAAGTGGGCAAAGTTTTGGGTGTGGTGAAGTTCAGCTCTTTTCGTGTGTGCCATGTTAATGAACTTGACAGCTGATTATTGAGTGGGTGGTGAATATGAAACGATAGTGGGCAGAGAAGGTTGTAAAACTGGGTCAGCAACAAATCTTTCTTACAAATTGAATAAATACCACAGCTAATTAATCAAATGCATAGCGACAGTCACATAAAAATGCATTTGAAAAGGTTTGTGCTTCCATATAACTTTCATTTTTGTTGTTGTTGTTGGTGCATATATAACATGTCGCTTTCTGCAGCGGGCAACTCTTGCTCTACTATGTGTGACAGAGACAGACAGAGAGAGTATGAGTGGAAACTGGATCGCGCACAGCAGGCGGGCTGCTTAAATAGATCGAGTTCAATGAAACGTCGTCACACAGAGCGAAAGAAATCAAAACACACAAACTGAAAGATTTGACAAATGTGTTGGAAATGTTGTCAACTGCAACAACATTTTCAAAACTGACCCACTAAAGCTTATAGGGTAAAACAGGAGTTTTGAAAATTACTTACCCTGTCCATTAACTGTTCATCATTGCGTTTTCGCCGAGCTGGCGCTCGGATTATGCGTCCCACATCTGGTGCGTCCATAATGTGCCAAATATTCACCTTTTATATGTGTATAATGCAGGTTTGCAGCAAAAGCTTATCAAAAGCAAAAATGCTGAAAGAGAGAGAGAGAAAATAAGTATGAGTAATAAGTTAAGACTTTACTTGGGCCAGGATGTTATAAAATGGGCTTTAAGCATGAAAAGTTCTTAATATTATACTTATAATGCATTATTGCAGTTTCCGTATCTTTTTTTTTAATCTTTATTTTCCTTTTCATTCGGTCTTTCTTGCCAATTACGTAAGCCGCACATGTGTTTATTTCATTTGAGTTTCTTAAGAACAGGCTGCTGGGACAACAAAGAGAACTAATTCATGGCAACTGCTGCAGCTTCAAACTAATTTTCCACATTAAGTTGCGACAACAGAGATACTTATACGCATAGACATACATGCGTATAACAAATACTTATACATTTTCTTATATAAAGAATATAAACACGAAGAAGCTATTAACTTAATATAAACCGGAAGAAGTTGGAGTTTAGCTGAAAACTCTTTTGTTGAGCTTAAACGATCGAACACAAATCAAAACTAGACACACTCGCATACGTATAAGACTGCGTAAATATCAGTTGAGACACACACCTAAACGTGACTCTTATACGCGCTCAGCAGCTGCTCGTTAGTTCGGCGTGAGTATTGGCTGTTCGGTTGGTGTCACAGCTACACGTTCCACATGCTGTTCGCTTCGAAGCTAGCTAATATGCGATCCACATGTGGATATGAACATTAAACTTGGCGCGAAGTTTAAAATGGGATAATTTATAAAGTATATTTAAAAAAAATTATAACAAATACTTACCTTTTTTAATAATCTATAAGTTCCACATTTTTTAAAGCGTGTTGTATATTTTCTCGCAAGATGTGTGTGTTTAAAAATCCTTGCAGTGTAGTTTATGCATTTATGGCAGTAGTTATATATTTTTTGGAAGCAATAGTTGCGCAGGAATCAGTTGAGAAAAGCTGCAAAATACAAGGAATAGAAAATATTTTAATACAATCTTAAATTCTGGACACACTTTAATAGAAATTCACAAAAGCCAAACTCTCAAACAGGCTTTAAATATTAAAAAAAGCAATCAACAGGATTTTTCGAACACAAATCTAATATAAAATGTATTCCTTTCACATAGCTTGTGTGAATGGCAAACACAAAAGAGCTTTGCAGAATATTTTACCGTTGCGCCAGTGAAACTTTTTCGTTCGCTTCCTTCGCGTAAGGCCAAAGTTTCGTCGGTGACAACAATACAATAGGAAGAGCTAAGATATAGTGTGCAAGGTCAAGGATTTAAAGGATTTTGCAAGCTAGATACGATTGCATTTGGAATTAAGAACGTGCCACGTTGTGGTTTGTATTGTCATTGTGGGTTTATTGAATTTAATAAAGTTTTGTATACGAGTCTTAATAATAGCCCTCGTGACGTCTAACGATTTAAATGCTTTAACAATTGTTTGAATTCATTAATATGCAGACAGAGTTGTTACGATTCGAATGCCAAAAGTGGCAACAATGCAAACGTCACAATGCAGAGATCCCATAATAGGCAACACTCTCGACTCTGACGTACGTTTTTCATCCCACACTCACATGCATAGCTAATCATACACACACACACACACCCTACGCACACTTTATCGCGCTTATCAGCTGCAAGTTGTATTCACTTTTTGGGGCAAGACAACTTGAATAATATGAAGAAACCAGAAGAAACAAGGAAATGCAATATGCGTAATTTATGCACTTAGGTTGCAAACAGACAACAACAACAATAACCGTTACAGTAGCAACACCCAATGACAATGCTATGCAACAACAACTGTAACAACAACAACAACACAATGACGAAGTGATTACAGGCACAAAGCAAACACCTGAATGAAGATACAAAAAACCCACTAAGATACAAAAAGTATCTAGAAAGACAAGAGAGATGGACTGCAAAAATACCCTGTTAATAAATATTAGTGTTGAAAGATTCCTTTATTCCATAAAACAAATATTTCATGCTTATTTCTAAGCTACATATATTACGATCTTAAAAAGTTTTAACGTCTCAAAAGTTAACCCAAATCACTTTTAAAACTAAAATATCCTTGGTTTCCCATTATTCCCTTTAATGAGTATCTAAGGTCCATAAAAGCTTCAACCCAAAACTTATGCAACAAACAACTGCACAAAGTTTGAGTTTGATTATTTTTTCTTCTTGGTTTTGTTTTTGTTTGGGGGCGATTGCAGCATTTTCTTCTTCTTTTTTGTTTTTGCATAACTTCCAAGTGCACTAAATATGCAAACGAAGCATAGAAGAAGAAGAAGAAGCGCAAGTGTGAAAAAGTATTTGCAAAGCGAATAGATAACATCATCAAGCGTATAGTGGCTGAGTATTGTGTTTGGCGGGCATTATGGGTAACAAGAAGATAAGGCTACTTAAGACGGCGAACTGTTTGGTGAATGATTGTGTATTAATAAGCTTAGACCATCTATAACTTATTAATAACAAGTGAGAAGGCTCTGGTCGGGCAGTCCCGACTAGGACATACCCTTCCTTAATTCGTTACGTGACTTTAGTCTAAGGTATCTGTTATTTTTAGCTGGTTTTAACCAAAATTTTCCGGATGTTTAATATTTTATCTTTAGTTTTTAAACTTTATTTACAAAATTTTGAAATTCAAGTATTTTTTGTTATCGATTACATAAAACTAGAAATGTTATCAATATTTTATAACAAACTTGTACGGCCAAGGGCTAAGGCGAGCTTGAGTTCCAAATCTGAAGTCTCTAGCTCTTATACTCCTTAAGATTCAAACTATTTCCTTTCAAGATATTTGCCTTTTTCTTCAAGACTTTACTTATAAATTTCTGATTTTTACATTAAAGACTTAACGCATATAGTAAAAATCACATATTCACACCTTAAGATCATTTGGAAAATTGCACAATATTTGTTGTTTTTTTTTTTTTTTTTTATTAAACTCGTTAAGAAACATCGTTAAAAAAGTTTGTTGTTTTTTTTCTGTATGCGAACTAATCTGATTTTTCAACCTAAGTACATAGTTCCTTTTGTATTAGCAAAAACTCAAGCAGTATATATTTTTTTCGTAAGTGCGACCTACTAAATAAAAATAAAAAGAACAGCAAAAACGACACGTCTACTAACACAAAAGACAGTCACTGAAGCTGGGGCCAAGATACCAAGAGCCAAAGACTGAGAGTTCCATAATTTGGGTCAATTGACTCACACAATGAAAAAACTTGTTCTGAAAGCGCGCTGACAATAATAACCGCAAGATACAACAACTACAACAACAAACAGACTCAATAATAATCGCACGATAAGATGGGCAAAGCCAAAAGCCAAAAAAACAAAAAAAAGGCTTAATAATCAAGCTGTGTGTGTGTGTGAAAACGTTTTGGCCAATAAAAATTACCTAGATTCCCACATATGGCTAAGAATCTTAGTGGCAATTAACAGTTAATCGATTGGTTTTTTTTGTAAGCTTTCATCATTAATAAGCATTTTTAGCATTTATTCACAATAATCAATTACTTTTGTTGTTGACAGACACTGTAGCTACTAACTAATAATACACAATATTTATTTGTTATTGAACATTTTAGCATAATCAGAGGGTTGCATTTTACACACTAAGCCCCGCACGTGTCGCATCTAAATCTAATCGACTGTAAAACAATTAGTTTTTTACACAACAATTGTCAGCTTTTTGTCGTTGGTTTAAGGGTGAGTTTACCACTTTTTCACTTGGGTTTAAACTAACCTTATTGCTCTGGGTTCAAATTGTGCGTAGTGCGTTGCGTTGCGGTTAAAGCTATACTGAAAGTATCTACACAAAATGCTTTAACACACCTTTAAGTATTTTGTGATGTTCATGCATTGCTGGCGCTGTTTACGCAAATTTAAAGCTATCCTTAATATTGAAAACTTAATTATACGCAGTTCTTGGCTTCCGTTAGATGTCAAACATATACATACTCATATACGCATGCCTGCCATATTGATTTCTTGAAATACCCTGTTAATTTGAGGTGAGGCAAGCTATATTGATGCAAAAAGAACTCTTAAAGAACTTATTTTGAAAGAAAAAATATCTTTGGTAAATATTATTTATTTTATTTAATTCAATTTTTTTTAATTAGTTAGTTTCTTTAAAGTTTAAACCATCATACCCTTCTTGCATAAGTGCACAAAAATGTGGCAAGTAATTGCTTAGATTGTAATTTTTTTTTCGTTTTTCGCAAGACTAGAAAGGCAATCAGTATTGGGGTCTGCACAATTCATGGATGATTTAACAAATTGGGGGCAGATCAACAGCAGGCATTAAAAAATTGCTTATCAGACTTGAAATTAAAGTCGAGTTCGACTTTTATGGAAGGCCTTTGACATTTTGGGGGCCTAAAACGACTTGAACGCAAATCGAGTTCAATGGATTTTTGTGTCAACAGTTTTCGTAAATGAGGTGGAAAGTTTTTAAGAACTTGAATAATAACATAATAATTAAACTATTTATTGATTCTTTTTACCTAGTTTTATATACTCTTTGATAGCTTTCAGAACTTATTACTCAGCGAAATATTTCTCCAGGCGTATCAAGTTGTATTTTTCGTTTATTTTTAAAAGAGTTTCCAGCAAAAGCAATGTTTTATTTATAAGCACATCTATATTTAACATGCAGTTTAACAACCTGACTGCATTCAAGGCTACTCCATAAAACAGCTGCCCTGGAAGCCAAACGCAATCGAATGACATTCTTAAGGCGCTTTTTTGTAAAGATACTAAAACACTTAAGTAAGGCCGCGGAGAGGAATGTGCAGGGAAAGTATGATTAAATTTGTTTGTTGTCTAGTGTAATTAAAACGCCCTCCCTCAACGAAGCCAGCATCCGATGCAACAGTTGGGTGAAGAGGCAGGCTGATAAATAAAAAAAAAAACATGGCAAGAAAATGCAATCAAAAGACGATGGCGCAAAATGAAAGATAAGTTTGCAACATGCAAAAGGGAGAGAGAGAGAGAGAGAGATAGTATAACCGTTGCACGTTGCATGTGTTTGGCGGTTGAAAAGTGTTAAGAAAAAGTATTGCTGTTATGTTTTGCCGCAACACCATCGAACATTTGGGCGTTCCCCAAGGTGCAAGGTGTAAATGCTGTTAGGGGAAAGGAAATGTTAGTTTTTCTAGCAGCAGGCAACACCACATTTTGCAAATTGAATGCGAAATGAATTGCAACCAAATGTGTTTTGCTCTCCGTTGAGTAAGAAAATGATTGCATTTCTTTCGAATATTTTTTCTTGCTGCCAATGATTGGCAATGTTGGCACCCGAAGCTGCAGCATCCAACAACGAGTCGCTGCACTATGTGAAATGCTTTGGCTACAATAAAAAAAAATTGCTGGAAGGCTTTTACCAGCTAAATAAGTTGTTGGCTTTAATGATGCAAGTTTCTGTGTTATTCAATTTAATGAAACTTCAACTTTGGCTTGTTTTATGCTCTTTCCAATACCAAATATTCCTAGCAAATGCTATTAATGTCTAGTCGGCAAGCTAAACAGACCGCCTAGGGGGGCACAGAAACCGGACTCGAACTGGAGATGCAACATGCAACAACAAAAAATGCGGCTATGGAATGCATCATGTGTTTACCATATGCTAAATACACTGAAAAAAATACACATGTGTTAAAAAAAACTAACCAAGCTTAACTTCAAGTCCACAGTTCAAATGGAAATAGTTTTATTAGAGTCTAAACGTTCAAAAGTTTTATTTTATTGCTTTGTTTTTTAGCTTTTTATTGCCTTAAATCAGGTGTTTAAGCAGTTTGCTTGCGTTTGTACTTTGGCGGTAAAAATAAAACGATTAAAATATAAAAAAAAATTCAAAAAAATACTCATTAGAAAATTTTTAACAAGGGTATGAAAGACGCAGCTAAGATTTGGTGAATTTAAAACAAAATCTTTAACGTTAAAAATTCAGCAAAAATACCAAAAAACAAAAGGTTTATAGAAATTTCGGATATCGTAGGTCTAGAACACACAGGGTATCTTACAGTTTGTTCCAACCTAGACAAGTCTTAGACACTCTGACTAACTTTGAATGGATATGGTAGACAACAAGAAATAAGCCGAAAACAGAAGAAGCATGACAAACAACACCAGAAAATAATACACAGCCCGTGTAGACAATGAGACTACAGAAATCGCACCACAAAACATACAAACATACGTATGTACATACATACATACATTAGATGAACACACATCGCGGAAGCTTCAAGGTGTTCATACGGAGTGACGGCGCTGCCATAACTGCATTGCAAAGAGACCCATGGATTTCGAAAGTGCAACAACGGGTCTGAACCTAAATGAGCGTTAAATTTGCCAAATTGTTTTGTACTACAGCTGCATAATACCAAAACACAGATACTTTACATATATTCAAATACGCTAAAGAAAAAAGATAAATACTACCGGTTATTATGTATTATTCGATGTAGATATTAAAAGTTATGAAACGGGCAGAAGAAAGCGTTAATAATATGTTGATTAGATGCTGTTGTTTAATCTCAAATCTTTGTCAAAGAGTTTCTTCTAGCTTCTTAGTTTTCTGTTGTTTCATTAGCATTATTATTCTTGGTTATACTTGGTTCAATGACCTTCTTTAAACCAAGACATCAGCCCAAAGAGCTGGGTTCACAAATTTCACATGTTTCTTTTGCTTTTTTTGTTGTGGAAAATTCTGCAAAATTGACGCATTTTTTTTTTAACTGCGCACGTTCCATTGTAAAACAAAAGACAAAATAAAAAGAAGAGAAGCTGCGAATAAAAAGAACAATAGACACAAAAAACGAAGAGAAGAAAAATGCGCAAAAGTTTCATAATAAAAGAAATGGAAGAAGCCATTAAAATATATATATATATATAAGAAAAACTTAAAGAAGTTAGCTTTTGGCCTATGAAATGACGTCATGCTAACGTTTCGGCTTTCAGTTATCAGTGTTGTTGTATTTTTATACGGCCTTAACTCATTTGCCATTTATAATTGGCCTTTACTTATCAACAAATGGCGAGCGATAGCAGTTCGAGAAAACACATTTGTCAAAGCAGAAAAAGAAAACAAATAGGGAATAAGAGTAATGCTATAATGCTAAATTAATAGTAGACTACACAATGCTCTGTTTAAGTTTAGAATCTTATGAAACTAAAGGATAAGAAGTATCTGCGATTAAACATTAAAATTATGTCTCGTTGCAACTTTTCTGTTCCACAAATGGTTTTATTGCGCCTCATAAAAGATAGATAACCTGACGCTATTTATTATCTACGTTAACTTTATGAATGATAAAGTAGGTGTTAAGCTTATCGGGCAAGAAATGAACTTTTGGCCTAAAATCATTAACGTTATTTGAGAAATGAATTGAATAGATACAAAGTACATCACATTGCGTATACGCTCAGAAGACGAACTTCTTAAACTTCTACTGTTTTCAATGTTAATTAAATGTTAAGGAACTGACAAAAGCTCAACGGACTGTAAACATTGCCGGCATATCTAGTACTTCACATACATACATATAGAAATGTAATTAATATACGGCTGTTTAGCACCCCGCTGACAAAAGCCAAGTATCTTTTTCTTATACGCTTCTGGTTTTGTCCGTCTGTCTGTCTGTCGCACGTCAATAGCAGCAGATATCTACTCTGATTGAGGCTTGCCCACAGTGGAACAGAGCTACCCGATGACTGCTCATATCAAATAACCTTCAACAAATAAACAAAACTGGCAGCCAACCGGTTAGATGCAATATGTGCTTACATAAATACTAATTACAACTAAACATCATAATAAATAGACTGCTTAATGTATACCCTAACACATAAACAGAATCCCTATAGAAAAAGTTTAAGTAAAGAGTATTCAAACTTCGATAGAAAACAGTTTAAAACAAATGCAACGCAGCCCACTTTAATCCATGCAACACCCTCGGAACTGTGTGGCACCCAAGCGGAAACTACTGACCATAATCGTGCCGAGAGAACTGAAACTGACTTAATCTTAACTATTGGCCATTCTGGTTAACTTTGTATACTGGGCTTAGACACCTAACAAGTTGCCTGCCTAACCTAATAAAGATTATGGTCTACAATAACAAGTTTATTAAAACTTTTGTCAACTACTTGCAACAATAATGGACTACATTCATGCAACTTCACAGCTTAAATCTGAGCTCTGAATATTAAAGATGATTCACCACAAAAAGCACTTAAATCAGATATGAAAAGAGTGTGACTGCAGCTGCTAAATGATCAATGAATCTTTAAGAGCTGCTGGGTTGATGGATTGCTTCTCTGGCGACCTTACAAAGTTGCGTGTGGGCAGCCCAAATAAATAAATAAGCATTTAAATACTTATTACGGTTCGTTGCCGGCAACTTAACAAGCCAACGATCTTTACTCACTTGAACAACAAACAAATATGTATTTAAACTTTAAGTTTATGCGTCTGTGGTCAGAGTTTTTAAGCCGTGGTTAAGTGAAGGTCATTGGCGTTTGCATTTCATGGTTTTTGGGTCAGGGCAATAACAACAACAGAATAGCACAGAGCAAGTAAATAAGCAAGTAAATGCCAGTCCAGCCTTCAGAACAAAACCCAAAAAAAAAATCAATTATTGAATGAGAGAAAAGTTTTGCTTTTAAGTAAAAAGCTTAAGTCTTAAAAATGTGTCATGCAAAAGTAACAAGAAAAACAGATTTCCAAGAGTTTTTTATGGATCAAAGTTAAGCTTTAGCAAAAAAGGTTTGTAAGCAGCTGAAATATTAACTGAAAGTCATGCAAAATAATTAACTTTGGCCTAAAAGAACTTTGGCCTTAGAAATAATCTTTTTAGATATGTCACTAGGCAAGTGAAAGTAACCAGATTCACATAATTGTTCAATTAAATATCACAAACTGTCACAAATTGTCAAAAAAGCCAACATTTTGGCTTAAACCCTCATGTGTCAGAACTTAGTAACCTCGTTTCCGGTTCTGTGCACATGTTTAGAACTCCATAACCAACATTTTATTGTATTATATACACAAAAAGGGAAAAAATACATACATACATTGTTCGTGGTATTTTAATTTGCACGTTTGTTAAGCTGGCAAAAAAAAGAAGAGAAGAGTTTTTTGGATTGTCGTTGCTTTAGCATTTTATCAAGAATAATTTGTTTGGATAATTCGATGAGCACCATGCTCGAAAGAAAAGAAAGAAAGTCAAGTCCAGGAAGCGAACACACAACCGTATATAATGACAACCCACAGAATAAATGCAAAATTTGAGTCATTAACTTGAGGCAACAAAGGAAACAGCGAACACATAACGGGAAGGTCAAATGTCTGAGCAAGCATACAACAAAAGCCTTGCTCATACCCTTACAAACTGACAATGCATATCAAATATCAAGATTTAAAGTCGCGAACAAGCGAGAATTTAATACTTAACATTAAATTCAGACAAAACTGTTGTAAAGTGTAAGCTAAGGTTATAGATTAAAAATTTATTAAGTCAATTTTTATTATTCATATCTTTAAGTTCACTTCAATTGTGCGAAAAGTATGAATTCTTTAGTTAGATTTCCTGTTTACAAACTAACGCTGCTTGTGGAACAGGAAGTGTTCAGAGTTTTCTTTACTAAGCAACCAGACAGACAACAATGCAACTCACCTGGCAACCCTGGCCAGGAAAACAACAACAACAAAGCACAAACTGTGGGCGTTGTCACAATAGCATATCAGCAAGGGGGACTCCTTGGGGGTAGCTTAAGTTGACACTAGACAAACTAAGGATTGTCTGGAAAGCACTGTAAAAACTACTCATTGACAAAACTTACTCAAACAGGACATTTAGTCAGAGGAGGGTGTTTAATCGTTGTCTAGGGATGTACATAAGAATGTTTTATATTTATAGCTCAATTGACTTGAATTTAAATACCTTCTACCTTCTGCTGTTTTTTTTTTTTTTTTGGGCAGCAGAACGTAGACAAAACGTTGTTGGTGTCAACATTCCTAACCGGTAAACATGCAAATAACCACAAAAAATAAACAGTAGGCGGCTAAGTGGAACAAATAAAAGTACTCTACAATAAGATACCCTTTAAATACCATTTTTATGTTTATTAATTAACAACAAAACTTTCTTCCACTAAAGTTGCCAAAGAAATGTATTCTTATTGGCCAACAGGGAGTGAGGATTGGGGCCAACAAGAATATGCAAAAGAGGGGCACGTCAGCAAAAAACAACAACAACACTAGGGAAAAAAGAGGAGCGGCTTTCCCAAAATGACTGCTCTGAGCTTTTGGAGTCGAAATATGTATCAACCCCCATTTTATTTATGTGTATTATTTATAAAGTTGCATGTCCGGCTGACATGAGAGACGACGACGACGACGACGAGTAGTCTATCACCCATGCCACCCAACCCCTCCAAATCCCCAGCTCAATAAGCTGTGCTCAGTAGTTTTTATGGGTGTGCTTGGAACGGGAGCATATCAGCATTGTGAGTGCAACCACAGTTTCCTGAGAGGAAGGTGCGCCCACGTCCGAACACCTGTGTATATATGTATATACGTTTGTATCAGAGGCGACGATTATGCATGCTACATATACACATGTACATACATGCATGTCTATGATAAATGCGGCTCGAGGAATTACTGAACCACATGGGAAAAAGGAGAAATATGCAGCTTAAAAAACTCGTTACACAACTTGTTGTGGGGGTGTCAACCGTCAAACATTGCACAAACTCAAAGTAATTGAATATTTTTTTTGGATTTTTCTGCTGGCAACAGAGCCAAAAATTCCCTTTATTTAATTTGATGTACTATAAGTATTTACCCTGAATTATAAAACAAAACTATTGAAAACTGTGCGACAATACATAATCGAATACCAAGGATTTATTCAGAAAAAAAAACACCCTTTTAAATGAGTTTCTCTGTACGATATACAATAAGATATAAGTATATAAATGAAGTGATTTTTACTCGCCTTATAAATGTTTGTTTGCTAATAAAGTTGTGTTTACCTGAAAAGATACAAAAAGTGACTTTAAATTAATAAACTATTTAGAAAAGGTTTACAAAATAAATGATTAAATAATTACATAAAAGCTTACACAAGTTTTTGAAAAGAAAGTCAAATAAAAATTTCATGTCTAAGGTCTTGTTACTCGTTATCCTATTCCCCTATTAGTTAAAATATTATTTACTGAAAATGTATTATAGCTAATATTTAAATAAATAAATAAATAAAAATTTCATTTCTAGATTTAAATGCAGTATTATTTAAGAGCTTATTACAAGACTTTTGGTGTATTTTAATTGAAAATCGGTCAAGTTTTTGCGAAGTTATGGGGATTGAAAGTTCCATCCAACTCCCAAGTCGGTTTTCGGTCACATATTTTTGGCTTGAAAATCGGTTAAAAGTTAAGTTTCCAGATTTAAATGCAGTATTGATTAGGGCGTAAAACAAGACTTTTGATGTAATTTATTTGAAAATCGGTTTTTGTTTAGATGCAATGCAGTATTATTTTAGAGCTTATTACAAGTCTTTAGATGTATTTTATATGAAAATCGGATAAATATTGGCGAAGTTATGGCAATTGAAAGTTTTAACCAACCCCCAAATCGATATGTAGTCACAAATTTCTGGCTTGGGTTCAGGGTATCTCATAGTCGGAAAATATCGACTACGTGCCTTTTTACTTGTTGTTAAAAGAAATTAACCTATTTTTGTTAAAGCTTACACCATTAGCTGTCATAACTTAAACCAAATCGAACACAAAAAATATATGGTTATGAAATCGAAAAACATTTATTATTTAATTTCAGATTTAGCAAAAAAACAAAAAGGTTTTAAACAATTAAAGCACAAGGAAATGTACCATAAACAGTTTATGTATTACGTGCATTTAACAATTTTTCATCACCTTCGATTTAAGAAACTCATAAATTCTATTGGAAGTTAATAATCCAACTATATTGCAAAAAGCAAAACGGCAGTTGGCGGAATTAACCTTCCGAAAACGTTGCCAAAATTGGCAGTTTGTGCGCTTTTCAATTTCATTGAGCCTCCGGACTGACTTTCTATGGTGATTTTACAGTTTATATATATGGCTAGAAAGTTAATAAAAAATTCATAAGCATAAGCAAACAATCTCGTTTTGTAGCTGCAACAACAACAACAGCAATGCCGCCGCCTGCTGTGAGCAACAACTTTTTTTGTTTTGACCTGTGTGATTGTTGAATCTATAAATGTGTTTGTTTGCTTGTGTTTATGTGTTTTCGCGTGTTTGTTGTCCCGTGTAAGGCAAACACAATGCAATTAAAGTTCATTATTAAAACATTAGAAAAATGCAAGTTGCGCTCTTGACCATGATGAGATGCAGTTAGCGAATCGTTCGTGAATTTTAAGAGACAAGCACGACTAGGGGGAAACTACTTTAAAGGGGGGAAAAAAAGCCTCTTTCTACTCTGAGAGTAATTGGCATTCGGTTATGATTGAATATCTGAAAGTTAGCTACCTGAATATATACCATAAGCAAGCAGTTCCAAGGTAAGTTCACTATATCCAGACATGACTGTTAGTGCAAACAGTACTTCAATAAACGTGCTTCAAGTACAGACAATAATGCTTTTAACTTCAGCTGACAAAGAATCTACTTGATCAAACATCAACTTCTTAAACACATTACTAAAAGCACCTTGCAAGTTTTTTGCTTTTTTATTTTTTGTTTTTGTTTTTTTGCCGTAATTAACAAAAGCGCCTCGAGTTTCTGTAACGCAAAAATGTTATTTGTTAACGCGCCTATACAAATTCATTAACGGCAACAACAAAATGCGTTGAAACAAATTCATTAACGGCAGCAACAACAGAAAATGAAATAAACGTAAAAAACAAATAACAATTATATGCACAAAACGAATTTTCAGTTCAGACGCAAGGCGCAAAGTAATTGACAGAAGCGGAAACCATTTTTTGGTCGAAATACGCGATGCGTATAAATAACAGTTTTGTGGTAAGAAAAAAATATATATATATGACAAACTGCTGGTAATGTGATGTGATGTTGAATTAATGCCAATTGGACACGCAACGCAAAACTTTTAGTTCGATTGAACAATGATGGCCAAAATGTCATAAGTATTGGTAAGTTGCATAAGTTTTTTTTTGGCTGCTTAATATATTTGAGGGGGAAACTTAAATAAGGGGGGAAAAGCGCCTTAGATGCGTAAACCCAAACTACACACAGTGTATTTGGCATTCGGTTATGATTTAACATCATAGTTCAGATAAAAGTTTATGTAAAATGTCATAACTGAAAGTTAGTTAACTGAAAATGTACTATAAAAAGGCAGAGCCAAGCTTAATTCACTATATCCAGACACGACTGTAAGTGCTATATATCAAATATTGAAATGAATGTTGAAACTAAGACTTTCCACTTCAGCTTGTTATTCAATTACATTGCCAAGCAATTCACAAATCGTTAACAACTTGTTAAGTAAATGCCTAAAGCAAGATCTCTTCCTTTACTCGACGACTCGCCCCCAATATTCCTAATTAAACGTGTGAAAATAACATAAACTTTCGCTAGTTGGAAGCCTGGAAGCGTTTACCGCGTTGGGAAAGTCCCAATGCCTATACGTATATCATAACACAAAACCATGAACCACAAACAGTTCGAGACCCAAAGTCAATCAATACAACAATAAACTAGGCACATTTCTCAATCAGTCAACGGTCAGTCATCGTCGTTGTTGTTGTTGTTAGTTGGCCAGGCAAATCAATTGAACTGAGCGTCTGTCACGTTTGCCCACTTCAAATTGCAATGATGATATAGATGATGATAACGATGATGATGATGTGTTGAGGCCAGCAGCGCATTGCATTGGAGATTTGCTAACGCATAAATAACATAAAAACGATGACAATGACAAACCGCTAATCATAACTTAAGCATAACATAACATCAAATGCCAAGCTAAATGGACTAAACGTGTGCAAGCACCTCTCTTACACACACACACACATACACATACATTTAAGTGAAAACTGTAAAACAATAATAAAAACGAGCCGAACTGGTAAAAGTTTAAGTTGTCGTCGTCGTGCTTAATGAGGCAAAGCGAACGCCCATCAAATGTTGTATTGTGACGGGACAAAAACAACAACAAAAGCGTCAACTTTCAGTCAACAGATGGCGTTGTTGTATAGTGTGTGTGTGTTTAACTGTTTGATTAAATTATTTAGTTACCGTTAAGCAGATAACACAGCGACTGTGACTATGTCAACCCACAATTGTTGATTCCAGGAACTAATCACAAAATTATGTCATGTTTTTTTTAAATGATTTATTAATAATGAGACATAATTAATAATGGCTTCATGATTTTTTTTAAAACACTTTATCATACTTATGCAGTTAAGATAAGTTTAAACGACTTTCTTTTCGAGATTTGCAATCTGAAAAGTGTTTTGGTAAAAGTGAATTAAAGAGTAATTGCTGTTAATGGTGTTGCCAATTTGCTGCCAAGTAGCAAAAGGTTAAAGGTGTGCCAATTAGCCAAAGCAATTGCATTTCGATTTGGCTAAAACGTCGCGTGCAACGCTTCTCTTAAACTTAAGCAATAAACCTTGAAGCACTTTCTTGCAATGACAATTAATTCTCATTTAGATTACTTTGATTTTAATTCACTTTAAATGGGTGTGTGATTGTGAAGAGGTTTAAACTAAAAGATTTTCACATTTAACATTTGCTTATAACCCTTTCAATTCACTCTCTTCAGCCTCAAGACACGTGTAGAACATAACAATGAACATAAATTGTATGCTCTTTAGACATTTAAGTTCAATAAACTCAAACAAGTCAAAGTTGAACAATATAAATATATTTTTTTTATTTCCGCTTTTCTCGCATTCTATGGACGCGACTTGTTTTTATGTTGTAGTGTGTTTTTTGTTGCAGAAACATATGTGGCATAACTAGACAGCAAAAAAAGTCAACAATAAAATAAACGATGAATTGCCACAGACTAATAGTTAGAAGGAAGAAGTAAAAACACAGCAGCAACAACAACAAATGTTGGTACAATAGGGGTTTTTTTATTCTGTTTCGTACATTATTGCTGGGGGTCAGCAGAAATTAATGAACAATGGAACAAGGCAACAACGAGACAATTGAACAAAAGCTAATGCAAAGAGTGAAAAGAAGGGGATGTGGAAGTGACCCATTGGTTTCATTTCATTTGGCAGCAACAACAACAACAACAACGAAAGAGTTGAAAACAACAACTGTAAATCATTCAATAAGTTTGACAATTTGTAGCTCGCTCTTTTATGGTTCTCTGGAGGATTTCCAGTTCAATACAAACAGCTACTCAGTTTGCTATATTTAATTGACATCCTTTATGAAAGAACAAACACACATATACATACATACATATTTGCTTTAGAACTGAGGTCAAAGCACATTGAGAGCACACAAGTCTTACATATTACTCACTTTTTCTGCTTGTTTGTTTTAAGGTCTGCTTGTTTGTTTTAAGGTGTGTTCGCCAAGCAAAACATATGTGTGCAGATTGATTTACACAGAGAAGCAAAAGAGAAGCAGAATAGAAGCACTCTTTTGGACAGCTCATAGATTGAATACTCTTTGTGATTATGAGGTAGTTGTTGTTCTACCTTAACTGTTATATTACATGTGAACTGTTTATATTCATGTTGTTTAACATTTGGTATAACATAACTAAAACACCTTTTGCTAGTGTATCAAAATGGATGACGCAAGCTGCGGAGAGCAAAGAAAAATGAAAACTAATAAGACGCAAAGCATTTAAACATAGAGAGAGGGAGAGAAAAAACGCCACCGGCAAAGTACAAACGATAATATTAAAAACACGCAAAAGTTTGCCAATAAACAATGAATAGGAATCAGTATTTAGTGCGCGCACCTCATTTGTATTGAGGGTCAGGCATAATAATCTATAATCGAGGCTATTTTTTGCTATGATCATTACACAAACACACACACATGTACACAACATATTGATTGATTGATTGGATCGCGACAAATTAGCCAACTCTCCTATTGTTAGAGTTAGTTAAGTGCATGATGTAAGAGGTTGACAGATTAGATAATTAATGACCAGAATAAAAACAAATAAAGCTTATAAAAGCAAAACAAACTTTTGCAACTTGATTACAATTATGAAAGATTTATTTGATATTAAACTTTAAAGAATTAAAAATACACTTCCCGCTCCGAATGTTGCATGTATCTGCAACAATAAATCGGAACCATAAATAATAATTATGTTATGTTGGTTCAACGCTTGCCTTTGGCCAATTGCCAGAGAAAAAAGTTATGGACAAGTTGCACATTTTCACAACAAAAGTTTATGGCGTGTTTTGCGACACATTTAACATAGTTTTAGCAAATTGTTGTTGCAAACATTTGTGGACATTAAATAGCAAATCACAACTGAACCACAAATTTTGTCATGGGAGAAAAACAGTTTCCACTTTCTGTAGATATACAAATTGTGCTCAAGTATGTATTATTTATGCATGTATGTACTTTTCTTTCCATTGTGTCTTTTAGTCATGTAAATGACTTCCTCTCACAGTAGTTCATTGCCTTAGCAGAAAAAATAAATGAAGAAATCTTGGCAACTGTCTAACACCATCCAATTGTCAATGCAGTCCAATATTCCAAATCTCAAATGGCTTATGACACAGCTATGTTCTCTTATACATATAAGAGACTTGACATTTGGCAAATCATCAAATGTTAAATTTGCAAACAAAAGTTTCTTAAATTATGAAAGCAAAAACTAAACCGCAGCTGGGTCAAAACTGAGCCGCAGCTTAATTGAGCTGACGAATGCATCGTTAGCTATGTAAATATAATGGAACAATTATAGTATAAGTACTTGGGACACAACAAGGAATGCAATAACTTGGAAATAATGGAATATGTGACTAGACCAAAAGCAAATTTACTTAAGAAATGTTCACAGTGTTTGCAAATAAATGAAGTTTTCAAAATTTCATAAGCACTCAAGTAGCATTAAACTCTCTATAAGCAATCATTCCAAGAACTTTGTACATTTGACCTTGCCAGTGTGCTCTCAACATGCTCAAGAACGAAATATTTTTTGTGTGCTCCCACATAAATCCAAATGCAAATCCAGAAGTTAATTGTTATGCCAACTTAAATGTAAGCCATAGATGAAGAAGCAAAGCAACAAAAACTATGTATGTTCAAGCACATTCCAATTAAAATAGCATGCGAGAAAAGGCAGAAAGAAGCTCATTAAAAACGACCTCAAAGAGAGCAAAAAAAAAGGCGCTGCATGGCAAACAATTGAAAAGAAAGCTGGGAACAGGAGCAAACCACAGATGGTGGTGGCAACCCTAGACCCTAACGGGTTGAGGTGGGCTGCGTTTGCAGTTGTTGTTATTTATTTATCCACATTGTAGACATAAACATGTGTTTCGTCCACAGGGAGAGAGAGAGTTCTTGGTGCGAGTGAGCGAGAGAAGACAGCGATTTACGAGTGAGCAGCAGGCACGTTTCATTGAGTCTAGCTGGCATTTACACTCCTTACTCACATGTAAGCACATGCATGCATATGTTTGTGTGCATGCTCTTGGGTATTTTGTCTAAGCAGCATACTGCAAGTACTTCGTATGTCTGTGTGTGTAAACAGCTTGAGAAAGCGTCAAGTAAGAAGATATCAATAAAAGTACATTGCCAACAGTGCTGTCAGCTTAGCAATTTAGTTCCTAGATCTGGCAACTTTTCAAAAAAATGTGCAACTTTTTTTTAAATGCTATTAGACACAAATCTAGCAATTTTTGCCTCGGAGACTCTGGCAGCGCACACTCAAAAAAAGATCTAACTGATCATAAACTTAAATAAAACTTAAGCAGAACACTTTCTTCTAGCGAAAAAGAGAGTGAGAGAGAGAGAGGAAGATTCTGAGTGAGAGAGAGAGAGAGACAGATTCTGAGTGAGAGAGAGAGATATTCTGAGTGAAAGAGAGAGAGAGAGAAAGATATTCTGAGTGAGGGAGAGAGAGATATTCTGAGTGAGCGAGAGTGAGAGACATTCTGAGTGAGAGAGAGAGAGAGAGATATTCTGAGTGAGAGAGAGAGAGAAAGATATACTGAGTGAGAGAGAGTGAGAGATATTCTGAGTGAGAGAGAGAGAGATATTCTGAGTGAGAGAGAGAGAGAGAGATATTCTGAGTGAGAGAGAGAGAGATATTCTGAGTGAGAGAGAGAGAGAGATATTCTGAGTGAGAGAGAGAGAGAGAGATATTCTGACTAAGAGAGAGAGGGAGATATTCTGAGTGAGAGAGAGAAAGAGAGATATTCTGAGTGAGAGAGAGAGAGAGATATTCTGAGTGAGAGGAAGAGAGAGAGAGAGATATTCTGAGTGAAAGAGAGAGAGAGATATTTTGAGTGAGAGAGAGTGAGATATTCTGAGTGAGAGAGATATTCTGAGTGAGAGAGAGAGATATTTTGAGTAAAACAAATTCCAAGAGAGAGGTAGAGACACTGCTTGAGATAAACACTAACACTATGGCACTATCACACAGACGTCTGGAATTGGCGCAGGCAGGCTTAAATAGCCTTCCGTGAAGCTAGAACCAGTTGGGAATTATAAGAGGCTTGTTGTGAAAATATTTTATATTAAATTTTATTTTATTTAAAAATTGCTATTTTCAGGCCATTTTATTAACATATTTCTAACTTTTGCATATCTAAAGCAAATTTTCAAATCTTTCATATATTTAAAAAATTATTGCCAGCATTTTCACACACATTCACTCACAGCGCAATGCAATTTTTAGCATTTTTTAGCACCTTTTTTGTACTAAATCTAGCCTATTTTCCCTCGAAAATTCTGGCAGCTCTGCTTGCAAAAGAGATTTAGGACTGTCAATAAATTTTGCGAGAGTGTTTAAAGCTGTACTTATAATAGGTGTATTGAGTAATTATTTCTAAGCTTTTGCTTTAATAGTTGCTTTAATAAATGTTATTTAATATAAACCATTTTTTGTGTGCTAATATGATCTGATTGGGTTTTTCTGGGTTTTTCCAATCCTTGCAACAAATGTTGCATCATTTAATTTTTGTTAATTCACCAGAATATTTTATTTTTTTAACCTTTTTTATTTCATTTTAGTTTGCTTACTGATTTAATTTTAAATTTTGTTCATTAATCTTAAACATTTTTGTAGCTTAAGCTCTATTTTTTAATTTGATTTAATTTTAATTTTTATGTCGACTGATATTAGTTGACAATAAATAAATAAATAAATAATCAAAGCTTGTAAACGTTTTCTATTGACATTTCAGTATTACTTGTTAGGCCCTCGCTTTGACTCATGCGGTGTTTCGTTGAAGATAAGAAAGAGAAGGCGCAAAAGAAACAGCAGCAGCGACAGTAAAATGTACAAGCACATGTATGTTTATACATACATACATGTTCATATGTTAAGGTAGACACAATACAAAGAACTAGACACCATAAAAAAGCATAGCACACACAAGTCTACAGAGAAGCAGAAAGAGAGACAGAGAGAGAGATGGAAGTATGAAGAACCTCTTAAGAATGTTGCACCTTGTTGCCGGCACATAACAGCAACAACTTCTTCTGTAACTCCTCAACTTGTGGCAGCTTAATGGAGGTGCAGCATTGCAACACTGTAAATTGCCCAAAAAAAAACTAACCTCTGGAGAGACAGAGAAACACAGAGAGTGAACACTGTGAATGGAATTTATGTACACAGACAGCTAGCGGGATCCTTCCAGGTCTCCAAGCACTCACAATTTACATTTAACGGTGAGTGGAATTTGCCATTTACCATTTACGAGTCCTGTTTTCAGTTTCGCATCCAATTTAGCAGATGAATTTTCGAAGATAAAAAGCAGATGTAGGTTCTTAGCAAGGCCTGCTTTTTGTGGAATATAATTGGATCTTAAAACTTATCTTTCCATATTCGCTTTGAATCAATTGCAATAAGCCACAAAACTAAAATATTCTTCAACGTTCACGTTCGTCTTGCTTAAGAAACTTTAGTTGTAATCTGAATACACGTCATTCTTAGAAAGGCCCTGTGAGTAATTGGTGACAAACAGTCGGCACTTAAGAAAACAAATTTGAAAAAAAACTGAACGTAAAAATCTTAAATCAAATGAGAGGCAGAAAGCTATTGATGGAGCAAGATGGATCCTTATTTTTGCATGGCATAAGCAAAAAAAAATCACGTAAATAGAAAAAACAAACAGGAAGGCAAAACAAGAAAGACAGAAAGATAAAATATAATCTGGGCACTTCACCTGCAGCGCAGGTAAACGTCGCAGCCAAAGGAACGTCTTAGTGTCGTCCAGCAACAACAACAAGGCAGCAGCAATGCAAATAGTAAAAGCAAAGCAACCCACAATAACAACAACAACAGCAGTCAAACAACAACAGGCAGGTAGCCAGCAGAGAGCAAACCAATGGAAAGAAAAACAAAAATACAAATATATAGGCGAAGATTGAATACACTTGCAAGCACACAATTGATGAACGGACAACGTTAACTGATATTAAGTAAGAACTTCTCTAGCAACAACTAAAGGCGCTGCGGAAGCTGTTTACTTAAAAAAAAAGCGATTAAATCTTGTTGATTTTTTATCAAAGTGATTCGCACTTGCTGACAGAATTAAAGTACTCGAAGCAAGGGCATAAAAAGTAGAAGAAAACAAACAAAACGCCGCGTTGAGAGAGTGAATGAAGACGAAATCTGTGCAAAGCACCTGTCACACAGGCTCTCTCTTTCTTTCGCTCTCTCTCTCTCTAACTCTCTTCGTGACTTTGTTGCTGCGGCATTAACACATTATTTCCATGGGAATCGTGGACTTTTGATCGCATTACGATTTGCTTTGAACAATGAAGTAGGCATTTGTTAGTAAGAAATGTACAAGTTCACATTAAAGTACTAAGTGTGACGAGTGTGACAGACTAGAAAATACTCTGCTTCCAAATAAATTAAAAAAGCAAGGTCATGCAAGAGAAAGAGTATAATCGGATTTAAAAACATGGCAGCCATTACTGTCAGTCTTGGAACTCTCTTTAAAACTTAAGCATTTAAAAATAGTCATTGTGATTAATGAGCCGGTCTTCGCGTTAATTATGTATATATGTGTAAATGTGTGTTTGTATGTATAAGACACATCGTGTGGGATCTTTGTTTTAAGGTCAGATTTTGGGTCAAGTTCACAACAGAAAGATATATGTGTTTAAATACCACTAAATAATACATTTAATGACGGTAAATAATTGGCACACGTGTGGGTGTTTAATTTTAATTGCAAGCTTTTAAGCCGTAATACGCGAATGCTGCTTTATTTTGTTGCTTCTAACGGTTGTTGCTTGCGCAGAAAAGCTGCAAAAAATAGCAAAAACGAGAAAAAAAAGTGCCGCAAATGGCCTTCAAAGCAAAAAGTCCGCACTCAAAGTCATACAGCTTCGAGATATGTGAGCACATGTACACACACACACACATACATAGGTTAGACCATGTGAATGTGTATGCGTGTGCTGGGTACACACATTCGCATAACAGCTGAGCGCGCAATAACAAAAAAAAAACCACCCCCAATTTAAGTGCCATCCGCCCCAACGACAACAACAACAACAGTGAAATAACAGAACATAAAACAGCATAAAATAGGCCTGTAGCAGCAGCATCCAATGGAATTTCAACCCCAAATTGGCTGTTCACTTAATGATGAGAAACTGTGTCACAAAAGCGCCAAATAACGGAATTCGTACACTCACCTCTTTTTAAGCAACAAAAAAAATAAACAGGAATTTCCAATGCGACCTTTCTTCTGGACGTTTGTGTGTTTGTGCTAAAGCTGAGACGGATCAAATGAATGCTCTTTATATGCTCTCTCTCTCTCTTTCTTGGCGACGTTTTAATTCACTTTTTATTTGTTGGACAAAGCGCGCGTTCGCCGATTTTATCTTTATCTAAATTGCGACGTCAGCGTTGCCACTGACAGTGACATTTTTACACACACACTCACACATAAACATAAATACATACAAGCACACGCCGCGGCGGCGTTCGCGTCGTCGTCGGTCAGCGAAATTTCTTGTTGATGTTGATTTTGATGTAGCTGTCTCGTCGTTGGCTCTGCATTAAGTTCTCCACGGCGGGCAGCAGACAGGTGCACTTACACACACACATATATATATAAAAACCACTATCAAACAATCACAAGCACACAAACATGCATACAACCAGAAAGCGTAGACAGATGAGGCGGCGAGGGGCAAACAAACGATGCGGACGCTGGCACCTGGCACTGAACTTCTCTCTACTCTTCTTTACACACACATATATATTTCTTCTTTCTTTCTTTCTTTTTTTGCACGCGGCGGCTGTTTGGCTTCAGTTGCAGCTTTTTCACAGGCTTTATTTTGATTTTCTTGGTATCTAATCTTGGTTTTGTTGCTTACTTTCCACGCTTAGATAATACTTGATGGGCTCTTATCTTGCGTTTTGTCGCCTTTTTTTGTATACACTTCACTTTATTTTTTTTGTAATTAAAATTTTAATATTTTTGCAATAGCCGTGTCGCGACGTGCGTAGTCTTCGGCGTCAAAACAACAACACGTTCGAAAACAAACCAAATATGCCTTTGCAGCGGAACCTAAAAAATACCGCAAAGATAAAACTTATTGAGTTTGGTATTTTTGTGCTTATGGTATTTTTTAAAGCAGCTGTCGATTATAATAGGGCCGTATTTTTTGCCGCTCTTTTAAATAGTGAGTCTTTTTACTGTCTGAGCGCTTAGATTCAAAGCTAATCAAATGGCACAGCTAAATTTAAACATTGTTGGCACAAAATATATAAATGTTGTTTATTTAAATACGTTTTGTTAATCAAGCTGACCTGCAGCAGAACGAAGTGTTTAAATAAGCTGTGCAGTCTGACAAATGCTGATTGATATGGGTAAGCAATGTGTTTTCAAAAAAAGCCGCTGCGTTTGTATATATTTTAAGACCATAGGTGTCGCTATATTAATTTAATACATCTTTTAATATTATGCTTGCCCAAAACAGCTCAATGCTATAAGATAAATGTTTGCTTGAAGTTCATATTTCGACACATAGGTGGCGCTTTGAATGTGTTATTTTTATTCTGCCAGCAAATTTTATCTGAGGTAACATTGACATATTGTTTGTATTTAGGTTGCTTAACCCTTTTAACCCGAATGTATCTTTATAAATTGTTTAGTGTTACACTTTCTTAACCATTTGCGCTCTCGTTTTCTGCCTTGCTTTGATCGTCCAGCTGATTTTATCTGCCTGATAACAACGAACTTTATCAGTCTGATGTTAAATTTACTTACGTATGATATTTTACACAGCTCTCAACTCGTATATCACATTTTATACTACACATATCTCTTATATAGCGCTAAAAATACCATGCAACAAAATGGCTTCTGCCAACTTTTGTTATTTCGATGCCGTCTAGATGAGCTTAAGATAACGAGTGTAACTGTAAAATCTGAGGTGTCTGTAAAATGCGATTGTAGAAAGAGTGAAAGAGATGAACAGTGTTTTATTGCGGTGTAACGATACAGGATGTTATGAGTGCAATAAGGATAGCACATGGTTTGTTTTCATTGTTGTTATTTATTTTGTTGTTTTAATGTTGAGCTTATCAATAATCACTTGGCAAATAATTACATGCAGACTTATGTAATGCATATTGAAAGCACATGTTGAATTGTTACCAAGCACAAGAGAGTGAGGGAGACAGACAGTTGGACAAACTAAAACCCTTTTGATTGAATATCAATCAATGCGACTTATCAGCTAATTGAATAGTTTCTTGTGATTGGCATAAGCATAAATGTGGTTTTTCTGTGAATTTCAATACAATTAACAATATTCAACAGTTCATAGCGTGTTTTCATTGTGAACAGTTGTTTTCGAAACGAAATGTTGAAAAGTTTTTTTCTACACAAAAATCAATTGATTGTGCATACAAAAAGCTTGGAATCCTTGGAGGCTAACGAAACGGCCTACGAACATGGCTGATAAGCAGTAGAAGAGTGTGAGAAATAATAATCCCGTTGTTCTTATATCGCACCTATAACTAAGGTTATGCTAGTTTTTGAACTTATCTCACACCTTTCTGGTGGTGGAGAAGTAAACCTTGGCCTATCCTCTCCAAAATCTTTCAACTTGTCACTCAGCACTCAGTTGACAGTTCGTTATCTCTTTTATCTTCATTCAAGAAAAACAGACTAACGACATTATCTCTCGCCGAGATCACATCAGAACAGACAAACAGACAGACAGACAGACAGACAGGCAGCTGAGAGCAACTGTCACTAACGATATGTACTACGATACGATACGGTAACTGGTCCAATTTATAAGTTAGAATATGATCATCATCATGATCAAAGATCATCATCATTAGCTTTGTGTGTGGAAGTGAGCAACGTTATTTTTTTTTTCGACTGCACAGATTAGCAGCTACTATATATACTATATGTATATACGTTTGAGTGAAGATTGCAAAAGATATAGTTAGCATATGTACAGAGACAAATCGTTTTTGGGATTCCTCAGCTTTCTTAGTCTCGATGCGAACGGCGACTTGGAAAGTTTAAAACGCGCACGGACCCAAAAAAAAAACTAATATAATCTACTTGTAAAGAAATCCAAACTAAGTACAAAGAATATATAAATTACGTATACGCAATGCAGGCAAATGATGTGATTAGAGTGCAAAGAAGTGAAGTGCAATACACAAAGCAACAACAAAGGAAACCTTGAAAAAAAATCAATTTAAATGAAATTAGATATAACTAATGCTTAATGGGTTTATTTTTAGAGTCAGACACAATGTAATAACTATATGTAGTATAAAATATATATAGTATATATATATGTATATGCGACGTTTCTTATACAAAAACAACAACAAGAACAACAACAACAAAACATTTTGTGCGCCGTTTTATTATCACAAATTTCAATTGGATTTAATCAAAAGCATACGAAAAAATTCAGTCTACAACCCTGTGAATGTGTCTAAGTGTGTGTTAGTGTATATGTGTGTGTGTGTGTGTGTCTGACCGAGAAACTTAAAAACTAAGCCAGTGCAAAAAAAAAAAACGTTGCTGTTGCATTTTCATTGAAACGAACTTCAAATCTGTGACAACAACAACAACAACAATAACGGCAACAAAATGGTCAAAATGACCAGCGAAGAGGAGACGGTCACGGATTCCGTTCTAACCGATAAAATCGAATTGACGCGTTTTGGCGAATTCTGTCAACGACGCGGCATAAATCCCAATTTGATAATGCTCAAGATAACACTCTTTGTCATGTATGGAGGTGAGTAATTAACCAAGCCCTCATCATTAAAAACCAATTACAATTAAGGGAATGTGTAACATATGTGTGACGTGCAATTAACTTGTTCTGGTCCAATCTCTCTGGCCTTTTGAGCCTTTTATGCTGATAACAACACAATTCACATGTCGCTTGTATAATTTTTTTTTTTTGGTGCGACGGCTTAACCTTATTATGACAGGGGCTTATAGCTGGCTGTTGCATGATAAGGCCTAAATAAACATAATGTGGTAAGAGTTGTTAAGTTTTAATGACTTTCAGTTGAGAGATTTGTGCGACAAGTAGGAAATAAGTGTACAATTCTTAAACTTTCTTTCACGTGAAACGTTTTTTTTTTTTTCAACTGTCCAAAGATTGTTTTTGTGTTAGATTATAATCTTTTTATTTGTAGATAGATTCGTATTATCTCAACATCTCTTTGCAAATATTTACTACTCTGTTTCATAAACAACAAATGATTTTTGCTCTACTTTTAAGTGAACTTAGTTTAAATTAATGTTAAAAATATCCAAAACAAGGTCCTAAATTCTTTACATTTTACATATGGAAAAACGTGGATGTAATTCAATTATTTGAGAAAAAAAAATTGTTGCCCTGTTGCATGTCTGGTTTAATTATGCGTTGCATGCAACAAAGCATTTATTTTTCGCACCTTTCAAACAATTTTTGTTTTTAATAACAAAAACCCGTACACATAACTTGCCAACATTGTTCGCTTGGGGTTTTGTTTTTTCATATATTTTTATTTTAAAACTCTGTCAAAAACTATTTTATACACATTTTTAGATGAAAAGACTAGTGTGAAAAATTCTTTTTTGGGTTTTAAGCTTAAAAACAAGCAAAGAATCAAGCTGTAAACCTAAAAGTTCAATAATAGAATTATATAGTTCCTTTTTTAGTCAAGCTATAAGCTTTTTACTTTGATTCTCTTAAGTCCTCTCTGAGTTTAGCTTAACATCAATATATTTTCTAACCATATGCCAAAGCTAATACAACATTTGTACAACAAGATGTTTGACAAATGTTAAACATTGAAAGGCAACAATTGACTATCCGGAATGAAAGTTTATTGAAAATTATATGTTCGAACATTATAGCATGTGAAGTAGATGCAGCTGCAAGCCTTCCCCCCTTGAAAATGTCCTATAGCTAAATCTAACAAAAGTACAGTTTGTTTTTCTTACCTATACATCGACGCAATTAATTTTACCATGCAAATGCACTCACACACACACACACACACAATGAGACCGAGTTAGGCTCTGGCAGTGAATCTTTGAATTCATTATCACACAAAGTCTTTACACTCTGCCCCCTTTTGCTGCCACATCTTGTATCTAGTATCTTTCATGTGCGTATGATGATCTATACAACTATATATGTAGATGTGGCAACTGTGTGGCAACTGGGGGACTAGGCTGGTCGGAAGTTATCAATTAGGCACAACAACAACAGCAACAACAACAACAACAAAAAATTGTGTTACACATTTGTATAAATTTAGTTACACAAACACTCCCCAGAGAGATGAGATTTAAGAGAGAGAGAGAGAGAGAGAGAGAATTAGATGATGCATCTTTTGATATAAGCTTGTGCCCCAGCATGTGGCAATTAAGAAACATACACACACACACACACACAGATATCTATGTGTGTGTGTGGCTTTTGTAAATAAATCTATCTTATGTACTTTATGGCTTGAGAAAGGTTTAGTTTCATTTCGCCTTGCCTGTTGCCTTCAAGTATCTACGTATCTATGTATCTTTCTATGTGTGTGTGTGTGTATCTTAAACTTAAATCAACTCAAGTCAAGTCAAGTCATCTGACCGTGCGCCGCTTTTTTCCCCTCTTTCTTTCTTCTTATATTTAATTTTTGTTGTTGTTGTTGTTGCTTTTGCTAGCGGTCAATGACAAAAACATTTTGCGATTATTTTGCAGCTCTTTCTGTCTAACTAACGCTCTCTTCTGTCTCTGTCTAGTCATAATGCGACCTCCGTTTGACAGAGTATTTGGTCTTATGTTGTCTTTATGCCATTAAAGTCAAATTGCCGCAAAAATAATATTAGTATTAATGTGTTTTTTATTTGTTCTAATATATATTTAAGATTTTTCCACATTTTTGTGTTTTTATAGGGTATATGTCAAGTGAATAAAGTAGTTAAACTGCATATAGTATATTGTTTCAGTTTCAAGGACAAGATAACACATTGAACTCTTAAAGTAGTTCCTAACTAATGGAAAGTTTCCTAATGCTGAAGATATCTATCTATATATCTTGCATTATATTTATATATATCAGATTTTTTTAAAGTTCTTGAACATTGAATCTACCAAAAAATACAAAAAAAATTCTTGGCAAAGTTTCGTTTCATAGCAGCTAAATATTTTTCCCTATATAAATAGCCAAATAAATATGTCATCAGAAGTCGGCATTGGACACTGGCTTGAAATTAATTACAAACGAAAACAACGGCACATAGACATAAAGAGAGCGAGAGCGAGAAGATTGCTGCAAAATGTCCGGCGATCCATACAACCCTGAAATTAATGTATTTCCGTTTCCTGTTGGCTGTGTCAACTACAACAAAACAAACACGCACGCAGACATAAAGCAATTAATTGTTATTACATTAAGGATACAACCACGAGCACACACACACTCACATACATATACACACATGACGGTTACAAGCTAGAGCAGTTACGGCGTTAATGCAGTTTGCCGCCATGCATTAAATGCCCATCCATGCTCAGTTGTGTGCATGTCCAGGACATTATCGGAAGCGGTTACACCTTGATGATCTGTCAAAGTGAAATGGGGTCTATCTATAAGGCGAACGTTAAGGAAACTACTTAAACTATGCGATGTTGACCCTAATTCATGTTTATTCATGTGTTGAGAGAATATTAGACGTATACTTAATATATATACTCTCGTTTTTTCGAAACGTTTAAGCAAAAAATTATCCTTTTACTAGTTTTTAATCCAAAATTCAAGATTTTCCCATCAAATCCTTATTCATGCGTTAAGAGAATAGAGGGCGTATACTTAGCATGTATATATTATAGTTTTCGAAACGTTCAAGCATTAAATTCCCCTTTTTACTTGTATTTTACCCCAAAATTCAAGATTTTCTCATTTATAGTTCCATCTATTGAAGTTTGACTGTAGTTTATTTCACATTGGGCTTGTTTCCTTTTCTGCTATACACATATTGTTTTAAAAATCAAACAAATAAACACACACACACAGTCACACACAGACGTACACACACAGACACACTCATATATGCGCCTCTTAATGAAGCATACATACATTGTTAATTATCTGAGGCGAATGCGAAGCGAGGCAAGCGAATTTAAGCAGCAATGGATAAAAGTGGTGAATGGTACTTTAACAGCAATTTACATTCATGGCACGAGGCACACACACACAGACACGCACACACACACACATACACAATCCAATTGCGTGCAACTGTGCAACTGCGTTCGCTGTTGTTTGCATTGAAATTGGTCAAGGCTCAGCTCTCTTTAGCTCTCTGCTGCTCTCCTGCTCTTTGCCACTCTAGGGTCATCTGCAATCCTCTTCAGTGCAAGTGGGAGTTTTTTTTTTTTATCTACGCCCAATTTGACGTCATTATTTGCGAGTCGTCGTTGTTGCAGCACCTGGAACCTGCAACGCATTCCACTTGTTTTGTGTGTCCATAATTTATTAATGAAATGCCCCGCATTTGAGTGCAACTCGGAAAGAGTATTGTACAACTTTTATTTGTTGAGCAACTTTAGCTTAATTTTGTTGATTGAATAAATTTTTAAATTAAGTTAGTAAAAACTATTAATTAATATGTATGCCTAACTAAAAATAATAATTTTATTTACTGACAGTTTTTTTTAACCTTTTATGAAATCAACAGAAAACCCTTTTAGACATTTGAATATGCGCATAAATTAAAAAATCAAAGTTAAACCTCTTAAAAGCTAAAAATCTAAAATATACATATTTGCCGCACACAACACAGCTTTAGCTTTAGCTTATGTATATTGAACAAAGTATTATGCATAAATATTTACATGTATGCGTGTGTATACGTATGAATGATTACTCATGCGTTCACTCTCTTTATCTCCTTTTTTTTATAGCCACTTCATCATTGCTGCCCTATTTGACGATACACATGCAGTCGATTGGATTGACGGTGGAAGAGATTGCGATTATCTATTTGGCATTGCCGTTTACAACATTTCTCAGTCCACCGATAACAGGTGAGTGCATCGACTGCAAGAAAGGATTAATGCTGAGAAGAAGAAAAGCTAGCAAAAGACAAGTTTACTAAAACGACAACGAATATTTGACTTTGGCATAAGTGTTGAATTTCGGTTGGAATCCAAAGTGTGTTCAAGTTAAGAAGATAAGAAAGGAGAAGTGATGAAAGGAAATATCAAAAAAAGAGAAAAAGTTGGGCGTTAAGTCAAGTAAAAGGGAAATCTTGTTGCATGAAGAAGCCAAAAATGTTATTAAATAGTTAATTGCTAAGCTTAAGCTTTAGCCAACTACTTTCGGCTAATATTCAAGCTGTCTAAAGTGTATTAAACAGTCGTTAGTTTATGTCTGATATATTTAACATTAATTTTTTATTGCTACTCATCCCCTGGTTTTGCAAACAAGTGTAATTTTTCATGGCTACAATATATATTTTCTTTTTTTTCTTGCTGCCAAAAGTGGGGTAAAAGAGAGAGAGAGAGAGATGCTCCCATCATTGCGTTACAGATTTTGTTGAGGAAACTGAATTTCAATTTAAGCTAAAATACCATTGCATACTTAGAGGGGCAGGTAAACTACACTCAATGCATTTTGAGTTTTGTATTATGATATAAATAAAATATTTAAGGTAACTCAAGAGCTCAGATTTATTCAATTTATGCTGTATTATTTGCAATTACTGTTATATTTCTTATTTCCTATTTGCTGACCAAAATCTATTCATCTTCATGTAAATTTGTGAGTCACACTTTGGTAAATGGATAAGGGCCATCTTGTAGATAAAGCTAGCGCACTTAAGCCAACACTTTTGCCCAACCCACACACACACAGATGCAAAGTGCCAACAAACACACATATATACACATACAAATCTTTTTTAAGTTCTTCTGTGTACTATATCTATCTCGTTCTCAATCTGTGTGTATCCTGTGCAGGTTTTCTCGTTGACAAATTTGGCAAATATAAACCAGTCGTTGTGATGAGTCTACTGCTGAATGCAGTTTTCCATCATTCGCTGCTCTTCATTCCGCAACAGGAGATACCAGGAGTGGTGCCATCGGCGTTCGTATTACGGCATCCGGACAGCGGCGACATCGAGGTAAGCATTACTGCCACAGCCACAGCAGCAACAAAACTACATACTTGCAACAAAAAGTATGCCAAGTTTGTCGTTGTTGAAACATTTTCTCTTTAATTACTTTGATCGCTCGTAATCGTAATGGATAAATGTGCTTTACAAATCGCAAATTGGATTGCAGCTGCTCTAGGCAAAAAAAATTCAAGAATTTAAACTAGCTTTAACTATGCTGCCAACTTAGTAGATGCTTAGTTCAGAGTAATATGTAATGTTGCCACAACTGAAATGGGATGTGACTCTGCTTTTATGTAGTCTGCACTCTAAGTATAAGTACACACACACACACATAAAGCGACACGTTGCAGGTATTAAATGTAGTACACAAAGTTGCAAACAAGAAGTACAAGAAGACGACGCCAAAACGGCCTCTCATGTTGCATGCAGCTGTTGCACGGTAGATTTAATGCGGTTGCTTTATGTTTACTCGTTTGTTGCTGTTGCTGTTGTTGTTCTTGTTGTTGTTTGTCAGTGATGCACCCACAGCGTAATGATGACTATGACAACAGTTTGGGTAAAGCTAAGTAGCAAACGAGTTGGTAAAATACAGCTAAAAGATACAGCAAGTGTGTGCGTGTGTGTGTGTGTGTGTGTTGAGAGTGTTGAAGGTGATTAACTCTTACAAGAAGTTCGTTCGTGTTCGCATCACAGTTTTAATAGCTGTCCGTTGCAAATATGATTTTTATGAGTTTTTCTTCAGCCATAAAAGTTTCGCCCATAAACATCAAGGAGGTATAATTAAGCTGTCAATAAACGATAGTTGGGATTTCAACTAAACGAGCTCTGACGTAATTTAAAAATATTGCCTGTTTCTGAACTTTAGGTGCAGTTAGACGACGCAACCTTGATTAAGAATGCATTGCTTTTGTAAATTGGTTCAGGGTTTCTGTATATTTTTTGTGCTGTTTTTTTGTTCAGGCAAAAGTTATGGCAGTTGAACATTTTTGGACTTGTGCCAACTTTTTGATATTTTGGATTGGAATTCGAACGAAAATTGTGTTAGCCAGTCGGAAATGTGATTTTTTGTTCAATCTTAAAGCTTTAGTAAATGCTTGGGTTCAATAAGGCTAAGATATTATTGGCTTTGTCTATCATCCATATCATGGCAGCATTACTTAATTTCATTTAGCATGTCGCAAAAGACAAATACAAATGTATGAATGAATTGAATGCGTTGACTACAAACATGTACAACATATATGTATATACACGATTGCCAAGGGAATGTTTTACTTATCTCAAACTACTGCAACGGACACGTATTCAATTGTGCCACGCACGCATCGCATATGTGTGTATGTGTGTGTGTGTGTGGCACAACACTACTCGTCGGTCTCCGGTTGCATGTCTCCATTTTTTGGCGAAACAGCAGCAGCAGCAGCATACATAAAACGCCGGCTTTTATTTGAGGCGCCATAACGCTGTCACATGCAACACAGACAGATACACTAAGAAACACACACTCACACACACAACAGCCATAAAACGCACAAGCACACACACAGGGAGAAGGCTAACAAGTGAGGTTATAAATGTCGCTCTATCTCTTTCAACGTGTGTAAATGTCTGTAAGTGTCTCTGTGTGTATGTGCGAGTGTGTGTGTTGAATTCCGCGCTAAAAGTAAAGCTCAACACACAAACAGACAAACACACAAAGCGAAACAAGTTGGAACTCAACTACGCATTGCTGCGAGCCCATCATGCTGAAACACGTTCGCAAGCATACAAACGCAGTATTTAGCTCACTTATACATACACACACACATACCAAACATAAGCACTGCTATACTCGAGTGTGTGTGTGTGTTTGGGGTCACCCTGTAACCGTTATTTCAGTGCAACTCTCTCTCTCTCCATCTCTCTCTGTCTTAGTTCTTGAGCATAAATATATGTTTGTGCCGAAAGATGCAGACTGCTTAAATTGCCTTTCTCTTTCTTTTTTTTTCGTATATTATTTATTTGTTGTTTTTGTTGTTGGTGGATTCGATATTTGCATGCGCATAAATTTGTGTCATGTAAAACCATTTCAAATATAGCAAATATCTGTGCAAATGTGCCATTTTGTGTGTGTCTGTGTTTGTGTGTGTGGGGCGTCATGACATACTGTACTGGACCTTATAAATGCTGATGCTCGACATCGATGGTCCACAAAAAAAAAAAAAACGAATTGGCATTGAGCAAATTTGTTGCCCAGCCCTCGACATTGTTGTTCGCATACCCTTTCAATGGCAATAGGTAGATATTTGTTAGCTTTAATCTATATATTAAATAAATTTCATAGTTTAAGAAAACTTTAAGAAGTTTTAAAGAAAACTTCTTCTTCTTTTTAGCCCCATAACTTATTTCTATTATAGCTCTTAGCGTATCTAGTTTTCGGCATTGTCAACATCATTTTCTTTGCTTGCCTTTTATGGATTCTGTGTATTTTATGTTTATGTATGAATCTATATATGTATACACATAGTTTGAGTTATGTATTGTTGTTGCTGTCATTATTGCTTTTGTTGTGTTTGTCCGGCTTCTGTTGCTGGTGCTGCTGTTGCTTTCCTCCACTGTTATAATAAAAATTTTAGTACTGAATTGTCATTGAAAATGCCGGAAAAGCGTTTTTCGTTGCTAATATAGAGAACGACGGCAGCCGTGGCTCTATGTGGCATGGCATTGGGGCAGAGTTGAAAAGCTGAAAGGGCTTCCCCAAAAGGTCGGGCTGTAAAAACATCGATGATAGATGGTCTTAAGCCGCTGGAACTGTGGGCGCCACAAAATATGGCGAATATTAAGAAACATTAAATTCAAATAAAAAAATGTAACTGACTTCAAATTGAAACCGCACATCTGCAATGGAGTTCCTTAACGGTAATTTTAAATGCTTTAAAGTCAGTTGTTGTTGTTGTAAAGCATTTTATTTGAACAATTAGAAAAGGCATTGCCAGATCAACTGCCGATCCTTTGACTTCAAATAAAAGCTGTGCATACTAAATCACTCGAGTGTCTTTTGCAGGCTTTCTGCTGTGGATTTTTGCTAACCTATTAGCAGCGAAAGCCTCTGACAAGCAACTACAAAGCAACTAGAAGAGAGAGGGGAGTGGGGGGATATACTACAGGTAGAATGTGAAGTGCTGTAGAAAGGACTTCTTCTCTAAGCGAGGCGAAAAATACAAGCCGAAAAATTCACTTAAATTGGAGTGCACGTCAGTTTCACATGTGTGTGTGTTAGTGTGTGTTTGTGTGTGTGTAAGCTGTGAGTGTTGTGTATCACGTACATTTATCTTTGTGTCTTTTTGCAGCACTTAAGCTACACTAACAACACCAACAACACCAACACATTGCTATACGTGTCTGTATATGTGTAGTGCAATACGGTAAGTGTAACGTTGGCCATTGCCGTTAGTCGTAATGAAACGCAATGGACCTCTGCGTGTGAAGAGCCTCGTTTGTGGTTTGTCGACCATTGCTAGAGTCAGTCGCACGCATTGCGCACATTAAATGAGAATTTGTGCAAAGTATCTTGTATCTGAGAGATACGCACAAGCACACACATACGCACACACACCCTGAAACGCTATTGAATTTGTATTTATGATGTGCACATAAAATACAATAACATCATTAAGATACTAGCTGCAACACAATATATATGTATATAAGCCATAAGCTGCACTGATTGCCAACAAATATTTTACGCTTAGCAATTCTTCTCTTTTTTATCAGTGTATCCACACACACACACACAATACGCATTTTAAGTTTTCTGCTCAACAATTTCATAACTTATTTAACCATGCATAAAAAGATTCCTGGTTGCAAGACAAGTTTCTAATTATGCCATGCAAAACTTTAGAATATGCAACTCTCCGACTACTTGAACTTTATTTTTTTTTAAGTATCTTACTTTCATGTTTTCAGTACAATAGATTGAAATTGAATAAAAGTAGCGTACTTCTGGGCCTTAAATAAAATGATTCCTGGCTTGCTTTCACTTATTTATCATAACAAAAAAAAAAAAAGAAAACTCTGAAATATTAAAGTTATTATTGTATCACATAAGAGTTCATAACGGGCCAAGAAGAAGAAATTGTTTAAGCGCATTGCTGCATTCGTTCAGTTGGCTACTTTGTAGCATGTTTTTGGCCATCTACTTTGGTCCTTTGCTTGCGCTCGGTTGCGGTTTGTTATTTAATGGCATTATGGGCGATTTTGGGTTTCGCCTCCCCCGCCCGTATGGCAGCAACAAAATTTATATGCAATCGCCGTTTTCGATGTTCGGGGCAGCAACGGAAATTACCATTTTATTATTGCAGGCGTTGCTGCTGGCCAACAACGGCGACGGCGACGATGGCGACACCGACGACCATTTTCTCCGCTTCTGACCTTATTGAATTCGCATTAAAATTTCATAATGGATGTATGCAATGCATGTACACACCCATACATACATATATGTACACAGTACAGCTTAACCTGCATAGAGACAGATAAACCCAAATCTGACTGAATATTTATTTATGTTTTTAGTACGGTTGGAAAGAAGCTTAAGGTACGGAAAAAACTACTTTTGAGCTTGAATAACGGTTTGATCCAATTCATTCCAGTTTGTGAGAGTTTGATCCACATCAGGTGGGGCCAACAAAGTGCTATCCCCTTCCTCTGCATTATAAATGGAACTATCCAAAAGAGTTGCATCTCCAGGAAATCTAATATCCTTGCTCTCATCTTCATCATTGGCAGAATTATAGGATGAGTTGTCATCCGTGTCATTGCTCTTGTTCTCGTCCTCATCCGCGTCCTCCTCAGTGTCTGATATCATTTCACCAGCGACAAAGAAATAATCTTCGAGCACTCCCTGCCATTCATCCACGAGCTTTTGCAAAGGTTCTTGCTCAAACTCCGCCCTGCCTCGAATCCAATCCATGATATCGGTGCCCGATAGACATTTATAGGAGCCATTTGGACCAAAATCTTTTGGTGAATTCGACACATCATAGATAATGCCCAGCAGAGCGATCAAATATGTTCCTTTGCGATTTGTTGCATTGTATTCTGACAGCTGCTCCTTTGTCAGCTTAAGATTCTTCAAGGGTTCGCGCATTGGCACCTCAACCTGATCTTCATAATCATCGTCATCGTAGGTGGGATATTGTTGGCTTCGTATTTTCATATAGGCCAAGTACACCACAAAGCAAGACATTGCTGCAATCCCTAATGGGGAGCTAATCCAATCACGCAGCTGCATATTCCATGAATAATTATTCTCCGATACAGGTGATTCTATCATTTTATATATTTTATTTTTCGTTTTAAAAAACTTTGAAACTTTTTACAAAATTTTTAGAAATATTTTGTGCTATTTTCACACTGCTGTGAGCTTAAAAACTGTAAGACTGTTGATTTTACTAGACCTTAAAATTTATTATGTTTAAAATGGCCTACTTTCATTCTACATCTGCAAGGTTCAAAGCTAGCTTGAAATTAAATCAAAACTATTTTTGTTTACAAAGTTTTTCATAAAATGTTTTTATGAAATCTACATTAATGCATATTTGTATCAAGTATCAGATTCAAACGAATCTGTTATGAACTTTTTCATTAAGAGTTTTCTTTTTCATAATATTTTCATGTTGCAACAAGATTTAATGAACATTTAATATGTTGCTTTCTTCGAATGTGTATCTTTTATAAAATTCGAGGAAATTTGTAAAGTTTTTGCTGCATACACACTTATACACACACAATAAGCTAATATTTGTAATCTGTTTTGTGCAGGTCTGGTGGTCACCCTGCCCCAGCAGAGAGTGCCCTGAAGAGCCCGAGCTGGATTTGGCTGTGCACGAGTGCGTTGACTATTGTCTAATGCAGGAGCAAGTTAATCCACAACTTTACACCGATTTGCCGGAGCCAACGACAGCTAGAACAACGACGTCGACAACGACAAGTGCAATGTCCAGAGTGCCAACAATGGTGACCACAACTACAACATCGACGACGACGACGACGACGACAATGAGAGCAACGACGACGACCTCTTCGCCAGCATCATCGTTACCAGCATTATTTGCAACGCAAACGAGAAGCAGATACCAAGATGCACTTAATATGTCATCGACCATGTTCCCGCCACTGGAAAACGTTTCAGCCATGTCCTTGCTGCAGCTGCAACAACAGCAATTGCCCTCGACATCATTATCGTTATCAGCATCAGCAGCAGCATCATCGTCATCATCAGCTGAATTGTCAGCCATGTCCATGCAGGGATTGAATCGTAAGTGACACTTTCACATTATGATCCCCCATCCACCCACATTTATCAACGTCAGCTCTATTATCAATACTGCTACTGCTGCTTCTTCATCATCTTCTTCTTTGTAGTGCTTGTTAGCCGCTGCTTATAATCCTGTCAAGCGCGTCAATGCGGAGCACACACAAGTCCATCTGGCACTGTCCACATTTGTGTTGTCCAATTTGTTATTTCTTTTACTTTTATTAGTTTGTTTTCCATCGAACTGATAGGAAACAACTTCAACCATAAAAGCCAAAGAACGAGTTAAGCTCTTGCCCAAGCTTCCATGTTCGACAGCAAATGCGAAAGCAAATTTACTTGAATAAGATGCAACCTGAGTTGGTGTGTGGCATGCTACTATATATGGAGCAAAAGGCAGCCAACCAGGCAGGCAGACAGTCAGTCAGACTGTCATCATTAAAGCCTTCCGGCCTTGCAGAACTTTTGAAAGTTTTTCCTGGAAAAAGTTGTAAACGGTTTTTTTTCGTAGCATTAAATTTCGGTAAATTCAAGCAAAATGCTCCATAAGAGTATTATATTAACTATTGAATAAATGAAAATGTGTAAAACAACATAAACATGATTGTTGCCCAAGTTAAAAACTATACAACTTCCTCCTCTGTTGTCATAACAAATTGTTGACTTGCTTTTAAAGGGTTAAAGTTCTGGTAGCCTTTGTTTATGACAATGATGATAATAATCATAAAATGAAAGTCTTTAGCCATTTGTGTCCCTTACTGTTTGCTTTGAGCCAACTTTAAACGCTTATCTCTAAACCGTAAAATTATATACAAACAAACTTATCATGCGGGTCTTTGCACAGTTTCCACAGGCATTGCAAACAATACTCCAGATGAGAACAGCAGTTGGGTGCATTCGGAAAATGAGGGTGCCACATACTTTATGCTGCAAATGCATCCAGATTTGGCAGATCCCACCGAACAGCTGGGCATGGAAATCGAACAGGATGACAATGAAACGGTGACGGACATAAGGCAACGCTTCGGTGAGGATAAATTGGTGAAAATGCAAATCAATTTGACCGATATGGATGATTTGGATCTGCGTTGTGGTGGCTTGGTGCGACGCACCAATATATCCTATGTGAATGCTGGCGCTGTCAAGTGTATGATGCAACGTTGCACGTTTACGTTGAATGCACCCGAGATATGTCCACCGGACTATAAGGAAACCGATGATACTATCTTTTGGGTATATTTCCTATTGCGGTAAGCGTATGCTCACAGCTTATTTGATGTATCTTTCTAATCCTTTTACTCCGCTGTATTTGACAGTTTTCTGGCTACAACCATGTTGTCAGCTGGTGTAACCATTATGGATCCCATTGCGCTCACAATGATTGAGAAGTTTGGCGGTGACTTTGGACGTGAACGTTTATTCTCGAGCATTGGCATGGCCATATTTTCACCCATCACGGGCATAATGATTGACTATTCATCAAGAGGATTGGGCTATACGGATTATTCGGCTGCCTTTTATACGTATGATGTGCTGTTGGTCATATCGACCATGTCTGTGCTAATGATGCCACTGGGCGAGAAGTTGCCGGCGGATAATGTGTTTCGGGATTTGTGGAATCTATTGAAAATGCCGCACGTGATAGCATTCATCTGTTTTCTGTTTGTGCTCGGCAATTTCTGGGGCTTCATCGAGAGCTTTCTATTTCTGTATCTCAAGGAGCTAGGCGCTCCAAATTATTTGTTAGGTATGTTGTTTTAAATGGTGCACTTGGAGAAAATACCTACTTAGTTTGGCGAATGGCAATGATTATGTTTCTCTCAGTTTTGCCAGCTTTAAGTTCATGTTTTTTGATGTGGCTTCATTTGTGCCTCTTTGTTGTTGCAGGCATCACAATTACTGTGGGCACCGTGAGCAGCATACCATTTTTGTATGGTGCTGAGAAAATCACACGGATCTTTGGGCACGTTAATTTGATTATCATTGCGTTCTTTTCGCACGCCGGACGCCTCGTGGGATATTCATTTATTGAGTAAGTGTGTGCGTGTGTGCGTGTGGCTGTGCGTGTGTAATGTAATTTAATGGCATCGAATCTTTTTCTGTTACCCACACACACTAGGAACGCCTGGTGGTGCTTTCCATTTGAGGCCATGGAGTCACTATCCTGCCATCTGATGTGGGTGGCGGCAGCCACATATTGCTCCATATTGGCGCCCAAGAGCTTGCTGGCCACACTGATTGGTGTACTGGGCATGGCTCACTTCAGTTTGGGCAAGTAGCATCCACTCTAATCCCTAATAACACAACCATTGTCTAATGTGTAACTTTGCCTTTTGTATGGCAGGACGCGGCAGTGGCAGCTTTACGGGTGGCCTACTCATCGGCCAGTTTGGCACACGTGATGCCTTCCGTTATATGGGGCTGTTGGCCGTTGTGGGTGGCATTGCATATGGTCTTTTGCATTTGATTTGGCTGCGCAAATTCGATCACACTACAGAGGAATCCGAGGAGGAGGCCGAAGCCGTTGAGGCTGGTGAAACGGAGAAGTTGACGGAGCCGGCGACGAAGGAGCAGGGCACCTCGATGTCGCTGGAACGTTTGAGTCTGATGATCAAATACAATCAGATTGGCAGTTTGTCATCGTTGCCGCGCGGCTCTCGGGTTAGTATAACCTACATACCGCTGCCCCTGCCCCAGTCATTTCGCCCCCTTGTACAACTTGCTTAGCGTCGGAAACTTTTTAATTGAAAAATCTTCTCGTTCTACTCGCTGCTCGCATAGGCGGATATACACGACCATTTGTCGGTGAGACGCAGCAGCTACAATGTGGAATCGCTGAGGGGTGTGCCGAGGCATGGCAACATTGGCAGCAGTGCCTCCAAGGTGGATATTTTGCGTTCAGCACTGGAAATTAATCACAAGTCCTCGAACAATTCGATGCTGAGCAAAGCCGATAACAAAACGTCAAATCAATCACTAGGTCGCAATCGTGCCGACAGTGCGCCCAAATTGAATCACAGCAATCTAAAGAATATTTCACAACCCGCCCTCGAGGGTGTCGTTTTGGAGGTGAGTTTCGCGTTTCTACACTTCTTTGCTACTACACAACCAAATAGTCTCAAAAAACCATCCAATTCCACCTTGCAAAATTCGCCGTATGTATGTTTGTGTGTCTGTTTGTGTGTGTGCCTGATTGTTGTTGTTTTTTGTTTTTTGTTGTCTGTGTCGATGATTGCCGTCAATTGTTTTGATTTGTGTTTTTGGGTGGCGCCTTCTGCTCTACGGTTTAGGGTTCGTGAGTTTTTTTTTTACAAAAATGTTCAGCAGCTGTTGCCTCCAATAAGTTTTTAGCATACCCAAGAGTTTGTCCTGCCGATTTTTCTCTCCTTCTGTTTCCATTCCATTTTTTGTTGCTGCCTTGACAACCGGATGCTTTGCACCAATGCATTGCGCTCGCCGTTTATCGTCTATTGTTCATTTTCCGAGTTTATTCGTGTGCTTTTGGCATTTGTTTCCTTTTGCTTGGCTGCTAGATGCTGCTGGCTGCTAGCTGCTGTTCCTGCCGCTTGAATAGCTTCGAATTCGATTCGATTCGGCTAGCATTGAACTCGCTGTGGATTCCAATATTATTGCGTTTTTTTTCTTTCATCCTGCAACGTTCTGTTTTGAAGACAAACAGCTAAAAGTCGTAATTTTGTTGACTTTGTTAAGCAGTATCCTAGAGAAAATAAAACCAGACAAGCACGGCAAAGAAAAATCTTTTCGATTTTATTGCACTTTTGTTTAATGAATGTTAAAAGACAATGTGACAACTGTTACATTGCGGACTTTGAATAATAATCAAACGAAAAAACATAAGAAAAATAAATTAAATGTTAGTATGAAAAGGTTCTTGAAGAACAATGGGTCCGATTCGTTTGCCAAATCAATATTTAATTAAAAAACTTAAATGATATATATGCCATAATCGATTATCATCCATGGCATAGTATGCTAGCCGCAGTTAATTTCATAATTAATTAGTAAAGCTTTCAGGCAAGCTTTTATGGCAGCCTGGCAACCATAATTCAATAAATCAAATGTGGTTGCAACAAATGCGCAACACACACACACTAACACACAAAAATATAAAACACCAACAAATTAATGTATTTATGAACATGCCAAACTTTGCCTTGGCATTTGCAGTCTACAAAACACTAACAACAACAACGTTTATCGTTGGATGAGTGGACCAACTGACTAACAGACAAACGGACAAACTGAGAGAAAGAGAGAGCCCAGGCCTGGGCTCACTGTGTGTTGGGCTGCTGCACATCAGCGAGCAGGAAACAAAAGCCAGCAAAAAGTCAGGGCACTAAAACAGCAGGGAGTTCTTCGTTCGTTCATTCGTTCGTTTGCAAATTGCAGTCATGTCCAGAGGCCAAAACTGTGTTTTTTTGGCTCCCAATTTCCATCTTTTTTCATTTCGTGCAAAAATAAGTTTGTTAAAACCAAGAGAGCAGCAGTGCGTGTAGATATGAATCTCTCTGTGTGTGTGTGAGTGTGTGTGTGAGTTAGTATGCAAGTGCATTTCTATCATAAGTATGTAGACTGTACTGAAATCTCTGCTACAACAACAAAAATGCCATATTCACATACAAAACAGGGCGTGGAATCAACATTTTTTCCGAGCCGCATGAAAAAGTATCCAAGTGGTTTGTTAACTACCATACCCGCTGTGGATTTATCCGTAATACCCAGCTCTATGTTAATGGTAATGTACAATCCAAAAAGAAAACTAAAAATACCAAAAAAATATCGATACAAAAGGTTTCGGCTGAGCCGATTAGTTGATTCTCTTGCGACTGAAAAATATGATGAAAAAAAGTAACAAAAGTTGTCCGATGAATGTAAAAACTAAATATATTTTTTATTTCAATATTTTATTTATTCAGCTGCAAGAGTATTGTATTACAAAACATAAATGTACTTTAGACATACATACATGCATATATGTATGAGTGTTATGCACAAACAAACATAGACATTAACCGCATGGCATTGGCATTGGCATGACGCCCGAATCCTTGCACCATGGAATCCAGAGGATTCACATCAGCGAACATGAAATTGCATGACAAGTAAACGCCCAGGCTAGCGGCTAACTGCATTTTGCATGTGTACTATATACATATATATAGTATAGTTGTAGTTGTTTTTGGTTCCTCATTCTTGTTGTTGTTGTTTATAGTTGTAGTTGTTGATGCTGGTTTTACCGTTTGCCAAACCACTCGGGCATTTAGTTATTGCGTTAAATTAGGGCTCTCCTCGCACTTTGCACCATTTGGCTTTTTGGCTTTTGACTCCACTTTTGTTTTGATAGGCACCACTGCACCACAGTGGCATGCAGTAGCAGTAGTTTCCATTCCTATTCCTATTCCTATTTCACTAAATGCATGCTCAGTTAACTTTAGTTTAAAATTTGTGTGTATTCACATTGGCATCTAATATTTAAAATTTATATATATTTTAGCTTGGGTTTTTTCTTTCTTTATTATTTGTTTGGTTGCTAGGTTGAATGTGAAAAATAATACTACGTTAAAAATTGTCGGCTTTGTTACTTTTTGGTGCTCTTTGATTTTGTTTGCGCTTTAAGCCGAATGATTTGTTGTTCAACTTAGCACAAGTTGACAAAAAATAACAATGGCAGCTGTGGCAAAAGCAACAATGAATTGCTCGCTGGGTGGTTTGCTTTGCCCCACAGCATAGACATACATATATATATTCTAGTAATAGTACTTTGTAACTGGCAATTGGGGCGGGAAGAGAGGGAGAGAGTGTAGAAAAAGAAACATTGCCGTAACGTAAACAAACAAAGAAGCGCAAAATTCGAAATGTTGCCAAACGATTTTGCAGCTTTGCCAAAGGGGGCCAAAATAAATTCGACTGATGAAAAGTTGACAAGCGAATATATATACAAATTATATAGATACCTGGACAAACGTGACTTTTCACTGATGTTGATCAAAAAATGCTGTAGAAGCGTTTTTTGGCCAACAAGAAAAAATAACTAAAAGCAATCCTTTTTGGAATAATCAAATTTTGTTTGTTACTTTCATAAATATAAAGATAGGGAAGCAAAATCTGGCTTTTGCCACACTGTATTTATTTCGACACCAAGTTTTCATACCAATATTTTACAATTTTTAATGGCACGTACGAATTTTCTTTCATTTCCTGTTAGCTTTTCACCCCGCCCTCCTCTACGATCTGAAAACTTTTTTTCACCACACACACATTTTGCTAGCTTTGCTTTCCTTCCTCTTCTGTTTTTTTTTTTTTTTTGTGGTGCAAACAAAACGATTTATCGATGAACGAGAAAGATGGCTAAATATAAAGTGGGGTTGAGATTTCCTATTACTGACGATTACGTATATACCCTAATACGTGTAAATTGCCAATAGCAATAAGAGAATACAAAAATATATAAATGTAACTTCTGTTGCAACTTTAATCAACGTTGCTTTTGGCCAACATCTGGCTTCTTTTATCAACTTAGCTTTTTGTCCCCATAACTTAATAAGAAACCCACAAAACCGAGTTTGTGACAAAAATGGAAATACCCCCTGGAAAATGTAATGCCATCTAATTTGTTGTCGTTGCTTGGCTGGGCAATGTTTATCATTGTTCAACTTGGTCGACAACAACTTAATTTGGCAGGGCAAAAAAGGAACGCCAAGCCCTGACTGCCAATTTGCACTGCATAATGTACTAGAAGTGAGTGCGAAATTGCGCGTGAATAATGTTTCATTGTGAGGGCGGGAGAGAAAACAGAAAAAAAGCCAAAAAACCCAGCTAAAGCAAACCAAATTAAAATGTTGGATTAATGGGTATTACCATTAACGAAATCAACTATCGCCAACTATCCAAAGACCAAAGTTCTGGGCACAAAGAGGCACTCTAAAAACCCATATGCATACGTATGTGTGTTGTAGTTGTAGAATATTGTGCATTCAGCTGCATTTGCTTTGAAGTGGTCCTTCGGTCTGTGCCTCTCGCATAAAACTCAACTCAATAAACAAACAACAACTCTTTGCGAGTGTTTTTGATGCATGGGGATTTATGCCAAAAGTTTAATGGCCTGCTAATGCAATAACAGCAAAAATGGCGAAAAGCCTGAAAAATTGTTATTGGTCTCTCCCCCTCTCTCTCTACCCCTCTCTCATTCTTTCACATCATTAAAATGGCACTCACGTGAATATACTCAAACCTGACTGCTTAATACGCTCTTTCCGATTTAATATATATCTCTGGCCCAAACGACAGTATTAAACAAATACATATACACAGTTTAAAATAAAATTCCCAAAAACGTTGGTTTTACAAAGCATTTTTACACAAGGCTATTATACCTTATTGATGCCATTTTAGTTTTTAACGAATATACGAACAAAAAACCTGCGGTTTATTCGTGCATATTTGCCGCATGACAGCCCTCAATTGCAGGCAGAAAGAGCAAAAAAAGAAGGAAGGAAAATCTGCATCAGCTTGCATTCGTTTTAAACTCGATTTGTTTGGCACTAAAATGTGTATGAGTTGAAATTAGCATGCATGCTGGAAAAATTGTTGAATTTCCAATATAAAAGTAAAAACAACACTCGAAACAAACAAACAAATAAACAAACAAACATGTTGCGCTCTACAAAACGATTGGATTGCCTTTGGTTATTTCTACACTGTATTGAAAGGGGGGTATATTAGTTAGGTAAAAGAATCTAACACTTAAAAAGATACAATCAGTTAGAAAGTTAATGGTTCTTACTAAGCTATTGTTTAGAATAAGTAATGAATAATTGAATCTATTATACATTCTTTTAAAAGATTTTAATCGATTTTTTATGGGAAACAGTGCATTCAATCAGTCAGGAACTTGATATAGTTCAACTCTAAACTTTTTTGCATTTCATTCATTCATTTTTGCATTGCATTTAGTTTGATATATGTTTGTAAGCTGTAACCTCGTTTGAAAGCAACTGCAAAGCTGCACATCATCGATTAGAACGCTTAAAGAGAAAAGTCACAAATCAGCACAAAAGAAAAAAACAGAAACACTTAAGAATCAATCATATTAAAGTAATGATAATGAAATTTAAGAGCAATATCTACATTTAATACAATTGTTATAATTAAAATAAATATTTCAACTAATTTGATTTCGATAACAAACAAGTCCTTTGCAGCTCTTGTAAATAAATAATTGGCAATACAAAAACATAACAAAAAAGTCGAGTACTTGTTTTAAAATTGACCATTTTATTTGGTTTAGCATTTAATTGGCAATGAAACGTTTTGCATACATTTAATATTCATTTCGGGTTTGGGCTAAATGTAATAAACTATGTATAGAATACAAACAAAATTGGTTTGATTTTAATTATTAGGTGGACTGTTAGGAAAAGCAAATTTACATATACCACATAAAATGCAAAGTGCATACATTTTAAATACTTTACCTGCCTATTAGGGGGTATATTATGTTCATGATGAAACATATACGCACTGAAGAACAATTTTCGCACGATTGTTTGAAAAGCTTGCATGTTTAATATTCTACAAACAAATATATATACTTTTAACATATTGCATTTAGCATGCTTTAAAAATAAAGATTTAATAATTTGACGTTCCATTACTTACATATATATATTTATTTTGACTGACACACAGGATCAGGAGGGACCGAAGGTAATACCCGAAGAAACGGAATTGAATTCGTCCAAGCTAACTGTCGCTGGAGCTGTGGAGGAGCCCCAAGTCTCAACATCTCCGTCCAATGGGAATGCGAGCGGGAATGGCAACGGTAGTGGGAACGGGAACGGGAATGGGAATGGGAAGGGTTTGCAGGTTGATGACAATTGATGGACGTGCGCACACTGTGCGTATGTGTGACATGTTCCAAAAAATAACCAAAAAAGAAACATAAATGAAATTACACAAAAATTCTTGTGTGTTTAAACTAATTATTATTGTTAGCTGTACATTTGTTACGCGTATGTTAAATAAATGTTGCAAATAAATACTAAATATATAGTTGTTGAAGAAAAGTCTTGACATGTTTTATTTGCTTGAAACTGTTTTTATTTTTCCATTGCTTAAAATAAATTGTTATTATAACAAAAAACCGATTTCCATCATTGAATGTACATTTAAGTTTTATTTTGTTTGCTTATCATTTAAAAATGTTTTAATTAATTTCGCATTTTTTTAGATTTTTTTTGAAAATTTCTTTCATTAGGCTAAAGCTTGCTCAGTGTAAGTTATTATTAATATTATTATTATTTTTTCTTGATCTTATTGATCGTCACATACTCTTAATCAACGTAGCATATTAATTACAAACTCATTTTTTCATTTTTCCGATAAATTTTCATTCAAAATTTTTCCCAATTACGACAAGTTAATTTATTTATTTATTTTTCTCTCGGTTTTGAGCTCATTAATTTGCTGTTGCACTTTGAACAACTTTTGAACCATGTCCACTACAATGAGCCCAAAGTTTATATATGTACGTGTATGTTTGCTAACGGTACACACGCACAAAAACACGGGGTTGTAATCTAGCATATTATGCAGAAAGGGGGGATATTAAATACACATTCATTATTAACCACATATGAAAACGAGAACAAAAACAAAACACAATTTTTAATTTATGCTAATTAATGTTCAATAACAGCTTAAATATATATATATTTACGAATGTATATTTTAATGCATTTTAGCGCTACTATAAAATTAGCGACAGTAATCTCTGTTATATGCCACAAAATGAATTTATAACAGTTTCCGGTGCACAATACAAATGAAGTCAATTTATTAGTGTGATAAAATTAATTAGAACTAGTTAAGCATTGAATTAAGAGGCAGCTGCCCAAACACGTCCATTCAATTTGAAAACCAAAACATTTATACCAAAGTCTGTGTAACATATGCGAACACATTGCGTATAATTATAATATAAATATAATCTCTCACTCGCTGTCAAATGAATAGCATAAATCATGTTGCGTTGTGTTTGTGTAAAATATATCATAAAGTGTTATTAACTATTGATAAAAGTCTGTCGCTCCTGAAATAAATTGCACTTCTTAAATGTAAATGAGACATGAAATGTCATACGACGGCGCGCACAAATGTCACTACAAGCATTTACATAATTTGATGATTTTCTAACCAAATATTTTGTTGCAAATGCAACCACAGTTGCACAATATATGTATATCTATATGTTTGTGGTGTGTTTGATTGGCTCAAGTTAAATGTAAATAAGTACACAAAATGTTAAGCCTATTAATTAAATAGCATTTGCCTTAAGTGAAAGAGATAGATAGAGAGAGCTATCATTATATGTATGTATACTATGTATGTATGCATGTGTTGTAAGTTAATAATAACAATATGGTTTTTGTTCTTGTCAATATTGGTATCATTGCAAGAGTTAGCACAAATAATTATTATTATTATATATTATGAGCTGCGCTTCAAGTAGCCAAATGAAATCAACTACTGCTGTGAAGGGCGCTCCTTCGTAAATTTAACTAACCAGCCATCATTTTCAGTTGCAACGGCTGCCACGGTCGATCCATCATTGGCCAAGTCTCACTGTATTAGCGGCGAGTTCTGCGTATTCTCGGCGAAGTCCACCGTATAGTACATATCATTCTCGAAATTCATGGCCAGATGACGCTGAAACGGACGCTCCTGCAGTTGTCCACCGAGCGTTGTCTGACTCTGAGAACTGCTGCCATTTGGTTTCGATGGCAAATGACGCGTCGATTGCACCGTTTGTGAATTGCTTCCTGCTGACGCTGCAGCCGATGCTGCTGCTGATGTTGCAGAGGTTGCGTCACGCTGTGCAGCAGGCGCATTGAGACCCTTGCCACTTAGCCAATGCTTATTGAGTGCACCTTGCAGCTTTGGTCGGCGACTGAATCCCAAAATGGGTATAAACGAACTGGAACGCGTGGAGAACTTGCGATACGTCTGATTCACATTGCAATGGCAAACGGTGACCTGGTTTTAAAGAAAAAGTTAAAGGAAGTCGAATAATTTAAGAATTAAAGTAGTGATTATTTAATGGCTTAATGTTGATTCCAGAACTGCTACCGCTTTATACAACTTCCAAATCAGATTCATTTAATTAACTTTTAAGCGTCAATCAAAACTAAAATCATTTGCGACATTAATTGCCAGCCGCAAAACACTTTAAATAGACTTTCAAAACTAAGTGCGAACACTTAAACGTTGGGTTTATTTTAAGAATATATATAGATATGTCTTCCAAGTATATTTTGTGCATACATTTGCATATATTTTTGTGTAAACTTGCTGCTCGATTAAACTTTTTGGTCTAAGAATTTGGCTACAGTTCGGTGGTGCTTCTGCTGCTGCTTCCACTCCCGATGCCGATGTTAAAGTAACCAGAAACTCAAAAACATGGAAATGAATATGCAATGGCAACTTGCGCACTTTGGAAAACCGCAATGTACAATTTCCCTGTTGGTCAGCCCTATGTACCCAATCCCCTTTGCGCTTCACCGCCGCTTCCACTTGATAAAGGAGTTGATGTAAATTGTGTATGTGTGTGTGTGTGTGCGTGTTCGAATACTTACCACAACGGCAACGATGAAAATGGCGGCCGCCAGAACACCAGCCGCAAAATATGCATTATGCAATTCAATGGGACTCTTAAGCACAGCCGATGAACCGAAAGTTTTGTCATTAAAATTTCTGGCGTTCACATCGTCGACAATAAATTCACTGGAGCTCACGACAGTCTCCACCACAAACTCATCTGCCGGATAAACCAAAACACACACACATCGAGAGAGAGTGGGAGAAATGAATATAAATGGTTAGTTCATTTTTTTTGGTTAAAGCCATTTGGGGATCGCGACTGGTCGACTGGCATGCCCATAGGCTTAGAGATACTAGTCGCATGGGAACTTTATCCACTGTTAATAAGCACGGCATGAACACTTTCAGCACTTACCTTCGCACATTGTGCCCGTGTAGCCGGGTCGACAGGCACAATAGAAGCTATCACCACTCGACCAGCAGGTGCCGCCATGAGTGCACGGATTTACGCTACACTGCTGAAAGTACTGAGAAAGTTATATTATTACGCTTACTTTAATCATTTTTAAGCAAGAAAAAAAGTCTTAACTAAACATACTTCAAGTCGAAGATGATTTCTTCCAACATTTTATATCAAAATTATTAAACAAATCCCAACAACTACTAACACCACAAGCACATCGCATATTTGTGCTATACTAACTAACAATTAATTTAGGGCCTTATTCCCTATGTGTGTGTGTGTGTGTGTTTGCAGCTGGCATGTTAAATATTAACGCGCGCTCATAATTTTGCGCCATAGTAAAATGTAATTAATTTGCCTGACGCCTGACGGCCACACCGCGAAACGGCGAAGGCATAATCTCATCACACTCCAAGCCATGTAACCAGACATCAGACAGCGGCAGCATAATCACCGCAGCAACCTCTGCTGCTGCTGTAGAAGACACAACTCCTAACTAACTACAACAGAGACTAACAACTCCGACTAAACGTAGTCTCTGTTGCTGTCACACTGATGTTTGGCGTCGTCGTTCTCGTAGACAAAAAAACACGGCTCCGGAGATGGATTTGCCTTTTGCTGTTGCCTCAACTTGAGTCGAGTTGAGTCGCATCGCGGTTAGAGGACATGTCCATCATCATCATCATCATAATCATTGTGTTCAGGCTCAAAGCTTTAATTATGGTGGGTGGTGCCCTGACGCTAAATTTATGTACATTTTGTTAAGTTCTATTTTGCTACCACAAATTATCAAGTCATAGAGTGTTCATTAAATGTTATGAAGTGGGTTGTTTGTTAACTATTATGGACATCATGCGCGGCTTTATTACGATCCATCTCAGTTTCCGCCTACCTACTTGTCAATACAGCACCAGCAGCTCCAACAGCTCCAGCGGAAAGTATACTTAGTTAATTAGTGAAACAGAGAGTTTTGCGGTCACAACAAAGTCTTTAATTAAGGCGAGTTAGATTGTTGGAGATTTTGGCTTTGTCATTAAAGTATAATTATCATTAAACATGGCTTGGAGAATATTGAGTTTCCAACTTAAAGATTTATAAAGGTTTTTACGTTTTTGTTATTAATACTTTCCATTATGCTTTCTACAGGATAGCACCCCATTTATTTTGGCCTTGTCAGTTTGGGAGAATCTTTGACACTTTGGGAAATTGCATCATTTAATTTATATTTAATACCCAATTAGATAACAATGATACTTTTTCCTTTTGCTCGGAAAGAGCTAAGGGCGGAGAGAACACATTAAGTGATTGCATCTTGTATTACATAGAAAACAATCTAAAGTCGTAAATCAGCTTAAAATACACACAGAAAACACAACGAATACTACAACGACAACAACAACATTTTACAATGGCCAACAAAATGGACTACAATTACAAAGTTGCATTGAGCAGAACCTTAAGCCATTATATTCAACACACGTACTGAAACACACAAACACATACATATGTATGAGTTTGTATATATGTATGTATAGTGTATAACTGTGTCAATATGTACAATATGTGTGTGTGTGTGTGTATATATTAAGATTTTAGTCCATTGCCAACCAAATTGTGTGTATTTTGGGCTTTTTGTTATGCAGCACCTCCAGCACCTTCAGCTGGCTGGCATGTCCACTTACAACAACCCCGCACCGCACCGCCCCCTCGCAACCACCTACACCCAATCTGTGTGCGAACAGCCGGTCTTTGCGAGCGCGCTCGCAAAAGCTTTCAGTGCATAAATCATGACTTACCGTTCGTGGCATTTGATTACAATCCGGTCCATTGCGACCTTCTGGGCATTCGCAGCTAAAGTCATTTCCATGATCAATACAGCGATGTCCTTCGGGGCACGGCTTATTGGCGCAGAAATCAACCTAAAACAAACCGGCGAGCAATTGCAGCAGCCAACAAGTCAAAAGCATATGGGATACAACACAGTCAGAACTTTATTACATATTCAAAAATGGATATATATGTATATGTATTCTTTTGCCTCGCTTCTCCCAAGAGCACACAGTTTTTACGTATGTATCTCTCTCGAGCTTATTGACATATGCATAGAGGTGTGGGTGTATAAGTGTTAGTGTGTGTGTGTGTGTGAGCTTGAGTGGGAAGCAAGTATGTGGCACGAAAAGTTTAATGAATATGCGCCAATATTATTTGTTTAGACAGATGGTAACTTTTCGTTAGACGAATACCCTTTGTAAGGGTAGTTTCTATGTGGGTTAGCTTTGAATAAATGATTAAAGAGAACAAAATGTAAGATTCTATTGTACTCATCAAAGTTTTATAATTTACTTATCTTTTACTTAATGTATTCATCAACTAACTGCCAGGGTATTTTTAAAGTCTTTGTATATTTTTGCTTAATTTGCAACTGTACACATTTGCACAAGGGGAGGGCGTTAAAAATCTCTGAGGACAAAAGTGACTGGCTTCTGAGAAAATTTCATCTTGATAATGTAGCGATAAGATAAATTGTTGCCACTGATTGAAACATTATGGCTCAAGTCGTGTACGTAATTGTGAATAAACATTACTCAACTGAGAATACACTTCAATAAGATAATTGTTTTGTTTAATATTCTTAAGTATGCCATAAATTGTTGCCACTTTCTGTTGGCTTCTATTCAGAGAGAGATTGTGTCGCATTGCGCTGTTTGGTTTGGTTTTTTTTGTGTCAGATTTGTTGGGTTTTTTGGCACCACTCACCTTCATTTGGCAACGATTGCCCAAATAGCCTTTGGTGCAGCGACACTCGTAGCTGCCAATGTGATCGATACATTCACCGTTATTTTGACATGGATTCGATTCACATTCATTATACTCAAAGTTGCACAGTTCGCCAGCGAAGCCTGCAAGTGGATAGAAATTGGTGTTAGTCAACTTTCGATAGTGTGTGTGTGTGTGTGTGTAGTTGGGCGTAATGTAAATGTGCAAAATAAATGAAATGGAAATTTTCCAACGAGTGTGAATGAGTGAAGAGAGGGAGAGACAGAGAAACTGTCTGACTGTGACACTCAAGAGTTGGCAACTTGGCGTTCATTCTCATTCTCGGTTTCCAATCGATTCCTTTTTGCTTATTTTCTTTATATTCTGTTTTATTTTCATTGTGATTGAGGGCGATTTATGCAAATTGTGTTTGTGCCAATGAAATAATTTATGAGCCTTAGTGCCGACTATATTGCCACATTTTCTTTGAAATTTTTTCTTGGGTTTCACATCGCACATTGACAGAAATTGACAGAGGGACATTGATTTCCCCATTTCAATTAATTTGAAATATTTCTATTTAATTGTGGTCTTTCAACAAGGGCTTCTCTATGAAAATATGGCTCTTTACCAGCACATTTATTGCTTACCTGGCTGACAGAAGCAGCGAAAACCATCCTCTTGGTCCACACAAATGCCATGGACACAGGGCGAAGATTCGCATTCATTCAAGCTATGCTGGCACACAGCACCCGTATATCCAGGCGTACAATCACAGCTATAAAGCACAAGAATTTGTATTTATTGGCAGCACATTTAAATAAAGCGACTTTTAGGCAGCTTCAACTTACCGAAAATGTGTAGAGTTGCCTACACAGCTGCCACCATTCATGCATTCAGCCGGGTTGCATGGATCCGATTCATATTGACAATTTTTGCCCGCATAGCCTGTATGTGCGTTGATGTCGACGGACAAAAGAAGTGCCGACACAAAAGAGGATTTAAACGGATTAACCAAAATTAGCTTACAATGTATGAGAGCAGCCTCTCAACACACTAATGACCTTACCATATGGACACAAGCACTGATAGCTGTTGCCCTCATGTCCCTGGGATAGGTCCACACAGATGCCATTGTTGGTACAGGGGCTGGGGTTGCAGGCATCGATCTCCTCGCAATGTGGACCCGCAAAGCCGCCGCAGCACTGGCACTCGTACTCCTCCATGATCCCGTTGGAGTAGCAAATACCCTTGCCAGAGCAGTCGGCATTCTCGCCACAATTGTCGGTTTTTGTGGTCACCTTTAGGCGCACACATTGCGCTCCCCACAGCTCGGACACCACTGGAAGTACAACAAAAAAAGATGGCAAAGAGAAAAAAAGGGTTGTGAAATTAATTAAAGTCGTCGCTTGGTCTAGGCTAAAAACTGCTGCCCAAAGGGAAATGCAAAACACATGGAATTTAATATGACAGAGTTATGTGAAAGCATGGATACGCTTGTATAACATTTCGCAAACATTTTTTTGAATGTTTGCCAATACGTAAATGCATTTTAAAGACTTTATATCATACCCTGTATTTATTTTTTCACTTTAATTGCATGCAATTCGTAATCAAAGTTAACCCCAAAGCTGAGAATGCTTTTGCCAAAGTGTATACACCTTGAGCAAACACATTAATGAACGCTTTTGAGACGAGGGGTCTACTTACCAATTAACAAGTTAACTCCCTCGGTGAGGTCCTTGTCATACAGCGTAACCAGTTTCCTGCCATCGACCACCAGTGGCGTTATATCCAGAAGCACACCCTCGGTTACATCGCAATGCTCGTGTCCCGAACGCGTTACTTGGTACACCTGAGCGGCATGAGCGGCGCTTTGGCTGCACACACACATACAGTTGGATTGGTGGTGTAACCATGTCCGCAAGGGGGGGGCGGGAAACGAGAACATGAACATGAAACACAGAACACAGAACGAGCGAAAGAGGTAAAAGTAAGTTATAAATATGATGGCGCGCACTCAGACTCAGGACTCAGTTCGTTCCTTGTCTTTCTTTCATCTCTGCTGTGTACTTAATTAATTGAAATTTATTTATAAGCATTGCTTTGCCCGGTTTGTTGTTGTTGGTGTTGTTGGCGGAAATTAAATAGCGCCAGGCGGAAATTAAATTAGCTGGCAGCAACTATTTATGAGCTATCAGGTTGCTTTTGGGCCTTAAAAGTTAGTCATAACTAACAACCCGCATACATAAACACTCGTACATATACTTTATAATTGCTCTTAAATGTGCAAATCAATTTGTTGCTATAAATAAACAAGTATACGATGCATAGTTGAGTTTTATATACATACATACATATATAATTAAAGTAGTGGCTGCTTGGGAATTTTTGTATTTTCGTGGCATTAAAAATGCTGCCAAAAAACTCTAAACAAACAACAACAGCCAAAAACAAACTGTGAAAAAGTTTTTCACCTTTTCTAGATTCAACACTCACACCTTGACACTATGGTTGCATCATGCTGACAGCCACCGGCACAGTGTCCCCAAAACCGCACGAAAACAAACAAAAATATAAACTTTGCAATTTGGCAAACAGCATGCAGCCAATAAGTAAATGTTTTTTTTTAAACTGCCTGTGGTTTTCATTCTGTTACACAAACGTTTATTTGACTTGAATATATATTTTGGTGTTGAAAAATAAACATGTTGGTTTTGATTTTTTGGCACCTTGCAGTTTCTTACACAACCCGTAAGTGGATAATGGTTATAAAACTCAGTTATATAATACTATCAATATATTCGATATAAGCATCATGTTGCTTTGTGCCACTGTCACTGTAGTAACCATAATGGACGGGGTGAAGATTGAAAAGTGGGACCTCAAAACTTTTCACTTCCCAGCACTTTGCAATCTATTTGCAATCTCACTTGCGTAGCTTCACAATTTTGTTTTCTTTCCTTTCTGTTTCTTTTTTTTTTGTGTTTGTGCCGCACATTTGTTAGCTGTTCTTCCTTTTTCCCCCTGTTCCCCAGTTCCCCTTTTTTTTTCTTGGCACCAACACATACATATTAAATCGATAATAAAAACTTTTTTGACATCTCATTTTCATAGTTGGCAACTTTTCATTTTTGCTCACGCTCAATTGTATGCTACATTTTTTTCTCATTTCGTTTCCTTTTGCTTGTGCTTCATTCTTCAAGTTGCACAATGCTCACACGTAACCAAATTGTTGTGTGGTCTTTGATAAATGTATACAACAACGCAAGCGCCTTTTGTAGCCTGGTCGCCATTTGGCCCCCAAGCAACTTAAATTGAACTTATGCGCTGAATTATGGAGCCCTTCGGCTAATTTGTTGAAACGCAAAGTTCAAAGGGCAGCGGCTATCTCTTTTGAAGAGCTTGCAATTTTATTTTTATATTTTTTAATATATATATAGTATATATATTTTTATAAGCCGAACGCAGCTCAAAAGTTTGTCTGTGTGTGTGTCGTGTACAAGGATAAAGATAAGCGTACCAAGAGACAACAACAAACAACAAATAAAATATAAAAAATAAAATTTAAAAAATTAGAGAAACGTGATAATTGCCACAACCTTTTAACAGCAAAGGGTCCAGCAGCTGAGCTCCGCGTTACAAATTTTTTTTTATGAGACTCTTGATACCCGTTCTCTGACCCGCAAAATGACTAATGGTCAGCGGAAAGTATGTAGGTAGCTGGATGGCTGGCTGGCTTGGCCAGTAGAAAGGAATGCCGGACTAGAAAAGCAACCGACTAGCATTAATTCAAGCAGTTTGTAAGAGATTTGCCAGCGTTGCACAGTAAACAAAAAACATGGTAGAAAAATATACATAAATGAAAGAAGACAAACAAAAATATGCAATATACATATACTCTCTAGCGCGCACACACACACACACATCTATCGACCAGTGATGGTGAAATGCGTGTAGAACGGGAGCAAAACCAGATAAAAGAGGGACAACGAAGAACAGAAAAAAAAAAAACAATTTAATAAACTGTAAAAAAGGGCATGGTAATGGCAGAACGTGTCTGAGACACACACACACACTTTCAAGCACACCAAATGGCGACCTGTGGAACTGTAAGGTCGAAGACTTGGGTGCACCAAGTGAACTAAACGTGGTACAGCCATACATACATTACGTATACGAGTAGTGCGCCCTTTGCGCAATACGTGCTGGAAGTAAAATCAATAAAAGACGACCCTAATGGATGTTATTATATAATAAGCTTCAGAACAAGCACGCATTGAAGCATCCTTTAAATACACATCCACCACAAAAAACAATCAAAAAACAGATAAAATCAGTAAAAAAAAAAACCCAGCCCACATACACTTTAAATATGTTATTATTGTCATAGCAACGATCGTTGAACAATTTGCATGCAATACAATAGCAATGAATTCCTCAAAATTGAATACGCATACACAATGTATTTGTGCACTTTGCAACAAAGAAAAACACCCGCTGCCAAATAGTACAGCAAGCGGAATCGATTTTAATTGAAAATTAATTAAAATTAAGTCATGCTTGCTTGTGAACAATAGTAGAAGAAGCATAAAAACGCATATTGGCAAATGAGGAAAAAAATCAGAGGCAAAAACAAGAGAATGTGAGAGTGAAAAGTTGCATAGCAACGATTCATCCCAAAAGGAGCATATAAAAAAGCGTGTGTACATATTGGTTTTATGCAGGAGCAGCAGCAGCAGCAGCAGCCAACTGTTGGTTTGTTTAAAAGCAATTTTTTACCGCCATTAAAGTTAATGAGTTGAAGCATTTCATTAAAATCAACTGTAAATCGGCGTGAAACAAAAAGTTTTACCAAAAAATCTACATTAATTATACTTAAGTTGATCGAGTTTGAGTAGTTTTCTCAACTGCCTAGAGAGTAAGAGTATGTCTAAGTCGTTTATAACCTACAAGCACAACATTCTAAAATGTTTGCATTATGTTGCGTCAACACATGCTACAGCATCATTTCCCTAGTGAGTTTTTCCTTCCCACTTTATTTTTTTGCTCAGAAAACTGTGTTTAGATTACGTGCTTAGCGATAATTACTGTTGCCACATGTTTTTTAGCACGCAAAAGCTGACTGTTTGCATTTGAGTTTAAATTCAACATGGAATTGATGCACACACTCACACATAACACACAGAGCAGAGAGCAAACATTTGAAACCAGTTTTTAATGAAGGACAGCTTTTTTGATTAATTTTTTCCCAGAACTTGTATGTGCACAGAAAGTAGAAGCCATTAAGATATGTATCTGTACATCTTTTAATTAGTTAAGCAGAAATAGTAATGAGTCCACGCTAATACACACAACGTGTCAAACTGCGATAAGAATATACAAATAAAGAAATTTTCTTTTATTTCCCTGCGAAAACCCTTACCTGTTTGTGCTGTTCTGTGTTATGGCTGTATTTAGCATTGCATCATTGATTTCGACAATCAAAATATCACCGGATTGAATTTCCGCCTCGCCCTCCCATGTTAAGAAGTTGGGAGCACAATGTTCGCCGGGCTTGCAATGTTCCGTGCTCTGTGGAAGGAAGAGAAAGCAGAGAAAAATGAGAATGTTTTAAATTGCTGTGTATTTAAATATTATCAGTAGTGAAATAAGTAAAAGGGCTTTTCGCAACAAAAGCCGCAAATGTGTTGTATTCGGCAAAGTTAACAGTCAAAAGGGACTAAAAGGTTTGTTGCCATTGCCATGCGTTCGGTTCGGTTCGGGCGGCATTTGCTGCTGTTGCTGTTGGTGTGGTTTGCTTACCGCAAAGCACAGCAAGCCCCAAGGCAAAAATGGCAAATGGAAAAACTGGCAAACGGTTAACTGAATAATTTAACAACTTTTCTAATTTTAGTTTCATGTCCTTGTCTAAAGCAGAGTTGTCTCTGGTACCCTTTTATTTTTCAGCTTTTTTCTTCATTTTATTTTTTTGCTTGTTGTACAAAGCCTAACAAATTTACATACTAACCACGTCGAACCTAATAAACTTTGTCCAAGGTTCATTTTGTTTGTCCTGCCGGTGTCAGGATTTATGTTTATTTCCTGTGCCAAAATCCGGTTAAGGCACATGCCATGCACAGAGCAGAGATGAGATGAGATGAGGCAAAAGCATTTAATCCTCACCATATGCATAGATCCACTGAATGATTATACTTTTTATTAGTTTGGGTCAAGCCAGAGACACAAACACACACACACCATCCCTTACACAAACACATATAAGCTGGCCCTGAGCACCGAACATCCGTTACAATAACAATAAAGCAGAGTTATCTTTAGGGGTTACCGAAGATTAAACACCCTTTAGCTGACCCAAATAAAGCAACAACTCAATTTTGTGCATATTTAGTTTAGTATTTTATGTCTTTGAAAAATGTCTTTTTAAATGCGTTTCACATTTCGTAAGCATTTTAGAGTACCCATTTGCATAGGGTATACAAAATGTGTGTGTGTGTGTGTGTGCTTTTGTGGGCATCTGGTTAGGGTCTCGTCTGCAAATTTACAAATATCTTGCTCAATTTGAAGCGGTTTAGTTTTTATTTGCTTCGAGGATTTGTCTGTGCTAAAATTTACGTCATTTTAATGGCTTGTATATCGTATATATATATATATTGGGTTTGGTCTTTTAACAGTCCGGAATGCTGAACAAAAAAGGAAAATGGAATACCTTAAAGATATTAAGGGTGAATATTTATTCGTGTGAAGACATTTAAGGCGTTATTTAAACAACTCTTATTTATTTTTAATAACAAAGCTTGTTTCTGGTTTTTACTAACGTCTTTTACTCAAAAAGGCTTCTAATCAGACATAGGCAAAGGGAAAATACACCGATTGCTGTTTTGACAAGGGGTAAACAGCCAATAATTGGACAGTCAATCACTCAGATAGAAAATAAACATTTGAGAATCTCAAATCAACCCGATTGGAAAAAGAAAAAACCCATCCGAAAAAAAGGTAATCGTTTCATAAGTTATCCAGTCAGCAAGCTGATTTGCTTGCCAACAGAAATTATTGATCAGCATTTTGTTTATACATACACACATACATATATACGTCCGTGACATGTGTACAAGGAAGCTGAGAAGCAGAGAAGCCCAAACAAGTTAACGGATATACTGTGCGGGTCGGAAGTCCCTTCTGCTTGAATGCAAAAAATGTGAAATGTGAAAAAAAAAATGTAAAACAAATAATTTATTTTCATTCGTTGATGTCAAACTAAAACAGGGGAACTACAAAAAAGAATAGAGGAAGGACTTTTCAATGCTTAGTTTCTGTTTGCCTGCATGAGAGAGACATGTTTTTCCCTAGCATGTGTGTCCTTTGCATGTCCTGTTTATTTTGCCGTAAATCAAGCCATTCACAATGGGCCATATCACAACAACCTTAGCCTTTGAGAGAAGAAAAACCCGTACATTATAGTTATTCCCAAGGCAATCTTTAACTCGACTTTGATACTGGCATTTGTGTGCCTTTAAAAGCTATTTAATTAACAACGAGTCGACATTCGGTTTGCTTACATTTGCAGGCCTTTTAGGCTTCATTTGCTTTCAACAACAACAACAAAACGTAAAGAAGAAAGCAAATTGATTTTCTGTTTACCTTTGATCAGTAAAAGTGGGCTAAACTTTTTTTCTGCTTGTCATGCATTTAATTAAAACGTGCCGGCTTTATGTTAACTTAAAAAATACATGTTAAAAAAATACAGGTGCGGTGGCTTAAACACAAGCAAAACTAGACGAGAAGATACCCTTTTTCTAGGCACATTAATAGTTCACTTTTAATCTACGATATAAACTCGCACAAGTTGTTTATTCCCACGTTTTTTTTTAAAGGCATTTCATAGGTAGAGGGTACAAAAAGAAAAGGTTCAATGTGTGCCTTGCATAACATTAATGCTGACTTTTTATTCTCTTTCTCTCTCTCTCTGGCCAATAAAAAAAGTGTACAAAGGCCAACCAGAACAGAAATTGTGCAAATGAAGGTAAAAAAAAAAACTGACGGAGAAGCAGGCATAACCGACCACACATGTATACCCTTGATTAACTTTGATAAAAGCTGCGTCATGGGACTAAAAGTCTGTCCGTCATGTTCGGAAATTATAATCTAGTACAAGAATGCTACTAAATATTTGTCAAAGTAAGTCAAGTCTTAGTGTATCTTGTGATACTTACCACAATGGGTAGCAGGAGTTCGTGCGTTTCGTTGCCACGCCACAGATGCGAATCCTGCGGCACATTTTGTATGTCACATTCAAGCGAATTGATTTTCTCCTGCAGGCGACTTAAAATGCGCGGCCGAGCAATTGGCTTTGATGGCGATTTAGTAAGATTAGCGGCCTGATGCGCTGCTCTCTCCATGTTTGGACTTGGCGTTGAGGCCGTTGCTGTTATTTTGACTTTGGCTGCCACCACTTCCAGTTGCTCAAACTGTGGAGGCTGTTGCTGCTGTTGGTCGACAATGGGCGGTGTTAGAGCCTTGAGCAATAATTTAGCTCGTTTAAGCTCCTTCTCGTATTTTCTGGGCTTCACTGTAGCAGTAGCAGCAGCAGTAGCAGTTGTTGTTGTTGGCGTTGTCGTAGCCGTCGAGCTAGTCGAAGAAGTTAAAGTAGTTGCTGTTGTTGCGCCATCAAAACTTTGCTCTGTGGACATCAAAGTCACGCGTCTGGTGGGCGGGGTCGTGCTCGTACTCGTGCTCGTGCTGCTGCTGCTGCCATCCAAGTTTGTGGTTTCGCTAGCTCTAATGAGTTGACGTTGACGCTGTTGCTCCAAAGTTTGCAACCCTTCTCCACTCGTCGACGCTGTGGTCCTTGATGACTTTATAATGCTGTCGCTGCTGATGCTGCTGCTGATGCTGGGGCTTGCTGCAGTCGTCGCAATTTCTTTCATTAAGTTGTGTTTTTTATGTAGCAACAACATTTCGTTGTACATCTCCTTGCTGTTGTAGAACTTCGTAGTGGAGAATTCAGGATGTGAGGCAGATGCTGCCGCTTGTGCTGCTGGCGCTGCCATCGAGTTTGTCTTGGCATTGGGATTATCATTTGCATCCGTATTAAACTTGGTGTTGGCAAAGTCAATGTGTGGCATTGCCATGACATCGCTGGCACGATGTTGCATGGGAAACTCAAAGCTTTTCTTTACACGTCGATCTATGAAGCTGTCGCCAGGTGCCAGTCTAGGCAAGGACTCCCTCGTTGTTGTTGTTGTTGGAATGGGAGTGGGAGTAGCTGCTGCTGCTGTGGTTGTGGTTTCTTGCAATTGAAACTTACGCTCGATTTCCGTTATTAAATCATCCTGCTCAGCCAGCAATTTGCCGGTGAAATAACTTGGTGTAGTTGCCACACTTCCCGTTGTAGTTATCAAAGGTGTGGCTGTCGTTGTTGTTGTTGTTGTTCTTGGGTTTGCGGTTGGAGTCTTCGTCGTTAGTTGATTGACAACTGCTTGCATTTCCACCTCATTGGGCATTAGATTCTGTCGATACTCGTCAGCATTATCGGGCCGTGTAAACACAGTGTGCAACTGTTCATCATTAGGCTGAAACTCTTGCAACTGCAACGGATACAAATCAACGATGTTCAGCTTACTTGCCACCGGCTGTTGAGCCAACAATGCACCATAACGTTTACGCTCATCCTCATTCAGATCGGCCAGCGTTTCAGCTACCTGATACGACTCGGCTGCCTGCATTTGTATTTGTAAACGTGATGCAGATGTATCGCCATCGGAATCTTGATCAGCGTCCAGCTCGAAGTTATCTGTCTCTGGCTCTGGCTCCGTCTCTGACTCCTGTCCTGATTCGGTTAGCTTAATGCGATAGAGCCTGTCGAAAACGCTGCCCAGCGATGCGAGCGGCGCCACGTTTGTCGTCATTAACTTATCCGTCGCAGTGGTTGCTCCATCCGTAGTTGCTTCTCGTTCGGGTGTTGCTGCTGTTGTTGTTGTTACGGTTTTGGTTGCTGCAGCAGCTGCATCCGTTGTTGTTGCTGCTGTTGTTGCTGGTATCTCGGCATTTCCATTGCTGATTTGTCTGCCCGCTTCATTTCCGTTGACGATGGACGTTGCTGCTGCTGCTCCGGTTGGTGTTGTTGTTGTCGTTGTGCTGGTTGTGGCTGTTGTTGTGGGCGTGGCTGTTGACGTCGTCGTGGTGGTGGTGAGTGTTGCGCCCACAAGCCCAATCTGTATTTCCGCTAAAGTTTTTGCAACTCTTTCGTTTCGATTCATTTCGCCTATGGCCGCCCCATTGGGGGCATGGCTGCTATTCGAGTCATTAGTTATGGTTAGAGTTGTTGCAGCGGTTGCTGCTGTTGTTGCTGCTGTTGTTGTGATTGCTGGTGTTGATCTTGCTGTTGCTGTTGTTGCTGTCCAAACAGCCGGCACAATTACAAATGTTAAAATGCATATTTTTGCCAGTAGTATTTTCATAGTTAGCATTTTGGCAAAATGTCTCTGGTTTCAGTGTATGTGTGTGTGTGGGAAAATTGTTGTTGTTATTATAGTTGTTATCGGTTGCTATGTGAATATTGTTGCTGTTGTTGTTGTTCCTTTAGCTGCTTCGGCTTCATTTGCTTTTAGCTCATCCGGACGTTGCAGCAACTAGGAGCAAAAAAAAAATAAATATAAAATGCACAAAATATTATTAAAATGGATTTTTTCCATCGTTTGATATGTATTTTGAATTCTGTTTGTTTGTCGCTTGTTAAATAATATTACAATTCCTGTTAGTTTCCTATATACATATATATTTTTTTCTATTTTTTTTATTTGACCAGCTTAAAAGCTAGCTGTCAGCTATATTATTACAGTTTATTTGCAAACTGAAATGCAGTTTTTCATTTTTTTTTTCTAATTTATTTCCATACATCAGATAATAGATTTTTATATTGCACGCATGGAATATTTGATATTGTAAGCCATGAAAATATGAATAGAACAATGCAACGCTCAATATGTAACAACAAAATGCTTAATTATGCATTCAGGAAAATAAGCCACAAACAAGTGAATAATAAATGCTAACAAATCCATATTATTATTTTATAATTGGGGGACGGTCGCTATTGATAATAAGACAGACTGCCAGCCAGACCACAAGCATCACACTCAATTGACTGTTTGAACAAGCAATTGCATTCAATTGATTTAAAAATTATATATAATTGCCAAAAGCTGTTAACAATGGCATTAGAAATCGTTTTCGTTTCTTCGACATGCTGAGACATCAAATTGTACCACAAAAATTTCCTTATTTTTATGTGCTTCCTTTCAGTTCATTGCACAGTGGTGGACACTAGTTAGTTTTGGTTTTGGCGATTCATTCATTCTTATCTATGGGGCAATGGGCACAATGTATGTATGTAGTTTGTCAAGCAAACGCAAACGATGTTCGCCTCATGAATTACCCTTATGTGGGCGTGGCCACACTACTACAAAAGGCGTACACTGTGATGAATGCAGCACTTGAGCTTCTTCCAAGTCCTTATGCGTGTGTGTGGGGTGTGCCAGATTTATCTGCTTTTAGTCCTAATCCAGCATGTATCATGAACATTCATACTGCTTTGTGTGTGTGTAGAAGTGGGCTGAGCTCTTTGTTCATGGGCTACATGTGTTAGATTCTATGGGTAATCAATGCTCTACTTGTATGCTACTAGTTCGCTCAAACAGCAACTAACTATGTAGTTTATTTACCATTTGAATTCGTTTATAAATTCTCTTTTGCATGTTAACTTTGTGAGAGATTTTTTAAGCATAGCATTTTGCACTGCTTGCATATTCAAAAGAAAGAAAAGAAAGAAGTGGAAAGTACTGCACTTTAATATACTCTATGTTCAAGATATGACTTTGCGCTTTCACATACATACATATATTAATCTCAGGCCGCAAGCAATTAAATTCTTGTGGTTTTGTGCTGTGCAACATTTCAATTTTATGGTTTATTAAAATGTGTTGCATACTTACAAACACAATGTTGCAGTTGCTTAACAAATTTTGATTTGGGGCAAACAACAATAAGTCGTGCCCCAAAACTTTGCCCCAGTGCATATTACTTTGCATAAGGATTTATAAAGAAATGTGTTTCCACTTGATGCAGCTGGAACTGGGTCCCAGTTCTCTCGCCCTCAATTAATTATTGTTACAATGAAATTAATTAAAATATGAACATACACATATATAAATATATGAAAATGAATGTTCCTGTTGTGACTGCTTTAATATTGCAGTTGATGTATTGTGGTTTTAAATTGCCCGCTTCAGGCATCAAACGCAAAAAGCATTTTCCGCATGAAAATATATGTATGTGTATATTTTGTATATTTGTGTGTGTGCCTTGACTAATTTCAGTTGAAATTAAATATGCTGCATTTGAAAGCTGGCGGCACAAAATGAAAACACATTTCAAGCTCGGCTGATCTGGACTCCGGCTCTCAACTCTCTGTGCTCCCAGTGCTCTGTGCTCTGGTTTAAAAAGCATCAAAAGCTAATGCCGTAAGAAAATTTAAAGGCAAATAATAAAGCATGAGTGAGAACACAAGCCAACTCAAGCAAAAAACAAACGAAACGAAATCTTCTTATGTGTTTTTTGTTTTCGTTTTTTTGTAAATCAGAGAAGACGCAGACGAAGAAAAAGAAGAAGCTGGAGCAGTCACCCCGAGAGTACTCTCTAAGTCTGTACTCTAAAGATGCACGTCTCAAAGCAAACAAAAGCAGCTGTCTGAATCCCCGCCGGCCATTAATAAACAAGTAAGTGTGCGCTCTAATCGGCATACGCCGACACTGCACATGCCCTATCCTCTAGCTTCTACTAACTTATGCACACATACCTTTTGGCTTACTTGAGGAAAGTGGTGAAGATAATTCTTGCTATGTTGATGGCATTTTAAGTCAATATACAAAGCTCTAGTCACGAAAAGCTGATAGACAACGCAATATCTGTATGCTTTATTGTACAGGGTATTTAAAAAACAGATGACTTAACTCTTAATAAAAGAAAAAAAAATGATAACTTAACTTTCGCAAAGAATGAAAACAAATGTGCATCACTTGTCCTTTGTGCCACGGTTTTTATATCCTGAATCCATGATAAAAAGGTATAAGGATTTTGTGCAAAAGTGTATAACAGACAACAAAAATCATTTCTAACGAAAATAAACGATTCAAGATTTAATTTATATTTAAGAGCTTATTACAAAACTTTTGATGTATTTTATTTGAAAGTCGGGCTAATATTGACGAAGTTATGGGGATCGAAAGTTCCATCTAACTCCCCAGCCGGTTTTTGGTCGCAAGTTTTTGGCATAAAAATCGAGTAAAAATGTTGTGTCCAGATTTAAATGCAGTATTATTTTAGAGCTTTTTGCAAGACTTTTAATGTATTTCATTTTAAAATCGGTTGAGTTTTGAAGAAGTTATGGGAATTCCTGGTCACAAAAATATGAAATAAAAATCGGCTAAAAATTAAGTTTCTAGATTAAAATGCAGCATCATTTTAGAGCTCAAAACAAGACACTTGATGTATTTCATTTAAAAGTCTGTCAAATTTTGGCGAAGTTTTGCAATTTTTGGGATGGCTTCAGGGTATCTCCTAGTCAGGATATATCTACTAAAGCCTTCTTAGTTGCATTTTTATTAAGCTTTGCCATAAAAGAGTTTCTTTAACGGAAGTCATATTTTTACAAGCAGTATTTAAATGCTTTTCTTCTTCTAAATTCCTTGCATTCACGCTTTATGCTTTTTGCTACATCAAGAGTTTTGTTATCTGCCTGCCCGTGCCAAATGTTGCGGCATTAATCTGGCTCTGAAGTTTAATTTACAGATGAAACATAGACCCCACTTAAAAAACTGCCTATTTAACATAAAAACAAGAGCACAAAGAACAAAAATGCTTATGAAAAATGCTACAACAGGAAACATTATAAAAAAGAAAGTAAAATTGCTTAGCTTTAAAAAATAATAAGCAAAACGAGAACACAGAAAAAAAGCAACGCAAGACAAATAAAAGATAATTCAAACATTTTACTTAGCAGAAAGCCCAAACCAGAATGGAATGGGAAACAAAAACAAACAATGCAAAACAAAGTATTCTATTCAAAATATTTATGTTCAGAATGAAAATGAACATAAACAAGTGAAAGTACGCGATTCTCACACTCACACTCACACACACCCTGAACAGCTTTTTAAATAACTTTTGTGTAATTAATTATTCCATTTTTATGTTGTTTATAAAGTGATTTTCTAGCTGGTTTTCAGTTCTTGAGCATATATCAAGAAATACTTTATATTACTCAGACTGTCGCATATTTTTCTTCAACTTTATGATACCCTTTCCAACCGCTTGAATTGCGTACAGAGTATAACGAAGCTTAATTTAAAATGCGACAAAGCATGGTATTCACTCACACACTGAACCATAAGCAAGCACTAATATCTATGTATGTATGCACACACACATACACACATATATCACACACAGTTAAGTGATGGATGAAAGCAGGTTGTGCGGAGGGGGGGAGGAGTATAAAAGTAGAAGCGATAGGATGCTGTAGATAAACCTGTGTCGACGACGAAATCGTTTTCCTCTATATGCAAAGCTCCTTCGTTTTATTAGAAATGTTTATGTTTGCGGCCCGCATTTTTTGGTGTAACGCAAAGTAAAAGGAGCAAAAAAAAAAGTGGAAAAATAAAAAGTACCTCGAAATAATATACTTGCACAACCGCAAGGCGTACATACTTTGAAGAAGGGGTCTCTGCCCCACCAATGCCCTCCTTTTGGCAACTAGTAGTACTGGGGACAACAAGGATGAAGACGGTGACGACGCGGTTTTTCTATTCAGTTTTTGAGCTAGAAAAATTCCAAGCCAAAGTGCTTTTTGGGCTCCGTTTTAGATGTTAGCATGTTTGTGGTCGCTTTGTGTTTTCTTCATTTTTGGTTTCATTTTTCTCTCTCTGTAAAAAACGATTTCTATTCGAGTCGTACCATAAACAAGGTGTGCTAAACCGTGGTTTAAGTACTAGTTAAAATGCTAAATTATTGATAAGAACATGAATAATATAATGGTAAGAGATTTTACACAAAAAAAGGAACAAATGCACTTGTCGAGAAACAAAATGTTGTTAGTTATTCATGATAGTTGTAAGCAACTTAGGGAGTTGTCTGACTTTTGAAAATTTCATTAGACTTTATTTGTGCATATTTGAATACCCTACCCCAACACCCATAAATTCTCTAACCCTTTCCATTATTATTGCTGTGGTGTGCATATTGAAAACACTTACCACCCCGCCCCGCAATGGCCTGTAACACTTTCAGGATGTTGACAAGTTTTATATCTGATTAACTATCATAAAATGCTATGCACTTTTGTACCACTGTTGCTTTGGGTGGGTTTCTGCGGTATAAAGTGTGCTACTTTGTGAAGAACTCACATTTATTTTTATGCCACAAAGACGCTAAGAACGTGAAGAGAGTTGAAAAAAGGAGAGCATAGAGTTAGGGGAAGAAGTGTGCACGTTCCTAGTACCACATACTGCTGCTTGTCTAAGACGTATGGTGTTCCACAAAGCAGAGGAGGCTGACGGTGACGCCACCGCATCCAGAAGCCAACATTAGCCGAGGCATGTTGATGGCGGTAACGCCAATGGTGGCAACGCATACAAATCACGGAAGCCTCGCCATTCTCTAGTACTATTCCCCATGGAAGTGTGAGTGGGCGAGAGAAAGAGAGAGAGATATGATGCCGCTGGGCTTTAATTCCCCCCAACAATCCTATAGTTTTGGCCATGTAAAAAGAAGCGCTTGTGGCGGCTTCAGCTGCTGCTGCTTTGGCTGCTGCTGTCTTACGTTTTCTGCCTGGCGGGGTAAACAACACATAAACCAACAACGACGCCAAGCCCCCCGCACAAGCCCCAAGGCTATTGAGCACATTCTGCTTTTAGTGGCACTGGAAACCAGCGATCTGTGGCATTGACATGTCTAAGAAATATTGGCGACCACTCAATACGGATGCGCTGTCTAAACTTCTCAGATCGGAATCTCGTGTTTAAGGTAGCAGTTACATGCTTGGGGCCAATATTTGTCTTTTAACTTGGATTTTAAGGGTTTGGAGCAAATATTTGAAAGAAAGTAAAAGCCAATAACCAACCTACGAAAACTTTTTCTATAATTTCTTAAATATGTTTCACAATTTCATTTTCAGTAGAAAAAAAGTAGAAAATTTTAAGAACCATTCAGAATACTATAAACAATTTGAGTCTGGTCTTTATCAACATAAAAGCTGTCGAAAAACAATAGCAAAATTTGTGGCAAGTTTTACGAAGGCAACTCAAAAACTAAGAGACAAGAGTTGATGGAAACTGACACAGCGAATGGAACTGCACGTACAAAGGTCTGCGTTTCAGTTCTTATACAGTTTTGTCTGCCTTATCAACTATCTTGGAACGGTTGTACATTTTTTCACTGTTGTTTTTGAATTAACTTTCGAATTCATTTAAAAGTTATTTGTTTGGGACACTTTTTTGTTTACACTTGTCAACTCGCAGGATGGATTTATATTTTTTATGAGTATACGCTGCTTCCGCAGGATTTACTTAGCTATAATAGCCTTTAGCATTTTTCTGTCACTACCAGACTATTTTTAAATGTTTTCAGTCACGTTTCAAATAAATTTGGGTGTTAAAACGGCGACGGCAACGTTTAAATTTAATTACAGTTGACGGTTTTAAAATTTTATTGCCGGTTTTGTTTGTTTTTCATTCGTTTCGAAAAGCTATTTTGCAGAAACTCAAAACATTTTAGAGCTTAAACATAAAATGTTATTGGTTTAGTTTTTAACTCAATTATTTGTTTGACATTTAAATAAGACAGTTAGTTCTCTACTTATTTCATTAAGTTACTTAAACAGTTGTTTCAAAAATGTAACATTCACATACACACAAGCTCCTTTGGTAACAGTTGAAGTTTTTGAAGTGCCCGTTAAAAGAGACTAAACTATCGTTATGTTTGGGAAATGTCAAGCAATTTAAACTTTGCCAAAAACACAATTAGAGATTAGATGTCCCGTTATGCACTCTTTCTAGGCACTGCTTGCCCACTTCTTAAGAGTTTTGTTTAACTCTCGGGTGTTTGAATCAACCGTGACGTTTGAATTCTGCTCCGCTACTGAAGCGGCGGAATCGCCTACAATGCAATGGATGCTGCCTGTGCTCCAGATGAAAGCTTTTTAGCTCCTATAAAAACCACAGAGAGAAAGAACTTCTCTCAATTGGTCCATTTGCTCAGCATGCGCAGAGCGCATGCAATATTTGTGTGTTTTGGGATCTGGAGCATTTTGGGAAAAATTCGCGAGATATTTATGAAAATTACCCAAAACATTGACATACAGCTGTTTTGGGAGCACAGCTGTTTGATTATGGAACGAGAAGGGTGCCAACACCCCCCGCCCTCCCTCTGGCTGCCATAATTTCTGCCCACTGTGAGTGTGTGGCGGCCATTTTCATTTTGTTTTCGTCCGTGCAGCGTTTTATTTGTGATTGCTTACCGTATTTCTTCTTTCTTTGTATTGTGGACATTCCCCCCATACGTCCTGCTCCACGCATTTGTGCTTGTTCATCTTCTTCTTGTTGTGTCCGGGGCTCACAGTGAAGCAAAGCTTTTCATTATGCGCCGTAATGTCTGAGGATAATGTGTGTGCAAAAGGACTTGCTACGATGTATATGTATATATATGTGGATATGAGAGGATTGACGTCTGGCCCCGCTTTGCCTTGCTTTGTTTGCTTTGGTTTGTTTTGGTTTGTTTCCTTTTCGGGCAGGTCTGCTCACACATAATTTTTATTGTTGCTATCAGCATTAATGTGTGTAATTTATTGAAATGATTTGGACATCGAGCGTCATTAGGGGCAATATATTTAATACTTGGATTCTCGTTTTATTTGTGCAATACTCGTCGTATGCGTAATTAGTACACAAACAGCCTTTTATACTATATGCATCATTTAAAGTTCTGTTAGTTTGTTCGTTCGTTCATTCGTTTAAGGATGCACAAACAATGTGAAATGCACAGGCACGAACAAATGTTCGGTAATTATTCTGGCATATGAGCATAATCGAGTCGATGTGAGAAATTCAAGCGGCATCTTGCATAGCAAAGCGAAAATTTCCTCGAGCCAACAACTTTCGAAAACGTGCCCAAAAATCTGTGTGAGCTCGCTGGCTGGTTTTCCTCATTAATTGCAATCGTTTGCTGCTCCGGAACGTTTATATATGCTGTCAGAAAACAACGAAAAATAAATGAAATGTCTTCCGGTTCACCTCACCATCATCGTGCCTTGGTATTTTCGAGTTCATTAATTTTGACAGTGCTCGTAATTATGGAGTGCATTCGGAAATGCCGGATGACAGCTTCGCCAGGTCGTTGAAGCCAAGGTTTTTGACTTTAAATTGTTAACACAAGATTTCCAACAAACTTTTGAAGTGCTTTTATTTTTAATGTGTGGATTTAATAAACGTTTCCGTATCCAATTAATGTTCGTATCAAAGTCCTTTAAGCCTTTTTAAGCCATCTAATGTGCACAGTGTATAATTAGCGAATGTGTTCGTATCCAAAAAGAAAATCCTTTGAAATTGGCTTTAATTAACTTAATATTTAATAAGCTGCAATCTGTAAAAGGCGCTTTGCCTTTTGTATACGAACTTTATAAGCTTTTGCTTTGAGATTTGATGCCGGCAGTTGAAAATTTCCCGCAAACGAAGCTAATAGAAAGGCCGAAAATAATAAACACAGACTTGGGAGAGACGGAGAGAGTGGGGAAGAGAGGGGGAGTGTGTATGCCAAAAGTTAAATGTGTACAGCTGTCCCGCTGTTCGCTGGAAAATTGAAAAGTTTATTAATAACAAACACGACAGCCGAAAGGGGGGCAGAAGCTGGACGACGACAAGGAGCAAACATTTTGCGGGTCACATTAAACAAAGTCATTCACATATATATATGTATATAATTTTTTTTCATTTTAATTAAATGGCGAAGAGTACAGCCCGCAGAGTGAATGTAATTATATTTGAACAGCAGGCAAATTATGTTTATATTTATAAAAATTAAAATAAAAATGCCAGACATTATTGCGACGAAAACGACAAACCAAAATCCATCCAGGCGCCCAGGCACCCAAGCACCCAAGGGCTATGCACACACACACACACACACACACGTATGTAGATTGTCGTCATCTGCAACGTATTTGTTATGAATAATTTCGTTGCGAAAGCTGCGCATGTAGCCGTAGTATGTATGACATACACACACGGCAACAACGCTATGCAAATTTAAAAATTTTTGAGCATAAGGCTGAACGAAGCAGAATTTTCTCTTCTTTTTTTGTGAGCAACATTTTCCACATCCTTGCAGCGCGATATTAACATAAATGTATATGCGTCTGTTTTTAACGCGTAAAGTTACATTTGGTTTCACATCCATACAACTTAAGCCAAGAGCGCAAAATATTTGTAATGAGCTTATTAAGTCATATTAAAGTACAAGTACAACCAATTTCATAATAACACAAACTGACAGCACAATGTGAGCATGTTTTTTAAGCGCGCCAAAACACACATACACACATACTCACATACACACACACACATATTTGGGCCATAAAGTTAATAGCAAACGGCTGGCCAGAATGTGCATATTATAAATGAGCCTGACAGATGGCTTAACAGCAGCTGAATTGAGCCAGTTTTGCTTGCCAGCTTGCTTGCTGTGTGAGTTAACAAGCTTATATTAAGCTCTCGGGTAGACCCAGAGGACCATTGTTTAATCCACAATGTATGCCACACACACACACACACATACTCAATGGGCTTTAAAGATAAATAAACAAACATATGTGATTATACTAATAAATAACGTTCAGTTTTGCATTGTGTTTGCCTTTTTATTTATTTTTTTTTTTTTTGCATTTTTGCAACTTTTAGATCCTAGAAAATCCTTTTAGAGCCAATTGCTGGATTGTGGCATTTGTGTTTTAACTATTTTGTGTTTGAATCCCAAGTTGATAAACCTTTGTGGCAGGTGGAACTAGAAAAAAACTAAGTAGTTAAGGATTCAAATGTATAGCACACAAACATCTAAATTATATGTATGTCATACGGAAATTGTTGACTCCCAAAACATATGTGACTTGCAATAATTCAAAACGATTCAAAAATGTCGCTACTTCAACTGGGACAATCACAATTTGCCTTAACAAGTAAGTTTTACTACTCACATATTAATTAAATCCCACTTACCTTATCCATTAGAACATCCCAATATATTGGCAGCTGGTAAGCTTTTGCGTCCCTGGCTTAAAAGTCCGTTTCTACAAGTTGTCATCTCATTCTTTCTGGGCTATTATGCCACAATAAAGATATCCAATATCCTGAAAAAGGAGAACGATAAAAGGCACTCGAAATTGGAGATGAATGATAAGGACAGCCATGTAGTGAACATCAATGAGCCACAGGCACTGCGTCTTACTCTGCAAGAGTTGAGGAATTACACTGGAAAACATGATGATCAGCCCATGTATACGGCACTCAATGGCATCATTTACGATCTGACTCCATTGCGTAAGAAGCCAGGAACACTGGCATGGTTCGCTGGCGCCAATGCCAATCAGATAATACAACTTTCAATTGACTATGTGAATGCTTTGGGTGAATGTGAATCTATTGATGATTGCACTGAAAAGTGGGAGCAATATCTTAGTGCTCAATTCAATGTTGTTGGCCATGTGATTGAAAGCGATGCATCTGAAAGTGATGAAAGTACAAATGTTAACTTAACGGCTGAAAATGTTGAAAGCCAGAAGTAAAATAAAGTTTACCAATTGATTTTTAAAAAAGCTGACAAATATCATATTAAATATATTCATGTTTCCATTGAAAAGTAAACAAATAAAGTTTCGTTTTAGTGGCGTTGATTAAGATTGTTTGCCCAAGATTGTACAGCAAATTCTATTTGTTTTGCCTTAACACAATGTCACGCTTAAAGCTACAGCTTATCTGCAAAACAAGTGAAAGTGAATCAAATGCAATCTGAAAATAAGTTTGAAAAGCGATTTAAATGACACATGCTTTTAAGATTATCCCCCTAAGTCCGATGTCCGATTCAATTTGGTAAAACAACGAGAGGCCAATCTATCGAGCATAAACTAAAGACTACTAAAAGATTTATTTCAAAGAGGATTCTAAAGAAATATATGCTCTCTCTTCGAAATTCCTTTAAGCCATTGGCAACAATCGTTTCGAGCTCAATGATTGCCTGACTTGGCTTGGCATCTGGCTAAAATGTTTTCGTTTTGACAAGCAAGCAAACCATCGAAGGCGTCGACAACGATAACAACAAATTGTTAGCTCCCTTTTTTTCTTTCTTACAACATACTATGCAGAGGCAAAGTTCTTTTTGTGTGTGTTAAATTGGCAACAGTGGCAAAAGTTGCAGGCAGAGAGAGAGAGCGGAGCCATCAAACCCATCAAAACCCATCAGGTGCTACACAGCTAATAAAATCAAAATTACTTTCTTTTTTCTCCGAAAACAACAATACTTGGACCTGTGTACGTACGTGCTTGAGGAATTTAAAAAAGTTGTCAAAAAAGTTTTAAGCACCGCTCTTAAAAATCAGTCGCATGTACAAAATTCAACACTCCAAGTCACAACGGCCAACAACAACAGCAGCAACAACAAGTTTTCATGCCCCCGAAAGTTTCAAGCAAAGATGTCTTCGATAAGCGGCAGGCAACAAATGTTATTCGATGTGTAAAGTTCGATCACGTTTGGGGGGTGCCAAAAATAAAATGGCCAACAGTGAAATAAGTGAATTTAATTAAAGTGCGACAAGGCTGACAAAGAAAAACAATTAGGCAAAAGTAGCAATGATTTCGCCAAGCTGTCGCTTAAATACACTTACGGACAAAAGTTGACAAACCTTACAAATAAACTTAAACTTTAATCAATAAGGAAAGTCGAATATCTATATTAAGTTCTCTTTGTTAAACTCCTATCACCCCCATTGTGTGATTAAGTACAGGGTATCAAACACAGAACACATTATGCTATGCGCATTAGACACCACAATTGGCTTACAGCTTCCCATCGCATTGTTCCAACGGCGGCGCAGACTCATTACTGTAACCAAAGCAACATAAAAATGTCACAACCAAAGCACTAATTAAGGTTTAAATATTGCGCAATATGACACAGACGGGTGTTTACTTGGCATAAAGGGCACCATAGGGAATATGGGCGTTTAAATACATATACTGCGTGTTTGCGTTTTTATCTTGTGTGCGTACGATATAGTTATAAGCATTTGAGTTAAGAATTTAACTCTTTAATAGCTAGAAAGCTTTTACATTTTATTATTATATGAAAAAGACTATTTGCTGTAAACATATTTAAAGACTTTTAAACCTTTTTGTTGTTTAAACTGCTTTATGATCGAATTTAAATACTTCTATTTAGTTTTAAGTACATTTATCTGACAAATTTCTATGCCCTTTTTCAATAACACAAATAATTTTTCCCCCCTTGGATGAAGCAGTATTTTTTAAATGTCTTATATATTTTTGATTTTGAAGAAAAAATATTAGTTGTCATCGACAGCATGCTATCGAACACCAGGAAAGTTATCGATGATCTAGCCAGCTTTTGTGTTTACAGGGTAAAGTAAAGAGCCAAATTAGCAAATGTTTCACATCAAAGTACACATTAAATTTAAGACGATTGTCACACGCACACATACGCCTACCTACACACACACACACAAACACACGGGCAGCAGGTCAAAATGCTTTGGCAAACAACAACGATGCCAACGAAGCATTTTTGCTATGCGTCGAGCATACAAAAAACATAATTAACCGCGAACAGGCAATGCCGACAGCATAAAGGGGCCAAAAACCAGTCAAACACACACACACACACACACACACACAATGGCACCCTGCCCCGAACAGCCCCTAAGCTCTAAGCCCACCCAACACCCAAATGCCAACCCCTGCCATATCTGGTTAATGTGACAGACGCAGCTGTTGCCGTCATCGTTGAGCCGGGATCGACTTTTGCAATTACACAGTTTTGAATATAAAGTACTCAAATAACATACATTATACTACTATATGAGACTTCAAGTTGGCCCTTTAAAAATGTTAGCTCTGCTTGTGGTCTTTAAAATTTGTACAAGGTCCAATAAAGCTTTAACATTTTTTTTTCATTTGTTTCCTAAACTAAAAGCCGTAAAACAAAGCTTTCATAAAGTTGTCAGTGAAGACAAACTATGAATACTTCATCATCATATCTTCTTATTCTTCGTTTTGTTCATTTTTATATGAAGACATTTATAAAATGAAATTTGTTTGAACAGTTCAAATTAAGCTTAAATGTCTTTGGACCGAAAAAAAAGTTTTCTCATCATTTCATGTAATTGTGCGCTGCAAGTTGGAAAATTTGTCTACGGTTACGCCCATGGCGGAATTTTTGTAGTTTTCCTCTACAGCTATGCACATAATTCTCAACTTCTATACCTTAAAAAGTGAAGCAAATAAAATGGCTGTTGGCCAAAAAGTTAATACGTTGACAATCTGACAAGGTGAACGTGGACCCAGAGTCTGTTCTTTCGTCCCTAATCACTGGCTGGCATCTTTTGAATTACAAATTAGGACTTTCCAAGCTTTTTAATAAGTTTAAGTGCTCCAATTTCAGTTAGTGGCAAATGTTTTGAAAATTAACTTCTGTGGTTGCACAAAATTATTAGACAGGGTCAGTGGAAAGTTTCCTCCAACTATTCCTTGCCATTGTTTTATACATACTTAAGTACGTTTAATGAATTGCAATTTAGTTTGTTGTTATAATTAGAGCGTGAATAATACAACATCCAACTTGCAATTGTTCATTATCTTATTTACTATGTTTTGATACTTATATAAAATGCAATTCAAATTTTGGCTCGAGTTGTTTTGCAGTTTGTTTTATATTTTTTGGCTTAAAGCCAACAATGCCATTACCATTTGTGCATTCATTTCTCACAATTTGCAATCCTTTAATTTGGATTAAATTTCGTATATACCTCAATTCAAATAAAACGTGCTTCAGCCTCAACTTCCAGTTGTTGTCCAAGCACTGCCAATAATAATGTAAGTTTATTCTAGTTCAAACATGCAAGCATCTTTATGCTAAATTCGTAGCTTAAAGGATATTGCCGTAGAGCACGTACTTTATGAGAAAATACATAATAGAAATGAAAAAGTGTGCATGTTTGGTTGATTGACAAATAGATGGATATTTATAGATTTACTCAACCATTGAAGCTAATCATGAATATCTTATGCTAAATCCCCTTTCGAAAACAATCCAGGGTATATGATACAAATGAGGTTAGGAAATTGGAAATAAGTATTTGTTGTTGCCAATCGAAAGTTGTTGACAGTTTGCACTGCACGGTGGCCTTTATTTTGGCTACTGTAGCTACTTCCATTTGCTTTACTTATGCTCCTGTAAACGATAAATAATGTTGGCTTACGTTCAGCTGGAGTCCAATGACGCCTTCACCAAAACTTCTACGCTAAATTCTCATTTTGGCTCCTTACCTGACACCTTTTTAAGACATTAACAGGTGGGAATTTTTACTTTTAAGCGGCGGAAGATGGATACTCTATCAATCGGCAGTGTAACGAATTGGTATGCAAATGTTTTCACACCTTTCTTGTTGCTTACAATGACTCCGCGCTATGCTTTTACTCATTAGTGTATCCAAAGAACTTATTAAAATAATTGCATCACTATCAACTAATCGATAGTCACATCGCTCATTCGCCACATTAACGTTGTGCTGTGCTATAAAAAAGAAGAAGAAGAAGCAGATTTCTCAAGCCATATTTTGTCTTATTTTAATAAACATTAAGTTCTTAACTATTTTCTACTCTAGATCGCAGAGCTAAACGACTTCTTCATGTTGAAGTGTGTGAGAAATTAGTTTTGCAAGTTTTCAGTATTTCACTGTACTCTGTTGCGTTTGGTGGCGCTGCAGGTTACCACGTTATGATGAAGTATGCAACACATGCAACTGAAAGTTGCCGCATAAACTTTTCTTTCAGCTTTGGGGGCACATGCCGCGCACAACCATTACCATAATAAGTTAAGCGTCGCAACGCGTCTCTCTTTACTATCAAAGAAGTTTTCATCGGCCCCCAGAATGCATTTTTTCGCTTCTTTTAATAATATTGAACTCTAAAATAAAGTAAAGTTTACCAGTCAACACAAAATATTGAAGTTTATCTTGAAGTCTGATCTTCTTGGGCCATTTGATTATAATCAGCAATGTTTTCATGAACATTTCGCTTTGGAGTAGAGTCCACAGCTACAATCAACTCCCGTGATTGTGAAAGGCCTTCGGAACAGAAGAGTCAAATTAGTGAAGGCTCTGTTGTTGGAAAAATGATCCAATCAACTGGCCTGCCAGAATGCGTCGCGTCCAGAAATGCGGGCAATGATTACAGTGCTGACAATTTTGTACCCATCCAGGCGGAGACGAAACGAGACGAATTGAAGCCCAAATTGCTGTGTACGGTGCTTTTGTCGTAGTTGCAACGCGGTTGCAACGCCCAAGCGGCAAGTTCCTCTGGCATCAGGCAGGCCAGGCAGGGTGCTGCCTCTACATTTTGATGCAGTTGAGTGCAAGGCCATTCAAAGCGAGTCGTGGAATTTAAAATGGCTGACAAAACCAGGCGAACTTCATCTTTCATTGAGCACAGAAAACAGGCAAAATGTTCAACATTTGCCCCATACAGCAGCAATTTGACCTGCATTCTCTCATTAATTTTTAGCCAGGTCAGCGCAACTCTTGGCAATACGTGTAAAGCAGAAAGAAAAAAAAAACGAAAACAGGTCGACAATCGATTTGGGCATCAAAGAGATGTTTTAGCATTCATACCTAACAGTTTTAGTGCGCCTCCCAAAAGCCTTTAGCTAATGGTAAAAACCTTTTAAGCTCCTGCAATCACAATAACACTTAATACCTAAAAGCTACACACTTATGTACATGTATAGTAGAGAATACAGTTTTCATTTCTTTCCTGTTTGCGCGGTTTCAAGTATGTGCAGCAATACAATATGTAAAACATTTTCTAGGCTATTCTACATGACATATATGAATGTGTGCCAAATTTATATAGTACTCTTTATTATGACTATTGTGACCTTGATAGTGAGTGGGTATTATGTAATCGAGTGTGCTTGACTAGATAATGCTCTTCACAATATGTCAGATGCACACACAGACAAATTGGATAGTCATAAATCTGTGCTTATAGTTCAATCGAAACTTTCAAACACAGCAATGATAGAGAACAAAGGACAATAGTGATAAAACTCCTTTAAAATTAAAGCAGAACTTAAACATTAAGTAAACGGTATCAGGACTGATTATTAGGATAGCTATATATAATATAATATCTTGCCCTTCAATAGTTAGTGCAATAAAATATCTTCGTCTATTTTAAAGAACAAATGTAAACAACAAACTAAAAATAAACTGAATAACAAAAGAGACAATGACATGACTCTTAAGTTTCCCATTCAAAAAAAAAAAAACAATGCGAGAAATCAATAACAAAATCTTTTGCTGTCCACGTGGCGGATGCTGCAGCAACATACGCACAGCTGCTTATTAGCAACATGTTGCCAACAGCTAGCAACATTTATGGCGCTCTCAGATAAGCCTGAGAAAAGCTTTTGCCCATTGTGGGAGTAAATCTCTGTGAGTTGCTATAAATGTAAACTGCGACTTGGATTTGGGCAGACGACAGTCGCATTTGCATCGCATGTGAGGAAGGTCAGAAACTGTCACGTTTCCCGTTTAATGGCAAGGTCTCGTAAGATACAAAAGGGCATGACATCCGATGCAAACCCATTTGTCTATTGTTTTCTTTGGCAAGCATTCAATGAATAATGAAAGCACAATATAATCTATCAAGGTGAAAATCGCCTTAAATCATTCTGTTCAATGAATTATAACCTAGCTGACAGCTGTACTTGTAGCGCCTTCAGGCAATTTGTATAACATGAAAAGAACATTGTTTTGTAGGTTGATATTAAAAATGAAAATCATGATGGGAGTAACTTGCAACAAAGTTAAAGCCATCAAAAGATAAGCACTTCAATAACAACATTATTAGTTTACCCAAAAAACATTTTTGCCAACTTGCTTACAAAGTTGAGACATTTTATTTTTGGAGCTGTAAGTGCATTTATATTGTGTAGATAGTTTATAAAAATCTTGTCAAACAATTTCAGCTCACTTGACTCGCATTTATTAGAGTATGTAGGGAATATTCTTGCTGCTCTTGCTGAGATAGTATCAAAAACTAATCCAATAACTTGAGCTTGCAACATTTTATTTGCTTTGCTCACGTCCTGGCGGAGTCAAATTTTATGTGTCGCAGGTTCCGTTAGCGTTGAGTAGCAGCAGCAGTAGTGTAGAAAAGTTGCATTTAATGAAGCGTTTAAGCCAACCATCCAGGCATCCCGGCAGTCAGTTGGCCCCAAAACTACTAGCATTCGCAATCCGGCTGTAATCCAGCGCCATTTTGCATGTAGCCCAATTAGGCGAAAGTTAAATTGCTTTGCCTAGGATATAAATTCAACGAAAATTGACTCGAGTGTGGCGAGTGTGGAGTGGAATTTTATGCGGCAAGAAGGCCTGGGCGTAAAAATATTATAAGCGGCTTTGAATTTAAATTGCACATTAAGTGTCGCAACTCCTTGAGCTGTAAAAAGTGCTGAGCTGAGCTGAGCGGAGCGCCATACACAAAGATTATATGAAAAGTCGTAAAAGCCAAAGTGACATATGATGAGTTGGGAAAGGACACCAAAAAGGAAACCGCAGACTTGTGCACAACAACAACATCAGCTCTAATATTTAATCCTGACCAGGATGGAAACGCAACATATTCTTTTTAATTTCCTGCTGCTTGGCCAACAACAACAACAAAAAATGCTTCATTTTTTTTGTAGATTTCATGCAGTTGCATTATAATTATGTTTATAAAACTAAAAGGCAAGCCGGAAAAGTTAAGCAACAAAAGTTGACTTTTTAGAGTTATGTAAAGCTTAAGGATTGTGGCAGGAGGATACACTTTAAACAGCTGTGTGTCAGTCTCTCTATGTGTGTCTCTTCGTGTGTATTGTGTTAAAGTTGAAACTTAATTTGTGCAACATGTCGCTTCAGTTTGTGCATCAAGTTCGTTTTTAACTTTTGCTGACATCTTGCAATTGTAGGCTTGCAAAATTTCTTTTTGAAAATGGAAATATTAAACTTTAAGTTGGAAAACGATTATAATAGATTGTTAGAGCAAGAAGTTTCGTTCAGCTTAGTAGTTTGTTGCATATCTCTCTCTTTAAGAGCCCAACTTATGCCAAGAATCGTCAAAAGCCCCCGAGATATTAATAACCGTCAGGTAGACAGACATTTATCCCATGAGATTTTAATAAGCATACGGCAAAAAGCAAATGTTAGACGTTTGTCGCTTTCATTAGTCATTTTTATGTGCTGGGCTGGCAAACTAAACCATTTGATTAATCACATTTAGTATGAATTAATATCCACATGCATTTGGGCACGAGAGGCACGAGAGGCACAAGGCACGAGTCGAATTATATATATTATGGCGAATTACATTTAATAAGCCAAACAAGGGAACGTTGACACCATTGTTAGAGTACGTGACCTCATCTTTGGGGCGTCCTCAGAGTCAGAGAGAGGCAAAGTGAGAGACACCAATGAATCAGACCGCACATAGATCTCTGTCATAGGCATTAGCATTACTACGACCAGACCAAAGATAGTTCATCAAAACTGACAAGCCCCATTTGAAGCTGAAACGGCGGCTGTGGCACCAACTAACAACGAGGACAGCGCGGATATTCACGTTTTAACAAATCTGCATGACAACAAAAGCAACAACAACAAGAAACGAGTTGAACGGCGCTGTAAGCAGCTTCAAGCGTTCCTTTTGCACTTTCTCTTCGCTGTTCCCTTTTGGATTCCACACTGCTGCTGAGAAGTATTCATCAGTATTTACGTCACGCAGCGCGCAAAAGCCTGAGCCCCCAAAGCTCAATATGCTGGTGTTCAAGGGGGAGGTGGTGGTAATGCTAGTGGTTGGGATTGGGTTGGGTTGGAAAGGGTTGGAAAGGGGTAAGTTGGATGAGCAAGCTGTCAGTAGATGTATGTTGACATTTCAATGACAGTTGTGAAAATTGTGAATATGCTTTCGGCTGCCATTTTGTGTTGTGGTTTTTACAAGCAACTTGCTTGCGCGCTGCTTTTGTTAAATTTGCGCAATTTTATTATCCCGGACAGATTGCGCGAGCGTTTGGCAAAACTTAAATGCTTGATGTGCCGCCGGATAGCACACACACACACACAGACATACGCCAACTAGTCACGTTTGTTTTAACTACCAAGTGCTTACATATTCATATGCACTTATAATTGTAATAGAAAAGCCGTCGGCAGTTTTGGCATAAGCAACAAGTTTAATTATTACGAAGCTGGCTTCGTCACACATTTACATATACTTTTAAAATTCAGTTCATTATACACATACAAAACACAGCTCACATTATTTCTAAACATTTAGTCAAAATTTTGTAACAACGATGAAATCGCTAATCGATTTGCTAATTAGCTGCAGTGCTGGCATATTGTTGGGTGCACAATCAATTAATTTGTTAAAGGTAGCCAATGAGGAGAAAGAATCGCGCATTGCAGTTGGAATGGAAACATCGGCAGTTCGTAGCGAATTGGAGCAGCCCTACGATATGGGATCTGAACGGATTAACGCAGCGTTACAGAAAATACTCAGCAGCGATGGCAATGGTTTGGGCAGCTCAATTCTATATGATGCTGGCAATGTGCCCAGCAGCAATATTAAGTCTGACTGCATGCTCGGTTCCGAGTCATTGAATCGCATGCTGGAGGATATGTTGGCGCATCCTTGCAACGATTCCAATAAGCTGCCTCTTATTGAACCCGCAATACAGATTTAAAGAACATCATAACACGAAATAGTTTGTAAATAAATTTCTATGTTGAATTAATAAATACAGAAGCAATAAAATATTGTGGCTCCTTACAATAACCATGTCTTTTATATTCTAAAGTTACGCAAAGCTTAACATAATAACACGAACTTAGGTCCATATGATTTCAAATATTAACGCTTATTTGAATTCCTCTTCTAAACAGCTGTTTTTTGTTTACAAATACTGAATGGTGCTGCCACATCGGTATAAACAAATATAACTACCTTGCTTGGTGGCAGCACTTAAATTATTTGTCGTTGCACTGTTAGATATATCGATATTAGTATCGTTTGAGCTGGTCACACTGGTTGCCTTTCATATAAACATAACATATAAAACGAAAAATGCTACCTGGCGTTGGCGTATTTGGAACAGGTGAAATAGCCAATGTGCTCGTGCCACTGCTACGGGAGAAGAGTTTCGAAGTGAAGGCCATATGGGGACGTACTCTGCGTGAGGCGAAGGAAACAGCCAGCGCTCTGAGCGTCACATTCTACACAAACGTCATAGACGAGGTGCTCCTTCGCAAAGATGTTGATCTGGTGTTTATAGTATGCCAGCCTTTCCTTCACGCAGAGATATCTGTCAAAGCACTAGGCATTGGCAAGCATGTGGTGTGCGACAAGCCAGCAGGATTGCATCAGATGGATTCCATGAAAATGGTGCGGGCCTCGCAGTATTATCCAACGCTCATATCTCTGGTGAATCATCCACTGAGGTTT